>OX104134.1:95838813-96064163 GCA_944470555.2 Heterobilharzia americana
CATCATCAAGTTAAATTAGCCGACCAGAACTAATTACCTTAGGATAACATAGAAATGAAGCCATATACAGAAGCAAATACTCTATCAAGATAGGAAGCGTAGAGAAAGCTCAGCCATAATCATGGGCGCTGTCACATCGTCTCACAATACAACTAAATCTAGTAACAAATTTAAAATAACTTAATTACGAGTAAAGATAGGTTGATAAGTGAGGTATTTCTTTATCAGAACAACAACTAACATATAACAGACATGATGCAGTGCCGATTCGAAATGTGTGGGCAATCTTCCCACCATCTGGATGCAAGAACGAAGAACAGTAAAATGATGAGAACTAGACCAGACAGCTGTTGGATTACCTTGATGTGAATATGAACAATAAATTCCTTTTGGCAGTTCCACTTTTCTCACAATAAAACATCTCGTTGAATGCAGATTCAACGTTCTACATGCATTCCAGCAACAATTTATCAGGGGTGAAAGTCGTTGTTCTAACATTTTCAAGTTTTTATCTTAAACCTTTCGATTGGTTTTCAATAAAAAAATGAGACATAATTTGCTTCAATCATGTAACAAACTTATGCAACAATTTTGGACAATCTGATTACATGTATGCTTGCCGTAGATTGTTATCTTATTATAAGCATTCAGATAAATCTCTGTGCCAAGTATGCATGTGGTCAAATTATCCAAAATGTTTTTCGCAAAATCGTCACACAAGTCAGTGAATTGCGTCATCTTTTTGTTCTATCAGCCTGGATGGGAAAAAGTTTCGTAAGTAGATACAAAGCGATCCCACAGCAAGTGATGGCAAACGTTTGGTGACTACTTTCACTTTTTGTATGCAATCAAGAAATTCAAAATGTCAGGGAGTGACCAGAGATCCATCTTTTTCAAAGTTCTGGAAGCATGGTCAACTGTTTCTGAAGTGGTTGATATGCAGATTTAGACATGTCCAGCATCCAATACAGACATGAGTCAGCATTCTCAATTTTCACCCGACACTGAATTAATAAACTTCTAGGTTTGCTGTTTTCTCAGAGACTTTCCTCAATCAGTGAGTCATTTTTCAATCTTCTGTGAAAATCGTCACGTTTTTCAGTTCGTTCCATTTCATTTTTGTTCCAGTAGGCTCGGAAAATTTATTGTCTTGCAAACGCACAGTCTACCTTTCTTCTATTTAAAAATTTCAGTCACTGAGATCCTTAGCGGTAGTCTCATCCGGATATATTGTCAGCAGATCCTTGATGCAACTTCATTTTTCTCACTTGTTCTGTGTGCAGCAGCGGCTTTTCAATTTGCTACAGAAACGAATTCTAAGTATTCACCGGTATTTTTGAAAAGTATGATTCCAACAAGTCTGAAGAAAACGGTCCGCAATTTCTTGGAACTTTATTTTTGATTCATAGTTGGAGGTTTGAATTGTTCTGCCTTTTATCACCAAATTTGTCCGCAGTCATTTCCTTTACTTTCATGGTATTCACATGTTGTTACTGGATCATCCGCGGACTACTGAAAAGTTTCACAGAACACTTTACATTAATTGTTCCTTCTCACCTTTTTTGATCACTAAGTTATGTCTTTGAATCGTATTATCTACATTTATGCTATTTAAAATGCTCCCAACACATCGTTTCGCAAGTTAACAATACATTTCTAGGAAACATCACAGGTTATTGTGAGTGCCTAACAATACGTCATACATAGCTTGGAAAAACTGGTTTTCATGCTGACTGTCTGAACTTCCACCACCCAGCTCACACATGCTTTCTACTTCCTTCTCCTGCAAAAGTGTACCAGTAGATTGAGTGACAACCTATAAAAAGCTGGTCCTCATATCTTGTTGCTTATAATACTGTATTTATTTATATTTGTATTATATATATATATATGCATGTATATATAATATATATATATATATACATATGTATAATATGTCCCGCGCGTCTTTGCTGCCTCTTCTGCCAACTTGTTAGTTTTCGCCTGTAGATCTTCAAGTTTGTGTGACATCAGACACAAGTCCATCGTTGGCGAAATCCAGATCTTCTAGGTTCTTTTCCGCAGTCCAGCCAGTGTATCCCCTCTTCTCACAGCTCCCCACTGTTTGCTGCATGATCCAGTCCAGTCAACCACAATCAGGAATATCATGGGGGATAGTAGGCAACCCTGTTTCACCCTGTCTTCACTTCACTTCGCTTCAAAAGCATCACTGAGCTTCCTATTGTGAATCACTTGGAATGTGGCATCTTCATATAGTTGTTGAATGAGGCTGATAAAGGTTTGTGGTACTCCGTAGCATTGAAGCAGTTTTCAAATTAACTCTCGGTCGGCGCAGTCGAAGGCCTTCTCAGAGTCGATGAAGTTGAGATAGAGTTGAGTGGGCTGCCATTCCACACTCTGTTCTATGATGATGCGTAGCGTAGCGTTGCAGTTTGGTCTGCTTTTAACTTGATTTGGAAGGTGGGTTCCTTGCACTAGACAGTGAGTGGTCTGAACCTACATCTGCTCCTCTTCTTGACCTTGTGTCAAGTAGATTGACTGCGTCTCCATTTTCTTGAGATTGAGATGAAGTCGATTTGATTTTTAGTGTGTCCTGGTATCTGGTGAATTCCATGTCGCTTAATGGATATCCTTGTGCTTGAACACAGTGCCTTATCTCCAATCACCAAATCGTTAAATTCACAGAATTCTGCAAACAATTCTCCACTCTCGTTCATCACCTCACTGAGCGCTTCTCGACACATGGTTAGTTCTCTTCCTATGTTGTCCCCTCCAAGTTTGGCATTCATGTCTCCCCACCAATTAGAATTTTGATATCGTCAACTGGGGTGGGTCTTGTCCAGTGTTGATTGCAGTTGTCTGTAGAATTCCTCCTTTTTCTCTTCATCTGCATTGTTTGTAGGTGCTTAGCATGGCATTGTGTGATTGTGACTTTCCTTCCTTCCTTTTGAGTTGAACCTTGCTGTCGTGATCCTGATTGTGGAGGAGATTGGTTCCTATTGCATGAGGGACAGCCTTCGATGGTGTTGGGGACATCATGATAGCCACTCCAAACTCTGTGTGCTCGTGGTTGTCGTCTGGGTGATAATATCGGAGGAGATTATTGATTCTCCAGTTGACAGTTTGGAGAGTCCACTCCCATTCCATCTGCTTTCGCAAATTCCATGCACTTCAATGTGATACCTTCTCATCTCCCTTGCAATCTGGGCTGCCTTACTGGGTTCAAACATCGTGCGGACATTCCATGTCCCCACGTTTACTTTCGCTTTCATCGAGGGAGAGAAGACACATCTGTCAATTGGCTTATTGAATGCTTTCACCAACTGGCGTCATCTCGCCTCTCCGATTCCAGCGAGGAATAATTTTGTTATTATTTTTTATATTTTGTTTGTGCTTTGAAGTTTGTTTAGCGGTTAGAGAGGTTTTATGGGGTAGGGTTGCTAGCCCTATGCCCAACCTTCCCTCTTTATGTGGGCTTAGGACCGGCTAGACACTAGTGAACTAGTTAACCAGGCGAGGTTATATATATATATATATATATATATATATATATATATATATATATATAATGTATAATATATATAATATATGTAATAGATGTATAATATATTTATATAATTAAGCGTTTAAAAATATTGCACACGGAGTAAAATTAATAAAGTTTTATATACTAAGAATTTCGCACCATATCGAGAATTTTGTTCGGAATATGGCAGTTATTATTTTTACTCTTAAACTTTTCGTTAATATTTATTTGGCTGCTTAAGGTGTTTCACTTAAATGAACCTGTGACCTTTCATTCTGAAGGAGAGTTTTCATCACTTTTTCTCCCGTTCAATGAATTATGACTCTGTAGGTTTTGAAATGCTTATCTAAGATGAAGTGAACTTAATGAATGTTTGCTGGTCTTGGCTTGTTCAAACATGCTATTAAATGAAATGAAAGTAAGATTAAGTAGCATCGAAGCCACTTTTCAAACCTTTGTCTTAATGAATTCATTATTACTATTCATTTACCTAACATCAATCAAGCTGTTTTGTAGCAAATAATACCGACTTTTCTACAATATATAATGGGTTTTTAAATTAGTACGGATGTGTAAGTCCAAGCCTTTAGTAAGTGTGTTAGTGTTCTGAAGTAAATTTATTATACACATAATCTTTTCTGTTCACATGGACTGCAAATTTTTGTGAGTTTTAGACCAACATAAAATGGCACCAAAATTTAGCTATTTTTACTTATCAGATAGTTCATGGAGTTTCGGAACTTTTTTCTAAGATGATATCTTATTTTCTGTTAGTTGAAACGGGAAAAATTATTTTTTGCGTTACACTTTGGGAAATATTTATTCGTTTGCTTTTTGCTCAACCGTATTTGACACCATTGTTTGAAAGCAAAGTTTATGTTTTATTTTCCGTCACTCAGATAATATTGAACAATGATTAATAATAGTGCATTTTAACCAGCACTTTGAAGAATACCGGAAGATTCGCTGATTCGCATTCCGTAGTTGAATAGTTAATTCTTGTTGGGTGTTATATCTCTTCGTTAGTTTTATACCGGATTATCAGAACTTAGGTTAAGTGAGCAACCGGTGACCAGCGAGTTCTGTGTACATATGACTGTGCTTAGATCTTTTTGTAATGCAGAAACTTTAAAATGTCGTTCGTGAGCATAATATGTGCGTTAATGCGTTGCCTGAACAATATTTACAGTCGAATACGTTTTCACTGTTCTTTAAAATTCAGGTTTCAATCGAAATTGTACAGCACTGGCCAGCAGTGGGATTTACAATACATGTTGGCTAAATATGGTTACAGTAGTATTGGTTGTCTGCCTAGGACTGAAACTTGGCATCGCTATTTTCAATATTTAGATCATCATCTAAAAGCCTACTCATGAAATGCATCTCTTTCGTTTTTGGTGTGATTGTAGTTTATTTTGTGAAATCAGACCGTTTTCGGGGGCACCATGTTGGGCAGTTGTTTCTCACAGATGGGATGCTTCCACTAGAAGGGGTCTAAATGTTTATTTCATTCCATAGTGAATCAAAGTATGGGGATCAGAAAAAGGAAAGTTGTTTAAAAATTATAAACTTTCGTATGCTTTTAATAAATTGTTCAGGATTTACGGTAGAGATTTCTTACCTATGCCATACAGATTAATTGTGTACGTTTCTTTTAAAATTTTAGTTTTACCTTTGTAAATTTGTTTCTTGTCGTCTGGGTAAGAGAGATGAGCCAAATATATTACACAGTTTAAGCTACTATGTTGTATACTCCAAGTTTAATATCATTTAATCTAACTGAATAAGGCGCAAATGCAAATGAAATTAATTTTTCACTTTAATGTTTGGAGGAGAAAAATGTTACTCTTTTTCTGAAGCCAATGATAGGATTTTGTGATTAATTTCGCTTGCTGGAATTTGGTTCTTTCGGCTTACTTTGAGTTGAAAATAGATAGGAAGATGTAAGAAGTAAGCTTTCAAGGTGTTATAGAATCCCATGAGATATTATATCAGTTCTTTGCCCATTTGAGCCTTCTGCACTCATATGTACACATAAATTTGCATTATTGTACTCTTATATAATAATAATTATATATCCCATGGGTTCCTAGTGAAACATAGGGCTTCAGAAGCACGACTCTTATAGAATATTGATCTTTATTTGTATACTGCTGGAGAGAGTCAGGGAAAAAGGCAGAAAAGGAATCGAAAAGGAAACTAAGCTGTTTTGGTATTATCTTTTTAATTCCACCATTTTTAATTAAAAAGACAAATTTAATAGTTGTAAATAAGTAGCTTCATTTTTCTTTTTCTTTTAAGAAATCTGGTTCTCAATTCAAACTCTTGTAAAGCTTCTATTTTCGCTTATACATGATGGGTAGCGTAATAAAACGGTTCCTTTAATGCACTCAAAGCTTTTATTTGGTTCTGCTACACTATAATTGAGCACGGAAATCACGTACACTATATAATAAGTGGGGAAATTTTAAATTTATGTATTTCCTACTGACGTTGGTTTTCTAGATACATTTTATTTCAGTTGGGAACGAACAAACCAAGAACCTATCACCCAACAAATATGCAGAAGAAAGTGGAGATGAATTGAATTGGACATACGCTGAGAAGGCCGACATTACGCGCCAGGCCCTCTAGTGGAATCTAAAAGGGGAAGCGACGCGTTGGGTGTTCTAGGGTGACATGAAGCAGATCATATGAGGAAGAAATGAAAGCTTGTGGGCAGTCGCAGTGCCAGGTTTTGAAGACTGCAGAGATGAGAGTGCAATGAAGGCCTGCTACTGAAGCCGTATGTTCCACTAGGAGCCCAAGCGAAAAAAATACTGATGTTGGTTTTCTAGATACATTTTGTCTCAGAGTTCCATCTGACCTTCTTACCAACAGAACAACAAGAAATAGGATACAGCCATTTTTCTGCTCTTCCATTCTGAAGTTGATTACTGGATGAACACTATTAAACTTATTAAGGAAAAAATTCTTATCAATCTCGTTTTTGAGAGGTATGAAAGTATAAAGCATGTTACGACAATACAATTCCAACCGGCTGACAGTTTCGTTCAGAATACCACTGTTTAGTTTTGCTGGAACAAAAACTTGCTAAAGTGGGCCACAAAGTGACCCCACAGACATACTTTAATTTCTGAACTTGTCATCTTCATGACCTGCTTAAAATCCTTATTACTGTTTATCAACCTCCCAACACTTGATTATTGTTTTGATTGAATTGTAAACCTATATATTAGTGTAGAGCCGAAGACCAAGACTTTGTTGAAATGAAATATATTTCTTCTCTCAGTCAGACCTTTTTCCTAAATGTCTCTGTCATGCAGATAAATGTTTTACGATATATTATAAACGAGATATTGATACTGCAGAAAATTGCTTCCTAATGATGATTTGAAAACACAAGGCAGATTAATAAGTGTACTCGATGGATTTGACGTTAATGGTCCAAATGCATCCACGCACAATGGGAATGCAGTTTGGATCTTTAGTAGTTGATCTTAAGAAAAAATTCAGTCTTCAAATAAAGTTTTTTCTTTCTACACGCTTCTGTTAATGGCAATGACTTGGTAAGCAGGTTTTACTTTGGTGGACTCCAGTAAAAAACGCAAAGGTTATCTTACAAGTCCTGACAAGAACTACAGCTAAATTAAACATGTTCATGTGAGTTGTAAATGAACGCCTCGAGTACTATGACACTAAATATGCATTTTTTTCGGAGGATGTTGCTACAAATATCTTCACCTTTTGGTTCGAAATGTGACGGTGAAAGAATTCTCAGTTTGTTCATGGAAAAATTTGTTTTAATAGACAGAAGAAAGGGAAATGTAACTCTCAGACAAGTATTATCTGTCCTACTATCCTACCTATTTTAAAAGATATCTTGCTAAAGACTTATTTAATAGATTCGCTGAAAAGGCATATCTTTCTATCGTATGATTTATAGATTCAAATAAACTGATTGTTAAAAAGATGTATGCAGTTTGCCAAGTCCGTTGTTTGCGTAAAAGTCAGTTATTTGTTTCTTTTCAATCATGCTGTAATGTGTGCCGATAATTCACTTATTTAAAGGCATGAGTCCATCGTACGACAAAGGCAACAGTGGGTTTCAATCTTTTCTTTTGTAATACAGATAAGGTGAAAGGAAGACTGCTAATTAAAGGATTGATGTATCTAATTTTGTGTTAGTTTAGTAAGGGACCAATATACTTGGTAAAGAATAAGTAAGTAAGTACTTCGATATTCAAGTTATGCAGTTTGCATAGAATCTGAGCTACATCAAAGTAATAGTCATACGATTTGCAGGTATTATTTCAAGGCATCTGTTCACTTTATATCAGCTTACCTATCCCTGTGAAAAAAGCAGTTATTATTCAATTAGTCTGTTATCACTTCAGTTAGCCCTACAGTCTGACAGTTTTTACTGCGAATGTTACAAACTCAAATAAACTTTATATGCCTATAATATGTTCAGATTCAAAACAAGCTAAATTACTTTAGAATGATAATCTGTCAATCAACTGCTCGTCTTTATCTTTTCTGTAGAAACTATCATTGCGAATTCATTCTTACTAAGGATGCACATATCATGATGATTAATCTTGTTTACACCAATAAAATGTCCTAAATGAAGGTAAGGGAATGAAACACGATTTTACTATAATCCTTATTCCAATCAAACAATGGGTAAGTAGAAACAAAAGGTATTGACCACTCTCATACTAGATAGGATATAAAGGTATTAAACAGCTTGATGAAAGACGATTCAGTTCTTATGAAAGTGAAATGACAGTTGCATTTCAAATTGTGATCCTATCCCTAAGTCTACGCTACCTAAAATGCTTCACATCCGAGGTAGTGCACATACTGTAAAGTCAATCATCTTGTAAACATCATTCACAATAGATCTACATTACTGGAGTTCTATTCCTTGAGAAAATCCGCCTTCCATTATTTAGCTGATATCATACTCTTGATCACAAATGAGACGGACAGTTCACACTTGCTGATTTATTACACTAAATAACACATTCAATATTTACCTACCATGTTCAGCATACTTCAGCTTTATATTTTCTACACTGAGTTCAAAAACAATACGATGTTTACCACTTGTGTATATGTGGGCTTCTTATCGACTACCATAGACCATATAACTTCAAACATGGTGTACTGCGGTGGTGAGTTTCCTGGTTAGATAACCACACTGTCGAATAGACCTCAAATTGGTTACTCTTCAATAACCAATCAAGATATCAGAAACGCATCAGCTGTCCTCTCTTTCTACCCTAAACTATTCAATGCCATTACACAAAATTTATTCACAATTATAAAATTTACCCAGTATTCAAAGAAAAAGTTTGTATGATTAACGCGGACTATTTGTTTCAACAACATAACTGTAAGAGTGAATCATTGTCAGTTTGTTCTGAAAATATCACAAATAAATAGTCATTTGTAGTTCAATTTTGTCCACATGCGAAATTATTTTACCAAGCATTTTGTCCTAACATGTAGGATTAATACTAGGGTTATTTTGCTAGCTATCAACAAAAAGCGCTTTTGTGTGCATCCAATAAGTTCAAAAGTTGATACATGAATACAACTACATCTTGAATCCTATGGCAATCACAAACAGTTTACTATAGATATAGAAAGCAAAGTGGCAGTTGTACGATATCGAGTAAGATAATTGTTCTTAAAGATTTAGAAATAATCGTACTCAAAAATTGATGTTACAGTGGATAGATATGTTTATTAATTTAGATCTCATTGTTGTGAATGCTAATAAATTACAATATTTCTGAATATTACTATTTATCAAGTTTGATTTATTTTCATCATGGAGCATATAATGATAGTGGAAATATGTTTAGGCGTTTCTAAAGGATCATAATGTGAAATCGTTGTTGCCATTAAAAGCAGTAGACTTCTCTATAATCATCTTCTGATTTAAAATAACAATCGACATCATGATAAGAAGTGTTAGAAAAGTCAGGAGAAGCATTTGCTTTCAGTACAATCTGTTGAACTTGGGTATTTTCGATTACTGTTTTTTTTGGTGATTTTGGATTTTTCACATGAGTGATTTATAAACATTAGCTTACGTAGGTATGCATTAAGAATAAGCAGTTTGTTTGGAAGGGAAACAGAGAGAAACACTGTTGAGTTGCTTTTTAACAAAGTGCGTAAAATGTTTGCATGCCAAACGATATTATCTAAAGATATTATATATCAGAGTGATTAGGCTCCATAGTGCATGAAACTTTACCTCAATTACTTAAGGTCAAAGCAGACAAACAGAATGATACGCTGCGTTAATAATAGCATATTTTACAATTTGGTGTCGATGGTCATTTCATCCTTGTGTAAAACTGTTTGTAAGGCTGTTACTGCTCAAAAAAGTTCATCATGTATAATAGGAACAAAAAAACAGAATACAAGTGTTGTGAAGTACTGTAGTTCCTCCAGGTAAAAGTGTTGAAGTCTAACTATATTTTTCATCTCTCCAACGGTTCCGCTAAGCTTTTGAGTATGGTAATATTGCAAGCTATACAACCGGAAATAAAATCAAAATTTGATGATCAACAGCTTGAACTTCAAATTACGTTGAATATAAGAACCATTTTGCCGAAGTTCATCCGTTTCATTGAATTCAGCAGAAAAAGTAAATAAACAAAGCATCTTTTCAGCGTCATTTATGCAATATGGATTTTTGTTTATCCTACTGCCAATTTTTTTAAGTAAGTTAAGTCATGAGTATAATTTATAATTACTTTTATTGCTTTGCATAAAGAAAATTCCATGTTTGCGTGTTTGACGAAAAAGCGACATTTTTTCGAATGCTGGAATGAAGAATAAAGATATATTATGAGTAGGTTTACTCTATTGAAATCATTGCAATTATTATCTATTTAGGCATCAGTTCTTTTGATTTATTATAGACTTATACTTTTTGATTCGGAGTGGTCTGTTATTTTCTGAGTATAATTGAAATACAAGAATAAGAGCATTGGAGTTCTTTCATAAATTGCTTTTTTCTTTGTTTCAATAAGTTATATTAGTAAACAGACTAGTTTTATCTTTTAGCTGAAAAGATGCAATTTAATAGAATGGAATACTCAGTGTTGCAAGCTGAAACTAAACCATTTTTTTATATTCATTTACATTTTTCAAGAAATGTCTATAAAGATGGTCTAGCAGTTGACAAATATGAACAGACGTTTGTCAGACGTAAACAATTTTAAAGTGAAATTTAGCATATCCCTGTCAGTTAGTCAAAACTATGATGGTTGGGAAACGGAATCCCTCCAATGACGTTGGTGTATTTTTATTGACTTCAGAACACCACCTACATCCGGGGATCAGCTTTGTGAACAATTTTGGATGGCTATATATGTAGTTCATATGATTAGTTAGTTGCCTACCAACCTTCGACTGCCACTCACTCATTATTCTGGTGATTTATTCACACTCCACCGCCTTTAGTTATTTATATGGTTGTAAAATTTCAGAGTAAAAATGTTCACAGAAGCAAGGTCAATCATTTAATCCTCAGTGAATGTAACTAGTTATTTCAAGTAAAAAGAAAGTTGCTGAGTAAAGGAGAATGATATGATGATACTAATGAGGGACAAAGACTAACAGTGAAATCCAGAACATATGTTTCGTCCTACTTGAGTTTCATCAGCTTGATGTACCTGCTCACTACTGAGTGATGGAGTTTTAACTAAGAATCCAACAAGGGACAATTCTTTTATTTGATTTATAGCACGTAGTGACCTGATATTATTTACTTGGTGAAGTTGGTGAAGTATAAATTATTGCCCATAATCACACTGATATGATTATGAGTAATGATAATTTATGCTCGAAACGTCATCAAGTAAATAATAATAGATCACTGTATGTTATAAATCAAGTAAACAAATGTAATATGCAGTTGAGTTCTATCACAGTGCCCAAGTTTTATACCTATATTAAGGGATCAATCGCTTTTGATACAACAGCGTTATTAACTGAGCTAAAAGATCACGACCACTACCCTTTTTAGACGAGTATAAACAGAGAAGAAACTTAGAATCTTTGCATACGTATTCATTTTACCACATATAATGTGAATTAGGCCTAAGTTTAATAAAATAAAGTACTTATCGCGTTAGATGTCCTGAGAGAATTATTGCTCAGATGCACGATGAGTGTTAGCTTTAAATTTTACGGTGTACTATATAGACAAGTGGATGGAGTTGAAATGAGCACTTTCATATTAGCAGACTTTCTTCTATCAGAGCTATAGAACAGTTTGCTTGAACGATCTATCGAAAAATTTTCATTTTATCGTAAATATATAAATGAAACATTCATTCTGTGCCAAAACAACATCGACAAGTACATGATACCCAACAAATTCAGCGTATTACACCCAGCAATGAAGTTGAGATGTGAGGAAGAATCAGAAGGCGCGACAGTGTTTCTCGATGTTCGTCTATTTATATAAAAAGATGGGTCAATAATGAGGAATTTATTGAGGAAACGTACGTGAACGAGGCATCACATACATTTTCTTAGTTTCGTCCCCCTTCAGTACAACAGGAATTTAGTAGCACTTATAAGTTTCAGAATAAGGACTCTATGCTCGGATGACACAAATGAGGAAGAACTGACGGCTTTGCGAAACACGCTGATCGGAAATGCTTACCCCGACAAATTCATAAAGAGGTATATAATTTAAAAATGGCGAGAAAGGATGTTTTAGAGGCTAACAGAAAGCCACTATATATTCTAGTACAACCTGGAGGTAATGTTCTGAACAAGATATTAATTCACAAACTAAGTAATTCAAATCAGAGAACTTTAAATGCAATTAAATTGCAGATTTCGTTTTCCACATGCCTAGTGGTGACATCACGAGTGAAGGATGAATTATCCAGACTGACCACTTTCTGTTGCATTTATAACTTTGACTACTGCAGCGGAGTCACGTTGGCGGCTGTTCTGCGAATTCAGTTGTCCGTGTTTGCAAGCACTACGCAGCTTGGTTAGATAAAGGTGTATCAAAGGCAACTACTACCTCAATATAAGCGCATGTGGTTGAAAAGAGCCATAAGGTGGGTATGAATGAGTCTTTTTCCGCTCTTCAGTTGGTTTTCATCAACTTAAAAACATTTACTCGGCTTCAAGTCCTCCAAATTCCAGAGACAGGATCCTACCACCTGAGTTGCGTGTTCAAAAAAGGCAACTATTGCCACTACAATTACCATGGCGCCACTTGGGACGCAAAAATTCCTTAGCGTCTTATCTTAGGTAACTTAATTTTTTTATTTCATACTGTAGATGTCTCTTCATTCCTGTAACCTGAAATACTAATAGAACATTTTCCTAACCTATTTTATCCCCCACCATGACTAGTGTTCCATCAAGCTATTATTCCTTAAATTATATTTCTTAGTTCATTTCATCTACCTCTCATAATCACCTTCTTACTGCCTTATTAAACTATCACTTTACCTACGCCGTATAATCGTTTAGGTAATCATCCATTTTCAAAAGAAACTCGGTTACAACTAATTCTATCGTTAACGTGCACACGAAACTTGTCTGAATTGACTTCCTCAACTGTGTAATATTATTCACAAACGCTTAAGCGAAATGTTATTATTGTCGACACATAATTAGTCAGTATGAACATTTAACTGTTAGACATGAAGAAGAAGTTATCGAAAGGAATATTTTTGGTTTATTCAGATGGCCTTTGATTTATAAAACAGCTTATTTGTTGTTCACTGTCAACTGAATATGTGAACCATGAGTTGGAAATTACGCCAAGAAGTTTTTATAGCTTTATAAGTTTCTATTTTTGAAGTTTCAAATCAAAGTGTTTATCAGTAAGATTCAGAGTGACCTCATCGACTGCGGTGTACACTTGAAGCTATGGATGTTGTTTTCAATCCCAGTTAGATCCCGAATACTGAAATGCGTGTATATACATTGCACATATATTTACTCATATATTAACTGTCTAGTAATTTCTAGTTTTTTGTAGTTTCAGAGATAAGTCATAAAATTTCTCATACATTTCAGTTACTCAAGAATGATGCATGGCATTTCTTATCCTGTTATTCTTAGCTTTAATTTTAATTTTCACAAATTTGCTTTCTTATCCAAATTCATAATGGTTAAGTATGCAACACAGAAAAACGCGTACTCCAGATAACGGAGAGATCTCTATCCTCGTTACTAATACCAATCCGTAATCACTATCTTCCGTAAACAGGCGACTGTTTTGGCTTTTTAAACTAAATGCTCATTTTTGCTTGATTATGAATATTCGTCCACCCTTATTTCTTTTAGTTCGGTAGCATTATGTCTGCAGTATTTTTGCTTCGACTTCTTTGAAAGAAGAATTGTTCGTGTTTTTTGTATTCTAGCCTTATTTCCCCCTTTTTGTTTGTTTCTAAAAGGAGACAGAGGGAATAATATATGGAAAGTTTTAACCTTTCCGAAGAGGAAGATACATTGATTATAAATACTGTTCATTCTTTGTTTTTTTGTATAGTAAAAACTACAGGAAAACGTAGGTTTTGTTTTTCTTCTTTAAAATCTCCTGTCGTCCACTAAATCTGCAATTTCTGAGAGAGATAAAATGGTTTATTTTGCAAAATGCTGAATCCGTTCTGTCCAATTTACAGTCAGGAACTCAATTGTCATTCACAAACTATGATAAATGAGAAACGTTTTTTCTACTATCCTAAATACTGTGCATGACCGAATCGTCGAAATGTAAAATCGTTATGAGAAAACTCTGAAAACGCTTAGTTATTTCACTACTGCTGAAATATGTCAACTGAATATTCAAATTTAATTTCAGTAGTCATTTTTGAGTATTTCACTATCCACAAAACACCTGAAGTTTCTTTTTATACTGAACTTCGATTACGCAGCTGCAGTTTGTGAAAGCTCATTTTTTCTGAGATTGACGATTTTAGATACCCATTTTGAAATCTGTAGTATGCTAGTTTGCATTTTTACATCTAAAAGCTATTTGATATTATGGCCTATATTTTCCTATTGTGATTGCACCGAGTTGACTGGTTATTGCTGGGATTTGGGCTTCTGTGAGGATACATTGCCAGTATTTTCACTTTGATATTGGTGATGGACAGTGATTAGTAGTGGAATCCAGGACACGTGTTTCGCTGGACTAGTTACTCGCCAGCTGTATGTTACTGCCTACCAGTGGGTCATTTTGTTCCCACTAAGACCCCAATATAGGACCAATCACTTCAAATGTCATAGTATTGTCCACTAGGCTACTTAATCTTGATAGCCACTCCTTGTACTACAGGGATAGTAAATTTGTAATTTAGCTTTCAACTGGATTCAGTCAACAACGGGATTCCACTACCAGCCACTGTCCATCATTATTATTAATGTAAATTATTTGTTCAATTACTACAGTTTGTAAGTATCTTATGACCACTTCCGAAAAGCTATACGATTCAATGTTTGATAAATTAATTTTTTGGTTATGGTAGACTATTGAAGTTTAATTTATTTATTGCACACGTATGTTTTGATGATTGTTGTTGTCACATATACTTAATGGTGGAAGAATAGAATATAAATTGGTTACTTCATTATTGTTTGAATTCGTATTCAGGAGAATAAGAAGGGATTCTCGACTCAATGTGCGTATTAAATTTTACTTAGGTTTATTTCCCATCTTACGAAAGGACACTCAATACCAGTCAACCACAGGTCAAGGGAAAACTATCGCTTTTTTTCATGGTATTGTGCTCTCTGAGTGGGATGGTTTATTCGTGAAGTTTTCGTTATCATTTTGGACAACATTAGCACAAACTTCAGAAACCCATCACTGTTTCCATCCAGGAGCCTCTGGCGGAGATCTGCCATCTAGTGGACACTGAAACGTATTTCTCAGCTGTTCGCAGAATGTCGATTCAACCACTGCATGGGTGGGGTTTACTTTTATCTTTTACTAACTGACTACTCGTGACATGTTGTCTGCATAATTTGTTATATTATTAAAATAATTTCCTGGTATCATCTAATACTTGTTGATCTATAAGAGGTTTCATTCAGTGATCTTTCGGATAAATTTATTGTTGTTGATCAGATTTCAATTACATATCTACTTTCCGATCATTCTTCTTCTTGCTGATCAATTTTAATTCTCCTTGTATTATTTTCAAGTACTCTATCATATAACGCTAACCGCAAGCCAAGTTGTTACATGTAGATTTATTCACCAACTACGGAAATTCTTTTACTCGAATCATGTGTGAAGGTTAACCTCGCCTTGTTAACTAGTTCACTAGTGTCTAGCCGGTCCTAAGCCCACATAAAGAGGGAAGGTTGGGCATAGGGCTAGCAACCCTACCCCATAAAACCTCTCTAACCGCCAAACAAACTTCAAAGCACAAACGATATATAAAAAATAATAACAAAATTATTCCTCGCTGGAATCGGAGAGGCGAAATGATGCCAGTTGGTGAAAGCATTCAATAAGCCAATTGACAGATGTGTCTTCTCTCCCTCGATGAAAGCGAAAGTAAACGTGGGGACATGGAATGTCCGCACGATGTTTGAACCCAGTAAGGCAGCCCAGATTGCAAGGGAGATGAGAAGGTATCACATTGAAGTGCATGGAATTTGCGAAAGCAGATGGAATGGGAGTGGACTCCCCAAACTGTCAACTGGAGAATCAATAATCTCCTCCGATATTATCACCCAGACGACAACCACGAGCACACAGAGTTTTGGAGTGGCTATCATGATGTCCCCAACACCATCGAAGGCTGTCCCTCATGCAATGGGAACCAATCTCCTCCACAATCAGGATCACGACAGCAAGGTTCAACTCAAAAGGAAGGAAGGAAGGTCACAATCACACAATGCCATGCTAAGCACCTACAAACAATGCAGATGAAGAGAAAAAGGAGGAATTCTACAGACAACTTCAATCAACACTGGACAAGACCCACCCCAGTTGGCGATATCAAAATTCTAATTGGTGGGGAGACATGAATGCCAAACTGGGAGGGGACAACATAAAAGGCGAACTCACCATGGGTAGAGAAGCGCTCAGTGAGGTGATGAACGAGAGTGGAGAATTGTTTGCAGAATTCTGTGAATTTAACGATTTGGTGATTGGAGATAAGGCACTGTGTTCAAGCACAAGGATATCCATTAAGCGACATGGAATTCACCAGATACCAGGACACACTAAAAATCAAATCGACTTCATCTCAATCTCAAGAAAATGGAGACGCAGTCAATCTACTTGACACAAGGTCAAGAAGAGGAGCAGATGTAGGTTCAGACCACTCACTGTCTAGTGCAAGGAACCCACCTTCCAAATCAAGTCGAAAGCCTTCAATTCAAAGTTGTTGGTGATAGACCGTAGTTCACGTACAACACTCGGAAACTGAAGGACGAGTCTACAAAGGAAATCTTCACATCAGCCAGCCATCAAGACAAAATGGGAGATATCGAGGGACATGCCTGAAGAAACAAACCTGTGTGGAAGAACACTGGGAGTCTTTGAAAGAGATGCGGAAGGAAACCTGCACAACCGTATTAGGAAGGAAGAGGAAAGAAGATGAAGAATGGATCTGGATGGAAATATGGAAGCTGATAGAGCAGGGAGAGGGGGATGGTGAAGCAGAAGATAAACCAGTGCAAGGATGCTCAACGACAAGAGGAGGAACTGAGTACAATGTATAAAACACTACACTGGACAAAGAAGTGAAGAAGAGTGCACGCGAAGACAAAAGACACTTCTACGAAACACTGGCAAGTGACGCAGAACAGGCTGCAGGTAGGAGAGACACATACCTGACAACACTGTATCAAATAACCAGGTTACTTGCTGTCTGGAAAGAGATCAACTCAGACAAAACCAATAAAAGATGATGACGGAAATTTAATTACGAAAGAAGAGGAACAAAGGAAACAATGAGCCGACCACTTCGAAAAGCTCTTGAATCGACCACCACCACCACCTGCACTTCGTCCAGAAATACCGCCTACAACCGCTGAACTACAAGTGAACATAAATCTTCTAACAAAAATGGAAACCCTGAACGCCATAAAGCTACTGAAATGCTGGAAAACTGCAAAATCAGATGGAATTCCTACAGAAGCACTGAGAACAGACGCAGAAACAACAGCGGACATGCTCACACCACTATTGCAAAAGGTGTGGAAGGAAGAGAAGGTACCTGCCTATCGATTGGAGGAAGGGTTGCCTTGTCAAACTGCCGAAGAAGGGAGACCTCAGTGTTTGCAAGAACTGGCGTGGAATCACTCTCCTGTCCACCCAATGCAATCAAAATATTAAGCCGCACCATCCTGAAGAGACTGAAGGATGCACTGGATTCAAAACTACGACCGGAACAGGCAGGCTTCAGGAAGTACAAATCATGTGTTATGACCAAATTGCGACGCTACGCTACGCATCATCATAGAACAGAGTATAGAATGGCAGTCCACTCAACTCTACCTCAACTTCATCGACTCTGAGAAGGCCTTCGACTGCGTCGACCGAGAGTTAATTTGAAAACTGCTTCAATGCTACGGAGTACCACAAACCTTTATCAGCCTCATTCAACAACTATATGAAGATGCCACATTCCAAGTGATTCACAATAGGAAGCTCAGTGATGCTTTTGAAGTGAAGTGAAGTGAAGACAGGGGTGAAACAGGGTTGCCTACTATCCCTCATGATATTCCTGATTGTGGTTGACTGGACTGGATCATGCAGCAAACAGTGGGGAGCTGTGAGAAGAGGGGGATACGCTGGCTGAACTGCGGAAAAGAACCTCGAAGATCTGGATTTCGCCAACGATGACTTGTGTCTGATGTCACACAAACTTGAAGATCTACGGGCGAAAACTAACAAGTTGACAGAAGAGGCAGGGCAGCAAAGACGGGACTTCAGTTGAATATAGAGAAGACAGAAGTGATGAAGATACCGCACCAACAACTCCAACAACAACAACAAACTCCAGTCACTATCAGCAGGAGAAACTTAAGGGAAGTAGCCTCCTTCACCTAAACCTACCTAGGCAGCACTGTTTCAACTACAAGTGGCGGCACAGACGAGGATATCAAAGTCAGAATCGGAAAAGCAAGACAGGCTTTCATTAGCGTGAAACCAGTGTGGAGATCTCCTGTACTCCACTCAGCATGTGGAACAAGATCCAGATTTTCAACACCAACGTCAAGTCAGTGCTTCTGTATGGTTGAGAGACTTAGCGCGTTACGAAAGGGATTTCCAATAAACTACAGAGATTCATCAGCAACTGCTTACGCTCGCTACTGAAGATCAGATGGCCAGAATAACAAGAATAAGCAACAAGGAACTCTGGCTGGTTGGCAGCGAACCAACGGAGAAGTTATCGCTCATCAAATATGCACTGGAATGAAATGGAGATGGATTGGGCATACACTGTGAAAGCCGACTGGGGACATAACGCGTCAGGCCAGTTGCTCGAGTGGAATCCCCATGGGAAGTAACGAGTTGGGCGTCCCAGCTGAGGGTGACATGGAGGAGGTCGTGTGAGGAGGAAATGAGAGCTTGTGGGCTGTCGTGGAGCCAGGTTGAAAAGATTTCAGAGAATAGAGTTCACTGGAGACGTGCTACTGGAGCCCTCTGTTCCATTAGGAACCCAAGGGACAAATAATGTAAATAATAATGTGTGAAGGTTAAATCTGACAAGGTTTTGACAAGAAAATATATTCACTCAGATTAAATGCCTCCTATTTGGAACTCCTATGCAACATGTCCACTTATATTTTAGGTACCTTTTCATGGTTAACTTAAAATGGTGTTGAGTTAACGAGAAGTCACGTGTATGTAAGCTGGTACTTGAAGTGACACTAACAAACAATGATGGAACCAACTAAGCAGCAAGTTAATTTCATTTATTTCATGAAGACCCTACGTTACAGTTTGAAAAACAGCAGCCTAATTGACTGTTTTATTGATTGCTAGGATGCCCACTAGACTTACATATTGCCTTTGCAGATTTTTTCATAGCATATGTTGATAGCAAAATCTATTTGTAGAGCGAATAGACTTCGTTCCGTTTCTTTTAAGGTTGATTGGAGATATAATCTAGGTGGATTATGAAACCATTTTGAGATTTATGGCCAGTGCAGAACAAAATATTTACCGGTGTATCATGTCATTCTGCTAACTCTGATGAGTCCTGTGCAAAAGTGTTTGAAATTTTAGGCTTATAAATAATATAGACAGTTGCAGGTTAGTCCATACTTTTACCATTTCCAGCCGAGTAGGTGGCGACTAATCCCATATCATATAGGTAACTAATTTTATGCTGAAGGTTGGAAGGATGCTACTAATTTATGATCCTTCGTTACTGGAACTCACAGTCTTTGTAGGAAGCTAACATATTTTACGATTGTTTAGGCAGACCAACCAACGTGCATTCTGGTACAAGATGCACTACATGGCTGTTTTGACTAAAAAGTCAAAAGAAGAGTGAAACTTGCCATTGCCTTGATCTAATCCCCACTTACTCACTCAGTGACTGCAGACTGGAAGAGATCAGAGATGGGTTTTAAGGAAAAATACCTAGCTTACACTACAGACTAGAATTTTGTAAAAGCCCACTTCAATGAAAACGTAAGGAGAATCAGGCAGGTAGAAAAGCACATAGGAACCACACACATGTTGTCAGTTGAGTGAATGGAGAACAGTGACTGTTGGTTATAACGTCTTTGGAATACCAGGTATCTCTGGGTTGCAGGAATTTCAGGTATTAAAAAAGGTATTGTCTGGTATGAGGTCAGACGATCCCAACTCAACGATAGGCACAAATTACAACATTGCTATCATCTTTCTCTGAAGAGGGGGTGTAGGAATACGACCACTGTAACTAGAGCATTTGTCTGGCCAGTCATTAAAAATTGGTTTAAGCAGGACTACTTCTGTGCCTCGATGGACTCGGAAAAATTGAAGTAACAAGAACATAACCAATGTAGCTATGTGATTCTGCTTTCAGCAAATAACTGACTAAAACGTTTTAGGAACAGGGCAACATCATTCTTCAAGTTGAAGCTGGGTATCATCTCAAGTTTGGTGCAAAAACAGCGTCAAGGAACGTAACTAACCTTTAAAAAAGAGGTTAGAAGGCGAAAGTGGATCCTATCCACTTCTTCTGCATTACTGTATGCCAACGCATTCCTGCATGCTCTGATCACAATAAAATGTTCAAGCAACTCAAATATGAACTGATAAGGAGTTTAATCAACGACCACAAAAAGTGGTGGGCAGCAGGAGCTACAGAGTTGACAGAGTTGGTTAGAGTAGGCAACAGTGGACAGTCATTTAGACTGATTAAATGAACTGGAGCAAAACGGTCCATGGTTTGTAAGGATGGGTTTACGATCTAAGAAAACAACTATAACGATAGGTGGAACACCACAAGGAGTCCACGTGGTTTTATTTACGTTCCATCTTGTTGAATCCTAAGTAGAGCACTGAGATAGGCTCCAAAATCTTGCATAATTGAAAAGGCTGTAAACAGTTTAAGAAGTGTAAAAGCGGGAGTGCCACATGAAACTAGTTCTTGAAGTAATTAGGAACCGTGGAAAAGGATTATTGGTTATAATAACTAAAGTATTAGCCTGTACAAAATAGTCTGATAAGACCTGTGACCGTTTTCAATCGCTAATCGCATTAAGCTTCATGGAGGTGAAGATCCATCTGTGATAAGCACAGCCGAATCGCTTTGACGAACATAGTGTCAAACATATTGTGGTCTATTATCAACAGATGCATAAGTGAAGTAAGCACACAGGGAAACTATGAAAGCCGGGGAGATTTCACACCTGTTTGCGGTTGGCTTATTCAGATCTTCATCCTCTGCAGTGTTCTGGAACATAGTCACACTTACAGCACTGGATGCCAGCTGTATTTTTTGACCTAAAGGTGGCATTTGAAAACTTTGAACGATAGTTAATATGACAGTGTCCGTCATTTGAAAGGCTGGTGGTTAAGTACATCGTTATGTCGAAGCCTGTGTATCTGAACATTCATGAGTGAGAGTCTGCGGTGAAGTAGAGGATGGGTTGCGGTTCTACTCCTCTCCTGCTTTGACTTTACAGGAATTCATCTTAAAACTGGGGACTACTGAGTAGAACTGCACTGGAGTATGATATAGCCTTCTTATGTGAAGATGCTTACAGTATGTACAGTTCCTTGGATATCTTGTGCGTGTTTGAGATGTAACTTTTATCACTGAAACATGCGTCGTTGCTCTAGCGATAGTATGTGTTGGTACTCCGTGTAACAATGCAGAGTGAAGAGTGTGAGCGCGTTGACTAATTCACTTATTGGTTATGACTTCCGACCAAGCCTGGTTGGTCAGTAACCAATTAAATCAATGTAGACTTGCTTGGTCTGTACGAATTTATGTGCGCCATCTTGATAGCCGATTGCCTATCAAGAGTTTGCAACGGATCCGTTCACCGTTTTCTACTAACTGACTACGAAACATGTCCATTAGAGTCCTAGGACATGAGAAAGCTTCAGCTGTTTGATTACTCTTGGCTTCTTTGTACAGGTGGCGTTTTGTGGTGTCACCGTGTCAGTAACGCTACGGTAAGGTATGGAGTTGTAGGGAGGAGATGAAAGTCAATTGATGGAGTTAGGAACCTTTATTGGCTTATATATCTGAAATGTTATGCATGTCTGGTCACTGCCTAACTTGTTGGTTGAAGTTAATTCAGGTTAGAAGATACTTGGAAGCGGCCAAACTGGGACATTTTATTGATCTTTGAAGTTTCTTACTGTTGATGCGAGGCAAGTTATGAAATGTAAACTTTCCGGTTGGCGTCGAAGTGATATTCGAAATTCGCGGTTGCCGACTCTAAGGGATTGAGCTCATAAGCTACCTAATTGGCTCAAATGCATTCATGCATAATCAGCACACTGACTCTGTTCTTTTCTTCGTCTTTTTATGACTTGTGATTAATTTTCCCCTTAAAACATCTTATTATCTTCTATTTTGATGTGCTCATGTGACATGTGGCAACTCGGGCTGCTAGGCAATGATGCCTGTTTCCTTGTGGATACTGACTATCAGACTGGAAACTTGTGAAATTGGAAACTCTGAATTTTAAGACCACTCTTCAAATCGTGTGTGGCGTATTAATTTAATAGTGTAACATGTTTTTAAATAAAGAAAAAACATTTTACAGAATGCCAAGTAAGAGAAGAACAAAGTTATGGTGATTTAATAATATCGTATACGCTATTTCTTTCTTGTATCAAGTATCTAGAAAGTTGGAAGGTTTCTAGGAAATTATAAAATGCAAGATTGGTGTTTAATTAGTGACTTTACTGGTTCATATTGTCGCATACAGTTATCAAAATAATTATTCCGACAAACTTTGTTTTCATCTGTTAATGTTGATTTTAGTGAGTAAAATTGAGGCCTTTTGCCTAATAATGACAATAGTAGTTTGGAATACACTGATTACCTTAGAAGGAAATTCTATCCATAGGCTGATGCTTCAACCTTTAATCGCACAGACAAGCAATTTTTCACAGGGTTGTCGTCACTTACAAGAGATTTCATTTGTCTGCAATCCATTATTGAAAACAGTGTATTCTATCGTGTTTTATATATTGTAAACAAGACAGTGTATTTAGTGTGGTCATATGCTATCGTACGTATTTAGATTCTGTCTTCTAAATACACCTGTAAAATTTTTAATGTTGCGTGTTCAGTTGAATACAAAATTCCAATCTTTAGGTTTTTGGAGATTGATTGGTCTCAAAGTAGTATTCGTCATGGAATGATATCATTTGAAGAACCATTTAAAACCCGGTAAACTGATAGAAGTGGGGATGTGTAGACTATTAAATTCTGACTCAGTGGCTAAGTGACAGAACTCTCACCGTGAGACCGATCGGCCTGAGGTTTGATTCATTGTCTCACAGTGGTACGCACTGCTGAGGAGTTTCATTCCATAAGGAAACATTTGTTCAGTAGTCCTAGGCTTTCTTATAGTTTTGCAAGTGATATCGATTTGCAAATGAAACTTGTCTAGAAAAAATGCAAACCAAGGTATGCTGAACCTGCAGCATATTATGCTCAGATCCAATTTAAATCACAAACTTATGCCTATTTTACAAAAATGAGTGTTTGAATTGTTTTGGAGTGGTGACATGATGAGGAAACCTTCTTAGTCAGCCAATGTCAATAAGTAATCGTTCCCATATTCCTGTAGTTTCTTTTAAAAACATCACTTTTATTTTGCATAGATTTTAGTGTCAAGGTAAAATAAGCATTTAAAATATAATAGGGAAAGACCGAGGAAGCGATGAATGTTTCCATCAAAGAGCTTTCTCAATTTATATGTTACCCCGTTAATATCAACATGAGATCTGGCACTGTTACATACTGACTTAAGTTCAGACGTCTCACAGAAGCATATCAAGATGCAAAGAACCAAGTTTAGAGATGTATACGATGAAGAAAGTCACAATGAGTTATGGAAAGCCATGAGAAGAGTGCATAAAAATATAACACCATGATGTGAAGATTAGGATGAGTGTAATTTATAAATACATTTTTAACCGGTCTCAACTATTTCATCAAACATTTCAGTCACCGGTTTTGGAAGTCAACACGAAGTAATTCTGGATTATGTGCCTTGTCATACTTTGTTATACGCACAAAAATATAATAAATGGATACTGCGAAATTCATCTCTGAAAGTGAAACTAAAAGGGATAGTTACTAACATAATAATCAATCAACTGTTTTTGTATCGATTATTCCTTTAAAGGGATTTGTTTGAGATCACAGGTGAAAGATTTCATCTTCAGATAAGTTGAATTGCAATTATAAGGTAACATAATTGATACTACATCTAGAATAGCAGATAACTGTCACAAGGAAGGATGGTTTACTAGGCAACAATTTTGCGCATGGCTTTTTTGACTAATAAATTAATGTGCTGCATCCAAACTACTGTGTTTCTTCATTAAAACATGTATTAAATAGTGATTAGTACTTAGAAAATAATAAGTCTGAGTACTGAATATAGAATTATTATTAAAATAAGGTAAATAATGGGACAGTGTCAGCTTGTTTTCCTGAGAAACGTGTGCTGAAGATGAACAAGAAAGGTTCATTACTGAAAAGATGAAATCTAAATAACGAAATAAAAACGTAATAAGCTGAGGCATAAAGTGTGACATATTTATTGCTAAATGAGCAGCTTTGCTGATATATATATATATATATATATATATATATATATATATATATATAAATCATAAACAGGAATAAAAACTTACTTAGCTTTTCATTCCAGCTTGTATGCTTCCCTGGAACATTGATCATCGTACCCTATCTTGGTGACAAGAAACTTTCCACAAAATAGTTTCGTGTCTTATCGGGAATCAATTCAGCGCAAAAGCTTTTTTAATTTTGGGTTTCAAGGATGTTCATCGCCATTTCTGTATATCTTTATCGTTCCTACAGGAACCTTATGCATCCCTCGTACTTCTAAACGAATTCATCTGAAGCTTGAATGTCAGAAGTTACCATAGAATTGCATCGTAATCTACAGCATAAGAAATAGGTTGAATGACATGGAAACACTCAGTTTATGTGTTCGATTACCGCTTAGCCTGTATTAGTCATTCCTATGAATCAGCCTATCCCTTACATGAAATCATGTAGGTAACTACAATTCCTCACCATAAATCGGCTGACTTAATACTGTGTGATATTTTCATCATCAAAATGATATTTTGACAGCAGTTGTTGAAAATTCCTATTGTTCAAATCCAGTCTTAACCATAATATTTACGCACTGAAAAATGTGGGAATAAATAGTGACAAAAGTCAAATAATTCTTTTGAAGACTATAGAAAAACGTTGATAATTTGTCAATAAAGTTCCCTTTGGTCTTGATTGTCAACGTTAAAGATTTTAGTCAGACTGACTATTTCATCAATATTCATTTGGTATTCCCAATTACCATTAAGAGGATGGCTGTGACTTTTAAGTTGTGCAGCGGATTAGAAATAGTTGTATTTAAAAGTTGAGACGTATGAAACAAACGTATCTCTCTTGAGAAAGACTAGTAATTTCTACTGAATTTAGATCTGTGGATTTCCTTCATTGAATAAACTGACAAGTTGCTTTGTATTTTATTTAAATGGTTAGTTTTATTTGCGAATTTTTTTCTGCCATGACCACTTTGAAATGCATGGCAGTTACAGGATAAATAAATGAACCGATAAAAAGATATCCTGGTGTTTGAAGTTGTACGAAATATACTACTGGTCGATATGAGTAATTGCTGGCCACTCATCCTGAACAATATCGTCTACCAGCCAGTTTGGAAACAACTGGTTAGATTCTCTAACCTGATCATGCTGAACACTAGCTATGGCGAAAATGTTGACGGGATACTACTTCAGGAAAATATAGCATGAACCTACCAAAAGGGTGATTCTATTTGTTTTCGGATGATGATTCGAAGTGTCATAGCTAACTTAGGTGCTGACTTTTCAGAATCATGTCATTTTCTTGTTTATCTATATCATTGGCTTCGCATTCTGATTCTTCCATGTTTCGCAGTTTGCTTTACGATTTCTTTCCACCCCCAGCCTCCTCCTTGCATAAAAGAGTTTAATTCTACCCACTCTTGTACGTCGGTGACCAACTGACTCTCACGGCCACCCTAAGAGCTACTGAAATAGTCAGTAGGAGTATTTTGAGGAAAAAACTGTCTTTTCAGTAGAAATAAAGAAACCTAATTGGTCATTCCTGCTGTTGCTGGGATGGCCTTTAAAATCACTCTCGGTGATCTGAATAATGCACATACACAACTGCATTATATGTCTACAACACGCCATAATTCATAAGAATGGAATAATAAATAAATAAATAATATTATCTACTAGACACCGTTGCGGACTTTGATTGTCGTCCACGGTAGTATCACGGTGATTCCACAACTCTGAGACATGGCTTACGTAGTTCTAGTACTCTGTCTTTCTTTTTTTCTGCTGTTAGAATTAGTCATATATCTGGAACATGTATCGAATCACTTCTACCACATACATTTGTTGCTAAGTTAATAACCAGAGATTTTATTACCCATCTCCTTTCACCCAAAAGTTAGTCTGCAGAACTGTCAGTTTTTTCCATTTTGTCGTGTTATTGTGCGTAGTTGCGTGCATAGCTATAACCGAGCTTTCTCTTACATTAAGTTTTCTATACTGAGTTCTATCCGTCTTAATTTAACCAAATCAAACAAACATGAATGAGGAATCAGTAAAGATCTCTAAGGTTGAAGTAATGTAGTATAAGGAGTTCAGTTTTAAGTAAAATATTCTTGAAAACAAATAAATTAGTGCTACTGACCATGCTTATCTGAGACTAATTTCCTTTCTTCCGTCGATACAATATGAACAAAGTACTTTTGAGTTGTAAAAGCTGCTTTACTGTAAGGGTTTGCAATAAGGTTATCAATTCATCACGAAAACTAAAACTAAAAGCAAACATATTTTCCTGAACCGGCCATACTTCTGAACATCTTAGTAGAATTACGCTTAATGGTGACTCTATACCGGAAGCAATTTTAATAAATAATAACCAGATACCTACCGTAAAGTATGATTAATGGGGTACAAATCAGTCCATTAACCTACAAAAAAGGACTTTGCATTGAATGCGTGAATAAAAGTACAGTAGAAGAAAAGATAAGTAGTTAGTTTGGTCGCGATACTTTGTTGGCAAAAGAGTATAATTATCGAAGGTATTTTGTTGATATTAACTAAAAGTCTGCAAAAAGGGTAAATTCATTGGTGTGTATTGAAGTTATTTTAACGCACAATATTGCTGAAACAATACTCATCTTTTACCTGAAATATAGAAAGGGAGTTGAATTCAACTGCATACAAGCTGTATTTTGTACTTTATCCATTTAAGTAGAATTCAGTTTGAAATATTGTCATATATGTAGTGTGTGCTTTGTTCATCAATCAATAAATTCATTTCTATTGTACAAAAAATCATTGCTGATGCTCTGACTGTTATGTTTCCTCCTAGTATTAATTATCTTTACGTAATTTTCGCCTATTTGCTTACAGTGATAACCTAGTACCTAATTAGTCTCGCACATACCTGTCACATTTTGAGTGGACATTTCACCCAAGTGATCGGTCACGCACTTCGGTATTCTGAGCTTCATAGGTGCGCATTGCCTAGGAGTCCTATTCTAGAAGTAAACAATTGTCCAGCGCCTTCTGGCTTAGAATAATTCTGCAAATCGTGACGGTTCGTGATAATCATCACCCTAAAACCAATCAAATACTCATGAACTGCTAAACTGAGATAACTGAAGTTCTGTAGTGTTTATTTACTGAGTCATCACTCACCACGTGTAACCTTGCAAGCCGCAATGAACTGTAAGGCAGTGATAAAACGAATGATAGTTAAGTGCCGTATTCTACTATTACTCATGGTAAATAAAATATGGTTTTATCATGAGTGAAAGATAACGTCAATGAAATTTGTAGGATTCCATCAGTTGTATTCAGTTATAATTTATCCACCTACAAGACGAAAGTAAGAAAATATCCAGCCAACCCAAGTTATTCATGGTGTTCGAATCAACAACACTTATGTCAAACAGTATTTCATAGTCTACAATTTCATGATTAACTAATTATTTGAATTTCATTAGCACTGGAGATTCGATAGCGTGATGTTATTAACTGTGCTCTGATCTTGACTTTTTAGGACACAACAAAATCATTCATGGCTTTCCTAATTAATGTGCAACACCTAAGATGGTAGTAAGATATACTTGAATTTTGAATAAAGAAATACGTTGCAAAGTTAAACAACGTTAGTAAATAAACTTACCAACAAAGCCATCAGGAATTCATGTATTATTTTGGTTTTTCTGTTGAGAAGTGTATATAAGTGTGTCAATAGCATATGAATATGAAAGTTTTCTGTATGAAGCTCAGAGACGGGAAAAGTGCTATGAGTTTAAAACTGTCAGAATTAGATGCAGCTTAAATTTACTACCTGCAATAAGCTATGAGTTGTAATTTTTGTTTATTTTAAGAAGATAGTCACACAAAAAATCCATGGAAACGTCATAAATTGGCAACGTTGCTACAGTTACACGTTAGTTTTCTTGATATCCTAGTGTATTACTTTATATTTTGTACTTTAACTAAATTTTATTTACTTTTAAAGACAATACAACATTTGTCTCAGTTACGTATACTTCCTTCAATAAATAATAACTTTTTTCGATTTCGAATGTTGCGTAGTTTTGGAAAATTAGCCAACTGGAAGACATCTTATTTCGCGGAAGAACTAAGTTGAAGATGCTGACCAATTTATTTGACACCACAATCATTCAGCGTAGTTGATCAGGTTCTTCTGGAATAACAGAGCACAAGAACGTAGCTAAATCAAGACTAGTAGATCCTGATAGGATAAAGCATTTAGAGAAAAGCTTGGCTATAATTATGCACGCAAGTGGAAGCAATACGGTTGGATAGAGAGACAGTATAAAAAAACTAACTTGATTCTGTGGAGGGAGATGGTTATAACCGAATCTTTGTTTATCAAATCAACACCAAATACATGTAATGGAAATGATTCTGCACTTGTCGCAGATATATTCAGAATTCTATTACCGTAATCACAAGAAAAGAGATAGGATTAGTACCGTATAAACCATATCTGAGAGCTGTCGGGTTACCACACATGAATATGGACAATACATTTTGTCCGAAACTTTATCCGGTAAAAGATACTGTCTCACTATATGACAATTATCATGAACAAAATAAAATGGAATTAAAATCTGCCACAGAGCCCAACGGTTTACTCCAATATTAAGCACAACCTGAACACTGGGGTGCGGTTTGGCTCCATGTTTCAACATTTAATATGATTAAGAACACGATGAAACTGTTATTTAATGGGTGACGTTTCGAGTACAATTTCATTCTCATAATCATATCGAAGTGATACCATCGAATGCTATATAAAATAAGGGTTTTAAGGGATTTTGTGATTTTTTTCAACTGTATACAATCTGCAAAAGCCATATAATATCTACCGAGAAGTGTAATTTGTTCACCAAGCAACAATGTTTCCTGCCTGCAGTCTACCCAGTTGATTACTAACTGTTCCGTTCAAAATGACACAATTCATTTTCAAATCCTTTTAATTTTTCATTATAAATTTACTATCCGCGTCGAATAGCAGTCAGAAGAAACTTGAGTGCTGACAGAGTTGTGAGGGCGGTTGACACTTCCCGGTTGCCCACACCGTGGAAGGCTATTTCTTCCACGTTTGACCACTTCACTTACCTGGGAAGTAGGATCAATCCTGGTGGGTTAGTTGCCAATGAGATCTTTGCACGGATACAAAAGGCTCGATTGGCTTTTGCCAATTTACGCCACCTATGGAGCCGCCGTGATATCCAAATGTCTATTAAGGGTCGCGTGTACTGCACAGCAGTCCGCTCTGTTCTACTCTATGGCTGTGAAACATGGCCACTGAAAGTGGAAGATATAAAAAGGCTTCAGGTGTTTGACCATCGTTGCCTTCGCAGTATAGGACGTGTTCCGTGGTGTCACCATGTGAGTAATGCAGAAGTCAGGTGTAGAGTTTTAGGGAGAAGAGGTAAGTCAGTTGACGAGGTTGTGAACCTTCATCGACTGAGATGGTTGGGACACGTACTACGTATGCCTAGTCACCGATCGCCTCGTCACACAATGTTGGCTGAGGTGGGTCCAGGCTGGAAAAAGGCCTGAGGTGGCCAGACTAAAACATGGCACCAATGTATGAAGTCTCTGACTGTTGGTTTAAGTCATGTAGGACGATACAGACTAGGTGGTTGGGGTCCACGGGACAAGAGGAACCAGTGGTTGGAGACCCTAGGTGATATGTCTCAGAACCGAAGTCAGTGGCGCAGATGTATACACACATTATCCTCATCTTAACAACGCTATACCGAATCTCACCATTTTGTCACTCCTCTTTCCTTTCTTCTCGTACTTTATATTTCTTTTGGCTGCATTCACTTATCTTCATCCTTCACATCACTACCTTTCTACTTGATGAACTGACGTGAGGTGTGGTAACTCGAACCGTTAAGCAGTAATGCCTGGTCCTATGTTGATAATGATTGATCCGCGTCGAATCTATTTACAGTTGTATTTGACCAGGACAAATTATTTACTTTGAGTTACCCCACCTAATTCACCGTCTTAGTTTATATTATGTATGTATGCATTCCTTCACTGGATAACAGCATATAAATTATATATGAAGAGTCAAGCGTTGGTGCTGATAAATTCAATAAATCCTGATTTACCAAAGTTTGTTGCATGTTTTTATTTGGAAATCTTATTAATTAAAAGAACGATTGCCGATTGGTGAAAAATAATGGAACCATTAATGCAGGTAAAGGACGTTCGAGTGAAATCACTTGTAATCAGTGCAACTAACTGAGAAAGCTGTGGTTTGGGGAGCCTCTATTATTGATAATGGGTGGTGATTGAAGGCGAAATAGAAGTATGGGTTTGCACAGAATTAAAACCAGTGGCACTGGAGTTACCGTTCCGGTGATCTACTGATTTTGAAATGAGAATTAACCAATAATTAGACCTTTATTTCATTTCACTCACCAAGAGGTTTATCTAACTACCGTGTAAATTCATGACGTGTAACTGTTGGTTCATAGTAGTCAGTATGAGGCTCCCTTTCTCCAATTCAGCCCGATTTGAATTGTTACAGAAAGACCTGACTGAGCAGCCAGTATGACTAAGATGAATGAACAGTTACATATCATGGATTCACATGGTGTCCGAGGAAAATCTTTGGTGATTAAAGTAAAAATATGACCGGTGAGGTGCTGGTTCTCGTAGCGCAATCAGTGCAGCGCCGAGGAGGTAAACTGGAGGCTATTGGTTCAAATATTGAGGTCATCCAGATTTTCATTTCACTTCAAACAACGTCCAGAAACAAATAAGAATTATTATGTAAACTAATAAAAGTATTTATACAGTCAGTTTTTATTCTGCTGTGTTAAACAAATCACAAAGTGGAATTGGAAGTACTACATAAGTGTGTGATAATATAATATAATGCCAACATAAGGTGAAAAATGAAGTGGGTTAAGGTCATATTGGTTTAGGTCAGATAGTGGAGATAAAAGAGTAATTGATAAGAAAATCGATTGTGAAATATGAATGAAAATACAGAAGTATAAGAAGAACAAACTTCTAGTTGGAATCAAATTTTGTTTAATTTTTTGCTAATGCCTTTTGATGCGCATATCTGGCAACAGAGGTTCAGTAATTCGACCTTGTATAGAAATGGGAAATTAAAAGTATCGAGACAACAACAATGTACAACTGCAGCGCTCTGAAAACTTGGCTTCTATGACAACTTAGACTACTCCAAACTTACATTTTCGCTCCATCGATTTATTGTTTCATAAGCACATAATTTCTTCGCTTAACAGCTCATGTATTTAGGTCTGTTTTTGTCTAGTACATAATGTTTTCTTTGCGACTTCATGTTCTCTGCTTTCTTTGAGCCAGTGAAGATGTGTAGCGCTTAAAATTTATGCAGTATTTAAATTTTGTAATCTATTAGCAATAACAGGCTGTTTTCTTTGGTGTTTGGTTTCACTATCTGTGCGTAAAATGTGCAAAGGTGGTAGTGTACAACAGTGAAACCTCTAATGAGAGGTTCCAATCGACCAGTTGTATTATTTGGATTTTGAGGAAGTCATCTGTTTAACTACTATGACACATGTTATAGAAGTGATATAAGAATAAGTCTCTTTGTAGTTTATGACCTTATCAGCAAAGCGGTCCAGTTTGTTTGTTTCGGTAATAATCTAAAAACGTTCATCCTACCACATTTCACTTGAAATGAAACGAATCCATTCTTATTATCTTTTCTTTACCTGGGTTTCTAGTGAAACATAGGGCTTCAGTAACACACCTCTATTACACTCTCTTCTCGACACTCTTTTAAACCTTCATCTACACCTGCCCACAAGCTTTCATTTCTTCCTCAAACCATCTCCTCCATATCACCCTCAGCTGGGACGTCCAACTCGTCGTTTCCCCTTTGGATTCCACTAGAGGACCTGGAGCGTAATATCCTCAGTCGGCCTCCTCAGTGTATGTCCAATCCATCTCTAATTTCTTCTGCACATCTGTACAACAATTGGTTCTTGGTTGGTTCACTGCCCAGCCAGAGTTCCTTGATGCTTGTTCTTTCTCGCCATCTGATCTCCATCTCCAGTATCGAGTGAGCCTGCGCGGCAGCTATTGATCAATGTCTGTAGTTTGCTGGAGGTGCATTTCGTGACCTGCCAAGTTTTTGAACCATGAAGCAGCACTGACTCACTTGACATTAATGCTGAAAATCCGAATCTTATTCACGCTTCATACTGACTGGAGTGCAGTAGATCTCCACACTGGTTTCAGGTTATGAACGTCTGTCTCGCTTTTTCAATCCTGGTTTTGACATCTTCGTCTGTGCCTGTGCCGCCTGTAGTTGAAACAATGCTGTCCTGACTAGGTGGGTGAAAGGGACCCCTTCCTTTAGGTTTCTCCTGCTGATGGTGATTGGTGCCTCTTGTTTTTCATGCTGTTGTTGGTTGGGTATCTTCATCACCTCCATCTCCTCCACATTCACTTGAAGTCCCGTCTTCTCTGTCCTGCCCCTTCTGTCAACTTGTTAGTTTTCGCCTGTTGATCTTCGAGTTTGTACAACTAGACATTAGACATAAATCATCATCATCATCGGTGGCGAAATCCAAGTCTTCTTCTGGCGTCGTTTCCTCGGTCCAGCCAGCGTGTACTCATCTTCTCACAGCTCCTCACGGTTTGCTGCATGATCCAGTTGGCCACAATAAGGAAGATCATGCGTGATGGTAGTCGGCAGCCTAGTCTTATTCCTGTCTCCTGTCTTCACTTCACGGGTGTCACTGAGCTTTCCATTGCTGTGTGAATCACTTGGCGTTTGGCATCTTCATATCTCTTTTGAATGAGGTTGATAAAGATATGTGGTATTCCGTAGAGTTGAAGCAATTGTCTGTCAAATTACTACTCGGTTGACGCTGTCGAAGTTGATGAAGTTGAGGTAGAGTTGAGTTGACCTCCATTCCATACTCTGTTCTATGACGATGCGTAGCGTAGCGTTGCAATTTGATCCGCACATGATTTGTTCTTGCTGAATTTAGTAGTAATTTTGGATCCAGAGAATCTTATACTCTTCCCTGGATGGTGCGGCATAATATTTTGCACTGGGTGGACAGAGGTTCTTGCAATGACTTAGGTCACCCTTCTTTGACAAGATACAGTTTCTTGCCACCAGTCGGCAAGTAACTTTCCTTCCTCCCTTCCTTCCAAACCTTCTGCAGTATTGTTGTGAGCCGGTGTTGTCTCTGTGTCTGTATTCAGTGTTTCTGGTGGAATTCCATCTGATCCTCCTGCTTTCCCGAATTTCAGCAACCTTATGGCGTTGAGGACTTCACTTCTGCTTTTGTCGGAGGGCCTGTATTCACTGGTAGTTCTGCCATTGCTGGTAATATTTCTGTACGAGTTGCAGATGGTGGTCAAGTCAAGAGCTCTTTGAAGTGGTCAGCCCATCGTTTACTTTGTTTCCCCTCCTTGATAACTAAGTTCCCTTCACTATCTCTCATTGGTTTCGTCTTAGTTGATCTCTTCCCTCCCAGATAGTAACCTGGTTGGTTACTTGATGTAATGTTGTCAGGTCTCTGTCCCTCCCACCTGCAGCCTGTTCTGCTTCACTTGCCAGTGTGTCGCAGAAGTGTCTTATTTCTTCCGCGCACTCTGCTTCACTCCTTTGTCCAGTGTTTTAAAGGTTGCACCCAGTTCCTCTTTTCGTTGTGCATCCTCACACTGGTTTGTTTACCTTCTGCTCAACCACCACCATCTTCCTCTCCCTCCTCTATCAGCTGGCATGTGTCCGTCGACATCCATTCCTTGTCCTGTCTTCTCTCCTCTTCCTTCCCAATACGGTGATGCAGGATTCTTTCCACATCTCTTTCAAGGAGTTCCAGTGTTCTTCCATACAAGTTCCCTCAGGAATGTTTCTTCGTGTCTCGCATTCCTTCCTCATGACTGACTGACTGACTGACGTGAAGATGTTCTTTTTGGCTCCATCCATCAGTTCACTTTCTGTTCTGGGTGGTTGTTGAACTTGAACTGTGGTCAATCACCAGTTTCTTCTTTGAAGGCTTTCAACTTGATTTTGAAGGTATGTTCCTTGCACTAGATAGTGAAGTGAGTGGTGTGAACCTACATCTACTCCCCTTCTTGATTTGATCTTGTGTTTGGTAGACTGAGTCTCCACTCTCTTCACATTGAGATGAAGTCGATCTGATTTTAGTGTGTCCTGGTGTCTGGTGAAATCAAATCCATGTCGCTGCCATGTGAATATACTTGTGTTTGTACACACTGCCTGACTCCAATCATCAAATCGTTGAATTCGCAGAATTCTGCAAACAGTTCTTCATTCTCATTCATTTCACCGAGTGCCTCTCGACCTATGGTGACCTGTGTTGTTTGCTCCCAGTTTGGCAAGCAAGTCGCTAATGAGCACTATACAGTAATGTATTTTTGAAAGGATTGGGATACTACTTTTAAATTAAAAATCTCCATTCATCTCGAAAATAAATCTGTTTATCCAGAACACTCATCGTTCCGAAATAAGTAGTTTTCAACTATTAGTTACGGTGTTAAGAACTTATATTCCAACAAGCTATTAATTAGTGTCTGCTAGCGCCTCGCATAGTATGACAATTTATGCGATTCTTGGATAGCTCCATTAAAGACAAACAGATTCGGAATAAGAAAGTAACAACAGCTACAACTGCATGAGATATACATGCTCATACTCTAGTTGTTAAGGAAATCTTTCGGTAGACTAATGGCTTTGTGGTAAGATCTTTGACCTCCGCATCGAATAACACAGGTACGAATATCTGAATCGATATGAGTTTCATATCGATTCCAGACAAACACTCATGAATCGCAAGATGTAGAAAAACAGGGTTCAGGATTTCTTACCGACTGAAACCCAAAATTCAAATCCAAGAGTTGTACACTTTGATACCAAGGCAATAAACTGAATGACCACACTGCAAATGTACAAAATAAAGCTCCACCAGTACTTATCACTTGAAAATTCAAGGTATCCCTACCAAGAATGAACTGGATGGTTTGAAAAAACTTGGGCACCAGTTTAGTATGGTTCATCGTATAAGCTATATTTTTATTTGTGTAATCCTAGTGTAATTTATTAGAACAAACAGAATAATAAACAAATATTTTGTATCATTTTTCAACGTTCGATCTTGCTAGGAAGATCATTTTCCAAGGTATGAATCTGACATTAGGTTTTTAGGTTAAAAGCGAGACAATTTCCGAGTACTGTACAACTGCTTTTGAGTTTATTTTCAGTGATCTACACCATACTTTATCTTTACACTTGAGGATTGATAACTATCTTGGTTATCATAGAATGAATGCCCAACCACCAAATGAGGAAAGTCAATAATGTTTCTTATCGATAATCCCTCTTTAATGTAAGACGCAAACAAATGCGTCGACATTAGTTGTCGATGCACGTCAATAAAATGGCTCATGTTGAGCTTGCTAATATAGTTATTTATGCTAGCATCATCACTTTCACAGAAAGTTGTTGAAATGTTAAAAAGACGAAGGAAAAGAGAAGAGAATATAGAATGGCATGAGTGTAAATGAGACCATTTGTAAGTGAAGAGAATATCCCTGTAACTATGTTTTACAGTAAATTATCAGTTCTCTATGAATAGTCATTTATTTCGCTTTCAATCTCGTTTATAATAGCTACTTCGTGAAAAATGAAGAGTATTATTATTATCCGTCCTAAATTTTCCCATCTATACTTTTATCCCAGCCCGGTTTTATGCAACACAGAGTAATGTATAATTGAATTTAGACTAACAGTGAAGCTAATTACTGATTGTACTTGTCTTTGTTCTCGGACTGTATGCAAAATCCATGAGAGAATTTAAATCTAACTGCATTTGTATTCCAGTATTTATCGGTATTGCTTCAGAGCAATTCCACTTGACAAGCAAAATAAAATTAGCAAAATAACAAAAAGGGGCAGTTTTTCTTCAACTATGTATCTAATTATTTATCTTGTTATTCCGATTAAAGTTATGCTCGAAAACAATTTCTAGAAACTGACAATTTTTTATCCACAAATACGGTAACAATATGACTGACAGTCAGCAAATAAAACAAAGTCAATAACAACACAAAAAGTGATTTAACACAACGGAACTATTACTGATTTTGATTTTTGATTTTTGCATAGTCACAAACATTGAAATATGAAATAATAATGTGTAATTCAAATATCTGTATAAAACTTCATGATGTAAACCATTGAAAGTAAACTCACTAGCATTTCACACTGCTGAAAAATTTATTCCCTTTTATCGACTATGACAAGCCTAATTCCACAAGGCAATAAAACCAAAAGTGCTCTACTAAGACAATAGGTGTGCATCATTTCAATGAATGACCAACAAGTGATTTACAAGTAAATAAATGAAATCACGAACTAAGCTTCTGTTGCAATTCACATTACAACAAACTTAACTAATTGTTGACAAAAAACTTTACCAAAAAAAATATTATGTAAATCTTCCGTCTTACTGACCTAGAGGAAGTTATGAATACCCACATTAATTACAATTTTAAATAATCATGTGAATTGCCATGATTTCTGTGCTTCATTTCCATTTGTCGATAAGCTGCGGGTAAGTTTGTATATCCACGAGTTATACTGTCTTCGCTGAAAACAGACTCACAATTGTTTACCAAGTTTCACACTTAAAACATTTCTTATACCTTTAGTCCAAAACAAAACCAAATGATAAGCAGTGGGTAATCCATGTACCTGTCTAGATCTTCGTGCCTGACGCCGACTGAAGTCTACACATCAAGTTTGCATAGTGACCATTAAACAAAATGACGTGACTCTACGGTGTTCAGTAGTTTCATTTCACCTTTCTACGAATATTTTTCATTTTGATTTTTATTCGTTCATCAATATTCACCAACTGATTCGATAAACGATTTGCAATTAAAAGATGATAGAATGCTGTTTCTCAAAAATATAGCAACTACAAGTGATGACTTCAATAATATACTAAACTAATTGTCTGGCTAAAAAGACGCGACTGATAAGTTCACACAAATGGCATTTGGATCATTTAACAACCGCAGGATCTCACACTCAGTAGGCGAAGCTTCCTTTGTAAAAAGCAGTATATTCGAAAGCGCTAAGGAAATATTCAGATGTATTTCAGTATACGCTTGTGGGAAAATCCATCTACATATTTTTCAAATATTTTCCAAATATTTTGACGCTACTTTAAAGATGCTAGCGGTAATTACTCTTCTTTAAGAAAACTGAAATTCTTTTATTTGAAATACAACATAAGCAACAACGCAGAGATAATATAAATCGACCAATGCAAGTACGTTTGTGACTGAAGTTGCAATGAGTAGTCGGAATTACAAAGCGTCTAGCACCGCCTGAAAATACCTAACAACTGGATAAACACCTGTAAACGGAATTTTCTCAGAGTGTCATCTCCCGATAGTTAGACTATAAACTGTCGATTAGTCAGGTGACTGTTGTGTCTAAAATGAACTTAGGCCTTCTCCTACCGACATACTTTATCCTTTGATATATTAAATCCATGATCTTGCCTGTGATTTTTATTTGCCCTCAGATCATTGAGCCACTGATGTAGTCCTCTGTTTCATCACTCTACGTAGCTTGTATTTACTCCGATCCATCAATCTACATAAAATTCTCGAGAGTGAATTTCCTTACTAAATACCACATTAATTTACCTTTTACAGTAAATTAATTGTGACTAGACATTAGACCTTTATGATAACAAATATACATAGCAAACCTTTTGGCTTGTTTCTTAAGTTACTCGTAAACATACACAACAGCAACCCCTCCCATCGAAGCTGTACACTTAAAAATCTATACGCCGTTCAGTCAGCCTAGATAAGATTTTCAGTTTAACCATCTGAGATAGCCATGGTTTGGCAAACTTGTATTAATATTGAGCGGTGAGTGAAAGCGGAATAAAAATCTGGGCCTCGGCAGGATTCAAACTAGAAACTTCTGCTCTATCAGTCTGGCAGCCTAAAAAATCAGTTATGAGACCCATAGCACAGTTACTTGCTTTGCTATTAATTTACTAATGTTTTACCAATTTTCGGGATCATTTTTGGGTTTTTCACTGTTAAGTAATGTTCTCATAATCCTGTACTAGACCTGTCTTCCCCATTCTGTGTACTTTGACCCTTAACTGAAAATTCGTCTGAGATTTTTCATCTTTTACAGTTATATATTTTAGGAACCTACAGCTTTGAAAATGTCTCTGACTACAGCGCTGAATGATTCAGATTTAAATCACTAAGGAAACATCGCTTTCCTGATGGTCATAGGTATGTGAAACTGGTAAGTACCGACAAGTTCACATAACGATTTACAGAAAAGCTTTATCTAGATTCACTTTCAACATCTAAAACAGTCAAGCTTTCATCAGCAATACTTTCAGCAGTTTCCATTTTTTCCCTAAAATCAAGGAGGCTAATAAACATTGCTTTTGATAAAATTTTGATGCTAAAATAACTGTTCTTTTTCCAATTGTATTTGATTCTTTAATGCTAATACTTCTGACAGTATCAATCACATCTGATCACGATAATAAAATATATTTCCTGAAAAATGAAACACTTTGCCAATAAGATGAAAATAATGATGTGCTAATCACTAATGTTATCTTGAATATCCAGTTTTCAAAAATTCCTTCTATTTTACCTCATTTGAAAACAAATAAATGAGCAGAAAGTTAATGATTTCTGCCATGTTCAAACCTGAACAAAATTATAAACCTATTACAACTATTCGAATGTTGTAAAAATTATCATCCATCTTACAGTTATTTCTTGAAAAATATATTTTGGTTCGTAAAACGAATACCAACGGTAATAATAGTGGTTCCAGTTTCCGTTTCTCTCTCTCTCTCGCTCAAATAAAGAAATTCCATTGCGAAATTCATTGCGATAAGCAGTTTTTAAGTGGTTTTCTACTTTTTGATCTAATAACTAGAATCAAATTCCATTGACAGTTAATCATAAAAGTGAACATAGAGAGGGAATTGTTCAGTTTTGAATGGTGGAACAGAAAATTCTTCTGTTTCAACTAACATACTACTCTGCATACTTCACTACACTTCATAGTGTTCAACTTGATGCAGCTCACTTTTGCTGTGTTAAGAAACTAAGGCAGGTGTTATGTTTTTATTTTCACCAACAGAAATTAATTGCAATGTGTTTTTGGGAAACATCGTTATTCTTATGGGTAAAAACGTAGTTGTTAGATTAACAGTTCCTCTTCTTAGCTAAGTAGATGTGAGGAGATTTGGTAAATAAGAGACTAATTCACATTAACAATTGATAACATCCAAGAAAATAGCTCTTATGCCCTTATTGTTTGGATCCATTTTAAAAGTAGTATAATTAGGATTACCAAGGTATTCTTTTCATTATTACTTTTCGCGAAACTGTACAGCTACAAACAATTCCTCTATAGCTGCGTGTTTACTACTTCTAACAGTTGGATTAGAGCTCAAAAAGTCATTCTACCTACAAAATAATCAAAACCTTCTTACAGAGTGAAGATTAACGAAAACAAGACAGAAAATCAAAGAAAAGAATCCAGTGTGGACATCAGTTCATGTAATATTACAAAATATTTGAGAATTCAACTGTGGTCAAAAAGAGATTTCTAACAGGAATAAAAACATACTGCGTAGTAACTGAGAATATATAAAGGAAGGATTCAGATGATTTTTGTGTAAAAACGTTACGATTCTCTTCAGGAATGAGGTCAGCTTCAGTAATTAGACAGAAAACCATCAAACAAAATAATGAAGCTTTCAATAGAAATAAAAGATTAGAATGGAACTCCAGAGATACTTTAACCGAGCTATGCTTTCTACTTTATTTAACTCAGTAGTTGACGATTATCGTCAAAAATCAATCAGCTGCCTTGACCTCACAGTAACCGATTGACAAGAAGTAACTTCAAATCAACCGGACTGTCAAGCCTCATTCCTTTAGTAATAAACTTATTGATGAATAAATTTCTATCTCATTTTACTCGTATCTTTATCTACCAACTAACAGGTACATGAAAATGCACATAATTTGAAGAATAGAAAGGGAGATTTTTGACCATATTTCTGAGAAAATCCACAAGAATGTAAATTTAAGAGGTCTAAATGCACTGAAATGGACGATTGTACGTCATTGGATTGATACTAAACACTTTGTTGAAAATCTGCAACTGTTAAGAGTGATCAGTAGGCTAAAGAACCCAAAAATATTACGTTTATCTGAGGCGATAGCCATCAAGAAACTCAAACCAAACGAAAGTATCCATAGAGATGCATTTGTCAAGTTTGTTATGTCATAGTAATTTGTTTACAATAAATGAATATGAACTTTGCCAGATCATTCCGTCCTCAAGTTCTTTTGAATTCAGAACATCCAGAAGTTGCCCAACTTACCATAAGTATTTTTATCTACCTCGCAAACTTCCTCAACAATAGTTAATCTAGTAATCTTATGAATAGTCAGCCTTCTTCTCATATTCCTAGCAATCTCTACTTTGATCATTTGGATTATCTATGTTCCCGTTTCTTCCCATCAATAACTTCTTGTTAGTGTGATAAAAGGGTGTTCTATTTTTGTAATGCACACATTGTTATATTAGTTAGGTTGCAATCAGTTCAGAACAATCCTTAAAGTAATAAAAGGGAGCTCGTTTTATCCTGCTACACTTATTGTTTTTGTAGTGTTCAAATATTTTTTTTCAAAAAGACTGTTCTATATAGCAATCGTAGATTAAACCTACATAAGTTCCATCCAAAACCAAGTTAGCCTTGCACGTTTAATTTTTGACCATATGCGTTAAGTTTATGAGTATGATAGTGACTTCAGTACACAACTAGACTCTATAGACTCATTTTCACTTCCTCACGAACAAATTAAGAATGAGTGTTAACACACAATGATAAGAATTTTAGATTTCAGCATTATTTATGAGCACAGCAATGGTAGGAATTTCAACATTCATTTTACATTTCTTTATGATAAAGTGATTCATCTAACCATGGACAAGTTCTTCATGGAATTAGGTTCGATCTTGCTCATACTAGAAAATAAATCTCGTTTCATGTTAGATGTAAGGAGCCAATTGGCAGAAAGCCTTGAACCATGATTTTGTTCTTTTTAGTTCTTTTCAGTATGAAATATCTGCAACTCTGTTTCCTCCAGGGATTGAAGTTTCTGTCGCTCAGTATCTAATCCATATAAGTTACTTCATATGCTATCCGAGCCAGGAATGTCCATCTCAGAGTTTAGAAAAGGTTGAAAAACTTAAGTCAGGACTCATCTATCACCTGATAAATGCTGGGGTTATCATCTATCAATGAATTAGCATTCACCTCTGTTCAAACTGGTAAGCAGTTTATATAGGCGGTAGCTCTTTATGCTTATAACTGAACAATTTATGCATCCTCTCTTCCATTTCGCCTTCTCAGTAATTTAACAGAGCTTATCAATACAAACAACAAAATTCAATGTTCTTACGCTGACATAATATTTTTTTTCGGATATTACCAATTCATGAGTCTTAATATCATATCCTCATTAAATTAGAAAAAACCATACATTATGCAACACTCACAGACCACCCTGAATTTCGTGAAATTTCATTCTTTTTCGTTTAGGTAATAACCAAGAGGAAATATTAAAGAATTGTGATTGAATAAAAGCATGGAATTATCTGTCTTTGGGTAATGATACTATTAATTTATTATTTAAAGGAGGTATTACGCAAACATGTGTTCAAGGAAATTAATTATTTACTTCATCCCCATAATCAAATATGCTTGTCACTAGGGTCTTGTTGTGGAATTTCGGTCTTTCTACAACATTGGTCTGGCTTTTTTGATTAGACGATAAGACATGCACGCAAAATTAGCTTTATTTAACACTGTTTTTTAAACAACCCATTGTTAATGAAAAAATTACCAGCTGCAAGTGTGTAAGGAAATTTTGTCCTAAAATATATCAATAGCTACTTTTATTGGTCAATATCTAGACCTTGACAACCAACAAATAATGCAGGTCCCTTACACTAAATCTGATATAAGTAGCTGATTTTACAGAGTAGCCTACATTTGCAATGATAATATTTGATATTTTTAAATGCTTACTTGTATTTCATGTTACCGATTAATATAAATCTTCCTTAGAATGTAAGCGAATATCACAAAAGGATGATCAGATCTTAAATGCAGCTTAGTTGTATCTTGAGTGAAAAGATCAGTTAAGTCTGATTTCATTACATATGCATTGTGAGAACATCAATAATTAAAGCCATATTTACGAAGAGAAATGAATGAAATATGTTGTAATGCTGTGCGAATAGTCACACAATTTAGAACAGTCACCTTATTCATAAAACTTGTGTCAAACTACAATTATATCAAGTTTTTAGTCAGTTTGACTACCTAATAAAGCCGTGATTTGGCAGATTTGTAGTGGTACTGGTTGATGCTTAAAGGTAAAATAAAATCTAGCCTGCCAGAAGATTCGAACCAGCTACCTTCTATCATCAAACAGTTTTTTTAAATAAAGTGTAATGTCAACGAAATAATTATCGCATTACAATTATACTACCTCAATTACTAACGAAAATATCTAAGGTAGACGTGTTTTGAATCGTTGAAAGTGATTTGAAGTGATAATTGTAAGTGAAATGAGAACCTTAATAGAAAGTCCTTTTATGAATGCAGACGTTGTAAGTTCAAGTCCTCCTGCAACCCAGGTTTCCATTTAACCTCCAAGCATAGTCTCTTATCAAAGTTTCTAATTATATTTAATTAAAAATGTCGAGAATTGAAGTTAGTTCAGTACAAAAATCAAAGCATTTTCGAAAACTCATTAAGGAAAACTCACAAAGTCAACCAACAAACCAACTGACGTTGTCCGAATAAAGCATGTTTGCTTTGATATAGACGCCAATCAATGCAATTAGTTAATCATAATGAGGTTTCCGGGTGGTTAGAGGTAATTAACAGTAACTCGAAAACCAAGAATTAGTGATTGTGAACACTCACTAACGAGATATGACTGTAAACTAAAGAGAGCCGAACCTTTTCACGGAACGGGATCTTCATTACTACGTGTTGCAGTTAGGCAATGTTATGTAGGTCATATTGAAATCATCAGGAGGACAGCAATCAACTCTCCGTGGATTACAATTATGCCCTGTTTATGCATTCCCACGAGCATGAAGAGACGTTCCAAGGCTCTCTGATGTTTAGTTTAATCTAACATCGATCAGAGAGCACCATGATGGCGAGTAGTCTAACTTATTGACCACACTACAAAATGATAGGAATAATTCAGTTGACACTTAAGACTGAATCACACGATGCTAGTAACTTTCCACTGAACAACTAATGTCTCATAATTGTTTTTAAAATGAAACAGCTTTTGGTTCTTATGGATGAATGCATCCAATCTGAAACCTTTAAAAACACAAAATTCCATTCCTTTGACAGGTGTGAAGTCTGCACTTCGAAGAAATCAGTCTTACCATATCAGTATTTTATTTACGTTCTTTGAAGCGTAAAAACTGCATTAAAAAATTCAATATGCTATCGATAAAAATGGGTTGATTTGGTGACAATTTGTTTAAACTACCTGAGGACACATTCTCCTTGGAGTTATTTGATTCTCATTGACATCAGATTGCTACTGAGGGTGATGAGTAACGCATTTTCTATTAGTTACCTGCTGAATTTAACGGCAGCATCAGTCGTGCTGAAGTTAAAAGCAGTCGATTTATGAAGTTTGAAACTTATAGAACCTAACATTATAATATCTTTCAGCTTGGATTCGTCTGGTTAACTAGTTCACTAGTTACTGGTCGGTCCTAAGCCCGGTTAAAGAGGGAATGTTGGGCTTATTCCTCTCTGGAATCGAAGAGACAAAATGACACCGGTTGGTGAAAACCTTCAGAAAGCAAATTAGACGGGCCGATGTGTCTCCTATCAATGAAAACAAAAGTAAGAATGTGGACACGGAGTGTCTGCACCATGTTTGAACCTACCAAGGCTATCCAGGTTGCAACACAGATGACAAGGTATGCCAGGGAAGTGCCAGTCTGGAAGCTGCGAAAGCAGATGGATTGGAAGTAGACTCTCCAAACTGTCAACTGGGGAATCAATAAACTACTCGAATATTATCACGCAGATGACAACCACGAGAACACTGAGTTATGGAGTGGCTATCATGATGTCACCAAGATCATCGAAGGCTCGGTCTCATGCAGTGGGGACCAATCTCCCCCTGCACGGTTGGGATCATGACAGTAATATTCAAGTCAAAAGGAAGGGAGGTCAAAATCATACACTTCTACGCTACGCAACGCACCTACGAACAATGCAGGTCAAGAAAAGGAAGAAGAATTCTACAGACAACTGCAATCAATAGTGGAAAAGACTCCACCCAGTCGGCAACATCAAAATTTCGATATGTGGGTGAAATGAATGCCAAACTGGAGCAAACAACACAGGTCACCATAGGTCGAGAGGCACTCGGTGAAATGAATGAGAATGAAGAACTGTTTGCAGAATTCTGCGAATTCAACGATTTGATGATTGGAGTCAGGCAGTGTGTACAAACACAAGTATATTCACATGGCAGCGACATGGATTTGATTTCACCAGACACCAGGACACACTAAAATCAGATCGACTTCATCTCAATGTGAAGAGAGTGGAGACTCAGTCTACCAAACACAAGATCAAATCAAGAAGGGGAGTAGATGTAGGTTCACACCACTCACTTCACTATCTAGTGCAAGGAACATACCTTCAAAATCAAGTTGAAAGCCTTCAAAGAAGAAACTGGTGATTGACCACAGTTCAAGTTCAACAACCACCCAGAACAGAAAGTGAACTGATGGATGGAGCCAAAAAGAACATCTTCACGTCAGTCAGTCAGTCAGTCATGAGGAAGGAATGCGAGACACGAAGAAACATTCCTGAGGGAACTTGTATGGAAGAACACTGGAACTCCTTGAAAGAGATGTGGAAAGAATCCTGCATCACCGTATTGGGAAGGAAGAGGAGAGAAGACAGGACAAGGAATGGATGTCGACGGACACATGCCAGCTGATAGAGGAGGGAGAGGAAGATGGTGGTGGTTGAGCAGAAGGTAAACAAACCAGTGTGAGGATGCACAACGAAAAGAGGAACTGGGTGCAACCTTTAAAACACTGGACAAAGGAGTGAAGCAGAGTGCGCGGAAGAAATAAGACACTTCTGCGACACACTGGCAAGTGAAGCAGAACAGGCTGCAGGTGGGAGGGACAGAGACCTGACAACATTACATCAAGTAACCAACCAGGTTACTATCTGGGAGGGAAGAGATCAACTAAGACGAAACCAATGAGAGATAGTGAAGGGAACTTAGTTATCAAGGAGGGGAAACAAAGTAAACGATGGGCTGACCACTTCAAAGAGCTCTTGACTTGACCACCATCTGCAACTCGTACAGAAATATTACCAGCAATGGCAGAACTACCAGTGAATACAGGCCCTCCGACAAAAGCAGAAGTGAAGTCCTCAACGCCATAAGGTTGCTGAAATTCGGGAAAGCAGGAGGATCAGATGGAATTCCACCAGAAACACTGAATACAGACACAGAGACAACACCGGCTCACAACAATACTGCAGAAGGTTTGGAAGGAAGGGAGGAAGGAAAGTTACTTGCCGACTGGTGGCAAGAAACTGTATCTTGTCAAAGAAGGGTGACCTAAGTCATTGCAAGAACCTCTGTCCACCCAGTGCAAAATATTATGCCGCACCATCCAGGGAAGAGTATAAGATTCTCTGGATCCAAAATTACTACTAAATTCAGCAAGAACAAATCATGTGCGGATCAAATTGCAACGCTACGCTACGCATCGTCATAGAACAGAGTATGGAATGGAGGTCAACTCAACTCTACCTCAACTTCATCAACTTCGACAGCGTCAACCGAGTAGTAATTTGACAGACAATTGCTTCAACTCTACGGAATACCACATATCTTTATCAACCTCATTCAAAAGAGATATGAAGATGCCAAACGCCAAGTGATTCACACAGCAATGGAAAGCTCAGTGACACCCGTGAAGTGAAGACAGGAGACAGGAATAAGACTAGGCTGCCGACTACCATCACGCATGATCTTCCTTATTGTGGCCAACTGGATCATGCAGCAAACCGTGAGGAGCTGTGAGAAGATGAGTACACGCTGGCTGGACCGAGGAAACGACGCCAGAAGAAGACTTGGATTTCGCCACCGATGATGATGATGATTTATGTCTAATGTCTAGTTGTACAAACTCGAAGATCAACAGGCGAAAACTAACAAGTTGACAGAAGGGGCAGGACAGAGAAGACGGGACTTCAAGTGAATGTGGAGGAGATGGAGGTGATGAAGATACCCAACCAACAACAGCATGAAAAACAAGAGGCACCAATCACCATCAGCAGGAGAAACCTAAAGGAAGGGGTCCCTTTCACCCACCTAGTCAGGACAGCATTGTTTCAACTACAGGCGGCACAGGCACAGACGAAGATGTCAAAACCAGGATTGAAAAAGCGAGACAGACGTTCATAACCTGAAACCAGTGTGGAGATCTACTGCACTCCAGTCAGTATGAAGCGTGAATAAGATTCGGATTTTCAGCATTAATGTCAAGTGAGTCAGTGCTGCTTCATGGTTCAAAAACTTGGCAGGTCACGAAATGCACCTCCAGCAAACTACAGACATTGATCAATAGCTGCCGCGCAGGCTCACTCGATACTGGAGATGGAGATCAGATGGCGAGAAAGAACAAGCATCAAGGAACTCTGGCTGGGCAGTGAACCAACCAAGAACCAATTGTTGTACAGATGTGCAGAAGAAATTAGAGATGGATTGGACATACACTGAGGAGGCCGACTGAGGATATTACGCTCCAGGTCCTCTAGTGGAATCCAAAGGGGAAACGACGAGTTGGACGTCCCAGCTGAGGGTGATATGGAGGAGATGGTTTGAGGAAGAAATGAAAGCTTGTGGGCAGGTGTAGATGAAGGTTTAAAAGAGTGTCGAGAAGAGAGTGTAATAGAGGTGTGTTACTGAAGCCCTATGTTTCACTGTGAACCGAAGTTATAAGTGATAATAATAAAGTTGCCATCAGCGGAATTGTTGAACGCGCGTTCTTCCGATTTCCTACTCGTTAGTTAAAAGCACCTGCTTCCCATTGAGCGACATTGTTCACACTAAGACTGGAGCCTAGGATAAGGCTTTGGCGTTTGTTGCAATCATTTCTGATAAAGAATATGTAGAGATCTGTTGAGTTGTGTAATGTCACCATCAACAAATTTATGTTGACACATATCGATACATGCGCTTGAAATTAAAATACCTGGCTAGCTCAAAACTCCGCAGTATCTGTAGAATCATAATTATGCAGAAAGCTTGAGTAAAACTCCTACATTTTCACTCAAAACTTTAACAAGTGATACGTATATGAATCATTCAAACTTGTTAATTCGAGGATGATTGACATCAGTTTTCCTGATCTTACTTTGATTTCCTCTTACTTCCCAATGTTAGTAATTCTACGTCACTCATCTTAAAATTGCTTCTAAGCCAAACCTACCGCATACATTTTAGGCACATTTTGATTAAATTTATTCATTGACATTTAAAATAGGCACGAACAAGGAAACGGAGGGAAAGTAAAACATGAGGAAATTTGTGTATTTTCTGATCAGCAATTCTAATTTGTGAATTTTTTGTTTTCAGCTGTTAGTTATTGAGACAAAATTCTGTAGATTAAAGTGTACTTAGTTTTTTCCACTTACAGCTTCTAGATGGACAAGAAAAAGTTGTGGAGATCTAATGATAACAAAGAAACGCAACAGATTCTCATACTAGAAGAATTTCATATAACGAAACAAAGATGTGTATCACAAAGATTCTGTATGACTAATTCACATGATAAGAGGACAGATACATAGTCAATCCAAACACTTGTATTATTTTAAATAAATCCCTTTAATTTATTCCGTTACTTTTGAAAACGGCCTATATCTCATGAAGCTGTATGTAGAGCAAAAGATTTCAAAGTCATTTTTGTGTGAATAAACGTGTAGAAAAAGGAAATGATGTACACTTGTTTCCATACTCTATAAGAAAGCGGCACCTCAATGATTTGGAATAGGTGAATGTGTGGATATTTCGATCCAAACAAAGTAAGAAGGAAGATATTTACAAAATGAAATGCCAACATTTTATTTCATGGTTTCGAGAAAGCTGAAAACACCATAAAATCACAAAGTAGTATCATGATCAACGAATAAATACTTAACATTCTCTATATACCAGCAGATAAAGAAAAACAGAGACAAGACAACAGTAAAATATTCAAAATGTAGGTTTAAATACAGACACTACATAAAGGTTGGTGAAGTCTGGATGTAATAGAGAAATTATATAACACAGAAAAGCTCTTTATTTGAAAGATTCGAAGTGGTTTGGAATCAGTGAGTGAATGTCACAAGATAAACAAGAATATAGTAGAATGGAGACTGTGCAATAAAGTTATGAAGCAGCTATCACGTTGATGCACGAGTATTTACGCTGTCTTTTGATACAGAGAGGCAAGACTGTAATTCTTTACGTTGCAATTTGTTCTGGAAAAAAGTCAATTGACTGTTGTTTGCTTACTAATGAGTTTCAATACCTGATCAACATCAACTTCATCTTTGGTCTGCATTCACTGCTTAGAGATTGCACTTGGAACGTGTTTCTCTTCTTTGAGGAGTAAACTTTAATAACTGACCCACTCTCAGTCCCTTCCATGTACTTGCTCCCTCATATTCATGTAAACTCCTTAACACAATTAGAGATGACATGGTGAGAGTAATTATACACTATGGATTGGTTTGATGCAGAGTTTGTGTTATAAGGTGACACCTAGATAGCCGCAACGAATGTTCTGTTCAATACTCCTTTGATATTTTTTCATTTTGGGTTGACATCTCATCATCTTCAAGTGTATAGTGGATGAATGACAGTTTGTTTTCAGCTAACTCACGTTTCGATATTTCTCTCTCTAGTTTTCTGTATTTCATGATGAGTCGTTTTGTTATGTTCATTTTCTCACATATTCTGTAAAGTGATTAGTTTTTCATTGAAGCTGTGTCCTGAACATGATGTTATTGTTGTTGTAATGAAAAGCGTTTTGACGAGATTCAGTTCGTGATTGATTGAGGAAAATCTATGATATCTCGAATGTTGATGGTTGCATGTGTTTTTCTTGTATTTTTTCAAATTTATTGTCATTTCCTCACTTTATATGGAGCTTTGGAATGTTGAACCGGTTATCTCTCTGATAATCCATAAACGCGTTTTATTCTACAAATGTCTTTACCATTACTATATTTAAATTTATCAAATCGCAGCAAATTACTGATGATTTACATTCAATAGAAGTGAATCACTTAATAAAGTTAATGGAAAAAAGTTTATTGCTTTGCAATATTATAAAGTTTAAGTACGTTTAGCTGACTGCCTTGTATCATTATCATAAGGAACATTCGATTTTACGGCAAAACCCTAAATGAATCATCAAAGCTTTTTTACTACTGCGTTTGCCAATATTATATAGAGTATGAAGTGCTTTGTTTACCTGAGTTTTTCGAAAACAATAAACAACAAATGTTGCTGATGATATTCGTCTTATTATAATTAAGCTAAGGAAATAACTAGTTGTTTGAATAAATAAATTAATTAATCAAGAAAAATGGATTAAGTAGTAGAATTAAAAGACCACGAATGGAAGGTAAGCACACAGCATTATACTGAAGTTTTATTTCAGGAACTTAGTTCTGGTTTCCTTTCTTCTTGAGAATATATGCACAAATATTATTATTGACAACCATACATTGATTAGGAAGTGACGAACATATGAGTTAATGATAGAGAGAGCGGAAAACGTTTCTGTTCTCCTCAATGCATACCAGTATACTACTGTAAAGATGGATTCTTTCACGTACCAAGATATCAAAGAAATTTATTTTTTGCATAAGTTAGTAGATTTTGTTGTTTTAGGTGAGCATTCTCCTTACGATTCTTTTTGCCAATCTTCCGTTTAATCATATATATATATATATATATATATATATATTCATGACTCTGTGTTTAGAAAATGAAACAGGATTTACTTGAACCTCTAACCATATCACATATCACAAAAATGTACAGTAGAATCAAACAGTAGATAAATTTATGCTTAGATAACTGACTACGTACATTTCTGCTGTTCATACTGATTCTGTTAGTCATTCATATATTAGTCACTGGAGAGTGATCAAAAGCGAGCTGACTAATCCTGAATACTGACCGGATTCTACTAGTGAGTTTACAATCCGGTCAGGGTGTACAGGGCTATTGCGTTTAATCATTTTAATGGGAATAAATGACCTTTAGTAATAAACCTGCGCTGTCAAAATCAATTTTATGCCTACTTTCAATTGAGTTTATAGCTACTGTGGATAGTATTTCGGCATTTTTAGTTTTACAGTGACTTTTAAGATTTTAAAGAACAGCAGTAAAAGTTTTAGCAATCATTGACCTGTGAAAAAGTTCATTTAGTGCACCATTTTGTCGTTTATATTTTTGTTCTTAAAAAGAATCGATTAATTTCTGCTCAATTATTTGTGTCTGATATGGCTAAACCACGCGAAGAATCTAGTTTTGATTTTTTAGTCATGCCAGAGTTTCATCATATAGATAAGTCTTAAGATAATCCTAGTGTGTTAAAAAAAATCAAAAACAAGGATTTCTTGAACGTTTCGCTGTGTATGCCACAGCTTCTTCAACCGAATTTATGGAAATTTACTATGAAAAAGAAATCTATATTTTAAGTCTTATAGTTATCTTAATAAAAAGTAACAATATGAACGATGAATATTCTTTTCAACAAATTCTTGCCAAGTTCTACAAATAATAAAATCCATATACATAGCGCAAAGTGATGTTGAGTTAGGAGTGGTTCGATTTTGAAAATGGAGTATGACATAGGGACAGTAAAGAAATCGCTTATTATCTTTTGATTTGTTTTATTATATTATATAGTTTCATCCACCGGTGAACAGTAAGAATACTTTTTTGGCTTATTCCTTATCTACTGAAGTGAACGATTTCTACACTTATTGACTTTACACAAAGCCAACAAAGAGTAGTACATATACGAAACTTATGTAGATTCTTCTTGACCCTTGCGTAGAGAATCTTGCATTCACTGCTAACACAATTGTGAAAACCATGCACTATTCCATTTATTGTTACTTTTAATTTATGGTTTTAGGGATCAAACATTGGGCACTCTTAAAATTAACGACGTATGCTCTCCCGGATATGTGATGATCACATTCCTTCCATAGCCGACAAATGTCTGAAATCGCTAGGATTTGCATTGATTCAATTCTGGTCAACCCCTTAATAATTTATGATATATGCATTTGTAGTGAACATTTACCCACAACGATGTTATGTGGTTTTTATAATATATTGAGAGAAATTACCACCCATGGTCAGTAAACAAGATTTATATGAAGGCGACAGGCTAATCCATTGGATTTATTCAGTTCTGTGATCCTCATGACATTCATAAAATTCTTGTAAATTTCTACAATAAAGTAAGATAGTCTGGATTTTACAGCTCGGTGAACAAAAACTGCAGAAAAATATTCTGCTAGAGTCCGCTTATTATGAAAACTAAAACAATACTGAAGATAAAAGCATTTTCAAGGCTTTATTTCATTGAAATATTGACATATTATTGATAAATTATTTAAAAATAATTCAGAAGCAATATATAGTTGCTTTTGGTTGGAAAAAGTCACTTGCGTTTGGCATATAGTTTTAGCTGTCCACAACTAACTATAAAAACGTTGGACAGTAATATCAATTGACAAAAGTCAAAGACTTGATGTTAAAGTCTCTAGGGGGAACACTGTCAATCACCGAAATGCAAGTAAATCTAGCTTAAGAGTCATTCATATGACGAAACTTGCTTTCCGAATTCAACAGCTGGTCACCATTCATTATTGCTGTCCATAGTCTAGAAACTGTCTAAAGGTTACTCCTAATACACTGTAAGTGTTTGAAAAATGTAGAACAAAGAGAAAGTTAGGTTGATTGCAAAAGCATATTAGTTAAACTGAAATCTGAAAGTTAAAGATGTTTAATAATATCGTTCTCAAGCTGCACAGTCGTATGTGATAACAGTGAGGGAATTTTTATTACTTTCTTTCAAGCTTTTTCACGTATCAAGTACCCCACCTTTATCGTTAAAATTCTCATTTCCGATTATATTCACCAGTTTCGTTTGGCGTATTACATCATTTAACTTAGGAAATTAATATTGTCTCTGCCTTGATAAATTTTATTCTCGTTACTACTTTACAAAGTTCGTTAATTTTTTTCTAATTTCTCCTGATTTACAATCGACAATGAATTTCGTTGAAAAATATTTTATGAACCATTGCTTTTCTGTTACCATGTGAACAGAATATTTACATAAACTTTTACAGTTTGAGATTGAAATCACTGGGAAGAGTCATTGTTCGCTGCCTTTTGTTTCATCGGGATTTTTAAACTATTAAATTCTAAAACTCTCCATATTATTTAACGAAATTATTAAGTTGAATTAATAGCCATAGATATTTTCAAACACCAAAATTCTTCAGTATCCATAAGTTTAAAGTCCAGAATTAATGCAGATACCGTTAAAATTTGTAAGTTGAGAGTTTATAATCGTGAACAAGTTCACACATTTTATGTGACTCATAGGAACGCATCATCAGTGGGACATCAATTTTGATGTGACAAACCTCTATACAAATATACCAGTTAAACTGTAACTTAGGGCAGTCAGGAGTGAACCTACAGCTGACCATCAACTCACTAGTAGAACTAAAGTTTCTATCGAATAGATTATGCATAACTTCTAATTTTTCAAATTGCAAGACAAAGTATAAAAACGAACAGAAGGAGCAGCGATGGGATCTCCAAGACCCTAAATGTTAGGAAAACTATTCATAGATATTTGGAAAGAAATAGCATTACTAACATTCTAACTGACAAGCAGCGACAAAAGGCTACCAATAAGGAATTGTTTTCAAGTCATGGCAAGATCGTGTTCAGGTCGTGATTTATGCTTGTGCCGACATGAGAAGCTGATTGAAAAAATTCGACCTCATACAATAAATCTGATTAGTTCATTTATGGCTTTACTTTCTGAGAGTTTTGTAAATACATATATATGTCATGTATTTGCCTAATAAAAGTTGTCACTGTTCTTGCAGTCACAGGTCGTCTTTGTCTTCTGATTCTTCCGCAGCTCAGTGAAGCATAAGGTACTGAGGAAGTTCAGTCGTAAAAGTATTCGGTTGAGGTGTCTATTGATTCTCAGTATCATTATACCCACGCGCGCAACCCCATCACACTCTGTCACATAACTAATTTAACCCAGAGGTATGGCGGCGACATTTAGATGACACATTAACTGTTTTAAAATCAGAACACATTCAGAGTTTTCTACACAGATTAACTTGACAGTAAATGCAATCAAATCCACTTACGAAGTGGAAGATGAAGAAGGAGAATTACCTATGTTGGATTGCAAAAGGAAGCGGAGAGATGATGGAAGCTTAGATATTAATATTTATCAGAAAACCAGCACTCGAAACGATACCTGGATTTCACATAATCTCACCCTATATATGTGAGAGAAGACGTGATCAAATACCTAAGTAATCAGCTTAGGGGTTTGACTAGTAATTCAGAAGACCTAAACAAGGAAATGAAACACATCAAAGAGGCAATATTTCGGAATAACTAACCTCTGGAACTGAATAAAATGTTTTTATAAAGACTGGAAAGAGAAGGAGTGATAATGTTAGTGGTTGTTGCAGCATGTCAAAGAGGGAGTTTAAAGCCTCCGTATTATTGACGTATGGTGAAGATACATCGGAAATTTTACTTTGGAATTGCTACAGTGTTGGGGTCCATATGGTATTTAAAATCACAAACTCGCCTAAAACGAAACTTTTTAGGCTGAGAAATCCAAAAGAGCTGTTCGGAAAAATAACCTAATCTGTAAAGTACGGTGTTAGGATTATGAAGTCAAGTATGTCTGTCAAAGCAGCTGATCACGGAACAGCCAGAATGGCAGAAAGCAAAGGTTAAGCGAAATACACAATGATGGGTCCTACCAAGGTAAGTAAATTAACGAGAACTGATCTATTGGAGTGGAATTGGGTGCCAATCACAAGACCAATCTGGCTAGGTGGAGGGAGAGATTGATCACAGAGTCTTTGTTCACTGAATCCACACCTGACATGCGTGACAGGAATGACTCATCACATATTACAGATATCTGGAAAGTGTTATTTTTATGATTATTTTCCCCTTGGATTCCTAGTGGAACATAGGGATTCAGTAGCTTGCCTCCATTGCACTCTCTTCTTTGCAGTCTTTTGAACCTGGCACCACGTCTGCTCACAAGCTTTCATTTCTTCTTCACATGATCTCCATGTCACCCTCAGCTGGGACGCCCAACTCGTCGTTTAACATTCGGATTCCGCTGGAGGGCCTGGCCTGGCGCATGATATGACCAGTCGACCTTCTCAGTGTATGCCCAATCCATCTCTAATTTCTTCTGCATACTTGTTGGGTAATAAGTTCTTGGTTGGTTCATTGCCCAGCCAAAGTTCCTTGATTCTTATTCTTATTATTTTGGCCACCTGATCTTCAGCATCGAGCGTAGGCGGCTGTTGATGAATGTCTGTAGTTTGCTGGAAGTGCTTTTCGTGACCCGCCAAGTTTTTGAACTGGCACTTTATGCTCTGTTCTATGATGATGCGTAGCGTAGCGTTGCAATTTGATACTCACATGATTTGTTCTTCCTGAATCCAGCCTGTTTCTTCAGTAATTTTGGATCCGGCGCATCCTTTAGTCTCTTCAGGATTGGAAAATGTTGCTACCAATAAAATGAATGAATGAAGTGTTGGACTGTATAAAAGAAGTTTGAAAGTCATGTGATTAATTTGACATGAATATGATCAAAAAATTCTGCCCGAGACATCTAGTAAATTATACTGTGTCACTTTGCTTTCGCAAATTAACTATCTGATATGGGATTCTATCCTCCCACATTGCCTTAGTTTTCTTCAACATTCGCACTCTATTTAGTTCATCTTGTATTCGGTTAAGTATTTACAATATTGACACTAGGATTATTAGTTCGAAAAACTTATTCAAATATTTGAATACACGCAGGTACCGTGTATCATTGCTATAACAGATACCATCTGTAAATCAAGTTTATTTCAGTTGTTAGAGGGAGATGGTTAGATAAACTGCTTCGCATAATAGATTGAGCGGTTCAGTCGACAAAACTCTGACTATATACAACTTACAACCACGAACCTATTGCATTTTGCAGTGAAACTTTCCAAAAACATTTGTTTAATCTTGAACAGAATTTTTTCAACCTTACAAAAACAATCCAACTTATATACACAAGCACTTGATAGTTTTTCCTCTGTGCTGATGATTGGTCAGATATTGTTCGCCAATCATATAACTATAAGTGAATAGACACAATGAGAAGTTTTTAAATATCTGAGAAAATGGATGACTATAATACCAGTTGGCTAGAAGCACATGTTTAAATGGTTTAAAAGTTACAGCATCATGACATAATACTTAACAAGTCATAAGTCTTACCTACTGGATATTTTACAGTAATAATAATACTGCTAAACAAACATGTGGTTTTGGAATTATGCAGTATGTGGATTTTTCATACAAGTTACAAAACGCTTCATGAAATCTTTAGGATATGTAAGTTGAGTCTATGTTTACGAAAATGAACTTAGGTAGGAGTTTTATAAACAGGAATACTAGGCCTAAACGTGTCAGTAAAAATGGAATTTTATCGGATTAAGGGTGACTTATTCTTATTTATTGCAACAGGCGTGCGAAGAAATAACAGTATATCTACTTCCTATTTCTAAAATAGATATTTAAAACGAATAATTGCTCATCAAAACAAGTTTTAGTCTGTTTGTTAACTATTACTGCATATAATACAAGTATTTAATAGTCATATCTAGGCGGAAGAAACATTACGAAATCGTTTCAAAATTTTTCTCCGTTCATTATTTTACTTCTTGGAACCTAATACAAATATATATGTTTCTTGATGAGATGAAACTTATGAAACCCCAGAAACAACATAGTTTACATCACTATAAAAGCCCCAAGAGTTGCGACTGTGTTGAATTCATATTCCCACTTGTGCTACTTCTCCTTGTTACTAATTTGATCGGTGACTTTTGAAAGATGTTAGACAGGTGGATATCATCCGGTTAATTTTCAAAATACAAACTGTAATATTGGGTCAACTTAATTCTTAGTTTACTAAAAGCCAGACTTTATTTTAATAAAATCCACTGTGCATAAGATTAGTCAATATATAACATTAATAGGCAGGTCAATAAAAATAAAGTGTACAGAAGTTGATCAAATAAATGAGAAAGGTTTGAAGAACAAAGAAGCTAAAGAGTTATCAGTTTTTATACTTCATTTTGCCAAAGGAGCTGTGATAAAAAGACTTTATTTTTAACGACAGAGACCATAATGACATTGTATAGAGTGAAAGGTTAACAAAATGAGTGCAATCTCCTTCAAAATTGCCAGCCATCTTGCCAGAGAAAATGCCTTTGCAATCAGTTACTGGTGTGTGACTTCTTTTTATACGAATACTGATAAGTTAAATAAGTTACCTTTGGTAGTGAAGATGACGCGCTTCTTTTGATTCTTAGGGCTTTGGTCTTTGAAAAATCTCATTCTTATTTATTGCGCAACTACAGCAAAAACTAGGATTTCTCAAGATTAATGGTAGAAAAAATCGGAGATGAGCCCGTTTGTATTGGTTTTTTCTGACTGCAAACATTGACTGACGTCATTTGAACTATTCTGTAAAGTTATTTATGATCGAGCTGATTCGACATATTCATCAGTTTATACTAATATTATCATAAAGAGAAGTGGAATATTTTATACTTTTAATTGCTACTAAATCATTTTGCGACATTTTCCTAGATCTATTAAGCAGCGATTACTATTCAGTATGCGATTTCAAACAAACTTCGTCTATGTTACAAAACATTGAAGCGCTAAACTATTGGAACTATTAGTCTGTATCAGTAAGCTGTTTCTTCTGTATTTTGGTGTGGGATGATAGCTGTCAATTAGATGGTAGCTCTGGGCCTAGAAACGTTGGAGTAAAGCAAATTCTAAAATGGCACGAATAGTTGCTGTTTCCATTTAAAGTTAGGAATTTGATACTCAGATATGTAAGAAATTCAATTACTTTTTACAAGCTGGATTCAGTGTAACAACTACATAAATTCAAAACTATTTCGAAATTCTGATGAAATACCATGTGCATCTCTGTCATTGATTTGACATGACTGATTGGGCACTATTGGCATATATGCTTCTTTGCCTTGACATTAGCGATGGATAGTGACTAGGAATGGAATCCAGGATGCGTTAAATCTTATTGGGAACTCGTCACTAAGCCGTGGCTGACTCCTAGTGCCTGATGTCTTTCCCACTAAGACTCGGACTCAGGAGTAGTCGCTTCAAACGCCAGAGCATTATACGCTAGGACACTGAGTTACGTCAGTCACTAGTTGTACGACAACTTTAGTAGAGTCTAGTGCATCTCCGTCGTTGAGTGGGAACGACATCACTCTTTGGAGACGGGTACATCCAATTGTCGAATGACTGCTGGATTCCACTGCTAGTCCCTTTCCATCCATACTATTTCGGAAGTCTTATTTATTACCCCCGAAAACTGACTACACATGACTGATCGGTTATACTAAGTATGTGAATATTTTATCATATAAACTAGATACAAGTCTTAATGTGTAAACGTTCGCAGATTACTCCGTAATACAAATATGCCTGCAAACAAAAACATGAAGATGTTCCGAATCAAACGCTAGTATCGTTTTACATTTGAATGAAAATTAATGAACAAATGAATAATCAAAAATAACTGTTGTAACTGTTTACAGAGATTATCATCTATTAGGTGGGACGTAGTACTGTTGCCATTGACTGTATGACAACAACACAGAATTATTCTAAATGCATTTCGTTTTGCTTATGAAACTACGAAGAATACTCTCAGGTTATTTTGTTATACATAGATGTAAATTATTATCATGTGTTTATATTGCTTATCATATAAATTATATCCGTCTGAAAGAGCACTTAATGAATGACACCAGTGAGTTTACAAAACATATCTGTATTTTGCATGACACGTGATTTGTTTGATATAAACATTCATATGCAGATATACCACCGCCCAGAAGATATGGGTTATCCTAATTTTAACTCAGCCCACAAGAATAAGCTTCCTCATGATCAAAAGCTCTAAGCTATACATTTATTGCTACCCCAGAGCATTCACGTAAATGGAAATCGAACTAGACCCGTACTAGGAGAGGATTATTCTATTGATGTACCAATTATAGAGAATTAACTGCCCGAGCCATATTACACTAGTTCAACACACAAACTTTGTTGTCTCCATAGAACTTGACTTCCATTAGATTGAAAAAGAAGTCACTCGATTAATTTAGGATCAACTCTGATGATGTTCAATAGTATTTATTATTATTATTAGTCCCTTGGGTTCCTAGTGGAACATAGGGCTTCAGTAGCACGCCTCCAGTGACCTCTGTTCTCTGAGATCTTTTGAACCTGGTCCCACGACAGCCCACAAGCTCTCATTTCCTCCTCGCACGACCTCCTCCATGTCACCCTTGGACGTCCAACTCGTCGCTTCCCATGGGGATTCCACTCGAGGGCCTGACGCGTGATGTCCTCAGTCGGCCTTCTCAGTGCATGGCCAATCCATCTCCACTTCTTCCTGCATATTTGTTGCGTGATAGGTTCTTGGTTGGTTCGTTCCCAGAGTTCCTTGTTGCTTATTTTTTCTGGCCATCTGATCTTCAGCAGCGAGCGTAAGCAGTTGTTGATGAATGTCTGTAGTTTATTGGAAATACCTTTCGTGACGCGCCAAGTCTCTGAGCCATACAAGAGCACTGACTTGACGTTGGTGTTGAAAATCCGTATCTTGTTCCGCATGCTGAGTGCAGAAGATCTCCACACTGGTTTCAGGCTAATGAATGCCTGTCTTGCTTTTCCGATTCTGACTTTGACGTCCTCGTCCGTCCCGCCTGTAGTTGAAACAGTGCTTCCTAGATAAGTGAAGGAGGTTACTTCCTTTAAGTTTCTCCCGTTGACGGTGATTGGAGTTTGTTGTTGTTGTTGATGGTGGTGGTGCGGTATCTTCATCACTTCTGTCTTCTCTATATTCACCTGAAGTCCCGTCTTCGCTGCCTCTTCTATCAACTTGTTAGTTTTTGCCTGCAGATCTTCAAGTTTATGTGACATTAGGCATAAGTCATCGGCGAAATCCAAGTCTTCTAGGTTCTTTTCCGTCGTCCAGTGTATCCCCCTCTTCTCGCTGCCTACTGTTTGCTGCATGATCCAGTCCACCACAATAAGGAATATCATGGGGGATAGTAGGCAACCTTGTTTCACTCCTGTCTTCACTTCAAAGGCATCACTGAGCTTCCCATTGTGGATTACTTGGCATGTGGCATCTTCATATAGTTGTTGAATGAGGCGGATAAAGGTTTGCGGTACTCCGTAGTAATGAAGCAGTTTCCAAATTACCTCTCGGTCGACGCTGTCAAAGGCCTTCTCAAAGTCGATGAAGTTGAGGTGGAGAGGTGATTGCCATTCTATGCTCTGTTCTATGATGATGCGAAGCGTTGCAATTTGGTCTGCACATGATTTGTACTTCCTGAAGCCTGCCTGTTCCGGTCGTAGTTTTGAATCCAGTGCATCCCTTAGCCTCTCCAGGATGATGCGGCTTAATATTTTACTTGGGGTGGACAGGAGAGTGATTCCGCGCCAGTTCTTGCAAGCACTGAGGTCTCCCTTCTTCGGCAGTTTGACAAGGTAACCCTTCTTCCAATCGTCAGGTACCTTCTCTTCCTTCCACACCTTCTGCAATAGTGGTGTGAGCATGTCCGCTGTTGTCTCTGCATCTGTTTTCAGTGCTTCTGGCGGTATTCCATCTGGTCCTGCTGCTTTCCCACATTTCAGTAGCTTTATGGCGTTCAGGACTTCCATTTTCGTTGGGGGATTAATGTTCACTTGTAGTTCAGCGGCTGCAGGTGGTATTTCTGGACGAAGTGCAGGTGGTGGTCGATTCAAGAGCTTCTTGAAGTGGTCGGCCCATCGTTTCCTCTGTTTCTCTTCTTTTGTAATTAAATTTCCTTCTTCATCTTTTATTGGTTTCATCTGTGTTGGTCTCTTCCCTGACAGCAACCTGGTTATTTGATACAATGTCGTCAGGTCTCTCTTACCTGCAGCCTGTTCTGCTTCACTTGCCAGTGTTTCGTAGAAGTGTCTTTTGTCTTTGCGTGCACTCTTCTTCACTTCTTTGTCCAGTGTTTTATACATTGTGCTCAGTTCCTCTTGTCGTTGAGCATCCTTGCACTGGTTTATCTTCTGCTTCACCATCCTCCTCTCCTCTATCAGCTTCCAGGTATCCGTCGAGATCCATTCCTTGTCTTCTTTCTTCTTCCTTCCTAATACTGTTGTGCAGGTTTCTTTCCACATAGCTTTCAAAGACTTCCAATGTTCTTCCACACAGGTTTCTTCAGGGATGTTGCTCGATGTCTCCCATTTTGTCTTGATGGCTGCCTTGAAGATCTCCTTTGTAGTTTCATCCTTCAGTTTCCGAGTGTTGTACTTGAATTGAGGTCTATCACCAGCTTCCTTGAAGGCTTTTAACTTGATTTGGAAGGTTCCTTGCACTAGATAGTGGTCTGAACCTACATCTGCTCCTCTTCTTGACCTTGTGTTAAGTAGACTGCGTCTCCATTTTCTTGAGATTGAGATAAAGTCGATTTGATTTTTAGTGTGTCCATCTGGTGAAATCCATGTCGCTTTGTGGATATCTTTGTGCCTGAACACACTGCCTCCAATCACCAAATCGTTGAATGCGCAGAATTCTGCAAACAATTCTCCATTCTCATTCATTTCACCTAGTGCCTCTCGACCCATGGTTAGTTCTCTTCCCGTGTTGTCCCCTCCCAGTTTGGCATTCATGTCGCCCATTAGAATTTTGATATCGCCAACTGACGTCTTGTCCAGTGTTGATTGAAGTTGTCTGTAGAAATCCTCCTTTTTCTCTTGCTCTGCATTATTTGTAGGTGCATAACATTGTATGATTGTGACCTTTCTTCCTTTTGAGTTGAATCTTGCTGTCATGATCCTGGAGGAGATTGGTTCCCACTGCATGAGAGCCTTCGATGCTCTTGAGGACATCATGATAGCCACTCCCTCAGTGTGCTCGTGGTTGGCGTCTGGGTGACCGGAGTAGATTATTGATTCTCCAGTTGACAGTTTGGAGAGTCCACTCCCATTCCATCTGCTTTCGCAAATCCCAAGCACTTCGATGTTATACCTTCTCATCTCCCTTGCAATCTGGGCTGCCTTACTGGGTTCAAACATCGTGCGGACATTCCATGTCCCCACGTTTACTTTCGCTTTCATCGAGAGAAGACACATCGGCCAATTGGCTTCCCGAAGGCTTTCACCAACTGGCGTCATTTCGCCTCTCCGATTCCAGCGGGGAATAAGTTTGTTTTCATTTTTTATATTTTGTTTGTGCTTTGAAGTTTCTTTAGCGGTTAGATTTGTTTTACGGGGTAGGGTTGCTAGCCCTATGCCCAACCTTCCCTCTTTACCCGGGCTTAGGACCGGCTAGTAACTAGTAAACTAGTTAACCAGGCGAGGTTATGTTCAATAGTAGTCTTGTACAAACACCGTGTGGTACTGTAACAAGTGAGTAAAGATGAATAAGTCAGTAAAAAAGAGACTATTTAGTTTCAAAGTAACTTTTTCTGTTTTCGTTTTCGAAATAAAATAAAAGGTTATGTAAAAGCCTATGAAAAGATAATCTCATGCTTGAAATTTTATATCGAAATAACGTTAGGTCAGCTTTTTATTGTGCATAAAACTATTTGTGTATGTGATGTATTTTTGAAGTGATTAGAAAAACTATTTCTGCCTTTCTGACTCCCTTATCAATAATTTTCATTAGGCAACATACAGATTTGCATTTTTATAAACTAACTTATTTAATTACATCTATCCTTCATTCTATCTATAGTAAACACGAGGTCATTTTCTTTTGTTTAAACTGCATTTCCTGTTGGTCAATAAATTCATGATTAATTATTGAATGAATGTTGCAGATTAAGGCGTTAACTTACGGTTAACCTCTTTCATCTATATTTTACACAATGGTGAAATATGATTATGATTTTCAGAAACGGATTTAGATAATTTAGTAGTATCCTTTTGCATTACAGAATATACCCTAACAGATTACTCAAATTTCTTCAGTTAGAAAATTTTCAGGATTAATCTTACCAGCGTTGCACCAGTAGTGCAGATGTCAAAAAATAAAATGCTCCATTAGCATTTCACTCAAATGGTTTTACACTATCCTGACAAAGTTATGTTGAGTGTATCATTGTTTTAATTTTACAACGCTTTTGGACTATCTTCAGTATTAAATGTAACCTTTGTTTCACTCTCTAGAAAGTTTATTGACTGATTAGATTACAGTCTGAATCATGTTTCATCTCATCTGGAGCTTCTTCAAGGTTTTTTTAAACATTAAATCATAAGATGCATTTTCATAATACTGTCCCAAGAAAAAGTGCCCTAAGGAAACAGTGTGATTTCACCTGACTGATAACACGTTGATACATTACCTTTTTATAATTTAAGGAAGCCTTGGCAAGAGTTAGTTTATGATATTTTTCTGTTACAATACTTATTGGTTCACTCATAGTTCGATGAACATTGTTAAACATCATATTATTTAGAAGTAATTTTTCCTATTACTCAATACTACTACTTTTTTATAGCTTAAATTGTTCTTTTGAGCACCTATGACTAATCATTTATTTGTAACCTTTCAACTTAAAAGCATATGAGTTGAAGAGTTTCTGACCAGCTCTAAGATCGGTCATCGCCTTCGCAGTATTCATTAAGGTAACAATTTTATTCTTGCTTGACGTCCTCAAAATACTTATTCATTCCACCTTATGTTCAATAAATAACTTATTTTTTCTATAAAACTATATGTCGGTTAAAAAGAAAACATATGATGGAGCAATTTTTGAAGATTTGATAACCAGTCCGCCATGTCTGAAGGGATTTCTTCAATTTTAAACTATTATTAAGCTATTTCAGGGTTCACCTCAGAAATATTATTCATTAATATGAGATAGGTTTATATATACATTTCATGTGAACAAAACGTTTAGGATTGGTATATGTGAAATCAATTGTAAACTAGTGTGCATAATTTTCCTGTTTACTGCTTGACCAATTCCATTGTGTTACTTTGATTTATTTTAAGTAGAATAAAGCTAAAAAGCTTAATGGTAATTTATCCGCAGAATAACACTATGTCTTACTTCATATACATTTATTCCATTTTATTTGATAAGTATTTTTAAAATTCACAATTTGAGTTGTGAAAATATTTGTCAGAGGGGTCTAACACCTGGTGGAAATCATTTCAGAGCTTCTGATTCCTCAGTTGTGATTTCTGATCAAGATTGCATTTGTTTAAGTGATCAGTTTATGTGTCAAATATAATCACAAGACCAGTTCAATCCTGTTTCCTTGCATAAATAAGTCCTCACGCACAATTTACTAAATTAGAATGTATGAGTTGAGACTTTCTGTTATTCTATTTGGCCAAATGTAGTCATACTAACAAAATGTAGAATAGTTAGTTTAGAAACTGAAGCCTAAGTTTTGAGCGTATTTTGTATAGGTGTTAAAAAATAGATTTACTTCTTAAAAGTGATACCTTTTTATAATCCATTCATTCTTCAATGAATTTTCGCGTGTAAAAATAAAAGATTCACTGGTCTGAAACTTAGGCACGTTAACCATAGACAAATTTATCTGTTCATCGAAGCGTTGCGAGATATAAATTTCCGTGTCATAACAGATTAGCACGCTGTTGCATTTGACTTATTTTTTTAGGATTCCTCATAAGCATATTTTGCTAGTTTGCAGAGAATAAGATTCAAGTGAATACTCTTAATAATCTGTGTCTGAACGTGTGTATTTTAAGGATTTGAAGGTAAAATGAGGCAGATAAAACTATCGGTTTTATTCTATAAATAGTGCGAAACTGCAGTTTTTCTCTCTATGCTTCCTAGATTTTCAAAATGAGTGGATGGTTTCGGGAAAGTGTTACAATGCAATCATTTTTACTCTAGCAATGAAACTTTGTATTCGTTAAACTAAGTTACAAGTGCTATGTTTAATATAGCTCCTAGTTGAGCAGTTTTTCCTCAAAGCGGGTTATGTGTAGTACCAAATGTGATCAGAATGAATCTTCAAAAGATTCGAAAGAGAAATTGTCCATCTTAACGGTTAGATGTTCAATTACTGACACTTTAAATTGTCTTAAAGTGCCGTGGATTTCAAATTCTACGAAACGAAGAGGGTCAATCTGAACAGATTTTCAGACTAGCGGTCACATTTAGTCACGTCTTATTTTACCAAAAATCAGATGCAATTACAGGTTGTGGTGGTGGTAGAATAAAATCATTACTTACTGATATCAGTGCAACTTTCTGACGGCTCTAAGATGACTGTGTTTGGGAGCTTCATGCTGACAGTAGGATAAGTTTCGGTCGGTAATTGTGACATTTTAGCTTAGACAGGTCAAGTTATCATCACTGAGTGCTTTTTAAAGTCTTTGACACGTGTTTTTCGATGAATTAGTGACTTGTAATTAGCTGAGTTCATATTGTTTACAATGACAATAACAATATCACCTTTTGGGGAGATGTAATAGAAATCTTTTCGCCGATACTAAATTTCATTTTGTGTATCGGTGGAGATACATAGCGATAATGAATCACGCTAAAATAAGGCTCACAAAATAGTTTTACTAAGAGATAAACTGTTGAGCACATTATATAATCTGCTGATACTTGTATTTTATTCCTCAAATGACGGTACAGAAATCTGAATGCGTGAAGATAAATACCTAGAACAAAAATTTAAATTTGTGTACCATTTTCTGAGTTTTTATGCATTGTGTCAAGCAGTTTGTGACAGAGTTGACGTTTAGTTGTGGTTCATAACAAGTACCTTGCTGCATTGGAATTTTGTATGAAAGCATTGATACGATGGAAATTCATTGAAACGGATGTTGTTCAGAATTCAAAGAAACTGGACACACAGCATGTTCCTCAATTGTTTACATATGTATCTGATAGCTGAAGAGGATATATTGACTGAAATATATTTCAAGTGACAACGCATTTTTCACCAGGTAAAAATTAATATTATCATAGGACCTGGCGTTACTGCTTTACAGTCCAAGTTGACACACATCGTATCAGTACATTAAGAAGAACAAGTGAAGATGAAACAAAAATGAACAATGGTGTGGTTGGGAACCAGCTAATGCATGGATACATCTATGTCACTGAAATCGATTCTTAATGATAACAATATCAGTATCCAACTACGAATTTCAGCAACTTCGTAGACCCTAACCGGAAATTCTTGACTTCCTCAAATGGCTGAGATCAGTAGTCACAGATTTCACAAGCTGATGCTATGTTTTATCTGAGTGATTTAGACCATTTTGTAGGTTACTTTTGCTCATATTATGATACGAGGTAGACTGTTACCAGGACTGCTTGAGACGTGTGCACGCCAGCTAAGTCAATGACGGTTTATAGCGTCATCAAGTGAATTTCATCTTCAGGTAAGGAGAGAGCTGCAAGCCTCTAAATTGCTAACTTGGCTTCACGACATGCAGCTTATGATACGAAAGCAACTGTGGTGAGTCAACTGTTGGCTTATTATAACCTCCACTTCTAGTGGTTATATTTTACAGACATTGACTAGGTACAATGATGTAGTCATTTGATTTATTCGACTTATCCAAGTGACAGCTGGGTGTTTGTTGGGAATGATTTAGCTAATGGTTGATTAATCCATGAAGTTTCAGTGACATGTGAATTATTTCAATGGGTATGAATGCAACATTTAGCAGAATAATTGTTGCTAAACATTTAAATACAACAATAAATTCGTAAAGCGATAATGCAGTTACTGTGAAAGGTTTCGCAGAACAATTTTGACATAAACTTTACTGACGCTGTGAACTTAATACAAGTAAGGAGTTTGTATGATACTCATACTTTCATCTCAGAATTTAAATAAATTGTATTTCACACGTAAAAAGTTCTTGACCATACTTATAATCCGTAAGCAAGCTCATACATGTTCACTATTTTAATTCATATCACTGAAAATCTTTCAAGTTCAAAGAAAAAGAGTGCGTACGCAATTAATTTACTCAGCAGGGACTTAGTTTCTGAGTAAATTTAATCCTGCAAACAACTCACCTTAACAAACTGTGATTTGAAGCCTATGGGACAACAATTAAATATTTACTAGAGAATACAATTATCCCTAGGAACAAACGTCACTTTAAAGAGATTAAACACAAATGATTCATTCATCAATCAGTAAATAATGCTAATTTGGCAGGTTTCTAAAGTAATCCGGTAGGTTATTACTGAACGCCTTTTTCGATAAATTAATCTGACAGTTCTAGGTACAGAGTAATCTGTAAAGTCCAGATATAAATAAATTTATACATTTAGCTTTCTAACTAAAAAAAAGCATAATGACTTTTGTCATTGACCTTTTGAGTGGAATGAAGATGTAATCACAAACAAAATATATTTCAGCAACCTAATTCCAAAGAAATACGTAACATAGTTACAGCGGACAATGCTTCCATCATATAGGGTATTTTAGAAATGTATAAGTAGTTAATCCTTATATACGTTGGAAAAATGTGGAGCTGGTAGATTCTTGCTGCGATAAAGCTGCCATTAGTCGTCATTGGTATTCTCAAAAAGATCAGACTGTTTAGACAATGAGTATATAGACAGCCGAGGTTGGGAAAGTAGATATGGAGAATGAAGACTTTCTATATTTATGATAGGTGGATGGGAACGTTTGAAGTTTTATGTAAGCTGAATGGTATTACAACCAGAATTCATTCCGTCTAGGACTAATATTCTGTACAAATATGCCGATGAGTAAAGTCAACAGTTAAGTTATACTAACCACACTTTTTCGGACGTCGGACTAAGTAATCCTTACTTCTTGAAGTGATGTAGTGATAACCTGAAAAATGGGTGAAAACAAAGAGCATTGAACTCACTGTACATTGAAGTTAACTAAAGGTTATCAAAGCATCATCTTTCGTGGCCGGTAATTGGTGAACACCAAGATAACTACTTCACAGAAAACTTCATTTACATAGAAAATAGTCATTTTTTCTTTTTTTTTATAAGTTAAATATTTTTGTATTTATAATACTTTATTATGTCCTCTATGACCACAATAAATTTGTCAAAAGGCTGCAGACGAATTCAGTTATTTTCAGCTCTTTAGTTTGCATATATATATAGACACCAGTTCAAACAGGTCTCTTATCTTTTTTCTAATATCCAAAGCTAATTACAGAAAAACTGATTCTATTGATAACAGTGCAACATACGAAGCCAACATTTATTAATTTTTGACAAGATGGGACATTTGAGTGCTTTAAAATGTGTTAGTAAATTTTTGTGTCCAAATGTTGATCTCTTGAATCCTCTATTTTTTCGTTATTGAATTAATTCAGAATTTTAAAAAGAACATTTACCTATGATTGCTTCTCCTGTTGTTAATCTCATCAATCTTCTCACAAAATGCCCTGCAAGACAGCATCAGAATTAGGTGCACTTCCCCAGCTTATGAAATTTCGTTATTTTCGTGCATTATGCTGTATGTGCCAGGTATTTTAAGCACAGAAATGATACAATACAGTCTATAAAAGGATCGATGAATCCATTTTTCTCATCTTTGAGGAGTTTTAATTTGTTTGGAAACTAAATATTTGATACATTGAACATGAAAATTGACCTTCCTTATCCAAAGCGCTGTTTACACAGCCTTCCACTCACGCCTTTAACTAAACTTCTTTTAACACTAGTTGTTGACGTGCTTGTAGTTTACCGTTGTTTTACCGGATCAAATTGTCCAACCTCTATTGGTTCGTATAGGCTCCTCTGCGGATGCCTCGATATTCACGCAGTTAATCCAAGTAAACAGGTGGATAATTAATCCTTTGGTGAAGTTTCGGTGGATAAGAATGATAAGCTGTCGCCTGGATTTAATTTTTCAATGGCCCACAGAAATGTTTCGGATTTGCCAAATTCGTTGTTTTTCTTGTTCCATCTCATCACATAATCAGTTTGTCGAAGTTTAAAGTAGCAGATATTGCCTGTCAGTTTCAGGGTTTAAGTTCAAGACATATAAGCACTCGAAATTCTCGAAATTTCAAAGCCTTGGAAAAGCTTCAAACAGACCTGATATGTTGATTCTCAAAGTAGACAATGAATCCAAAGCGGTATCGATGAACAAATACAATTATGAGAACAAGATAAATGTTAGTCTAATGTTCCGTGAGATGGCCTTAGAAAGTTCAAATATAAAGCAACATCTAATTTAGAAAAATTCTTGGACATAAGTTGAATCAGTTAGGACGAATCCAATTCATGAAAATCTATCGAGTTTGAGTCTCCAAGTCTTATGAATAGATTAAAATTCCGAAAAATGTCCTTTATGTTCACCCCTATCCAAGTGTCTTTCACCTATGTATAAAATTACCAAAATGGTTGGCAGAACGTTTTAATTGTTGTTCGAAATGAATTATCTCAATTTTTTTTCAAGTGTCCATTATGTTAGTGATATTAATAGAACAGACGTAACATTGCATCCTTTATGACCATTTATCCACTTAGTTATTTCCCTTTTCCTATCCCTTTAATGTGTCTGAAGGAGCTAGTAATTTTGTGAACTGATAATCTTCAATACGCTTTTTAAGTGAATCATTCTTAAACATTGATGGTATGACGATGCGAATGCCCTTAGGATCATTGTTAGCTGATACTTACATGCTATGTATTGAAAGTTTGGCTGGCGATCTTTTTGGTAAAATTAATCTTTACAAGAGACATATTTATGGTGTAATTGCAAGATGTGATCTGTTTACGAGAAGGAGTTGTCAACATACAAATTCATATCCATTTAACAATCTGGCGTTCTTTGGCATACCACTGAGTCGTAGGGCAAGAAGATTAAATGCAATGGCCGACTTACAGAGAGGGAGGTTGGACAAGGAACTACCTGGGTTTCAATAGATTTCGCGCAATGCAAAATGAGTAAGGATATATAAAATGTCCATTCAAAAAGGTCTAGCTTATTTATGTAGGAGGATGACCGAATTATGACATCAAAATTTTATCTAAAAAAGTATCAAAAACTAATATCCACTGAAGTTCATAAGCCGTTAATGACATCTCTCAGTGCTAAGAATCACTTTATGTTGTGTTCCAAAAAAGCATTTATATAACACTACTACGTGAACGAAAACAGACTGAAGTCTCCCACCAGCAAAACGTATAATTAGGCTATCGTAGTTGAGGAAGCCGGAAGTATGTTTCAGTAGAGACCTCATTTCTATATTAATGATTAACATTTCACAGCGTTTACCGGTTTACATGTATGAATTGACACACAGATAGGGAGGAATAGTCGAGATACAGACTTGAAAGTGGTGGGATATGTGACGAAATGGATGCCTAAGCAGCTGGATTTACCAACAAAGGTAAGTCCAGGTGGCAGGCAACCGCCTACATTCATTGCAAAGCACTGTTGATAAACATCAGAGAAATGACATAAAAAACATTTTTATTTGTTTATTAGATGCATAGTACACTAAAATAGTATTATTAACTTTCACTATGCAGTAAATAATGCTGATTTGCTCTGATAAATCAAATAAACAAACTAAAATGGGATAGAATTTCTCCACAATATCCTGTTTCTACCGTTTTATTCAACATATTTAAGCAGCCATTACTATTTTATACAGAGACCTTCAGGGGCGTATGCAAGGTTAATTGAAGCGCCAGCCATACTTCAATTGAAGCCTTATTTAGGCATAAAAACAGTTTTATGTGAGCTTGGCCTGCCCTAGTAATGTTTGTTTTATCTTCTGGCCATGGTTAGTTTGAAAACTTGCTATTCTCCCTTTTTACAGTTACATTATTTATAGTTATAATTGTCATTCTTCCATTTTCATTTTTCATATAATACGCCTTGATAGGTAAATGTGTTACTGAACTGTTCCAAATGTATGGAGCGAATGCATCCCATTCTGCAGATGTTGTACGACTTCTAATCACCGTTACAGAAATTCGAAAATTAGGTTAATTGCTTCAGACTTCATTTAGGCCAGAAACAAATTTTAAAAATCCTCAAGGAAAGAAAATCAAAACACTGGTTTAGGTTTCGAATAGGGAGAACGTAATTTTATGCTCAACTTTGCACTCATATGATCATCAAGAACTGTCACAGTGATGTTAGACTTTAAATATCTGTCATTCGTTATTCAATCTGTATTCGGTAATGTAGGCAAATATGTCTGTCAATTCAGTGGTATGTCGTAAAAGTTATATACGGGTTGTTGAGCACTCTAAAAAGTTTTTAAAAGTTTGGATATCTAGCTCGGTCACTTATGTGCCCTGTATCTATAATTCAAGCATATAATGCATCATTCTTCAGTTCAAGTTGAAGTTTAATTTGTCTAGAGTTGGAAAACAGTGCTCACCTATATCAGGTGGTATCTTATGTCAACTACGAATATTCCATTTAGCACTTCTGAGTTTTGACAGATTGCTGAAGAGAGCTTCATTCAGTGTTTGCTTTGAACGATTTATTATTTCCAAAATCTCGTTCATTTTACCAACTGAAAGCAACGTTTTAAAATCACCTACTTTCTTACTTGACTGGAAGATAAAGTCTTACAGAAACTCAAAGAGAAGCTGACCACGTTAAATCTAAGTTTCTTGCCACATCGTCAAGAAAGCTTATCATATGTTGATCACAAATTTAACGCAATTGATATAGAAGTGGTGAATACTTTGTGAACTTGGTCGCAGTTGATTATACCTGATAACTTTTTCAGTGTTAAGATGTTAGTGGATTAGCTTTCCGAAATAAACTAAGACATATCGCTGATTGTGTATGAGGATATGGGGCAAGAGTTTGAAGATAATTAGATAGGCAGTGGTGAGTTGTTTCAGTGTACAGTATTTGTTATGGATACTTTAGTTTATTTGAAACTAATAGTTGTCAAAACTGATCAACACACATTTATGCTTGAGTTGTCTGTTTTATGCTAATGGTTATTTTTTTACAATCTTCATAAGTGAGCATGAAAATCAGTTTAGTTTAGTTTTGTGTTGACATTTACTAACTATCAATAAACGCGAAAGGTATTTTATTTTGCTTCGAAATTATCTCTGTCACCTAATATAACCTTTTATTCTGCAAAGGTAACAAAAGTTACCGTAGTTGAGATAGGGGTGTGTAATCACTTCTCGAACTAAATTATTTTTTTGATTTACAATCTAAAAGAGGAACTGATGTGGTTCTTCTATCAGGTACTCCTAACTCAAAACCATCCTTCACCTTTAGTTCATACATCTTTAATTCAAAATATCCGGAATAAGATAAATATCTGTCCCATAGATTTTGTTAACAGATTAACCCGATAACTATACTGAGCACTTTAGGCGTATTGTAATCATTGGATACTAATCAGTATAAGAAATCTTGATAGTGTGATTAGAAGAAGCTTATCTGAACTATGTGATGTATTGCCACACCATATTTCAGACAGTCTGATCACGTTTACCTGTCATGTCAACTTATAATAAATCGAAGAGTGGTAGGACAATCAAGATTATAAGGGAGTAAAATGAAGTGGGATGAGAACAAAAATGAAGGGTGACATGGTTGAACCTAATTGTGGTAAGGAAACAAAGCTCCCTAAGTTAGGTGTATTGTCAGAATAAATCACTTTTGTATGCGTAAAGGTGGTTCCAATTTGTGTATGGCTGGTCAGTTACGTCACTTTTCCCTTCCACTCCTCGGTTTAATACAAATTAATCAGATTGTTAGAGAAGTGTTTCACAAATACGTCATATTGTCCAGATAAACTCTATCTTCTAAATACACTATCGAAATTCACAAAAGAGAGCAAGTGGTTTAAAATATAAGAAAACTGCTTTTGAGAAAGGCCTAAATGAAAAACATGTCTATTTCACCTTACATTTAAACGAAACCTAGTCTCTCTTTACTTGTTATATAACTTTTGGAAATAATAAACAATTTCTTACACTGACTTTATTTAAAATGAGTTTATGCCATTTTTCATGTTCCAATTATACATTTTTGTTGTTGATCCTATGTTTCACAAAATACCAACGGTATATAACGGATGAATGCGTGCTGAGTTTATTGATGTCAAGTAAGCGAAACTGAGTCTTTAAGGCTTTAAATGTATTAGACACTAAAATTCTGTCTGAAGATTCAAAATGTTTCAGTGTTATCCGTCGAAAAATCTGCCATCAGTTGGGAAGGTATCAGTTTATTCGTGAACCAATTCTTTTTATTTTGGATTTATTTAAAAAATACTTCCCTTTTTCTTCTTCATCAATCAATAGATTAGGGGGGGAGCCCTATTACATATACACTATAGGCAAATTAAACTCGTCTTGAATACTGAAAAATATTGATTCGTAAAACTATTTCGTAATATATCTAAAATCAATAATTTCCTAATCAGTTGGATACATTCAAAAATTTCTTCCCTTTTCTTTTTGGTGATATATATGTAGATATGTCTTGAAAAAAGATTCATAGGAATCTTTGCATACTATTTATGCTTAATTCCTGTTTACTTGCTCAACTTTCGCGTTCAGTAAATTTGCTGATTTTGAGGCCCAACTTATTGGTTTTTTGGAAGGACAGAACACATGATGTATTCATTAACACTATACGTGTATATACAGATATAAACCTTTAAAACATTCGCTTTCTTATAACTGCATTTTTATATGAGCAAACAAATTTATTCAAGATGACTAGAATTGGAATTATGAAAGATAATAAGCGAAATACATTGAAGGTACGGAAAGCAGTGTCGCTGCTTTTCAAATGAATTGAGGTAGGTTGACATGATGGTTTAGTTACCAGAAGTAATCACTATTTCTGCTAATAACTGCCCTGAAGTTGGTTTAAGAAATGTGTACATGAAAATAGGACGGTAAGGCGAAGCAAGGAAACTGGTGGTACACCTAAATCATTCCTTTTTTCTTTTAACCCTACAGTGCAGTATTGCTGTTATTTTTTCTTGTCTTTAGGTATATAACTAGCAGAAGGATCTATGAAGAGAGATTCCTTTTTTTGGACAATAAAAATATATGTAATTTTTACCTCATACTTTTCCTGTTCCGAAATATTTGTTGTTCCTTGTTATTCTTTTAATTTACTGACTTGAAAGCTCTCTGCCTTACTGTATGAGGGGAATTCTACGCCTTTTAAGATACACAAAGTTATGATACTGAAGTTATTTTCACTTACCAGGCAATCATTAAGTTGATTTTGTTTTCGACACACCCTTCTTTACTACTGTTAATGAACCCTAATTAATTTTATTATAAGTTTCTTTGAATGACATGCACAGTTAAAACAGTACAGCGCATGGTGTATCAGTAAACGCAGAGCACAATGTGGGATTTAGTAAGTTAGTTTGGACAGAGTTGTGAAGTTCCAGCGTGTTTTCTCAAGGAGGTCATGCTATTCAAATATTACTGTCTGACTTGAGTGATGGAAAGACTACCTAATGTTCACACCGTCTTTATCTGGCTTTTGAGTGACCTATGCGGCTAATATTTACTCAACTGTCACTATTGTGTGCAATATACATTGTTCTCACTTCTTGTTTTTCTATTTATCCATCCATCAAAATGTTACTTTCATTTGGCACCAACTGGATAACATATGGAAAGTTAAGAAGTTAAAATTTGACGTAGCTAAGCAACCTATTTATGCTATAGTACAGTTCACGTTGTACACAGAGAATGCATGTCATTTACAAATGACCAAATTAGCAACCATAAAATAACTTCATGGCTTTTTATCTCAAAACGTGAGCATTAATGAGGTATTTGAAGATAAATGGGGCTGTAAATTTCGATAGTTCACGTCATGTTCGCAACCCATTCTGTCATATTACCTTTAGTCTCAACTCTTTCAATATATCAATAAAACTTGGGCACTGTGGTAGACATCTACTCCATTCACGTCTGTTTATCAGAATTGTCACACAGTAAAACAGTATTATTTATCCAATGAATAATTCTCTTTTCATATATATTAAATGTATGAGCATGTTATTTGCATGAAGTCATAACTACTATGGATGATTTGCACTTTGTGATTGAATGACACAGTGCACTTACCCGAATAACATGCTGTTGTGCAATCACTGACAGAGGATTTCATGTTATTTTGCCTGCTATCAAAGAGTGACATACCTGATACTTAAAGTCGGTAGGTAATAAAATGTTTTTGAATGTTCGCGTTAGTGAATTCCCACATTAGTAGGGAGGTTTCGTGGCTAGTAGGGCAGAAAAACTTCTAACAAGCATTTTCAGGATATGGAATGCTTTACGGATAAATTTAACCTTACTGAATAATCTCTATGAGGATTAGAGAGCATATTGCTCGACCACACTTCATTTCATCGTGCTCAAAAACTCCTGGATGCATTTGTGAAATTCAGATACTTGATGAAGCATCAAACTTGAAGTAGTAGCGTAAGGTTACTTGTAAATAACAATGAAATTTAAGAGGTAGACTTGTCATATTGATGGTCAGTTCTTATATATATTCAGTTTCCCGACGTTCCATTTTTGCTATCAGCAGGGTTTCTGTAGGAAGCCAGAGAAGTATGCTACCGAAAAAAGTGATGAGAAACCTCACAGGCTGACCGGTAGGTTGCGCTGGCCATTTCAGGATGATCTAAACCGCGATCAGTCATGTCACTGATTGGCAGATGAACCCATCAGCGGTTCACCTGAACGTCTTTGGTGCACGCAGGCAAATTGTTCAGACCAGCTGAATTCAGTTAGCTGACCCGGGTGTACCAGCACACCTTAAGTAGGATGAATAGTTGGCAAGAGATTTTTACAAATTGAATGGTCCACATTGACATTTCTCAGAGTTGCCCAACTGTGATGCCAACTGCACATTTTCTTTTCTTCTAATGTACAAAACAAGGAATGGAATTAAAAATATAAGGGACAGATGAAGAAAAATTTGTTTAAATATGATTTTGGGAAAAGAGATTATTTATTTGCAAATGCTAGCCAGCTATAGAACTGAAGGCCTTACGATTGGTAGTTATTTACGGATACACTACTTAGGAATATGTTGACTCATACCGTACATGTTCCATCAGCTACCAGTCTAGTAGAACATCCATTTGAATGCTTCAGCACTAACTTGGCCAGTGCTAGAAGTTGTATCTATTTAGTTTAAAATTATTGACTTCCTAGTAGAGTGTAAGGGAAACCAGATGTAATCATGAACTATGAAACCTCATTTAGCTAAATATTCGTAGTCTTTGAAAATTTCTGACTTTTGCTATTAGCTTATACATTTTTTATATAGCAAGTAATATTAGTAATTATTTATCTGTACACAAAATGAAAAAACGGTAACTAGTCGAAAGGAGGATACAAAAGTATCGCCCAAAGTGCAATTAGAATATAAGATTAACCGTAGTCGATTTCAGTGTGCAGAAAGAGAATTGTGCTGCGTAGAAAGACCTAACAATCACTTTTTTGATCCATTAACTGTAATTGTGTTATCCAAATTCACTATGAATCTACAAAATTATATATATTCATTATTGTGGTGATATATGTGAAAATGTATGCACCAGCTGTTTAACTAAACGTACTGAGCGTTAATCTTTTAAATATGAGTGATGCAATAAGGGATAAAGAAGAAAGAAATAATAAAAACTTAATTCTAAAGCAAATTTTCATATTACTGTAAAAAGTGACATACACTCTACTTTTTCTGATAAGATTATAAGTATTTACTCTAGAGTTGTAATTTCATTGACAGACCCCTACAAAATAGTGTTCCATTTTTCATTGAAAACTGTCCTGATCGGATGTACAGGGTGGGAATGAGATTTGTTTTTCTGAAAAAGTGAATAGCAGTACATGGCACAATGTGTTATGGAGAAAATGAAATTATAAATCCTCTTTACTACTGAACAGTTTTTATGACTTCACCAGAAAATAATGCCACGATCTACTTCAACTTATGTACTGTGGTATAGTTGATTTGAGCTTTTATAACGAAACTTTGTGATCACTGTATTTCAGTCAAAGGACAGTCATTGTAGCTTCATAAGAAGAGGAAACTAAATGAAACCATACAATTTCATATGTGCACACCTTAGTTGTTTCCTAAGAAATACTATTCAAGTTCGGTTGGACCTGGAAACGATTTTTTAAAGCAGAAATAGGAAAGTGGTGATGAAACTCATATCAAACCATGCACCTCCTGCCATCAGCACCCTACTATGACAGAGAATAGTTAGAAGCGGAAGTAAATCATCTTAATCTTCAAAAAATGTTAAAAAGCGTCTTCGCAAGGTTAAATCTGGGTATTTCTAGTATACAGATGAACGTATTTTAATGTTTAGGGAAGGGTTACAACTCATACATTCTGTGCATAAATATATTCTCATTTACTATCCGCCTTTAGAAAGGACTCAAACAATTTATTTGGATGAAGGAAATGGGAAGAAAAAGGTGAACTTAGGTTTTGTCTTTGCTGAGACTCCAGCAAGAAGTGTGTTATTTAACAGACAGGTGACGTGCAGTATCTATTTTGAGTCCATAAGGACACCTCAATCTCGGTGATGTGATCAGAAGTGCAAACGAAAACAATCCATGAACTTCTGCTGACAACCATTGTTTCACAAAGATTTTTCAAAAATTGTTGGATCAAGATGATAGTTTCCCCTAAGCACAGTTTTCTTTAAGGTTAAAAAGTTTTTCAACTGTTCCTAATTTCTTGCTTACAGAACAGAATCTTGTTTAGTTTCAGAGTTAATTTGCTCTGGGTAGTGAACCCAACTTTTCACTTTAAAACAAAAAGGACTGTATCAGTTATAAATGTAGTTGAAGACATTGAGAATGCTGAGTTAATACATATATTCAAAATGTTATGAACAACATAGCATCTTAAAAAACGTTTTTGCATAGACATTGGTTTCCATAAATGAGCAGATTTCGGTTAGTACACTCGAAGATACGGCACACAGGACGAAAAACTTCCATCTATGAGATAATATGCATTATTTTGACCTGTTATATATTTAACATTATGATAAGGTAAATTTTGATCATTCTCCCAAAAAGGCTCTGACCAAACTTCCGTCCGGACAGTTGAAATAAGTTATTTTAAACACACTGAGATTTATGCAGACAACATATATCTTTCACACACTACTTAACTTTTAGGCTTGCATTCACAGACTACGTGGCCAAATAGTGCCAGTTTTATCTGCAGTGCCTAAATTACAGTGTTAAAATAATGATTTACTCATAACGTTTATCCGGTTTCCAACAAACGTGAATTTCCACCCCTCCAGTTGATTTAGAAATATCACATGATATTTGACCGTAGACGATTAAAAATATTCTCCAGAAAGTAAAAGATTTCAGCCGCATTGAAGGTTACATAAATTTCAAATGACTGGAAGGATAAATGATGCCACATTAGCTCGCTAGCACTGATGCATATTTAGCAGCCAAAGCCTGCAAATAGGAAATGTAAGTGGTGAAAAACATTCCATGGAATACCATCAAGTAATGTGTGTCATTTTATTCATAGTTGCATTACGATACTTTAGGAAGGTTCGGATGAATAACACGAAACTGGGCAGAGCAGTATACAGGCTTATTTTCATTTAGAATGGCTCAATGCCATAAACTTTAAAACTTTCAGCCAACCTCTGAATGTCAGAAATATTCCACCGGCCAGCAATACGGATTATGAAGATCCGGTTCACTTGTTTTATGACTTCTGAACATTATAAACAGTAGTTCTATTCGACTTCATTGAATGATCATACTTTACTAACTTGAGTTTTTACTACACAGTTTTTGGTATTGTGTTGATCAGTTAATACATAACAAACATTCTCAGATTTACCTCAGAAAATGCTGTTGAAACAATGGTTATGTTTGTTACTAAAATTGAATACGTTCACTTCTTTCCGGTCACTGACAATTACAATGTTTATTGTTTATTCAACTATCACTCATTTATCTGAACTTAAGTTTCCGTTCAAAAGTGTTCAACAGTACGTCTCAATAATTCACTTTCATTGGAATTAAGAAAACTGATTGAGGTTTCTGCATCTTATAAAAATAATATATAAGAAAATGTAATTAGACTCAATGGCCGAGAATGCATTAAAGGTGTATGAATAGTTATATTTTACGGAAATGACCACATTTTTTACCCACTTTCATGATATGAGCATCAAACATATTTAACGCAGAAAAATTTCAACCATGTTCATATTACTATTGTGAAGGCTTATCTACTGAATGCGAAACAGTTAACATATTTATAAACGTTGAAACTGAAAAGACGGCTTTCTTAGGAGCTTAGGATACATCAAAGTAAAGTGTAGACAAATGACTAAATGAAGATAGGCAGACGGAAAACAAGTAAAACAGCATAATGATAAATAACTATGTGGGATGAAGAGGAGAGAAAAAGAAGAGAAACTATAAATCTCAACAGAGAATTTGTCACGTAGCTAAATATTGCTTTCCATTTTACTAATCATCTGCTTCTGGTTCAATGGATTTGCGAAGTTATCTATTCATTTCCTTGTCCATATATATGCACAAAGCGAAGTTTACGTGCTAAGAATAATCCAGTAGTTGTTATCATTTCGATCCTGTCTGGTAAAGGACATTCAAAGCTTGATTTTCATCTTTTGTATGGTCAAGATTTTTAGAAAGTTTGTGTTCGATGCATCAGATATGGATGAATTGATGACAGAAAATAAAGTGCACAAAGAATTTTAGTATGAACTGTATGATTATTTTGTATCTTTTTGAGTAGCCAATATCTGTCTGAGATTTATTTTCTGTCCACTTTATGAATTGTGAAATTTGGAAACTGATAATACTGTTGAATTGGTTACCATTTCTAACGTGATGGAGAAATGACCTATAAGAAGGGAAAGATGAAATGGGAAGTGTTTTGATGCGGCTTAAAAAAATAGTCACTGAACTAACGTAAATATTTTCCATAGCTCATAGTGCCTGAAATTATAATAGTGAGTTCAACTCGACAGGCCACAGCTGCAAATAAAAGTGGAAGTGGACAATCAATTTCTTACCACTCTCAAAGTGTTAACAAGTTAGTCAAATATTCATGGACCGGTTTTGACACCTGAACCCCGTGATCACTTATGGCCACTATACACTACGATCGTAGTAATACGTTGCCGCTTTCTGTATTTCAAGTTTCTTTTGCTTCATTCTAACTGGAAGACAAATGAGCAATCTACTGTCGGGAGTGTTGACCTTTGTAAAATAATCCAGAACTCCGTTCCACCTAAAACAAATGCGTATATTGATGCATAATCAAGCTATTTTAGGTCATCAAGGAACAAATCTTCATACTTTTTGAGCCATGATTCCAATGCTATGCCTTTAAACAAATCAAAATTCAAGTCTCGTATTGAAGAGATAAGTGAATGCAGAAACAAGAGAAAGAAAGTTAACGGACAACTGTGAGAATCATAGAGACATTTAGTGAAGATCTTTTGGGAATGCGACCGGTGTCAACATTTATTAAATATGAGTTGTCTAAAACAAACGTATTTCTTCAATACAAGACTTCAATTTCTATTTGCTTGCAGGCGTAGCATTTGATTCGTGGTTCAAAAGTATAAAGACTTGTTTCTTGTTTACCTTAAGGTGCTTGATGATACATCAAAGTGCCTGTTCTCTCAAGAAAATTGATTGTTACAGAAATGTTATACTGACCAAAAATTCTAAATATTTTAACCTAGATAAAACAGTCAGAGTACTGTCACATATTAAGAGTAATCATCCCCCTTTCGAATTGCGTAACAATGTCTGAATGTTAAAACAGAATTAAGTGTGAATGGGTCAAACATGCCTACATTGTCAGTAGAGAGTGCGAATGTTTTAAGCCATCTTCGATGATGGAAGACTAATCTGCGTCTTTTTCTCTTCTACATCTTACTATCTCCGGCAGATGTTGAGACACATGCTTGTATTTTATCTGGAGACTGATGAACTTGAAGCAGGATTCAGCGAACATTAGGTAAGTCACTTAGAATGGGTGTATAGCCAATGACAGTGCAAGTAGTGATAACGTCGAAACCACATTAAGTATATTGGCGAAATTGTAATACCTCTTTTTGACTCAACATTGGTAATCAAGGTTAGTAATCCGTGAATAATAATACATAAAGATACAGTATTATTTACTTGATGACGGTTTGAACATAATTTATTACTCATAATCATATCAATGTAATCACACTACTTTCAACATTTGATTTTCATAGTCCTGTCACCTCAGACTATTTGTTTTCATTGGCAGTAAAATTTTCATATCTCTGGTATAAGTGTTGAGTCATTTCTATTACATGCTGGATGTAACAAATCTTTATAAAGGTTTGGTTCTGCACTCAAGATATGTTGGCGTTATGTGACTGACACATTTACCGTGTTGAAATCGGAATATATCTACTTTTTCCTCACGCATATGAACTCAGAAGTAGGCGCAATCCTATTTATTTGCTAGGTAGAAAATAAACAAAGAGAATTACCTATGCTGGACTGCAGAGTAAAACGAAGGACATATGGTGGTTTGGACATTACTCTCTACAGAAAACAGACACATTCAAACAGATATCTAGACTTCAAGTCATCTCGTCCAATTTCAGTTAGGGCAGGTTTCTTCAAATGTCTAAATGACAGAGCTAGAAAACTGACTAGTCAGTGCAAGGATCTGAACAAGAAACTAAAGCACATAAAAGAAGTGCTATTGGTTAATAATTATCCTCTACCGTTTATTAAGAAATACGTATGAACATATACGAAGCGAAATAGTAACACGAGTTCGCCTAATAACGACAAAACGAGTAGAAAGGAGTTCGCAGCCTACATTGTGTTATCACATAAGGAAGGTACATCAGAAACTTTACGTAGGATACTCAAGAGATTTGGAATTAGGGTGGTATTTAAACCTACAAACTCACTCAGAGATAAGCTTTGTCGGCTTAAGGATCCGGTAGAACCAACTGAGCAACATAATCTGATCTTTCGAATTCCATGTAATGACTTTGAGGTAAATTTTATAGGTCAGACAAGCAGGCCGGGGTCAGTCAGACTAGAGGAACATAGGGATTTAGCTAAATATAGAATGACAAACCCCAATAAAATCATTAATCTGGGAAAAAACCCGGCTATTGCAATGCATGGATTACCACACAACCACACAATGGAGTGGGATAAACAATTTTACTCCAGTCCAATATAATTAGAGAAGAAAAAGAGATTGATTACTGAATCTTAGTTCATCGAACCAACACCCAACACATGTAATAGAAATGACTCAACACTTATACCAGAGATATGAAAATTTTACTGCCAATGAAAACAAATAGTCTGAGGTGACAGGACTATGAAAATCAAATGTTGAAAGTAGTGTGATTACATTGATATGATTATGAGTAATAAATTATGTTCAAACCGTCATCAAGTAAATAATACTGTATCTTTATGTATTATTATTCACGGATTACTAACCTTGATTACCAATGTTGAGTCAAAAAGAGGTATTACAATTTCGCCAAGAATCGTCTTTAAAGGTGGGTAAGAAGACTGATAGGTTATGATTTTAGCATAGATTACCAACCTCCTGGCCAACCGGTTCTCCCCATTCACCAGAACGTGACACTGTGACTGCAGCCATGTGAGTTGAAAGTAACGTCGACAAGCTCTAAGAGAAGGACTACGTATCCTACCAATAACTTCGGGAGATCTCAAAGCCTCTACTGAAAGAGAGAGGTGTTAATGGCTGATAAAAGTTTTCGCAAGACTAAGTCCATATCATCTCAACTCACTAAGCACCTTAAACAGTACTGTCGCCGCCATGACTTACTGTTGATAATAGATTCGTGTTCCATGTTTGGCAGCGGAAATGTAGTGCCAAAAAGTCTCTGAAAAAAGGTGATGAACTGATTCCGCAGTGATCATCCAGGTGTAGCTAGAATGAAATCTTTGGTGTGAAGCTACATATAACGATCAAGAAAGCGAAAAAGTATGTGAAAATTGTCTTTGCTGCGCCTCTGTAGCAAGAAATCTACTACAATGTGCCACACACGCATAACCAATGACTGAAACTCCATCGTAAATAATTCATCTTGACTTTGCTGGGCCTATCATGGCCATATGTATCTTCTTATTGTTGATGCACATAACAAATGGGTTGAAGTTTTCTGAATTTTGCAATGCACAATAGAAGCCACCATCGTCGAACTGAATAGTTTATTTAATTACTCTGCGTCTCTGGAACGATAGTAACCAAGAATGGCACTCAGTTTAGCCCTGGAGTATTTTCAGTCTCTTGGAGACAAAACATAATTCATTCCCTTCTCATCAACCACAATCAAATGGCCAGATAGAACAATATGTCGATAGAGGCAGTATGCTTTTTTGAAAGGGAATATGAAGTATCGATAAACAATGTCACCAACAAATTTCTTGTAAACTACAGAAGCATTCCAACATCAGTTGAGTGATCGCCTGCAGAATGCATGTTAAATCGCCAAACAGAAACTGTTTTTACTTCTATACTGCCTACAACTATGTCAAAAGAGAGTCAGTGGCTACAACAAAATTAGAAATTCCGTCCTGATGATAAGGTTATGGTCAGAGACTACCAGTACAAAAATCTATGAGAAATGAGAGCAATAAGACATAAAATTGAGGAGTACTTTACGAAGTGCAAGGTATTCCAGATATTTGGAGAAGACATGAATTAAATAAGACTGAAACGTCACAACTACGATAGGAAAGATACTCCCAACTTACCACTAGATCTGTTACTTGAACACTTTTACCAATCAGAAACCGAACAACTATTTCCAAGTAATAATAAGAATTGTCAGAAAACAGCTGATCCGTAACCATCACATCGTCAAACGGACCGCATCATAGGAAACGTATCGAGAAGTTCAAATTGAATCTGAAGGTATGGCTTACTTATAGCCCTTATTTTTGAAGAAGGATGTGTTATGGAGTGTAACAGTATCCGCTGGATTCCTCAAAGAGGCCTGGGATTTCCTGCACGCGTTCACAACCATCGTGGTAGGCTAGATATTCACGAAAAACCACGTGATCATAAGTGTGAATTTCAGATTGGTTAAAGGTTTTCTCGAAAAGTATAGAACATATTGAAGCTCTTAAAAACGTATATGAGCCTTTACTTCCCGCACACGTTAGACTTGACAATAGACTTTCTATTGTTTCGTCACTTCTTTTTGTTTTTGAGGGACCAAGCGATCATCAAGAGTTAAACTAATTGTCGTTTATTGACGCTTGTATTTTTCCGTTGCTTTACTGGGACGAAATGTTCGATCTCTGTAGGCAGATGGGCTCCCATGTGGTTACCTCGATACTGCCAGGTATTCATTGTTTTATTCACCCTGGTAACTAACAGTGAAATCAAGGATCCATATTTCGTGCCATTTTGATACTTATCATCTGGATTTGTCTGAACTTTAGTGTATGACGTTATTCTCACTGAGATTAGAACCCAGTACCCACCGTTTCAAACGCCCAAGTGGTATCCACCAGTTCACTGGGCACAAAAACTATCACATGTGCAATGGGTATCAGTTGTTGTTGATACTGGATGTGACATGTACAAACATTTATGAAATTTAGGTGGTTGCATTAAACTAGAATTAAAGAATATCTTCAGATAAGAATTAAGTTTTTCTGAGAGACAGAAATATTGCTTAGGTCTGAAACATTCGGATTGAATATTCCTCTGAGCTGCATTTCTGGTTAGCTCGTTTCTGAATGTCATGCTAGGAAATTCTTCTGCCGGACACAGCCCGATGGTCAGGATCCATTCGATTGCGGATAAGTATTTATCACCAATACCTTTATTTGAGTTCTACTTGATCGTTTGTCAACCTTCCTGATTGGCTTCTGATGGAGGGGAGTTAAAAGTGGTTGACATATCTTGTTTCAGTTCATTATAGTTATTTATGATTCCTTGTTTAAGTGAGTTGGTTGAAGTAATTCATTCAACTGATGTGATATTAGTTGCTTTAATATGAACATACATAATTCACACTGACGTCTGATTCATCTTAATGATTCAGAGATCCCCGTGAATTATTCAGAAGGGGAATAATTTCAGCGAACAGTTAACTTTCGATAACTTCTTCAGGCTCTACAGTTATAAATCTATGACGATCAGTGAAATACCATAGCTGAAATAAGGCATGATATACAATTATTACGATACTGAAACAGTCAGTGTTATGGGAGATCAAATCAAATAGAATGGTAGAACTGTTATCAGTCTAGTGTGTTAGTTGTGCAATGAAATCAATAGTAACAGGACAATTACGAAATGAGGAGACAAAATCAACAGATAATGATTCATTTATCAACATTTATTGGAGCATGAATCTGTGTTTATGCTTGTGTGTTTGTTTACTAAGGGTCAAATAATAATTTTTTAGTGATTAGTTATATTCAGGTGGGATGAAAATCAAGTGAATACAAAAACGAGATAGAGAGTAACAAAAGTGATGTATTACGTCACGCTTGAAAATGACTACACGTTGTGGAATAAATAAAGAAGGGCGTAAAACTAAATACAAGAAAATGAATATTCACCAAAGTCATGACAATATAGAAGATAGGGATGTAAGGCAAAAATGTGCAATTTATGGTAGGGAAGTTCGTAAAGAACGTGTCGACCCTGTTGTGGGCCAAGGTAAAGAAAGCGGATGCACATATTTCTTCTGAATACATAGGTTTGGTTTTCTTGAGTAGATCCCCATGGCTTCGCGTATGAATAAGATGCAAAGTCGTGCACTTTTAGGAAGATTGCAACGGGCACAGTGTATCACAAAAAGGCGTGATCTACCTTAACTTGATGTCCGGTATCTACTAGAAGTGAGAGGTTTGCACTGTTGATGTTCTTTATCATTATTTTCTCTAACCAAGATGGCAAGTGTTCACGAACGCGCACTGATAGAGCCCTTTGAGTACAGCCTATGCAACTAGCTCCACAGGAGCAGTTGAACCCATAAATGCACATTGAAGTGGCCATCATAAGTAACCTATTCTTGATTCTCTGTGCTAGTAATGGCTTGGTTAAGAAGCTAACAAAAGTTTCGCCGCACTGAAAGTCCTTTCGACTGATCTACTTAATCCATGTGTTAAGATATCCTTAACTGAAGGGGGTTTTGCATAAAATGATCAAATGACACTCAAATACTGATTGAGTTTATGGTTATTAAATTCAACTGATTAGCTGGAGTTCTTCACCTTAGTTTAGGGTTTCATGGATTCATAGAGTTGCTTGCCAAGTAGTAAACTGAGCTTCTTGAAACCAACCCGATCAGATTACTGTTATGACTCCTCAGATGTGTTAAAAATACGTTTCTGCGTTTAAGTCACTTCATGAGAAAAGTGGATTAACGTATCCCGTGTTTTGCAACCACTAACTTAGTAGATGCTAATGTTTGAATAGCATGGACATTATATTTAATTCTGCTTTCCTGCAAATCTTTTTTGGCTTTCATTCATTGTATCGAACTTTTTTCTAGACATTTTTTATTTTGAAGCAGAATGTTACTTAAAAGTTATCAACAGAAAATAAATCAAAATGAGACACTTTTAGATTTTGAGTTAGTTCTCTAACCATCTGTCTTATATTGTTCCGTTATTTCGCAAAGAATTTGAAATGGATTTCAGCCATATTTCAATGCATCCTAATGCCTCTTCAAATTGGAAATGTTCTCCGTTCCTTTCTGTTACACAAGTATATCAGATGGTTACTGAACAAAACGAAAGTTATTGTGAACTGAGGCAATGGATTTATGGATGTAAAACCTCTAATACAATGAAAGAAAGGTCAAAACATCAGAGCATAATGAATTAAGGTAATGATAGGGAGATAAGACTTTTAAAGCTTTCTGATGCTCTGAAGCAAATGCTGTGAAACAAGAAGTTATTGAACCTTCAAACTAATGTCTGAAATTACATGGGGAATTTAGTTATGGACGATGAAGTTGCATGTTGCTTGTAGCTATCTTCATTGACTACTGTCTCTCATCAAGATCCCTAAGCAATCAGATAGACTTAAAAAAATGATGATTTCAGACCTTTTGAAGTGGATTTCATTTTCGATTTACTTTTCTTTCTTGTTTGGTAACTACAAGGTGATTGAAACGCATCTTTTGATGCTATGTAACTGCTTGAAAATACAATAAATAAGTTGCAGTTATTCGACGTAATGAATGGAATTCAATGATCGACAATACGACCGTCGTCTTCAGGCGCTTTTACGTTATCGGAAACGTTTCTTTTTTCAGCTAATATTAGTACCGATATTGGTATTTTCACTTAAGCTTCTAGTGGAAGTCATTTATATGAGGAAATAGTTTTTACTCAGATGATTCAGGGCCAAATTTTTATAAGAGGTTAGTAAACAACGTTTTTAGTTCAGGTTTGCATGACAACAGTCACCACGAGTTACAATGCACTATTATTATGGCTTAAAAAGTAATTTAAACGACATAATGTCAGCCATAAGCCACACGCAGCATATCCAGTAGTTACTCGTGAAAATAAAGGCAGTGAATACAAGCAAGATTCATCAACTTGAACGTTTTGCAGTAAAGTCAAAGGAGCCTTTAAAACAGCATCCATCAACTGAGGAAATTTAATTCGTAGCAGCAGAAGCCACTTATTACTGTCTTTTGAAGTATAAATTAAGTCTTCAACTGGATAGTAAGATGTTTCCTCATAATCGATGAAACTATTCACTTATGCTGTCATTCTAAGTACCTTCAGGAAAAGTTGTGCAGAGAAATATTCTTTAAATTCGTCACATACTGGTGACTGGTCTTAGCAGCAGTTACCATGAATGAGTACAACCAGACTTTTATGTTCAAGATATGATCAGATGAATCTGGATATCAGACAAGATTTCAGCTGCTTTTTGCTTGAAGTATTACAATTGAATAGTGTTGACAAGGTTTTCAGTTATTGAACTGAAGATACATTTCCGTTCTCCCTTTGTCAGCCAGGATGAATAGTGTTTGCGGGCACGTTCTACAAGCGGACGAATGGTGCGGTCTATGTACTCAGCTCCACAAGAGCAAGTAAACATTGGGCCACATCAGTGTGTGTATACCAGTTTACTTTCTCTTGTGGAGCTGAGTACATAGACCGTACCATGCGTACGCTTGCAAAACGCACCCTAACACTACCCAGCCTGAATGACAAAGGAAGAATGGAAATGGATCTTCAGTTCAATGATAGAATACCCCATGAATAGTGATTGTTAGAAATACAGACTGACAGTTAAAATCAACGTGAAACATCAAACATAAGTACATTGAATCAAGTTGACACACTTCACAGTGGTATGCAAGTAAAAGGAGATAGAAAAGACTGATACCAAAGGATGCAAGGGTCTATGGTAGAAGATGGTATTTTGAAGTTTAAGTTTGTCAAGACAATAAAGCTTTAAAAGATATCAAAGAATAAATATATCCGTATCTGTGTGATTTATTTTCACTACGAGTCCTCAAAGATTGAGTTCTATCTTCTCAGCAACTCCGGTCAAGTAGCACACACTTCCATACACGGCTCACACTAGCAGTCAAGGATTTGATGGACTGGTAGCAAACATTAGTCTGGTCACCTTGAAACCTTTCCCAACCAAATCCAACCTCCTCTCTAGCATGGTATATCGAGGTAGGCGGTGACTCGGCATGGACACCAACGGTTTAAAGCATCTCAGTCTACATAGGTTCAATAAACTTTAAAGTCAGCATAAAAACAGAAAGATATCCAGAATATATTGCTTTATTTTACCTGTATGAGTTGTTCTTTACCTTTCTATATTGGAAGAAATCTGGTTTCTTCCTAAAATTACTGTCAGCCTTTTTCGTTCTTAAAAAATGTTAAGATATCTCTAAGTTTTGTTTAATATTAGTCAGAGAAGTAAGTGCTCTTTTCACTAACAACTGAAAGCTGGAAATCGAAGTTGGGAATAAAATGTTTGCAAAATATTTGAAAACAGTTGTGCGCTGATTCAGTCAATCAATGAAAGGACTAAATTTAAAATAGTTAATCAGTTTTCCATTTATTATGGCATGGTCTTGGTGGTTATTTGCTAACCGGAGTGGTGAAAAACCAAAGTTAAATTTCACCGTTTGAATTATTGAACACTGTCTGAACACCAAACAACTGGCATTAATATCCACCATTATATGATGAGGTTATATAAGAAGTTACTTTGGTTAAAAGACAATCCAACATTGATTTCATCTGTGATTTTTATCACTGTAAAACCTACAACATGCATTTACTTTATGGGTCTAAAGTAGTTTTCTTAATTTACAAATTAAATGTACAGGAAATAAAATATTTTATTGTTTTGACTTTATAGAACTTACTTGACCAGATTCATATCTGCTTTGTGAGTAATAATTTTCAGACCTTTTAGTTGATACTCATAGCTCTAGTAGTGTACAGCGAACAGTCAGGTATCTGTTAACACATCAATGTCATTCTTCATTTACCATTGAGCATTCAGTATGTTTGCAAAAAGATGACATTAAAACTGGGAAGGAAATGCTGTATTCTGTTCATAAACTAATCTTAATTGTCATTTTTTTGCTTTGTTTACGTCACAAAATCAATATTTTTTAACTAGATCAATAAAATATGGTAATGATGGGCAGTGGCTAGCAGTGGAATATCGGATGTGCATTTCGCCCTATAATGCAAGCAATAACACTAAAAAAAGAATAATAAAAGTTTGTTATGATTATTTGGACTTCGGTTTTCATAACTGTACTTGTGAATGAAGTTGAATAAGGTACAAGCTGCGTAGAATATGAGTACGCTGGAATAACTCAGTCTGAAACAGTAGTTTGATCATCAACTTGTCAATTATACGCTAGTGGTTGACTTCGTAGACCATTGACTTCCACACTGAAATTGTTCGAAAATAAGCTGGTAGTTCATCGGCGGTATCAGAGAGAATACTGATGGTTTTTTGATGTGGCAAACGCAGAATGTTGATGAGCTTTTCTTCTAATCTTATCAATCAACTCACTGCCATGCATATAGGTGTTCACTACATTCTGGACCACCGAAATGGTGCGAAAAGTTATTAGTATTAAAATCAGAACATATTCAAAATTTTCCACACAGATTAACTAGACAGTAGATGCAATCAAATCCACTCAAGAAGTGGAAGATGAAGAAGGAGAATTACCTATGTTGGATTGCAAAAGGAAGCGGAGAGATGATGGAAGCTTAACTATTAATATTTATCACAAAACCAGCACTCGAAACGATACCTGGATTTCACATCATCTCACCCTATATATGTAAGAGAAGACGTGATCAAATACCTAAGTAATCAGCTTAGGGGTTTGACTAGTAAGTCAGAAGACCTAAACAAGGAAATGAAACACATCAAAGAGGCAATATTTCGGAATAACTAACCTCTGGAACTGAATAAAATGTTTTTATAAAGACTGGAAAGAGAAGGAGTGATAATGTTAGTGGTTGTTGCAGCATGTCAAAGAGGGAGTTTAAAGCCTCCGTATTATTGACGTATGGTGAAGATACATCGGAAATTTTACTTTGGAATTGCTACAGTGTTGGGGTCCATATGGTATTTAAAATCACAAACTCGCTTAAAACGAAACTTTTTAGGCTGAGAAATCCAAAAGAGCTGTTCGGAAAAATAACCTAATCTGTAAAGTACGGTGTTAGGATTATGAAGTCAAGTATGTCTGTCAAAGCAGCTGATCACGGATCAGCCAGAATGGCAGAAAGCAAAGGTTAAGCGAAATACACAATGATGGGTCCTACCAAGGTAAGTAAATTAACGAGAACTGATCTATTGGAGTGGAATTGGGTGCCAATCATGAGCATGATATCACCAGTTGATCTTCTCAGTATACGCCCAATCCATCTCTACTTCCTTCTACATACTTGTTGGGTAATAAGCTCTCAGTTGGTCCGTTGCCTGGCCAGAATAACTTGTTGCTTATTATTATTATTATTCTGGCAATCTGATCTTCAGCAACGAGCGTGGGCAGCTGTTGGTGAATGTCTGTAGTTTGTTGGAAGTGCCTTTCATGACATGCTACCATCACATCACTATCACATAGAAGCATTGACTTGACATTAATGTTGAAAATCCGAATCTTGTTCAGGCTTTATGCTGAGTGGAGTGCAGTAGATCTCCACACTGGTTTCAAGTTAGTGCAGGAAGGCCTGTCTTGCTTTTCGAATCCTGGCTTTGAAGTCCTCATCGGTGCCGCCGCTGTCTGTAGTTGAAACGATGCTGCCTAGGTAGGTAAAACAGACCCCTTCCTTTAGGTTGGTGCCTCTTGTTGTTGATGTTGTTGTTGGTTGAGTATCTTCATCACCTCCGTCTTCTCTGCCCTGCCTCTTCTGTCAACCTGTTAGTTTTCGCCTGTTGACCTTCGAGTTTGTGCGACAAGACATTAGACATAAATCATCATCGTCGGCGGCGAAATCCAAATCTTCTTCTGGCGTCGTTTCATCGGTCCAGCCAGCGTATGCCCATCTTCTCACAGCTCCTCACGGTTTGCTGCATGATCCAGTTGGCCACAATCGGCAGCCTTGTCTTACACCTGTCTTCACTTCACAGGTGTCACCGAGCTTTTCGTTGTGGATCACTTGGCATGTAGCATCATTTAGCATATAGTTGTTGAATGAGGTTGATAAAGTTTTGTGGCACTAAAAGCGTGGTGTTGAAGTAACTGCCAGTCTCGGTCGATGCTATCGAAGACCTTTTCAAAATCGATGGAGTTGAGGTAAGGTGAAGAGTTGACTGGCACTTTATGCTCTGTTTTATGATGATGCGTAGCGTAGCGTTGCAATTTGATACTCACATGATTTGTTCTTCCTGAATCCAGCCTGTTTCTTCAGTAATTTTCGATCCAGCGCATCCTTTAGTCTCTTTAGGATTGGAAAATGTTGCTACCAATAAAATGAATGAATGATGTGTTGGACTGTATAAAAGAAGTTTGAAAGTCATATGATTAATTTGATATGAATATGATCAAAAAATTCTGCTCGAGACATCCAGTAAATTATACTGTATCACTGTGTGCTACATCGAATAAACAATCTAATGTGGAATCGGTCTTATATAGTTTGGTTGCGATTAAGCTGAATTTCTTTGTTCTTGAGAACATCCAAACCGTGGCTGGAGTACATCGTAAATGGACTGAATCGAGCCAGTGATGTGATGTGAAGATACACCGTTAGCCTTCGTGAAAGGCTTCACAGTTTCATTGCGAAAAATTAGTCCTTTCTGATTCATTGAGCATAATTTGATGGACAGATAACTTGCCACAACGTAATCACATTCTAAGCATATGTAATACAAATAAATGCAGACGAAAACCATTATTTCGCAAAATAAACGAAACTCATTTAAAATACACTGATTGCCTAACGGTATCTTTGCTGGCTAATTCGAGGCAAGAAACTTAGGTTTCTCTAGTATTAGGACATGTATCACCGTTCAGAACGCATTCATCCCTATTGAACATTGCAGCCTCATCTATGCTTATATCGACTATATACTTCCCTAGACTATAATATGTTCACAACTGACAAATGTATACGACAAGATAATACATAAGTGAAAAAACAACAATATGATGCGTAACAATGATTTTGAACTTGTATTAGTTGAGCCTTGAATTACCTTTTATCTAAAATGATATTATCAAGTGGGTGAAATTTCTAGTTTATTTCCAAAAGACAGTGCATAGAATGCCCATTAACAATATTCAAAGTAATTTACACATTCAGAGACTGTATGCCGTCATTCTAATTTCTGTCAGATAATTAGGACGTTGTTAACATGAAGACAATGATGATTTTTCTGACCTTGATATTTTGGAAAAAATATCCTTCCATGATCGGAACACAAGTCTGTCAAAACCTATCAAAACATTTGAGTTCTAAGAATAAATTTAGGTGTCGAATATTGCTCGCTTATGGACTAGTCAAGTATTGCGCTTAAATATCAACGCGTCTTCGTCTGCCAGGTTTTCAGATCGTAGATTAGAACAATATGTATCTTTTTGCGCTTTAAAATGCTCTGACTTGAAAATCTAATTGAAACTTACCTAACTTATTGATAATAACATGATTTATCTCATTACATTTTTCCTATGCAGCAGCTCAGTTGTCAAATCCTCTTCAATATGATCCTTTTGATCCAAGTAATTCCACATGGATGGCGGTCTATTGGACAAGCCTAACTGTTTATCTAGCAGTATTAATGATAATCGATGTGCCTTTTATTTCAAGTGTGAAACAGCTAGACGATAGTGAAGCCAATTCAGGTAAGCACCAATCGATGACTGGTACCTGTCACAAATATAATCACGAAAACGTTAGCTATAATGATCAAGAGGAATCTAATCACACCAAACTACTAATAACACAAAGACAGAAACGCTCACAGATACCTTCAAGCTACCCAGATATGAAAAACAAACCATACATCCCAAATTTGAAAAACTATTCACTATTAAAAAATTATCCTTTCCTTGAACGAAAACAGAAAGGAAGTAACAGTCAGTCTAGTTCTTATTTTAGTACATTCAGATCTAATTCCTCATTTGGAGTTGGGGATGTGAAGACAAATCCTATTAATAATATGCCTCCAGATCTTTCAACATCGACTTATGCTTCTCATTCTGCAACACCAAAATCGTCGTTGAAACCAAACTCTCCAGCTCAAGAAGTTATAAGCGAACCCGACTTTGATCCCGATCAATCAGTGTACATAACTTCTGTGAAAAATTCTACAGCTGTTATTCCATGTAAGGTCAATCATATTGACTTCTCCTCCACAGTGGTAAGTCCATTGTAAGGTAACCTTCTTTAGCAATGCAATCCACTGACCAATACGCTAAACTGGCAAACAAAGAAACTTAATCGGCTAGCTTGTACTATGGAATCACCGTGTTGTAGTTCTTCTTCGTAATTTTATACCAGTAATGAAAAAATTTCATTGTAGTATTCATCATAGAGTGATATCACATGGAGGAATATTGGAAATCTGGGAGCACTGGACAGCTGTTTCGTCTTAGTATGGTGACTAGCTTCGAGAGGTGATTGCTGAAATTCCAATGAGAAGTCGTGACCAATGGGCCAAACCTGATGGAATTGAGGATAAATCACTCAAGGATGACATTGGGTGATGGTCGCGCTACGTCCTAAACTGACAAATTTAAAATATGGACCACTGGATTCCGACCTAGTGGCTCAATGGTAACTTGCTGGTCACGAAACATCAGGGTCCTGGGTTTGGTCCCTGGCGGGGTGGGGTCATGGGTGAGCACTGCCAAGGAGTCCCATACCAGGATGAAACAGCTGTTCAGTGCTCCCAGGTTTCCAATGTTTTTCCAAGTGATGTCAGTCCATGATGAATACCAACTTAATATCAATAAGTCACCCCAACTCCTAAACTGAAGAAATATATTTCTATTCAAAGTTTTATGTGATCTTTTAAGTATCAGTGGTTTGAAAGCAGTCAAGGAAAAAAGTATGAATGATTGAATTTTGTGGAGCGATACTCATGGCAATGACACACTATTATTATCACTCCTGTGTGAACAGTAGACACATTGAAATCAATTGTTTGACGTTCACTAACTTAGTAGATGTACATTTTGTGAAAATGTTTTTTCACAAAGAAGAGGCACTATCTATCATTAGATATGTGTTTATAATTTAATTACTCATACCACTGGATTGATACTAATCCTTGACAATATTGTGAAATAGAAATTAAATTAAATCAGTAATCGCTCTACAGGTAAGTAAAGTAATAGTCTTGAACTGAAGATTTGTTGAAACCTATTTAACATGGTAATGCAATATAATTCAAAGTCAGGTTTTCACAATACTTCAAGCAGTTATTTAGAGATATGTGATATTCCTGTTTCTACTTACATTAACTAACACATGTAATCAAAGCAGGTGAAACGTGAACAGGAACAAAAAATGACCTAACTAAATAAGAGCACTCAACTTTAAACACTAAAACATAACCTAATTATCTGAAGCATATTCATCAATATAATTATACCATAAAAGACACAAATTCAGTCTATGTGTACTGTAAAATGGAAAGTAGGAGAGGTACTTGTTGGTGACATGATATACACACACATATACATGCACACGAATAAAATCATGATTACTTCAAAGAAATTTGATTATATTATTGGGATGAAACATGTAATCAAAATTTTATTTCTTAAACACACGATCTCAGCCATATCACTCTCAGATTCTAACTCGTTGTTTCCCATTTGGGCTCCACTTGAGGCTCTAGCCTAGCGCGTGATGTCCTGAGATGGTCTTCTCAGTATACGCCCAATCCATCTCTACTTCCTTCTACATACTTGTTGGGTAATAAGCTCTCAGTTGGTCCGTTGCCTGGCCAGAATAACTTGTTGCTTATTATTATTATTATTCTGGCAATCTGATCTTCAGCAACGAGCGTGGGCAGCTGTTGGTGAATGTCTGTAGTTTGTTGGAAGTGCCTTTCATGACATGCTACCATCACATCACTATCACATAGAAGCATTGACTTGACATTAATGTTGAAAATCCGAATCTTGTTCAGGCTTTATGCTGAGTGGAGTGCAGTAGATCTCCACACTGGTTTCAAGTTAGTGCAGGAAGGCCTGTCTTGCTTTTCGAATCCTGGCTTTGAAGTCCTCATCGGTGCCGCCGCTGTCTGTAGTTGAAACGATGCTGCCTAGGTAGGTAAAACAGACCCCTTCCTTTAGGTTGGTGCCTCTTGTTGTTGATGTTGTTGTTGGTTGAGTATCTTCATCACCTCCGTCTTCTCTGCCCTGCCTCTTCTGTCAACCTGTTAGTTTTCGCCTGTTGACCTTCGAGTTTGTGCGACAAGACATTAGACATAAATCATCATCGTCGGCGGCGAAATCCAAATCTTCTTCTGGCGTCGTTTCATCGGTCCAGCCAGCGTATGCCCATCTTCTCACAGCTCCTCACGGTTTGCTGCATGATCCAGTTGGCCACAATCGGCAGCCTTGTCTTACACCTGTCTTCACTTCACAGGTGTCACCGAGCTTTTCGTTGTGGATCACTTGGCATGTAGCATCATTTAGCATATAGTTGTTGAATGAGGTTGATAAAGTTTTGTGGCACTAAAAGCGTGGTGTTGAAGTAACTGCCAGTCTCGGTCGATGCTATCGAAGACCTTTTCAAAATCGATGGAGTTGAGGTAAGGTGAAGAGTTGACTGGCACTTTATGCTCTGTTTTATGATGATGCGTAGCGTAGCGTTGCAATTTGATACTCACATGATTTGTTCTTCCTGAATCCAGCCTGTTTCTTCAGTAATTTTCGATTAAACACATCTTTTATTTTTTCCGGGATGATGCGGCGTAATGTTTCGTTTAGGGCGGACAGGGGTGGAGGGTGATTCCACGCCAGCTCTATCAATTACTTCAGTCTCCCTTCTTTCGGAGTTTGGCAAGGTTGAGCTTTTTTCAATCGGCTAATACTTTTCTTTTCTCGCTCCCAAACTTTCTGCAGTAGTGGTCTTAGCGCATGTCCTCTTATGTTTCTGTCTTTTTTCAGTGCTTGCTTCCGGAGGAATTGCAGCTGGTCCTGCTACTTTCCCGGTTTTCAGCCACGTTATCGGGTTGAGGACCTCACTTCTTCTTTTGTCCAAGGGCCTGTGTTCAATGCTAATTCTGTTGCTGGATTGCTAGTTGTATTTCTGGACCTGTCGCAGTTAGTGGTGGTGGATTCAAGAGTTTTTTGAAGAGACCAACCTATCGTTTCTTTTTTTCTGATCTCTGGTAACTATATTTCCTTCACTACCTCTCATTGGTTCCATCTGCGATGTGTTGATCTCTTCCCTCCTAGATAGTAACCTGATTATTCGATATGCTGTTGTCATGTCTCTGTCTTTCCTACATGCAGTTTGCTCTGATTCACTAGCAAGTATATTGTAAGAGAGTCTTTTGTCTTTGCGCGCACTATTCTTCACTTCTTTATCCAGTGTAGTGTTTCATAGGTTGTATTCAGTTCCTCTTCTCGTTGCTCATCCCCGCACTGCACTGCACTGCATTGTTCATCTTCTGCTTCACCATCTTCCTCTCCCTGCTCTATTGGCTTCCATGTGCCTGTCGAGATACATTCCATTGTCAAGTCTCTTCTTCTTCCTTCTTAACTTGGTTATGCAGGCTTCTTTCCACATACCTTCCAGAGGGTTCCAGTGTTCTTCAGCGCAGGTTTCTTCAGTGGTGCTGCCTAATGCCTCCCATCTTTTCCACATGACTGATTGTAGTGAAGACATCGTTTGCAGTTTCGTCCTTCAGTTCACTTTCTGTTCTGGGTGGTTGTTGAACTTGAACTGTGGTCTATCACCAACTTCTGTGAAGGCTTTCAACCTGATTTGGAAGGTAGGTTCCTTGCACTAGGTAGTGAAGTAAGTGGTGCGAACCTACATCTGCTCCTCTCTCTTCTTGATCTGATCTTGTGACCAGTAGACTGCCTCTCCACTTTCTTCACATTCAGATGAAGTCGATCTGGTTTCTAGTGTGTCCTGGTGTCTGGTGAAATCCATGTCGTTGCCTTGTGAATATCTTTGTATTTTTACATACTGTCCCCAATTACCAAGTCATCAAATGCCCAGAAGTCTGCAAACAGTTCTCCATCTCCACTCATCATATCACCGAGTGCCTGTCGACCTATGGTTCTCTTCTTGTGTTGTCCGCCCTCAGTTTGGCATTCATGTCATTCTACCCATCATTATTTTGATGTCATCATCGCCAACTTGGGTGGAGTCTTGTCTGTAGAATTCCTTCTTCTTCTCTTCATCTGCATTATTTGTAGGTCCACTGTGTAGCACTGTATGATTGTGACTTCCCTTCCTTTTGAGTTGAACCTTGCTGTCATGATCCTGGAGGAGATTGATTCCCACTGTATGACAGATAGCCTTCGATGCTCTTGAAGGGGACATCATGATAGCCACTCGAAAACTCAGTGTGCTCGTGGTTGTCGTCTGGGTTACAATATCGAAGTAGATTACTGACTCTCCAGGTGACAGTTGGGAGAGTCCACTTGCATTCGATCTGCAGATTCCTTGTGGATTTCTAGGACTTGTATACTGTACCTTCTCATCTGTTTGGCAAGCTGGGCAGCCTTGCTAGTTTGAAATATGGTGCGGACATTCCATGTCCTCATTCTTGCGTTTGCTTTCATTTAGAGAAGAGAAGACACGTTAGCGAATTAGATTTCCGAAGGTTTTCACCTAACGGTGTCATTTCGTCTCTCCGATTCCAGCGAGGAATAAGTATGTTTTTATTTTACATTTTTTTTTTGTGTTTCGAAGTTTATTTAGCGGTTAGATTGGTTTTTCGCGGTAAGGTTGCTAGCCCTACGCCCAACCTTCTCACTTTATCCGTGCTTAGTACCGACTAGCAACTGGTGAACTAGTTAACTGAGAAGAAATTTTATTATATTATCGGGAAGAAACATGCAATTATACTTATTATAATGAGTTCATTCACTAGCATCTTCTCCTTATTCATGATGACCAGTCCCTTCAAGGTCCAGTGAGGTCATTTGAAATTTAAGAATATTAGTGGTTTTGTTTAAGTATTTTACTTTCAGGCATGTTTATCCACTACTGAAGACAGTTACTCATGCAGAACTATTATATCTGGGGAGAAACTTAAAAATCCTGTCTGCGAAAAGATACTAAATGTTTAGTTGGCATCTACTATTTTGTCTGCATTAACACTTTTTGACACTGTTTTAGTAACACGGATTTATTTAGCAGCTTACAACCATTCTTCAAGCACATATTTTCTTATTGAATGCCGTCATTGTGTGCATGACATGTAAGTATGAGTTTGTCGAAGGAAATTTCTTTGGCAATGTTCAATGGCGACGAGCAGTGGAATTCAAAAACAGTATTAATTTTTGTTAGATGGCTCAACCTTATGAAAATTCCTGGTGCTGCTCAGGTGCATGCTACTAATGCATACATATGTAAGTAATTGGAGGTATAGTGCACATGGGCAAAACTAATAAAAATATCATGCACTAGATAAATATTATAAAGGAATAAATGAAGTGCACTGGAAAGAAAGAAACTCGAAAATTGTACAAGCCACAGAAACTGCATATCAACTCATCTCGAATACAGAATACAAAAATTCCTTGCATAAAGTGTTTGGTTCAGGTTTTTACATTTGATCAGGAGTTCAAATACTTTGGTGAATTAACTGTCACAAATTTATCAGCACTTTCAATGAGTCCGTTTCCAGATCTGGATCATTTTGTTAAACGTACTACCAGGCAGCAACCAGTCACGAGTTGAGATCCTGCCTCATTTGGACTAGGTAACAGGATAGCATAACATGGTATCAGTTAGCAAGTGTAGTGAATAGCTTAGTAAAATAACCAAAGCCATAATATACTGAGTAAATCACTTTTAAAAATGGAACCATGTAGGCAAGTAAAAATAAACTGATAACTAGGTTTTGTACTCATACAATATGTAGTAAATAATAGCTTTCAAATATCGAGTTAGTTTTCGATGAACAACTAATATTGTTTATAGGCTATAATACTTTCAATGGTAGTCTGAAATTTTCATCTCCAGTCTTCAATTTTAGGTTTAACTACTTTCTGAGCTAAATTTTTACCAGCTTAGAGCAGATGAGTACTTCTTCTCAGAAATTATATGAATGTCATGTCACGATATAAAAAACTGCTGATGCATCACGCTTCACCTAAATTCGTGTTTAATTTCTTTACAGCTTTTTTCTTTTTATGGCAATTGTTTCTTCTCCGTGAATGGGATATCTATTTGCTTAGTATCTCGTTACTGCAATATGTGTATTCAATTCATTATCCTAAAGAATCTTTCTTGAATATATTCTTGTGAAAATTAATACAGTCATCTGATCAAGGAATCAGTAACTAACTTCATTACCTCGCCTAGATTTATACTGAATCAATTAATAAGAGGTTCGAGGCTCAAATCGAAAGCGATTCGTGCAGTCTTTTTGACAATCCACATGTGATATGAAGTTACATTCATGTTGATGACTAGCAAAGGAACACAGGAAGCGTGTTTCTTCCCATTTAGGGCTCTTTCACCTAGATTTACACGAACCTCAAAGAGTGATCTTGTTCCCATTGACACTCAAACCAGGACCCATTGCTTCAGATGCAAGATGATATAAATAAAAGTTGCTCATGATAGAATATTTACATTTTAGCACAACTTGAATGAAATTAGAAACGCCCGAAGTCGGTTTTCAATAAAATGAATAGGCAATCAAATGTCTCTTCCGAAACCTATATTTCACATAACTGATCCCTTAGAAAATCCGGTGATGTCGACATTTATCAAAGTTAAATGACAAAAAGTTCTTGAGCTCCATCCACTTGAACAGTACATCAGGCTTTCTTGGATGGTACTGAAATAGTTTTAGTTAAACTGATAATCGTGGACTAAGTGTTCTGTTCCTACCTCATGCATTCTAGTACGATAACTTTTGAGTTTGCGTTTGAACGTCCATGTCATTTTCTTCAACAAGCTCAGCAATACTGGTACTCAGAAATACGCGTAAAGTTCATTCAAGTATTCAAATAAAAGTCAGTGCCTTACAATTATTGTATATTCGTTATATCCATAATGCGATGTCATTTACAGTTTTAAAACGATGTTTTCTGTCTCTCCTTTGAATTACTGCGCTAAGAATTGCACGTAGCTGTTATAAATCATAAACTTAGATCTGTATGTAAACTGGCCTGGAAGCAATCCTCCCTATAGAACGCTGAAGACATCTGACAGAGAATTCTGGCCAAAAACTTGATTGAACGAAAAACTGAAAAGTAATAAGGAGATGCGTACCTCTGTCTTTCGCCTTCCAAAAGACAGTAACTGTAGCCTTTTCTCAGAAAATGAGAATGAATGACATTCTAGATGATTCAACAAAAGATTCTGTTAGATAGTTTTGGAATTGGCTTAAGTTCATAGTTCAAATAATTTGAGTGAAGTGTCTATTGTTTTGTCAAATATCATTTCAAAACTAGGTTATTTCATGACAACCTTCATATTGCTTGAACTGGTGACTGTGACTTAGATTTTTACACATAATTTGACACTGGATAATTGATTTCGATTCATAAATTCACATATTATGTAAGTAAGATTCAAACAATCCTTAGTTAAACATTGTTTGAAAGGTAGGAAATAGATACATACTAAAAACTGAGATCCTCTAGGTTCATATGTTTTCATTTCTAGTAAAACTTGCTGTAGAAACATTTAGTTTTATTACTCACATTACTTCATTGTGGTCAGCTGGAAATACAGGAATGTATTTTCTTAATGTTACAGTTAAAAAAATGAGTTCAACTAATTCATTCTCGTCTTGCGTATATGATATTTGAAAAGTACAGTTTCTGGAAAAACCTAAATAGCGCATGGGGATAATAACAATATTACCGTTGCCAGTTACGACTGTATCAGTAGGTTAAGTGGAAGATTCGGAAAAGGAAAAGGATTTGAGAAACACATCAAACCATTGATGGACTACATACGGTGTACGATACAGCTGAAACAATGAGCAAGCAAATCTTTCGTCACTAAAGATCAAACGAACTTGCTGAACTTATTATCGCAAATTACACAGAGACGTCAACTGAAAGAACTACATAAATGTGAAAGCGCTCGACAGCTGTTTTGTATTAGTTGAGGAATTGTTAGACATTTAAACTCAAGGCTTTTTGGTGGATTAGGCTAGTGACTTTCAGCTCTCTGTGCTAGCATGTTACCGTTTACACCACTGATAAAGAATTCAAAAGTAAAATATTAGGTTCATAGGTGATACTGGATGTTGTTCGCACCATTTTGGGAATCAATAGAAATTGTGAGACGTGAATTAGTGGATTGGGATCAAAAGTCTGAGAATGAATATGCTCATCAATAAAACAGATACCCATGGATTGAAATTCTGATATTTCAACTGTTACCTTCTACCAAGAAGTTCTACACTAGTAGAAAGCAGTTAGTTTACCTCCCAGAATTTCAGTAATTCTATAGCGTATATCGATCCGTGATGCGAAGGTTTTTGGAAGCCAGAGCATTCTAGACATGATGTTCTTGTACCAGATTCTTTTTTCTAGGTCAATTCCAAGGCTGCTTCGCAATTATTGAACTAGTGGAAACACAAACTTTGGAAGGATCGTTATCACAGATGGCAAAAGTTTCATTGATGTGTCTTTTTTAGACATAAAAATTTGTGATTTTTTTAATACTAAACAGCTGTTTCCCATGTTTGATGTTGAATACTTCATCACTGATGATTCCAATGAGTGTCTAACTGCGTTTTTTTAAGTTTTCATTATTTGTCGTGTAACTGAAATTTAACATAAAAACATCCATTTCATCGACAGCGCTTTCAAAACAATTGTTGAAGTCTTAGCTTCAAAACTAATCATTTGGATATAATTACATTTAAGATGTTCAGAGTCACAGAGAACTGGTGTTTGGTGATGGCATAATCTCCCAGATACTTAGGCACCGTTCAACTATAACCATAGCAGAACTTATTAGAAATAGGATTACAGGATACTTGTTTTATGACAGCTGCCAGTAATGTAGCAGTGCAGCAATATGAAGAACCAGCCGTGTCCGAAGTCTGATAAAGCAGTGTTTCTTGGAAAACTGAGATTTGATAACCACGAAAATTTCCCACGCCATCTGAGAGATGAACTTTGTTATTAGATGTTTGAAAGCAGTCGTTAGGAAGGTGTGCTAGACCTCGTTTACGCTTATAACAATAAACAAGTTTGAAAACTTGTGGAAACTGATGTTGATTCTCATCTTCGTACTTGTGTCGTTTGTTTCTGGGATGAGAGATTTTTTATTTATTTTTATTTGTCCCTTGGGTTAGGGAAATCTTTTAAACGTAGCTCCACAACATCCCACAAGCTCTAATTTTCTCCTCACACGATCCCCTCCATGTCATCTTCACCTGGGGTGCCCAACTCATCGCTTTCCATCGAGGTTCCACTCAAAGGTCTGGCCTGACGCGTGATGTCACTAATCGGCCTGATCAGTGTATGCCCAATCCATCTCCACTTCCTTCTACATATTTGTTGGGCCATGGGTTCCTGGTTGGTTGGTTGCCAGCGTTTCTTGTTGCTTATTCTTGTTATTTTGGCCATCTAATCTTCAGTAACAAGGCAGCGTAGGCAGTTGTTTGTGAATGTCTGTAGTTTGTTGGAAATCCCTTTCGTAAATCGTCAAGTCTCTCAACCATACAGAAGCACAGACTTGACGTTGGTGTTGAAAATCCGAATCTTGTTTTACATGCTGAGTGCAGAAGATCTCCACACTGGTTTCAGGCTAATGAACACCTGTCTTGCTTTTCCGATTCTTACTTTGACATCCTCGTCTGTGCCGCCTGTAGTTAAAACAGTGCTTCCTAGATAGGTGAAAGAGGCTACTTCCTTTAAGTTTCTCCCGTTGATGGTGATTGGAGTTTGTTGTTGTTATTGGTTGGGTATCTTCATTACCTCTATCTTCTTTATATTCACCTGAAGTCCCCTCTTCGCTGATCTCATCTCCTTTGCAATCTAGGCTGCCTTGTTGGGTTCAAACATGGTGCAGACATTCCATGTCCCCACGTTTACTTTTGCTTTCATCGAGAGAAGACACATCTGCCAATTAGCTTCCAGACTGCTTTCACCAACTGGCATCATTTCGCCTCTCCGATTCCAGCGAGGAATAATTTTGTTATTATTTTTATATTTTGTTTGTGCTTTGAAGTTTGTTTAGCGGTTAGATTTGTTTTACGGGGTAGGGTTGCTAGCCCTATGCCCAACCTTCCCTCTTTACCCGGGCTTAGGACCGGCTAGTAACTAGTGAACTAGTTAACCAGGCGAGGTTATGAGAGATTTTGTTTTACGACCATTGACGTCAAGTTTGTCGATTACACTAAGCAGCCTCAAAGACTCATTTATCCTTCGAGGCAGATAATCCGTGTCTGAATTGTTTGATATGTGCACCTGGTAAGGAACTAGCCACCATGTTGATCACATATCCATTTCTTCGGGGAAACAAGATGGTGAAGTTCTTGAAGTAATGCAGTCAAAAAAGTATATTTAGAGTCAAATAGTTTGAAGTTGACCTGAAGTCATAGTGTCCATAACTGAGTTACTGATTTGATGCAGTTTGAGCGAAACAAATATTTGTGTCGGACAATCTTAAAAGTGCTGATACAGTTAAAATGGCATGCACAAACAATTTCCTTTTGTGTGATTCAACTTTGTCTAGACCTGGAAATCTGTGTACATATCATAAATTCATATCTACTCGTTGTCATCAGTGGCATTAGAAATTCGCAGACAAAAAAATACTTTACACTCAAATACGTGTTGTTGAAATATTGGTAGGCGTAATTTAGAAATGTAACGCACTACCTTTCAAGCTATTTCTTTTATCCGAATCCAGATTGAACAATGAATACCAACTCTCCGAAACCAGTGAAATTGCGAATGAAATTAATCCATAATATGGCTTACATTTCATTCGTCTTTGACCAAGCCTTGAATATTTGAGAGATAAAATTCAGTTACTTTTGCTTAAAAAGCTAACATGTTAATTTTCATTTTCTCATATTTCTGAATCTAGCCATGTGGCAGTATTTTTATATGACGTATACGATGCTCAGTATATTATCACTGTTTCCTCTGTTGTTCTGTTAGTCGTCTTACTCTTCTGTATAATGCAAATTAACTTGACAAGTAAATATGTGGTCAGATTGTTGCAAATGTTTTTCACAAATACATCACATTATTCAAACAAACTACATCCTCTGATCACACTATCTATATTTCGAAAATGCCTAAATGACAAACAACTCACAATTGCTTCATATCTCATATTAAGCTTAAATTGGAAAATGTGTGTAGACATGCTGAAGAGACAGTGTGGTCGTAATGTGAGTCACATGGACCGATGAACGTGTGAACAAATGGCTCAAAATAGAATAATTTCAGGAATCTGATAAGGGGATACGATGGACATTGGTCACTAATAAAGATGAAGAAAATATCAGATATACGTAGTGGTCATGACTTTAGAGCAACCCTTGATAGATTTTACTAAAGTAATTGAAGATGAATTGTTTGACTTGTTGACGATCTCAGCATATCCAACTCTAGATCATCTGAAAGTACTATTGTGAAGTTTATGCCTACATTAGAATTATATTCATAGTAAGTAATGAAATTTCAATGCCAAGATCCTTTTGTTTCTCGAAGTTTTGTATGCCTTTACTCTTCCTGCGATGCTTAGAAATTCTGATGACTGAGGCAGACCTTACGTTTCTAGATAAATGTTTATGAGTGACCCGAGTATTCGAGGTGTTGAGTTGACTAAACTGACCTGCGCTTTAGAAAGCACCATGTCAGTTACGAAAAACATTGAATTTACTAATTGTTAAAATGTCTTCTGACGTATGCTTTGGTCGGTTCGCCATCGGAATAAGTAATTACACTTGTAAGAGCAAAACAGGAAATTATGAGACACCTGCGGAACGAAAAACCTGAGGAAAAATCAGAGTATGAAGACACATTAGTCGTAGTGCATAACCGCTGCTCATTTGTGTTTCTCCCTGCTTAGAACCGTTTGCTTGTTCGCATTTGCTAACTATTATTTTATAGTGATGAGCTGTACATACTCAATCAACTGATGTTCACGGGTTTATGGTACAGCAAAAAATGCAGTTGATGTCTTCATAAATGGTAGCTAGCTGTGAAATGCAGGACATGAATTCCGTTCTATTTACGACTTGTCATTTGAATATACCTTCGTAAATGTGATGATTCCCTCTTAAACTCTAATCCTACACACATCAATAGCATCAAAATTAAAATATTATTAGTACCAAAGAATTCTGAAATACATTGCTTAGATTAAATCAGCAACAAAAGTTTGTGAAAGTGAAAGAACCAGTGCATGCTCTTAGTGGTGATGGGCATGATGAAGAAGGTATGCAATTGTTCATAAATGGATGGTTAGCTACTAAAGGGAAACTCACAACTGAAACCTTCATTCTCAGGTGGGGAAGAACAGAATTTAAGTCAGATGTGATGTGGGTTGCTATGAAAAATAAACAAACAGATTCTTTTATGTTAATCGTTCAATTGGGAAATAACAATTATGAATAAATCCTTTTGATGTTGATATGTTGAGATGCGATAATAAAAGCAGTTATCTAATTTTCAGACTTATCTGTCGTGATAGATTTAGGGGAATACTGAAGATACGTTACACAACTGGAATCCTTAAGTTGTCCAGAAATTAAGTGAACGATTGTCAGACTTGTCAACAATTCGTATTTGGATACTGAAAAGAAACCACAGGATGAGCTTTTTGTCTGCATATGTTTTTGAAGGTTTATTTTTACCCTCAATAACACATGTGTCTGTATTCAATACTTTTTCATACTAAAGATGTCATGGTGGAAAGAAGACTTGCCAATGCCATTGACGGTGGGAAATGAAATATCTCTTCCACGTTATGAAATCGACGTTCGAACCCTAACTCTTGGACATTGATGATATTTCATGTTACGGAAGCTGATAGTGGAACTTATATTTGTCAAATTAATTTGGCCATCATTAAGGAAAAATTCTTCTACCTCAAAGTTATTGGTAAGTTTTGTCGCTCAATTGTGCAATTTGGCTTGGTTCTGTCAATCTGTTAAGATTAACACTTATCTGTTCCTAATCTTAAGCACAGCTTCTCATATATTAACTTATTTTTTGATGCATACCACGCGCATGAACACTGAAAGGAGGAATTGATCCAGTACATCCTGCCCGACTAAATTGTGTGTGAATATGTCAATCTTAAACTAAATTGTTAGCGTTTGGGTTCCTATGGATGACATCTAGTACTTGATGTAATAAGTTCCATGCGAATTCTATGTGTAAAGTGAAAAATGTGACAAACACCAAATATTGTTAGGTTGAGATGGTATAAATGATGTTGATGATAATAAGAAGTGTCAACACTTATCACTTGGGCATAGTCTGGTGAAACATACATTTTTCAACCCTAATGGTCAGTGAAAAGGTTTTGAAATTGGTTTTGAGGAGGAATTATTGGTATGATGAACTTATTGGGGAAAATGTTTCAAGGAATTCTGAGATATGAATAATTTCGATACACTTGAAGCTGTTTGACGTTGATTGATGAGATCTCATAACTCATATTATCGGAATATATTATGGGTACCTGGTCCGCATTAAAATTGGTTACATGTAGCTAGATTTTCGTACTTGCAATAGCTACCAACTAAATGATATTTAAGGTATCAGAATTCTAAAAGTGAACTGGATCAAAATAAATGTACACATCAGTGTGTGAATAAAGTTCGTTGTTAATCCTGAATAGAGGATATGCAAACGATACGATAGATATAGATTGGATGACTTTGTGTATGAAGATGGTTATTTTATGGATGATGGAAAAAACGTATGTTTTTTACTGTATGGCAATTTATAACAACACAACAGTTCTCCAGCTCTGACGTGTACGATTTCATCAACTGATGTTTCATACATAAATAATTAACAGTAGACTAAATGGTTTTAGGGTGACTAGCTGCTGCAACCTGTGACGTCGTCGCTAAGTCAGGCCGAACCTGAGAAAAATATTGGCCACAAAAGAGTTTGAAGAAGGAATATGTCTATATTCTAATTCAGTAGTCTAGTTTCCGCATTGTTAATATACTATTTAGTTTCACAGGTAGACAAACTGATATATTTCTCGGCCAGATGTCAGTGGTCAGAATCATATCACACTAGATGGACCTAGAAAATGGTTACTCTATCGAAAGAAGAACATGATGATTCAGTTAGACATGAGTTTGAATGAATGCTACTGAAGTGCAGTTCACGACAGCTGAGAAGTCTTGAAACCGTAATATATTCGAAATTTTGGAAACCATATGCCGCTAGTTTACATAATTTGAGTAATGGAAAAAAGACGAAGCAGATAAGAAAATTGTCCTTCTGTTAGGATTTAGATTACTCATGTTTGTCGATACAGATTTTCGAAAATGCCACACTATTTCGTTGAAGAGTACCTGGGATAAGTTCCTTCATTAAGCTGTCAAACTTGCGTAAGTTAGTAACAAACTGAAAATTTTAAGGGACTTTAACAATGAATGTGAGTATCTTGAATCCTACTGGAAAGATAATTTTTGTTGCTGGATAGTCTTTGTCAATCGAGACTTAAAAAAGAACAGTGGGGTGGTCAGTTCAAAACAGTATCCTAGACTCCTATACATTTTACAATGAAAAATACTTTCTAACTAACTTCAGCGGATCTCATGCATTTCCGAACAAACTGTCATGTTGAAAATAATGAGAATGATGAAAAAAAAGCCTTTTCTAATTTTATCTTTTATTGCATAGCTTAATCAACTCAATGGTTGCTTCGGCTTCTCATCTTGACATTTTGTTTAACAGTATCATTTCGGTTATAATCTGCAGAAATCACTTCAATTTATAGTTGTGCTCCCTTTCTCTTGTCTGTTTCGCTTTAATTTATGCACGAATACGAATCACATCAATTTTCTTGTAAAAATGTTAATGGCTACTCATAACTTACCATGTATGAATTTGGACAAAACTTAGCTCAGGAAACTGAACCGGATGCGACTAAACTGAATGATGAATATGTGAAAGATGATACAGTTGCGAATACGCTTTGGAGAGCATCAAGTAAAAGAAAAAGTGAGCATTTTTATATTTCTGTTGTAGCTTTGTCCTTTTTCTATGTTATGTTATATGTCTATGAGCAGAAATGCACTGTGAAAAAATCAATTTGAATGTATAGAAGTGTTTAACTAAAAGTCTTCTGTTGATGAACAAAGTGCAAGACAGATGAGTTAAATGTCTTAACACATTTATCTTGAGAATTATGATAGGTATTCAAAAATGTTGTGAAAGTTTACTAACTGATTGAGATCTGAAGTTTTGTGAGGTAGAGAAATCCAATACACCAGAAGAATGGTAGATTGCTGGTGAAATCACATATTTCATTAGTGTTGTGTGTAGATCAGTGAAGTGAAACTGAGCAAGGATATATACGAAAAAATTCCCTCTTCTCGATAGCTTTTCAAATGATGTCAATCACTTTTGCGTTACAACCCTACTTACTATCTGATTTGAAAAAGATTACTTGTTCAATAGGTTGTAAACTTGCAAAATTTTAAAAGAAACGTTGAAAAAGAACCATTCAGTGACAATTTTACAAATAAGTGTTGCGTAGTGATAGCCAACATTTTCGCTAGAGCACGTATCTCAGTAATGTGTATCCTTCCATTTACTTTCAAGTTTTCATGCTACCATATCTCTGCTGAACCTGATCCGCTGCTGTGATCTACGCACCCAACCTCTCAGGCATGAAGCATATGGCAGTGATCGCATACGTACCTCTCTTCGCAAAATTGATAAGAATCCTGCAAATTGCTTAGATTGTCATTTTCTACACGCTAAAATTTCAAGGACGGGTTTCTCGAATATGGCGTCTTAACAGATATAACGCCAGACGATTAAGATTTAGGTGTGCGTTCGTGTTTTATGGTTAACTACGACACGAGAATTCAAGTTAGCGTTCTATCTTTGTTTAATTTCACGATCCAAAATAGGTGCACGTACTTCTCAATGTGGTAAATGTCAAAAGGCTTTGACTCACTGGAAATCAGCAATAATGCAACATTAGATGTGTTTGACTCCCATGGCAGATTTAAACTGGACAAGAAAAAGGGTAAATTTGCAGGATTAGCAGTATGCAGAGACAGTTAGTTCAAAGCTGACGTCAGGATTCTACAGTATAACCCAGTAAAGGTCAACGCTGATCAGTCTGTAGCCTTACAACACGACATCTGATTGACAGCGGACTTGCAGTGTTGGAAGGTTTGTTTCTGTAGTCGACTAAGTACGATGGAATCTTCTGTAGAATGTGAAGAAAGTCCAACGTTTCCTAGTTTCGGTTTTATAAGTGCAAACACTGCAAGCGAAATTGTGTATCCAGAGGTAATTTTGTCATTCCTTATCCTTATTTGCACCTAATTCTTACACTTCTCAATTCCAAAGCCAAACTATAAATTTCTGATTTTCATTTTGTGAATGCTTTTAGCTCAGTTATTGATTTCTACATACCTCGCTCACTGACAGTCGTCTACTCATGCTGTTACGAGTTCTTCAGTTTTCGATTTCAACTCTGTTGTGACCGAGTAGTAGGGTTGCTTGCGTGGGTATGATGAATACTGAGAATCAATAGACACCTCAATCGAATACTTTTACGACTGAACTCCCTCAGTACCTTATGCTTCACTGAGCTGCGGAAAAATCAGAAGACAAAGACGACCTGTGACTGCAAGAACAGCGACAACTTTTATTAGGCAAACACATGACATATATGTATTTACAAAACTCTCAGAAAGTGAAGCCATAAATGAACTAATCAGATTTATTGTATGAGGTCGAATTTCTCCAATCAGCCTCTCATGTCAGCACAAGCATAATCGTGACATGAACATGATCTTATCATCACTTGAAAACAACTCCCCTATTGGCTGCCTTTTAGTCACTAAGTAAAAAACTCACACTAACTTATCCACGTTGTCAAGTATTCTCACTTTTTTCCACTTCCTTATTACTTTCCTGACCACAATCTATTAAGAGCTATTAATCCGCAAATAGTGATATTGTTCAGCAAATAAACAAACACACCAATTATACTCAAATGCAGTTGCGCGGCTCCAAGGATGGTGTCCCTCGAAACCGACTTGTTCACTGTAGTCTGTTCTCTTTTATGACTCGATGGGAATTCTTTTGTACTAATTGTAGTGATTTTCGATCCAAGCAATCTTTTCCTTGAATAATGTTGCAGACCTACCTCAAAAATTTAAATGTCGTTGTTATGCTGGTATGGTATCTTAAACTTCATGTTGGTTTGAATATTTTTGATGTGAAACTTACTTCATATCTATTGATCAGTGTTACTGTTACTAACATCTTTGGATCGAATGAATGCAACAGAATTATTACATTCCTTCAGACAGTAAGGTGGGAGACAGTCAGTCATTTTGGTAAACATTCACTTGTCGTTACTACCAATAACCCAAAGTAAAATTATCATTCCTGTTATTACACTTTGCTTTACCGTTGAATTATATGTCACTGAAACGACTCCTGAACACGCACGACACTAAAAATGTACACAGCCTGCCAACTTACTACATTCTGTGAGTTCCTTTGGTGCACACTGACTGATAAAACAAACGAATTATCATTCTCCTGGTACTAGTAACAAATAATATTGCATTGAATCTAATGAATACATCAAACAAAGGATAAATTTGATTCAGGTGAAAGTACTGAAATAAATCAATCAACTAAGTGGGTTCTCTGGTATCCATTAACAACCTTAGGAATAATACGTATTCAAAAAACAATTATACCACTGATAAGAATACTGAGTGACGGGGGAATACAAGTGTATTTTAAAATAAAGTTAATTCTAAATTGAAACCCAGTTGACTGACATCTAAATAAATCATTAGAGTGTCATGAATGAGAATACTTGCAGAAAGAAGACCACCTATTTTACTACATGCACGCACACACGCAAGAACGCTAGACGTATTTAAGCTGTTACAGTCTGTGTGAACTGAGAAGTGGAATTGAAAAGCGTTTTCATAACGTTTTTCATTGCATTAGTTGTGTGATGAATGAACAAAGAGATTTACCCTGATTTGTCCAGAATAAGAGGGAAGTATATAAAGGTAAGTCTGATTGAACGGAAGATGAAACTGTAGTCGAAATCAACAAGCAATGACTAGACTAAAAATCAGTTAGTTTGAAAATGAAAAGCAGGATATTGATGTCGAAGTCGAGTTACTAATCATAATAACCCCTTTTGTTCAGATTGTTTCATAACGACTTGATGGTTTGATTGTCAAAGGTAAATTCTTGTTAATTTCGATCATTCACAAATAGTCAAAATTCCTGGAAGTGAATATATGTCTGGATTGTTTGTTGTCCTTACGTCGTCCAACCTTTGATATTCGTCAATTGCAGGAGCTGAAACAGCCAAGTTTATGTATGCTTAGATTTCGAACACAAATAAAAAATAGAGAATGAATGATAAGGTGAACATTGCTTACTTAAGATCCGGTATAAACAAATGACAGAACAACAAACCAGACGTTAATGTGAAGAAGAATTGAAAACCAATGTACCACTGGTGTTCATATAAAGTCATGAGATGGAAATAAAAAGGGAAAATAAGTGAAGACAAATGTATGCTACGAGTGTTTCAATGAGTGTATGGGAGAACGTATCTGTGCGATAGGATCAATTGTAAGTCATATCAGAAAGTAAGAGACTACATATAAAACGGGATATTTTGTCACTTTTAGGTTAAATATAACCCATTCCACGAAAATCATCATATTTGCATGAGTTGCATGGTTGACTGGTAAGCATAGTCCACGCCCTTGTTACCTCAGTCACCAATGTTACACTACCTGATCAACTTACATACCTACTTAAACTGATGCTCTATACTCAGCATATTGTCTTCCAGCCTTCTTGTTGTACACCATAAAAACAAAGCAGACAAATAATAAGTATGATTGTTTCCGAAATTCTGTGCTTTTGAATACTTATTTTACAGGTGAACTAGCTTGGCTGGGTGGGTGACTGCAGAATACTGTCGTTCTATCAAACGAGTTGGGAAATCTATTCATTGCTACAAGTTAGGTGAATCCATTTCAGTCTTTTGTATTAGTATGGGGAACTTATAATTCATCAAATCACATGTCGTAATGCAGTTCCCAACGCTATAGAGATGATAAACACCATAAGCCATGTCTTGGAGGAAATAATCTTAAAGAAACAGCATCTATCTGAAGGACTGAAGAAAGTATCTCAAACAGTTTGAGATCAGGACTCGAAGTTTCTGCATTCTGTCAGTATTCACTTGTAAAAAGACTCTGTCGTTGACAATTCGGAGGTCAGTTAGTGAATTCCGAAGATGAGACCAGTCATCACTCGGTGATACACAGCAAGAGGATTTCAGAATATTTTTTATCACAAACGGAGTAACTAGAAATCCATAAAGGATAACAGTGTATGAAGGTGTCTAGGAGAACATCTTTTGATAATCTCTAAAGCGATTGAACACAGAGTTCTTACTAGTATTATTGACTTGAAATATTATGAATGTTCAGTGTGGAATGTAAATCAGAAGGTAAGCTTCTTGATACACACTTGTTGTCCATTCTAATGAGCAAATGTTTTACTATTTCACGTCGAAGTTAGCTTGAAATATAGATGATTAAAGATGCATTATGAAGAGCTCACTGGTTCATACATGACACATAAGTTTTATGCCAGTAAGATATAAAATACTTTTGTTTATTGTTTCACTCCTCTTATACCCCGACTAGACTTAGAATCTTTGATAGCCGTTAATCATATTACTTCTAATAGCTAAATTGGTTTAAAGTTGATGAACTGAACATCCTTAATAACTACGATATGCTAAAATAAACGTTGATGTGAAATAGTCCAAAGAAACAAATGCAAACGTAAATAGACTGCGAAAATGAAGTTTACACAACCAATTGATTGAATTACTTTATTTTACAGATTCAAGTTAATTTTGGATACACATCATTTACGAAACCTCTTATGTTTTGTTTTATACCGTTATTAGTACTCAAGATAATGTTGCAGAAATGACTAAGGAAGCTATTGTTTTATCATCTTTTGCCAAGGTGTCCACATTTTTAGTTATCCTGGTCAGTTTCCTTCTCTGACGTGTATAGTTCAATTTAGTCACCCAACATCAATGTCCTCCATTCACTGGTATCACAATGGTAACAGGATATATCCTAAAATGGACAGTACAATTTATGAGAATCCGAAAATGTCAATTATTGATAATAATCTAAAAATGAAGGAATTGTACACGGATGTACAAAGGAAGTGGATTGATCAAACAACCCTTGCAAGCAGATTGAACATTGGCCAGTTGACAACGCACAATTCAGGGATATGGACTTGTCGAAAAATACCCGGTACACAGGTGGAATCTATCGAAGAAAGTTCAGTCAACTTACAACTGACAGGTGTGTGATTTCCAAGCAATTAACAGTATTGATCATCATTATCTAATGTTCATTTCTATCGGACTGTTATATATTGTATGTATTCGGTGTAATCACTGTGACTGTCTTTGATTGACTGAGTCGATCTGGAAAGTGGATACCCTAATCCTATTTAAAGACTAGACATATAGATAATATTCGAAATGGCCAGGAACACCATTCAGGTTGACTCACTGATTGATCATTATCAGAAATGATTCCAAAGTCATTTCTTGCATATTTTCGTATATGGTTTTAAAGCAGTCAGCCCCTTATTATTTAAGAATAGGGAGAACAAGGATGAACCGACATGAAAGATAAAAACGAACACTGGCTGACTGTCAGATTTTATAAACTTGCTACAAAGATAAGGTAAGCAACTGTGCGAATCTAGTCATGACAGTTGTGGTTTATTCATAATGACTAAACTAATCAACAAGAAACCTTCGGTAGGAAGTAAAATTTGTCACAAAGGAAGACAAAAAGAATGATGATTTGATTGTAGAAACAGAAGAAGGTACATAAGATAAACTTTGGACCTTTCAGCACTTCTGTATCATTCTTTCAAAGTGAAAGATACAGTCAGTTTAGAACGTGGTCGTTTCTACATTCTATTCATATGTGTTGAATCTCAAGTCAACTGAATTACATGGTCATCTTTTTGTAAAACAAGAACTGGTGGTGATGGTTATGGTATAGGAGTTTAGTGTCTACCACAGAGTGAACGAGTGATTATAACACAAACTATTTGAGAAAGACTTGATCTTAGTTGGTTGAAGACAACTGATAGAAAGCTAATTTTGACCTCAGTTTCTCGATTGTTGGCACTCATCTGCAAGAAGTCTCTGTTGCCTTGAAGGAATTAAGTTCTCCACGTTGATTTTCACCCGCTGCACCCACTGTTGAAGACAGCAGTTTTACCGCCGAGCTGTTCGGGACGCAGTAGTTATCCTTTATGGGATAGATCGACTGTTCATCAGTAGTCAATCATGTAGGGTTATTAAAAGGTTTACTAATGTAAGGGTAAGACTAAGGCACTATGGTAGGTTGTAACTCCATATACGATTGTTTATTTTTGGCATTGGAAACAGTGAATATGAGTAATAAGTCCTGCTCGAAATGTCATCCACTAAATTATGCTGCATCCCTATGAACAACATTAAGCAAACAACCTATTATGGAATTTTTATACAGCTATCAAACCATGTCACTGAGAGATATTTTTGATATTTGAAGGTATATCCGTGTGGATGAATACAAATGATAAACAGTTTCAACGATACTGGCTCATTGCGCCTAACTTCAACAAAACTTGAAACGTTAACACTTCTTCAACGTAGTTTCCCCTGATCTTCATAAAAGTTGCCTTAAAAAATTTCTATTTTTTGTACTTTTGATGGTTCGTTCGGTGGAGTGTCATATGAGCCTCATTTTCATCAGGCTGGTTGTGGTTAATTGGTAATCATGAACAAGAATTCAGTGCTGGATGGGAATGTGCAGAAGTCTCGACAATCTGTTTCCTGACATGTTCAAAATGAGCTTCAGGCAGGTATGCAGATTGTTGATTATCAGACCCGAAAAGCCACAAAATCTCCCCAATATTTAGGATATTTTCTCTATACTCGCAAGGAACAGCTGAAATAGCTCCTATCTACTAACTGCTAAACCTGCTACACTAATTCTACCACTTGATATGTCGAAAAATAGTTTATTAAGGGATTACGGGTTGCACCTCAAAATCCAGCCATTGTTTTACAGTTCTAACTTTACCATGACTGAGATTAAAACTTATCCTTCGTCCTGGTAATCACTACGATTCAACAACTCTAGTCTTTATCAAAGTAGATGAACAATTGTCGAAATGAGATGAGATGAATTAACTACTGATTTCGGTTTTCGGTTTCTGGTAATTTCTAGGTTCCAGTGCGGCAAGTACTAGCGAGAATGATTCCTTCGGGCGAAATAAAGGCAAATCTCCAAGTAAAAGGATTTCATTTTCCAGCATCAACTTACACAGTTTGATATTTTTACACTGTATTTTTCATAAAATATTTCCTCTTTGTGTATAAACTCATCCCACAAACTTCAATTATCCCACGTTACTTTTATTTGCGTAATCAGAGTGGAAAACATTTTAGCACTTTAGTAATGACCAGTTAAACCTGGTAACAGTTGCTTCAGTCCCTTTTCTTATAATGTATTATCATTCACCTTTACTCATTGTTTAAAAATGTATTCAGAAAATTACTGTGGAATTAATAAGATTTCTGAAAATGTGTATGGAAATAAGTTATCTCTTCTTCCCGCGATAACGTATTTAAAAGTTGGTTTCAGAATTCAACGCTGCCGTGCACACCTGATAGCGTCTATTTGTTTTATCTGTAAGCATGAATCATTTCAACTTTTTATTAATACTTAGGAATGTTTGATGGACATAGTCGTACACTCCTCTTTTAAGCTTCATCACTGATTCCATTTGTTAGTGCTCATTTGCTTGGAAAATGCGTTCTTTGCGAGCTGATTCTCAACTTCGTTTATGAAATTCTTTGACATAATATAGATTTCATTTTGGTTTACTTGAAGTTATAAAATTCAATGTTATTAAGTGGAGCCGGCAGGCACTTTCGAAGTTCGTTTGGAGCAAGTGTCACTTTCATGATGTTGGTGTTGTTGTTGTTGCACGAATCTATACTCTGAACATTTTATTTCACCGTTAAAAATTCTTCTTAATGAAAGATCTCCTGAACTATTTGGAAGTACATTTTTGCAGTTAAAGTTAAATTACTAGTTTTGCTGACGGGCTGGCAGTGATGGAATGATTCTTTCATTTGTGGTGGTTGAATTTAAGGTAAAAGAAAGTTTGCAAGCACATTTCTTGACTAAGCTACTTTTTCGTTTTCTTTTTAATTTTCAGGCAAATAGCGTAAATCTGTAACACTGCATAATTAAACTTATAACTGAAGTAATCTCTTTGACCGAATAACTAAACTAGTTTGTAATTGAGGGTCGTTAGTTCACTGACCAGAGCTTTTCAGTAATTAAAGTTCGTTAATGAATGGCTATGGTTCCGAAGAAGCTAACTCTTTCTAGGACGCATGAGTCAGTTTCGTACATAAGTAGAAATTTGAACAAGAAACTAGCGAAAAGTGAATGCTCTTAAAGAAACAGGATTTACTACCATACTTCCTCAGAAACCTATAAAAAAAGGTTGATTATCTACCATTAGTAATTAGAGGAACGAAGCGATGCTTCATTGTAGAATAGAACTCTCATTCTCATGCCACTTAGATTTATGTCTAGAATGTATCGTCAAGGAACGACAACATTAATTGTATATAGTTTGACCTACTTATATTATCTCATTGTAGTGTATTAGAACGAATGAAAAACAAATTAATAAATATTCTTTGTGTTATTCGTCATCTATTCTATCTGGTTACGGCGAGGTTTTCTTAGAGTTTGTGACATTAGTTTGTCGGGTTAATATTCAAGTTGCCTACTGAATGATACCTTCCTGGCCATCCTATGAGTTGTTCTCTAGAACAAAAATGGATATAACTTAGTGAATTTATATAATGAACCGATAAAAGAGGTTCATCGAAGTTGCGCTGCTAGCGTGGTACAAAAATAGAACGATGAATTGTCGAACTGAAAAATGCAGTGGAGTGATGAGTAAACAAAGGTAAGTTAAAATCAACCACTGAATATGACAAAAATAAGTCATATGGAGTAGCGTGATGTGGTAGTGTTGAGTCAGTCGAAATGGTAAACCTAATTCATTAATCTGATGGTTCCTAAGGTGGCCTTTACAGTCACTTGTCTAGTCAGTGTAATAAGATTAAATTACCCTATATTGTCCTTGTACAAGCAGGTAAACGAAATCAATGTAAAACGTTACATAGGTGTGTATCAGTTCACATTGCTACACTACACAGCAGCATGCAAAGAACTGGTGGCTAGAAGAGGAGTAACATCAAAGCAAGAGGTGTAATGGTGGAAACTAAATTCAAGAATCAAGGTTTCTGAAGATATTCAAGATTTATAAAATATTGAAGAGTGATTACATCATCACCATTGTGACCAATTAACAGTCATATCACCAGTGGTCATCAACCACCAATTTCAGCTATCTTGACTATCCCAGCCAGGTAGCAGATGCCAACCTGTATGGTTAAGGCCAACAATCAGGGTCTTCATCGAATGGTACCTTGTCTTAGACTAGCCACCGAGAGACTTTTCGCATCCCAATCCAACATCGGCTAACATCGCTCACCAAAGTGGCTGGTGGTTCTTCCTTTGCAACACATGTCGAAGCGTTTCCTTTTGGTCAGAATTTGTAACTTCATTGGCTGATTTCGTTGCGCTGACTGGTACCTTTTTATGCAAATCACTAAGGTTTTCCATACTCATCGGATATCTAGTTTACCTATTCTATTGATCCTGAAAGAATATGTACAGATAAGCAGCTGGTTTGCAACTGATGTTCCATTTTGAAAAAAATAACCTTTTTACAGAACTTTGCCTTTTCTAACAATTTTTTATGTCCTGGCTATGAGGTTTGAATCGCGATGGTACAGCCTTTTTCAATTCTTTCAAATTCACAAGAAATTGTGTCCGCTGTTTGAAACGATGTTCAGTTTGCTGTGTTTGTACCCAACGTGATTTCTCTCTAATGTATGCAGCATCACATTATCCACCTTACAAATACATACTTGTTATCCCAGATGGGGTACCTAATCTTTAAATTTGGACAGGTGTGATTGCAGTATGCTGGTTACTTTAAAGAATATCCTGGTGTTTCAGCTGTTAAGGACGCGTCTTCTTTATTCTAATGTGCAGATATGATAGGGAAGTACTGTAGTACTTATTCAATCTTTGTGAGTTGGTTGTTTGAGTCACGTTTCGAAAGACGTCTTCCAATAATTCTTATTAGCTTATCCGAATAGATGTTTTGTTTATGACTTAGGGAACAGAATGCCTGTGTGACTTCTGAATTATCAGTTGGTTTGAAGTTTTGCTGGTTTTTAGTGACGGAGACTTTGTAACAAGATTCAAGAATAAATAACCTTTCCAAATACCTTATGACCAACCTTAAGGCAATACAAGGAAAGTAGGTGAGTGTCATGAAACATCGAGATTTTATAGCTGAATTCACTCTGTTTAGTGGATCACATTAAAGCCTTGCTCTAATGTCTTCAAATAGTTCATTCACTTTTCCAGGTAAAACACCAAACACTGTAGTTGCGACACGCTGCTCTGTACGATTCTTCTTTTGTTGACGTATCATGAGAATGTTGCCTACTGTACTGTTAAAAATTGAATTTTATTCAATAAACATGAATGAAGACTAGCTTGGGATTCTGTCAAAAGGAATGCTTGACTAATGTATGTCAAACTGTTAATCTGCAAAATAGCACATAGCTGACTACACTGGTGCATGATACAACTGGCAATTATCAAATCATTGTTCAGCAGAAGTGTACTGCTCATCAGCTAGTCAAAGTAACTTCCTATTTTGAAGGAGGATAAAATAATACACAATTAGGTCAGTCCGTTTAGAAAAAACAAAGAATGAAAGAAGTGTAAACAATAATGTTTCAATTTGTGTGTTATAAAGTGAGACTGAGTGTCACTTTACCACATAGAAAAATGACATTTTTTAAGAAGATATGGCATTTTGGTGCTAATGTGTGGATAATTTCAAAGTACTCACCTCTGGAACTCCAAATGTGTTTTTCTACAAATTGTCGTGATTGATATCACCTTGGTTTCTCAGAATTCGCCTCAGCGGTTTTAAAGTATGCAGGGTATCTGCTTCAATATAATTCATGTTACTGATTTACTCTAGCTTAGAAGTGAAATTTTGACATCTTTCAGTTACCATTACTCCTTACATTATTTTCAGTACTTTTAGTATTAATTAGTTGAGCTGATACTATTATCTGTCTTAGAGGAAAAAGACATTTTCTGATAGTTCCAATATACTATTAATAGACGCAGTGGTGGAGCGTAAACCTAGGTAAAATATATTTTTATTCTCTTATGGTAGGGATCGCAGTTAGTTTCTTGTGATTTGCTGCCTGTGTGATAATCACAGTCTAGGGCTAGCAGTAAGCCTATACTCCTAGACACATTGAATCAGTCAAACACAGAAAAACTGACAGCTATCGTTGACGACATGAAGTTCTATGCTGTTATCAAATTAAGATAAAATATTCATCACCGCAAATCCTTGGCAATTTGGTAACCTATAATATCACTTAGAAAATAGGTGAAGCATAATCTGACACTATTTGTTGTGATTATAAACTAGTCACTTGTTGAGGGGTAAATAAACCAGTTATCGGATAGTCAATGAAACAAGTAAGCAGAAAAATGGACAGTTGAATGACATTTCTTAACCGAAGAAATTTTATTGCAGTTCATGATTTGTTTCCGAGTCACTTTTGCTGACTTCTCAGCTATCCTTATTGATTGACGCAGAAAGGCTTATTTAAAAATCATGAAAATCGGTCATATTAGATCAGCTAGACACAAGTTCAGTAGGTTGAATGAAAGATAAAGGTGACCATGACAGGCTGCAAATATCATGAAGTAGATATAAGGCACAATGCAACACAATATTGAACAAGGTCTACTCATTGAAGTTACACGCAGGACAAGACCCTAACTACCGTTGCAGGTTCCACTTGTGGAAGCTAGAGTTTGGAGAGCAGTAAGACTGTCAGAATATCAAGTATTGCTTTCGGATGGCTCCACTGGACATTCAGTCATTTCTCTATTTTATAAAGTGACATAATTAAGAATGACATGACAGGGATGAAAAACGTTATGCTATGAGTGATTACGGAAAATATTGAAAATGTGATGTAATGCTTTGTGATATACATTTGCAGTCACACTACCATAGTGATACTGAAATGAGTTTACTTCCTACTACTTAGTACTTTATGCATAAGAAAACTTTCAGGATGTCATCTAAAGCTTACTTTCAAAAATAAGTTGACCCAAAAAAAACAGTTATTGCGCAAAAACGAAGTTCCTTGCAAAATTCCACATGTATAGACAGGTTTAAAATTATCAGTACCTAAAACCTGAATGGATTTCAACAAACTACAGACATTCATCACATCAGTAGCTGTTGCCTACACTCACTCGCTACTGAAGATCATGTGGCCAGAATAATAAGAATAAGCAACAAGGAACTGGCTGGCAGCGAACTAACCAACAATCTATCACCAACAGATATACAGAAGGAAGTGGAGGCGAGTTACATTGGGCATACACTGAGAAGACCATTTGGGGATATGATGCACCAGCCCAAACCCTCTAGTGGAACCCAGATTAGAAACGACGAGTTAGACAACTGAGAGTGACATGGATGATATCATGAGGAAGAAATGAAAGTTTCTGGGCAGTCGTGAAGCCAGATTCAATAGATTGCAGATAAGAGAGTGAAATGTAGACGTGCTACTGGAGCCTTATGTTCCGCTAGGGACACAAAGGACAAATACTAACAGTATTTATCATAATTATAATAATATTAGTGATAACAATGATAATGATAATCAGGTCACATCTTAACCAACATTTGCACAAACTATTTTGTTTTCTAAAATTAATATGCTTGTTTCTTCAAGCATCATTGAATTCTTTTTAAATATAATAGGCTTATTTAGATTATAAATATGCCTTCTGAATTGTATATGAAAATGAGAAAGGAAGATTAGGGAAGTCGGTCGATAAAGCGTAACCTAAAAACTGTAACAATGAGTGTGAATTTTCATTTTGTCATGTTTCACATTCAATAAGTTTCTTTCTCCTTTAAGTCAGACTTTCAGTTAACTGACATATATGTATGACAGTTATGTATATGTTTTTGAATTCAAATGACGCATAGTAATTTCACCTAATTAATGCGTCAACTTTGTGTAAAAATGACTGGATATACGTCCGGAAGCTATGTCTTCTAACAACGGCAACTAAGATGTAAATGCGAGACAGACACTGGTTTATGCAGCAACAATCTTATATGACATTTCATGTGTGGCATTTAAAAATGGTTTCGGTCTAAGTGAAATAAGAAAGAACAAGTTTTGAATTTATGAATATCCGCGAAACATCAATTGAATTCTTAAGCGGATCGCAACATAGATTTCAGCCAAATATCATTGCGCGTTGCGTTCTTAAATATAAATTGTTAACTTTATGCAAGCCAGTCATCCCAGAAACATTTAATTTCTCGTATTTACTCTGCATGATTCATATCGTCGTTTCTAGTGTAAGATGAGGGAAAGTAAATTAAGCTTAAGATAATTAATAACAATATTCCATCCAAATATACTCAAAACAAGCTGTGTCCAAACATCATGAACACCAATTCATAGTTGAATAGGATATATAGTGTTCACATAGATTGATTCGTAAAGCACAGACGTGAAATGAGAAAAATGTGTCTGCGTATGTGTGTGTTTGTGTACTGTTGAGTGCAGTAATTCTATGTTAAGGGACGGACAGAGTGCTTTGAACACAATTAATCTATCTATATGAGGCATAATAAAACAAATAATGATCAATATTCTATTCTCATATTATGAATTTCACATGAGAGAAGCCAGTTTACGGACATCTTCAAATTGATAATAATCGAGAAATCTTCAACACTTGAGTGGTCCTTAATGATAGAAAACGGAGGGTATTATACTGTGTCACGTCAAAAGTATATGCAAGTTATGAAACGAACAAGAAAATATCATTTTTCGCAATATACGCCACGTTTATGAGTTTAGATCGTTTTCACTTTTTATTTACACTTAGGTGGCATTAACGTCATGCAGTGTTCGATGTTTGCGTTACAAGTAGCAGACATGTTTGACCCGTCAAGGTAATTGGTCTCTGGATATAGTCTCACATAAATCAAACATGTTTACGTATACACTGGGTAGGGAACATCAGTTCAAGTCTTGTTCTACAAATCAGCTTGAGTTTCGATTTGAGCTTGTTTATAAACAAGGTTGGTTCGATGGAGTTTATTCACTTGACTGTATGTGCTCAACATCAGTCAAGCTTCACTTGTACCTAAACAAGCAAAACTTCCGCGGATCAAAATGTCACTATCCACATTCCGTGAATAGAAATCATGCCAAATGTCATTCAGAGTTGGGAAGGAATATGACAATCTAACAAAGAAATTACTCTCTGCTAGTAGGTATACTTTATTTAAAGTTTTCACTCTTGGATATTGTCAAAACTAAGGCCGAACGTAGAATGACTCCACTGTCATATTGTCACTTTGCAAGGTGTAATTTGGCAGGTGCAATACCTCATGGTAGATGTGAAAGATAAAAGTTTTACAGCAACATCGTTAAGCTATGACTTATCGATCATATTTTCAGCTTCAGGTATACAGTTTAGGGGTTTGGACAAGTTGACACTGGAGATATTGATGCATGAACTAATCTTTGGAAAAAAGGTAATAGACATTTCAGCTTGCTACTTCTAATATATATCTCTGCAAAGAACATGATGCATAATTGAGAATGTAATCATTGTCTGAAAATAAAGTTGCTACTTGGAGTTTCAGCATTGGCTCGCAGGTTTATCTCATGAGTTGTGCTGAATTTATCTAACTGCAGTTTGGTAGTGGTTCATTGGGGTGTTTGGTAGTAGGTATTATCGAACACGTAAGTTTCATTACAAGTATTTTGACTTCGTAGCAACATAAAAACAGTAGTGCAGACTCATTAGTCGATAAAAGGGAAATATCAATCCACATTGGTACTTGTTGTAATCAATTTGCACAGGAACTATTATTGAGGAAATTGCAATGAGAGAAATGAGAAGAGTAATTCGTTACTGGTAACCGGATAGTGAAAGGTGAAGCGAATTGTCCAACCTGGATTACAAGGACTTTTGTTTGGCTTGAGTTCTATAATCTTTTGCCGACTCCAAATGAGCTTGACAAAGAAGTTCAGTTTTAAATCCCAATGTTTAATCTTGACACAAAATGCCAAAAGAATGAAAATAATAATCATAATGTTGACAAGTAAAAACGAAGTAAAGAGAACAAAGGAAGTCTACGATCAAGGTGAAATGAGAGATTTGATGTAATCCTCTTGAATACAGAGATCAGTTTGGAGTGAAGAATTATCAAGTCCTCTACTATGTTCAGGTAGGCAGTATCTACTTCCTTTGAGACAACCGTTTCCACTTTCTAAATGACTACGCAGGAGAACTGTATTGAAGAAGAACGACCAAAATTAGACGAATACCAAAAATCCCAGCTACTAATGGAACGGCAATCTCACCTCCTTTGGTATCACTGAAGTTGATCTGAAATATAAAACTTCATACTTCTGCAACTGGCTGACATGGATATAGCCGTGTCCTTGGAACCGATATATATTTTCACTCAGAAGCAGTCATTTGCACTAACTAATTGTGAATTGCCTTTGTACGTTTGGTTATAGGGAGATACAACTTGTGGTCACTCCTACCCGTACAGCTCTGATTTGCTCAATATTGTTGAAAGACGCAGATCATTATTTGAAATTCACATTATCCTCAGAAGTGCAAAAGCTATCTGAATTTATGGGTTACACTTCGCTAAAACTGAAGATTAGTTTAGTGAGTATTTTATTTACCTCACCGTGAAAGAAAAAATACACTGTGATTAAATATTCTTCTTAGCAGTCTTCTTAGTATACCGATTCGGCACATGTGTTTGTAGTATCAAAGATTATACCATAGTCATGATAACTGAATTTCTCAGCAAAGTGTATCGATGTATACTGATCCACTAGTGATTGTCAAAGTGCTCGGTGAACGACGTTTAGTTAAAACACTTTCCGTGAATACTTATACACAAGGTTGATATTTGAAGAACAGAATATTGGTCATCTGCATACAATCTGAAAACAAAAAAAAATGGTTATCAGCACATGACGTTATTCAGTGTAGGGCTGGCTCAGAATTTACAAATCAGACGTATCTTTGAGACGCAGTGTCAAATGTTAACTGGTCTTATCCAAAGTTAGCCAGACGGTAGGTGAAATGTTTGGAATTTATCCAGAGTATGTTGACGATGCACTGTTTGAAGAGTGCCTTTCAACTTCCCTACGCACTAGATCATCTCAACGTTACGGACAGTCTCGTGGCATCATACTATGTGACTTCCTGGTTTTCAAAAATATCGGCGAATGAAACGATTGATATGATCTGTCAGCAAACTGATCCAATGCCGCTGTCTAAATCTAGGTGAAACTGCTACTTCTCCTTCTTGCACAGGTGTCCGGTTCCAATTCACTATCCAGCTTTATCAACCGATTGATGTAGTGGCCATTGGTTCACTTCTATAACATTTTATGTCAAATATCTGCATAGGTTATGTCGAACAGATGCTCCTGAATTCCACCAACAGACGAACAATTCATTATTGCAGGTACGTTGATGACACATTTGTCTTGTATAGTGATTTGGAAAATGTAACAAAGTTGTGGTTCACAAGCATGGCGAGGCTCATCCCAACATTAAATTGACGATGGGATATCAACGGGATAACGATTTCAGTTGTCAAACCCTAATGTGGGAAGAGGAAATGACGTTGAGATCGAAAAGAGTATTCACAGAAAAATACGTGAACCGGACAGTACCTCAACTACGACAGATTCTATTCCACAAGCTGTAACCGTGGGTCAGTCTAAACATCCCACAGCAGAGCTAAAAACTTATTTTCTGAGTACAGGTTAGAGGAAGAACTTAGTAGTTTTGAAAAGCGTCATACAAGAGAGATTTACTACGAGGTAAAGAAAGGAACAGATGGAAACAATTAAGCACTCAACTGTTGAAACGAAGAAAGATTTCACTCACCCTGCATTCAACGGAGACGTAGTATCCGAGAGTTTCGATGTTAGAATCAATTGGTTACTAAAACGAAGCTAAATGTATATCAGTATTGAAAATTTTATCCTCATATAACCAGTTCAAGGTGGACAAATATCATTATCATATCAATTCAACCTGCATTTATAAATTTGGATGAACTTGTGGTGGCATTTTCACCAGAAAACTGAAAATAAGGCGTATATTAGATTTACCAAGTATATTTCAACAAATATGTGCCAGAAAGGGAGTAAATAACCGGTACATTCAACAAACAACATGAAGATACAGGATATCATGCTGATACTTCCAGCACCTTCAAAATGTTGAATGTACAGAAGTTGCTTTGACCATTAAGCTTAACCGAAATGATTGCCGAAAAATGCTTTCAATTTGACCACTGCAGACAGAAAGGAAGTGTGGTTAATCTCTTACCTTCATGGTGAAAGTGATTTTATCTTTGCACATGCCAGTTGCATAGTCCAGTTCAGATTGGTATAGATTTGTTAATTTCAAGATTGCATTCACCATGAGTTGACATCAGTTGGAAAAACACTGGAAACCTGTGAGCAAATGAGAGGTGATCCGTTTCAGTGTGGGAATTCTACTTGGTGCAGAACTAGAAGGTCGTGATTTTTAAAATACATTTATAAATTACTCAAAAGATCAGTGCTACTAGACTACAGCTGACGTTGGAATAACTTTAACGTTGGCATGCACAAATCTATTTAAATGAGTTCGAAAAGTGGAGCAACTTACTCTTCAATATATTTCGATGGCATTTCTACACTTTTCTATTCATGATATTTCATCATTATGTTGCCCAGCTGCATGTTCAGTCCCGAAATTGTGTTGTCAATAATTTGACTTAGTAATTGAGCTAATACCTAAGTTTTTTTGATCAGTCTTCAGACACCCACTTGGGTGGTCATCGTTGTTATGAATGGTAAATAAGCAGGATTATTGCTGAATTACTACTATGTATAGTTTAAGTCTACGATGATTTCAAACTGCCTACATAAATTAGCAGTCTGGGTATTTTAGACTACTCATAAGCAGACGTTTGTGTGGTCCACATACATTTTCAATTCTACTGTAACCAGTAATTTTTTGAAAGTAAGTTTCTGGATTTTGATATGGTTTTGGGGTTAAAAGCATGTAGGGAAGACAAAATTTGCAAAAATGTCACTATTTTTGACACTGCCAGACCGTGGTTTGAATAACTTATGGTAAGTAAAGAAGTCTAGATCATCAAGGAACAGCATATAGGTGTGGACTGATCACAGATGAAATGTTTTGTTCAAAACTATCATTAACTATCATTAACTAATTTGAAAGAAATTTCTATCATACATTGAAGAAACTTGATGAAACATCTAAGAGTTACGAGTTTCCAACAGATGCATCATCCTTCGTTGAGAATTCACTGTAGTTAACATCCTGGATACTGTGAAAGATAGAACGTGAGACCGACAATTTTCATGGTGATCGACTCATTATTCAATCTGTATGTTGAAATATAACAGTCAACTACTTCTAGCTTTTTCCAATTCGTCACAAACCATGACGTAACGTGGCGTTGAATTCAAAAATAGGTAGAATCACAAACTCAGTGAAATGATACGTAAATATATTTTATCTTCAACTCAAAATGAAAGAATTTCCTGGGTTTCTTGTACGCCTAATCGGTATAAACTTGTTAAGATAAAGCATTCTGAAAACATATGAAAGGCACTTATTAGGCTCTGTGCAAAATTACTCAATGATTCTATTTTGTTGCATTTCAAAAGTAACCTTACTACAAAATATTTACCAAACAGTTCGTACTAGTTGAATAATTATATTTCAGTTGGGAAGCAGGGTGTGAGAGGTGTTTTTTTCAAATCAGACAAAAGCATGAAATGTTCTTGGTCGGTAAAAAAAGATTCTTTGTAAAGTTAGTTTAACGGTTATTCATTCTTTTTCTAGTTTTACTAATATTTCGACGCAAAACATCTGTCTGCTCTGATGCATGTGGTTTTCTACGGATTTTCTTTATGTGCTACACCTCAAAACCTCCTCGACTTTAAAACTGACAGTTTTCTGTAACTTGAAGTTATCCTGGTTAACAATGGACTTAATGGTTTGAAAAAACTTGGGCACTGAGTTGATATGATTCATAGTATAAGATGTATTTTTAGTTGTCTAGTCCCAGCATCGTATATAGGAACAAATAACAAAAAGAAATATTTTGTATCATTTTTTAACGTTTCGATCTTGCTAGGAAAATCTTTTTCAAGAGTACGAGTCTGATATTAAATTTTCAGGTTAATATTCAAGTTACGGTCCCAAAGGTGTTGTATTATCACTTTACGTAGTCGAAATAGGAACCTGATACGATATGAGTACTAAGAGGTGTGTCACAGAAAGTAACATGGCAAAATTAACAAGAAAAAACTGCATGCAGAAAGAGGACAAAATACAAGACCGAAAATGAAATTCCGTTATTAAAGAAGCAACCGAAAAGATATATACCAAAATAGATACATTTCTTCCATCAAACTTACCGGTAACAAAAAATCAAGGAAACTGAGGCATGATAGCCACTGGTTTCCATTTTCACTTGTTTTGCCTACTACTCAAGCCATGAAGTTGCATAATCGCTCATGCTACTTACCTTCAAGAAGCAATGGTGCTACAACACACGCCAATTCAACACAACTATCCTTGAATAACGCCATAGAAACACATAAGTAGCACGTCTCCAATGCGCTCTGTTCTCTGAAATCTTTTGAACCTGGTTCCAACACTACCCGCAAGCTCTCATTTCCTCCTCACACGATCCCCTCCATGTCAACTTCACCTGGGATGCCCAACTCATCGCTCCCCATCAAGGTTCCACTCAAGGGTCTGGCCTGACGTGTGATGTCACTAATCGGCCTGATCAGTGTATGCCTAATCCATCTCCATTCTGCATATTTTATAGGTGATAGGTTCTTGGTTGGTTCGTTGCCAGAGTTTCTTGTTATTCTGGCCATCTAATCTTCAGTAACAAGCCAGTGTAGGCAGTTGTTGATGAATGTCTGTAGTTTGTTAGAAGTGCCTTTCATGATGCGCCAAGTTTCTGAACCATATAGAAGCACTGACTTGATGTAATTGGTGTTGAAAACCCGAATCTTGTTCACGCTTTATGCTGAGTAGAGTGCAGAAGATCTCCACACTGGTTTCAGGTTAATGAACACCTATCTTGCTTTTCCGATTCTGGCTTTGACATCCTCGTCCGTGCCGCCTATAGTTGAAACAGTGCTTCCTAGATAGGTGAAGGAGGTTACTTCCTTTAAGTTCCTCCCGATGATGGTGATTGGAACTTGTTGTTGCTGTCGCCGTAGTGTTGAAGCAGTTTCCAAATTACTTCTCGGTCGACACTGTCAAAGGCCTTCTCAAAGTCGATAAAGTTGAGGTAGAGAGTTGACTGCCATTCTATACTCTGTTCTATGATGATGCGTAGTGTATCGTTGTAATTCGGTCCGCACATGATTTGTACTTCCTGAAGCCAGCCAGCCAGGCTGTTCCGGTCGTAGTTTTAAATCTAGCGCATCCTTCAGCCTCTCCGGTATGATGCGGCATAATATTTTGCTTGTGATGGGTGTGGACAGGAGAGTGAATCCACGCCAATTCATGCAAACACTGAGGTCTCCCTTCTTCGGCAGTTTGACAAGGTAGCCCCTCTTCCTATCAATCAGCAGGTACCTTCTCTTCCTTCCACACCTTCTGCAATAGTGGTGTGGTGTGAGCATGTCCGCTGTTGTCTCTGCGTCTGTTCTCAGTGCTTCTGGCGGGATCTCATATATTCCTGCTGCTTTCCCGCATTTCAGTAGCTTTATGGCGTTCAGGACTTCCACTTTCGTCAGAGGGTCTGTGTTCACTTGTAGTTCAGTGGCTGGGCTGCAGGTGGTATTTTCGGATGAAGTGCAGGTGACGGTCGATTCAAGAGCTCCTTGAACTGGTCAGCTCATCGTTTCCTGTGTCTCTCTTCTTTGGTCATTAGATTTCCTTCATCATCTTTTATTGGTTTCATCTGTGTTGATCTCTTCCCAGACTGTACCCTGACTATTTGACATAATGTTGTCAGGTCTCTGCCTCTCCTACCTGCAACCTGTTCCACTTCACTCTCAAGTATGTTGTACAAGTATCTTTTGTCTTTGCGCTCACTATTCTTCACTCCTTTGTCCAGTGTAGTGTTATATACATTGTGTTCAGTTCCCCTTCACGTCGTTCACCCTTGTACTGGTTCATACTCCGCTTCACCTTCCTCCTCTCCCTTATCAGCTTACATGTGTCCGTCGAGATCCATTTATTATATTCTTTCCTCTTCATTCTTAATACGGTTGCACAAGTTTCATTCCACATCTCTCTCAAAGACTTCCAGTGTTCTTCCACACAGGTTTCTTCAGGGATGTTCCTCGAGATCTCCCATTTTGTCTTGATGGCTGACGTGAAGATTTACTTTGTAGTTTCGTCCTTCAGTTTCCATCCTGAGTGTTGAACTTGAATTGTGGTCGTCCATCACCAACTTCCATGATGGCTTTCAGCCTGATTTTGAATGTAGGTTCTTAGCAGTAGATAGTGGTCTGAAATTACATCTGCTCCTCTTCTTGACCTTATGTCAAGTAGACTGCGTCTCCACTTTCTCCACATTGAGATGAAGTCGATCTGATTTTTAGTGCGTCCTGGTATCTGGTGAAATTCATGTCGCTTTGTGGATATCCTTGTGCTTGAACACACTGCCTCCAATCGTCAAATCGTTGAGTGCACACAATCCTGCAAACAATTCTCCATTCTCGTTCATCACCCCACCGAGCGCTTCTCGACCCATGGTTAGTTCTCTTCCTGTGTTGTCCCCCCCCTCCCAGTTTGGCATTCATGTCACCCCACCCATTAGAATTTTGATATCACCAACTGAGGTCTTGTCCAGTACTGATTGCAGTTTTCTGTAGAATTCCTCCTTCTTCTCTTTACCTGCATTATCTGTATGTGCGTAGCGTAGCATTCTATGCTTGTGACTTTCCTTCCTTTTGAGTTGAACCCTGCTGTCATGATCCTGGGGGATATTGGTTCCTAATGGATATGAGCCTTCGATGGTCTTAGGGACATCATGATAGCCACTGCAAAACTCAGTGTGCTCGTGGTTGTCATCTGGGTGATAATATCGGAGTAGATTATTGATTCTCCAGTTGACAGTTTCGAGAGTCCACTTCCATTCCATCTGCACATTCCTCGCCGATTCCTTGTACTTCAATGCTATATTTTCTCATATTTTTGGCAATCTAGGCAGCCTCGCTAGGTTCAAACATGATGCGGACATTCCATTTCCCCATTCTTACTTTCACTGTCATCGAGAGAAGAGAAGACAGATCAGCCGACTGGCTTCTCGAATGCTTTCACCAACCGGCGTCATTTCGCCTCTCCAATTCCAGCGAGGAATAATGTTGTTTTTATTTTTTATTTTTTGTCTTCACTTTGAAGTTTTTTTGGCGTTTTGATTGGTTTTACGGGGTGGGATTGCTAGCCTTACTCCCAACCTTCCATCTTTTTTCGGGCTTAGGACCGTCTAGTAACTAGTGAACTAGTTAACCAGGCGAGGTTATGACATCACATCCTTTACCCTTATTTTGCACATTTCGTCTGTCAGAGACCTTTAACTTGTAAATGTTTCGATTTGAACATTTCATATTCTGAAGCATGTTGCTTCGCGAAGAAGCTGTATAAATGTTTGAAAATATTCGTATCTCGGGTTGTGAATATTGAATACAGATATACCAAAACGGGGGAGACTGAGAATAAATTACTTCGAAAATGTAATTACTGAAATTTTCACTGTAAATCTAATGGAATTATACCATAAATCATGTCTTAAAAATCAGTACAGCTGTTTTATATCAAAAAATAGTTTTCATCTTCTACAACTGGATCGCATTTCGATTTGTAGCACTAGGAGAATGTCATACATATGAACTCATATAGCTACAGTCAAAGAGAACAGTTCGAAATATAAGGTATTTCGATTGCATTATTAGTGGATAGTGGCTAACAGGGGAATATAGAACGCATGTTTCGTCCTATTTTTGACTCGTCAGCTGGACGTACCTGTCCTCCAGTGAATGATGTTGCTCCCACCAATTATAGTTGTGATTTAAGAGGCAATGATTTTATTCGCGATGGCTTACCGCCGACTACAGGAATGAATATATTTCTGAAATACTAAAATTATATCCCATTAAACACAAGAATAAAGCTGAAAAGTCCTTGAGATCCAATCTTACTATTCAACAGTTTGAATAATCAATAAATTGTTGAATGCCAACCGCTCACTGAAAACATAAGTACAGATATTTAGACAATATGAAAACAGTCACTGCACATTACTCAGACAAGGGGATTTACTTTCTTTACAATTTATTTCTATTTTAGTACGTCAAGATCTGTCGCTTAGCCCTCTCAATGAAGCAAAATTCTAGAATCAGTGTCAGATGTGGAATAATAAATAGCATTCATGCAAGATGTTACATATTTTCACCTAGAGTAGCTGATATGAAAACCCTGTTTTGATGAAAGAAAATAGTTTCTGAACACTGTTTCAACCCAGTTGGATTTTTACTAGCTTTTCGGGGGATATCTCTGGGGTCCATTCACTTCACCTCAAGAAGTAGATTTGATCACAAATAGCCGAACAGTTCAGTTGTTGTATGTATCCACTAAACGGCTAATTGTCAGTTAAGGATTAGCTTTTGACATAGATTTGAATATTATATGACTTTCAAAATGAACTAAAGGTGTAGGATTCTGTTGGTAGCTTTGATGGTTTCACAAGTGGTAGTGTAAATGATAAGAGCGTGAGCCCTTCTACCTACTTTTCCCTACAATTACCGGTAGATTTCAACTTAGAATGATTGTAGTGAAGTAAGTTTGACCAAAACTAAGTTGCCATATAGCCTTTTTAAAAGAACCCTCAGCCTTTGTGTAACTGCCTCACTCCAAACGGCTGTTGAGTAATGGTTTCTTGCTGAGTGAATGTTTCTGATTTCCAACTGGTCACCTGGATGTAAGGTTATTTATTCTCAAGGTTATCAGTTCCCATGTTTGCCTAATTAACTCTTTAACTCAACCAACAGATGTACCCTAGAAGTGGCTGTCAGGCTCACATATCAAAGTGACGCAGCCAGCTAAGTTGATGAAATGCTTGTTCACTTGTGATCCTAACATACCACAGCTGCATAATGGTAAGTGGAGAAGAAGTTACCAGTATTGTATAAATTACTTGGCTGTGATAGGGATCCGAAGCTGAGGTTTCACTACTGACTGGGTGGTGGTTTAGCAATAGTTCACTGTGGATAACTGGCATTACCATGTTGATGCAGCTTACTCAGTGAGAAGGAGGAGTCAGAAATCGTTGATCATAAAAATAGCACTCTCCCCCCCCTACCCTATAGCCATCCGCTGCCGGCCGAATTTCTTCATAGCTGGTTTCGAAAGAAACAAATCCAGACCACAAACTCCCAAAGAAGAGGCACTAGACTGGCCTTTAGCAAACTTTCTTAAGGTTAGTAGTAAAACACCATTATAACTAACTATATCTTCCTTTCAGGTATCTCAAAAATTAACGTTCCACATTGCGGGTAGATTAAAAGTGTCAACCACCCTCACAGCATGTCAGCAGCTAAATCCTTTTGATAATTATCAATCTTCAACATCTTTCACTTCCCATTTCACTTATATTTCTTGAGCAATATACTTGCATCAATTCCACTCATTTGCAGCTCTGCACTTTTCAAAAAATGTTAGAGTTCAAGGAATGGCATTGCTTGTCTACTGAGACTGCTTCAAACCAAGCGTTGAAGCTTCCAATTTCTGTGAACCCCATCAGTTCGAAGTAAGCTTCTTTGGGTGGAAGTCAAGTACTTTGGGCCATGCACGTGTGCTGCTTGACTGAGACACGGAATAAAAATTTAAGTGTTTTAATTCATCTAACCTCACCCATTGTTTTTGATGAAACTTGGAGTTTTATTTTCCGATCGTCCTGAGATTTGACAGCTGGTTCATATGGTTTCGTTGGTGTAAGTCTTAAAACGGCAAAAGCATTGCAAAAGAGGATTTCAATGTGTAGCATTTTATTTCACAGTATTGTGTTGATATTTTCAACTACTCATTTGTGAACATTTGTCTAGTTGTACTGATTTAAAAAAACTTTTGCCTGCTCGTTGACCAATACAATATCTTGATATATACTTCGCGTTATCTCCTGATATTTACATTGTCTGACACAGGTGGATCAGCAGTGTTGCAAATAATAAACAGGCGATAGCATTTCTGGACGGGCATATAAATTTGGAGTCAAATATCAGAGCTCGACAAGTAGACAGTCACCTGTGAACTGATCAGCAGGACGGTGCAAGGAGTACTGAGGAGATTGTTGAAACTCGTTATTGTCTGTTTGTAAGCCATGCTTTACCACTTACTGACTGTCTTTCAGACGAGGCCATGGAAGATTTACACTGAATACTGTCCAGCTGTCTCTAGAAAGCCAGCCGAACGAAAAGACAGTGGTGACCTTCTGTTTCACTAGTGTTAAATTAACTTTAATTCTGGTACATATGATCTTCAAACGCTGAGAGAGACTTTGTCTGACTTGGCGTCTGCTGACCTCAACTGAATGGTGGACTCAGACGATATTACTACCAGTTCTCACTTAAGATATTCAGTGCAAGATTGACACCAGCTCCGAACGCGAAACGGTGTCTTTACCTAAATGGATGCGGGAAAATGACGTGTACAAGATCATTTGCAAATGCTGCTCGATGATGCGATTACCAAGTTTGCTTTCAATGAGGTACTGGCTAGACTTTCAACAAAACAAGGCAACATGACTGATTTTGCAGACGGCTGTATTCATCTCCAGTCTGTTTTAAAAGCAGCGTTAAAGAAGGAAACTGGTTGAAAATAGTGAAAAGTGGTGATCAGCAAACGTTAAAATTATGAAAAACATCAAAGCGATGTGATAGTTGATAGTTATTGAGACATGTCCAGGAAACTGCAAGAAGACTTCAAAGGTTCGTTAAAATATAATGGGGAAGGATGAGTCTGTGGCTCACTCACGGCAGAGACGACTAGGATTGTGGATAAAACAGATCGGCTAGCACGCAGCTGTTATTTTGTTTCAATCGGATCCAGAATAAACTGTGAGATAGACCATTAAACTGCTGTAGTAGTTGAGAAGGTTGTGAGAAACTAATTGATAGAAAGGGGAGCATATCTAGACAGATATACAAAAAAGTCACGCAGAGCCGGCAATCGTCTTGTTGCTAGGACTTCAGTCTTCATTAAAGAAGCGAAATTCTACTGTTATGACTGCAAGGTAATCAGCTCAACGAAATTACTGTCAAAAACCTTAGGTTTTACAGTTCGTCGGCACTTAAAGGAACATTCTGAATTGCGAACCAAAGGCAGCTTAGCAGGTTTCAGGCTCGGTCAAGTACTTGTTGACTAGATTTTAGAACTTTGCCAGATTTTATAGGAAATGCACATTAAGGGAAGCCTGAGTTCAGCTTGACTTATCAGCCTTAAGATGGCGTCCAACTTCTTCGAACTAAACGTTCCACAAGAGCATGTTATCATTTTGAAGGATATGGACTCAAGAATCCATAGGCTCGTCATATCCTGTGGTAAACTATCCAGTCGGTGGTTTTACGTTCAGTGATTTCCATCAGTGATGTCCCCTGCCTTCTTTCCAATCAGTTTTATCGACGAAGTGCATATTGACGCACTCCTGTTGTGTCTGGATTTTACAGAGGATGGATGACCTTGTCATAGGAGACTTCAGTAGGTCCAGATTACCCAAATGACAGTCTTGATACATGAAGAAGCCGACAAGATGCGGAGCTTGCTAGACACCTTCATTGACAATTCGTGGATGTCCAGAATACTTTTCTTACCACTTAACGGCAAGCTTTCGTTTCAAAACTTGTCTTAACTGAGCGGTTGTCGAATGATGGAAAGTGAAAACGGTTGAGTGCGTTGACCACTTCACATACTTGTGGAATGTGATCAGCCATAGTGAGTTAGTTACCAACAAAAATCTTAGCATGAACACAAAGGGCTTAGTCGGCCTCCGCGAAATTACAACATTTAGCGCAAATCCGTGATATCTTACTGACTATTTAGGAAGCAGTATACTCCCCACCAGTTCTCTTGGCTGTATTGTATGAATGTAAGAAGTGATAATTAAATCTTGAGAATGTAAGGAGGCTTGACGTACTTGACCACCGTTGCTTTCAAAGTGTTGGCCAGTACTTCAGTGATGCAGAAGCTAAGTCACGTTTTGTGAGAAGACTAAGTCTATTCACTGATGTTGTGTACCTCCATCAACTGTGTTGACTGTGACGTGCATTATGCACGTCTTTTCACCATCAACCTGATGTCACAATGTAATGTGGAGTGGGCCTACACTGGAGAATGTTTGGAGCTGGCGTGATTGAGACAGTGGAAATGATTTTCGACTATTCATCTAAGTCACGTAGAAAAATGTCGACTTCCAGACTGAAGGGCCTGTGGCAACCAAAATTAGTGGTTGAAAGTTATGCAGCTCAGAATCCATCGTGACGGCACAGATGTTTCCAAACATCATTTTAATCTCAGTCGTCACGTCAAATCTCATCACTGTTTATTCCTTCTTGTTCTATTCTCACAACTTTCTGCCAATTTCGATTGCATATTTTCCTCACTTCTTGATCCCTTATCATGAAGCATTCTTGCTTGATGTGTTGATATAGAGTGTGACAACCTGGACTGTCACGCTATTATGTCAGTCCCAAGTGTTGAGAGCAAGTGAGTGGCTGATCAGCTTTGTTAAATTTCCTCACATTTAGGCTAACACTAATCAGGTTACCACAACTGTTTTTGATTACAACTCTGAATATGATGTCCTTTTAGATATACTTCACATTCAACATTCTATGATTAATGGCTCCTTTACTTACATTTCCATTTCTCTGATTCATATTGTTTTCTGCACTCCATAACCACATTTTAAGACACTAAAACCTTAAAGCCTGTGATAATGTCTGTTTTTACTTCATGTTTTTACTTTTGGGCGGCAAACCCTTCACTTGAATAACACCCTATAACAATGCATCACCCTAGTTAGAATATATTCATATGTATAAAAATATGCCTTTCCTTGTGCATATGCAAATTTATAAATCTCATTTGGATATTTTCAAACATGCCAACGGTTGCATATTTATATTTTGATCAGATGTATCTTGCCTACATTTCGTTTTTGTTATTTAATTGTGAAAGACTCAATACAGTATCCGCAGAGCTTGAGTTAAATTGTTTGAATGCACTTAGACGGACTCGTAATAACGTTGAGCACGGAGAATACGGATCCCTAAGGGTTTAATGCTAATTTTCCGGATTATTTGATCAAAAGTTGTGTTCATAGTTGGTATAAAAAGCTTTTGTTTTAGTTTTAAGCTATCAGTTCTAAAATGGTCAACATCCATATTCCATTGTAACTCAGAAAATTTTGTAAATTACAGATTTCCCCGGACAAAACTCCCTTACTATTCAGGCCATAGAAAGCCGTAAAAATTAAGCAAATAAATTCATTTTAATACACTGAAATAACAGTAAGTAATAAGTTTCGCGTGAACCGTCATTCAGCAAATACTGCTTCATCAATGTGTACTATGTCCGATAAAGTAATGCAATATTGAATTAGATTCAATCACGGTTTTCATGTTTACTAGTTCAGTAACATGTTGTTTTGCCGAAGTCTTAATGAATTTAAACTCTCCATATAAGATTTTTTATTCCATGCCTAACTTTTTGGCAGAAGTATTTGAATGTAATTTCTCAAAAGTAGGTTTAACATCGCGTGACAAAGTACATATCACTTAAAATTACGGAACGAGCGGAATTTCTATCAAAGTGGATAAGAAACTAGACGTTACTGACAATAAAATTACTCAGGAAGTTAATATAATAGTAGAATAGCAGTGAATTAAACGAGTCATGACTGCTAGAAAAGTGAAGATGAACAATTCAAGCGAAAGAAAATGAATAAATCAGAATTTCAGTCTTAACAGAAATAAATTTAGATGTTCACTAAGAGTGAGTATTGGGGGTATTCATAACTGCTACCATCACTGTCAGTCTAATCGTCTTTATTTCTTAAAACTGACAGGGTTTGAAAGAACCATCGTGGAACTTTGGATATCATTTACTGTAAGCATGTCAGCAAGTATATCAATCAAGAAAACAGCTGGCGTAAAATAATACACATTAAACATAATATGAAGAATCAGTTTTAATTAGTTACAATGTGACAAAAGTGTTATGCATGCTGTATCACATTCATACTGTTGAAAAGGGTGTTCCTAGAAAGATAGAAATGCTCAAGAACAGTGCAAAACATTTGCCTATTTTGTCATTTTTTCTAATTTACTTTTCAGCGATTATGCAATTACAATAAACCATGCGCAATTTACAAATCATATTTATTCACTTTTAAGTGCATACTGTATACTTTAAAGTTGAAAAAATAGTATATGACTAATACCCATACAGTCTTAGATAATTCAACTTCAACTGGTAATGGTAATAACAGTGCGATAATATATGAACCTGTGATTTGCGCCATATATAACAGATTTTGGAACAGTATGAAGTAATAACTAGAGGTTTGTCGACTTAAAAGTCATCTCAACGTGCATTGACACCTGCCGGGGAGGCTATAACAACCCGAAAACACTAAACGCCTGTTTTGTTGTGGTATGAGAATCATTAGCAGTGTACTTCAACAACCCTAAAAGGGAACGAGTGCTGGACTGTCAGATCATAGAGTGAGCATATTACCATTCAAATTCTCAATCGGTATACAATGGCTTACTAACTCATACTTCTATCAATTCAAGATTAACTGTGACCATCGTGTAACATCGCTAGTGGGCATCCGACTATATTCTAACTTGGTTGACTCCAACAGTCCACTTCACATTAGAACTCTGAATAGTCTAATTCGACACAAGTCACTAGAATAAGCTAGATGAAGATTCACCAAATGATGTCAACACATAATCAAAATCTATTTCAAACAATAAATACACATTTGAAAGTCGCTATTATGCTCCACACTTTCAAATATCAAGATTTCTTACTTATGTTGGCATGAATGTAACACAAGAAGTCGAACTCAGTTTTCAATATTATACTATGTAGTCTGTCATCTCTTGCATGACATCAGTAGGTTTTCAGTCAAGCTCTAGAAAGAAAGCGTGGCAGCAAGTCTAAGCTCAATATGAGAAAAAATTGCGCAACACAACTTGCTGTTAACTTTCCTGTTGTTCCTACCATCAGTAATTTTCACTCGAATGAATCAGATGAAACAATCTCAGTCAACATGCTAATAGTGCGAAATTGTAGAATAAAATGACTGCTACACTTATTTAATGCAACGACTTCTGAAATTCACTTCATTATATTTCACGTTAGATTCTTTTTGTCTGATATACCACAAAGTAGTATATATTGTTCACTGGATACTGTTTTCAGGACAGTTAATTGATCATAATCAGTCATATTAAGGTAATACGGAATCTTTTGAATCCTGGTTTTTATAGTCTAATTAGCTGTCCTTTTTTAATTTACACTGTCATAGGATTCTCCACAGACTCAAAATACATTTTGCATTCTTCATATTGTCCTGAGTTTAGTTTTCATGCCTAAATACTTGTTTCATCTAGCTGAGGTGGTCAATAGGATTGTTCTTCTATTTTATTCTGTTACGTGACTCTTCAACGCTGCATCCATAGCAATGGCTGGCATTTTTCTAGACTACATATATGCGTCTGTTGTTCCTTACTGTGCTAATCTGACTGACTTCGGTTGGCTGGTGTGATCTAGAAATTTGACTTCATAATCACTGCATGGTATTTGGTAAAGTGGTGGGCTGAGACACTTTTCTTTTCACTTCCAAAAAATAATTGATGATAATGAAGCATGAGTTGTTCAACATTGATACTGCTTCATTCTATCACGTAACACATAGCAGTTTCACAAGGTTTACAAAAAGAAACATACTATCTTGATAGTCCAGTTTGAAAATTTGCACGCGCCCTTACACTTTGAATGATACTGAACTAAACCAAAACTTTTTAGTTGTTAGAGTATACGTAGATCATTAAAGCTTCCTGAAGCTTTGAAGACTATATAAACTATATTTTAGAAGACAGTAGTCCCTGACGAACCCAAGTTAATGTGTCAAGTAACTGACTACTAAATGAAACGACCTTGTGGAATGAACTGAGTGAGATTGAAAAGTTTAACCTACAAAAAGTTCATGAATACAACAGATCTCAGTTAATATTATCTCAATATCTTAATATTTTGAATACACTCTTATGCATATTGGTCCACCACGTATTTGCATTTATTCGACATTTTTACTGTGGTTACCTGAGGGACTGTTTAAAGAACTGGTGTGTGAAAAGAATAAGTGGTAAATAGGCTGTTCATAAATATTTAATATTTATCAACATTGATTCGTTGCATCCCTAGAATATATTTGTGGAGTGTACTCTTGTTCAAATTAAAGGCTCTTTCACATCGGTTTGTACTGTTATAATACCTAACTGGTGATATTCCTATGTTCCTTTCAGAAAATGAAGTTTTTACTTATATATATATATAAGCACTTTGTTCATATTCTGCAAAACCATGGGTTTTCCAATCTTGTAAATATGTTTTCGAGATTATATTAACCGTCAATTATAAATAACTTCCATTCTTTGCAAGTGTTTAAAGAATTGGATGTGTCTCATTTTTTGAACAGCAGGGGATCCCAATTCGGGTGCTGAGTAAGAGTATTCTACGCATGCTTCATCTTTGTGCTGATATGACTTTATGAAAAAAGCATGAGACTTGGATTCCTTGATCCCTTTATTTGATATTTAACAAATATTTGCACCAAATAAACACTAAAACCGAGCAAAATGGGGCACCAACTAGGTATACATTATACGTGTGAATTCAACAGTATCAGAACAGGGATGAACTGAGTAAAGAATCGTTTTCAATGGTTTCTTCTTCAGGCGATGCCCATATGAATCAGTGAGAATATTTGAAATACATTGACAATGTGAGGTGTAAAGCAAAATAATCTCACTACTGAAACAGACAATGTGATGGATAAAAGAAGACTAAGTAAAACAGATACAAGTCCTTATCAGGTGGAATGGTGATTGTCCGAGTGCTAGTTGTGCAATGAAATCAGTTACGGTCTAAAAAAACAAAATCTGGAGATAATGATTCATTAAGAATATGTGCATATTTGTTTATTAAGGCTGAAATAATCATTGTGGCGATGAGTTATATTCAGCTTTGGTTGAAAATCCTGTGAATACAGTGGAGAAGCTTTAACAAATGTGAAGTGTAACGTAGAGCTTTTCACGATAATCATAACAGTAGTTTATGATGAAAAAACTAGACCGAAATACACACTAATTAGGTGTGTGACTGTAAAATTGTATTTACAGTGCTTTAACTAGATATAAGGTACCTTGGTAGAGGATCAATTATCGAGATAGAGAAGGCAGCTGGAGTGCCGCGAAGAGTAAATGTGGTCAGCACTGAGGAAGAGAACTATTTGGGAATAGTGTATGAGCTGATAGGAGCATAGCAGCATACCTCTAAACCACTGGAGTAATCATTTTCGTTGTTCACATCTGTCCTGGTTTTAGGAAAATCCTTGGTGCCCATTGTCTTTCTTACCCTAACCCAACTAAATGCAATCACATGTGATTCATGAAAGTCAACTTCTTTTCACTTTTTACAAACAATGTGTAATTCCTGCAATATTAAGCTGCATTAACCCATTTAACACGCAGTCTACCCTCATGAAGAATGACTGTACTATACACATATACATGTATCATGCTTCACTACAGACCACACAAAGTTTAACAATGGTGAGTGGAATGTGGCACATCTTTCTCTAAATTATTGGCAGTTTTCTGATCAAACTGACTATGAATCTATATAGACATATATAAATAGTGAAAAAATTGCATTCATATTAATAAACTTGAAATGTTACAAGCAAATAGTCATAATTCACCAAAGAACAAGAGATACGGCCACCGGGGGATCCGCCATTAACAAAGAAACTTGCAAGATCTAAAGGCATATAAATACTTAAAGGAGATGGATATTGAAGTCCTGTGCATGCAGCTCCCAGATTTTTTTGAAATGAGCATGGTCTGAAACACGACGAAGCTGATTATATAACACTGGAAGATCAGATAAACCTGACTTTTGAATAAACACAGAAGAAAAGTATATCATATCACCTGGTCATCCTGATATGACAAACGTACATAATAAATTAGTTTATTTGACATGACTTAAAATAATTTGGCGTTGTTTTATCAAATAACGTCCTTGGCAAACATTCCTGTATATTACCATATAAATATTGACACATTTCCATACTCAGCCACTTCTTTTCCAAGTGACCGAAATAATTTTCTGTCAATGACAACAAGCTTCCAAAAATTGATGCGCCTACTTTGATGTGATTAAGGAGAATGAATCTTATATGGTAGAACTACATGATGGTGAATAATTGTGCACAGTATCCATGAAAAATATTTTTCTAACTAATCGTGTATGAGTTGGTAATTATGGTAGCACGAAATTACAAACTTTTGTAAAGCATAGTAGCTTTTTGTGCTGTTTTGAAGTCCACATTGAAATCCTCAAGACTCAGCATCGAGCAACTGCAGGATTTGCGTCAATCAATGATCCCTCTAGTGAAAAACAAAAGAAACTGATATCCACTTAACATAAAAGTGACGAATGAACTGAAATCTCTAGACACCGATTAAACAAATGTAATCTGACTTCAGTTGAGGCAGGGAAAGCCGTCATCATAAACAAAAAAGACTTTGTCAAAAAGCACAATAATTACACTACTAACCACGTGATCGACATCCAGTTTAACGGTTAGTCAGTCAGATCTAAAAAAACTCAGAAATTTAGAAAAGCTGGTCAAATCACAAAATAAGAACAACGGAAGATGAAGAAAAACGAAACAGTCATCAGAATATTCTGATCTTTGAATTTAATCAACATAATGAAAAGTAATCCTTCAGATTATTTTGAGTGTAGTGAACTCTTTACCTCTTGTGTAATAAAGCATCAAAAAATCGGTTGTCGTTAAAAATAAAGTATGAAAGCAAGAAACCCTTGGCAGTTGAGTCCTTAAGCCATGCACGTATCGCACTATTTCTGCATAGTAAACTGAATGACATAAATATACCGGCTATTTCAACAATGTCTGCAGAAGTTAAACGCTATATTTAAACTGTGCGCAATCATATATTGTTATTTCAATAAAAATCAATCAGTGCAAATTGACCACAGCATGCCTACACTAAATAATGTGCTCACCAAAACAATTTCATGGAACCCAAGAATTAGAGAATATAATTTCACAAACATATTGAAGAGTTTATAACTTTATAACTTGGCTGATTTCGTGGAATTCACTGAGCATTGGGCGTTATGAAAAGCATCAGAAAAAGCATATGAATTGTCGAACATCTTATAAAAATGCGTTAATCGTACTGTGAGTTTAAATGGGGTTCATAAAATAAGTAGGATGATTTGCAGAGTAGGCAGCTAAATAACCGCAGTTCAGATTTTTCAAACATACTTAGTTTTTTGTTGATATCTGAGCAACCGATATCGCTAACAGATAGTTTGTTCTCATAGTGAGGAGTTGAATAAACACTATTGGTTATTCGAAACCAAACGAAAAAAGAAAAGTGGCATAACAAACCTGCTGTACAGAATATCACCAACAGTATATGATGTCTTAACAAACTGTTCCATATACGAATTGTATAATTCCGAAGAAGAGAAACAAAAACACTACGAGTTAAAAATCTTTGATTACAACTAACAATTAAATGTTATCTTTGTTGAAGAAACCAAAAGGATAAAGAGATGGAACTCACTGTGTCTGCGTATCTACCACCGAAATATAAATAGGGTACGGTTTGTGACAAAAGGTATTCCATAGCTGTGCAAATAAATCCAGAAAGCCTGCTTTCATATTGTTCCATCAGAAAATGGAAAGAAATACGAAATCCGTCAAGTTGAAGAGACTTAAAATTGTCAAAGTACTTGTCATTACTGTTATGTAACCATTAAAGTTAATGAAACAGCCTTTGATGCTACTTTAGACAAATACAATGAAAAAAATCGAAGTGAGTTACAAGAAAACTAATGCAAGTGCTCTAAAGCCTCAAGTAAGTTGATTCAACACAACGACAATTTCGTTTATCGTTTCTGCGTAACTTGGATCCCATTTTCACGATTAGCCCGATACAAATGTCCATCTTGCCAAAGACGTACTCAAGCATAATAAGTAATATAGTCGTTCATAGTGGATTAGTGTGGGGAAGAGGTATGTTAACACTACTAGATTTGATTCAGCTAAGTCATGCAGAATCAAGTATGGAAAATGATGACCAAAATATTGAGTAACTGATTTTCGAGGTTATTAAAACAACCCTTTTCTTTATGTTCTACAACCCTAGTCATGCTTATCTTCATATGCATAAGCATCACCTCCTGATAAGCTCCTTTTTGTAAACTTTATGTTCACTTATTCTCACATTGTTTACTGTTTGCATGTCCAACTTGACATGTCGTTATCTTTTCTTGTTCAGGCATAAAAAATTACTTATCACTAGTTATTTGCTAGGTAAACAGATTTTCTAGATTTCTTATCACTTAGCTGGTTAGAAAAACAGAATGAATGAAGAAATGTTCAGAGCAGTTTCTTGTGCATTGAAACTTTCTCTTCTAAAGGTTAGTAACGAGGATTCTACGATTTGAAACGTTTGCTGCATAGTTCGAATTTGTCAGTGGTCAACTACATTAACTTTCAAGCTAAGCCTGATGTTTTCTTACCTTACTCACAGTCAAAATAAGTATTCGAGTACACGTAAATAAATGAGTAAATGGACATAAATTTCCATGAAGTGAAGGAAACTAACTGGTTCGAAGCATAATAATCTCGGTGTTTTGGATAGCAGATAAAGTAACTAGTTGTTGTAAAAGCCTTGATGGATCCACCGCAGCAATGTGCTGAAATTTCACCCCATTGTCTATTCGATACTCAAACGGATTTACCTGCAAATCATCAAAACATTTCCTAGTAAGATTTTCACCATACCTCAAGGTTTGAACTAATCCATCTTGTATTAAATTATCCACACAGAAGTCCATCCTATGCTTTACTGTTTTAAGTGTGAATTCCCAGTTTCTTATATCAATATCTTTGTGTCTTCGTCATATTGTCATAGACATCATGCTGATAAAAAAAGTAGTTATACCGTTAACACTGTCATGAATGCCCGACGTTTCCAGATCTCTAAGATATGATATGAATAAAAAGACAGGGATAATATCAGTGTATTTCATTTCGACTTTTTAACTGGTTATAATATTTTTACCTCGTCATGGGAATTTCTCTGATTATTGAGTGGTATTGCAGCACTTATTGTCATGCTCCACCGATGACCTTCAAAAATATCAGTTACTTCTGCAAATAAACAAGTCGTTAGTGCAACATACGAAAAGCCTTCTTGACTCCAACATAGCCATCAAGTTGATGTCAAAGATACAGCAAGAAACGTCGAAATATTTTGAATCAACTCGTCATCAGGCTGCAACTCAGTACTACTCATATTCAAGAGTTTATCTTAACAGTTCAGTGTATTGGCGCTCTACAATTCGAACAATTCGATCAAACATTTCTGTCAAGTCAATTTATATTAAACCGAAGAGTGGAAGGACAAATATAACAACTAATATAATAAGGGGTTAAAATTGAGAGAGATGAGAATAAAAAAGAAGATTGATATAGTTGGTCCTAATTTGAGTGAGAAAGCAAAATTCACTAATGTAGACGCAGTGTTAGAACAAATTACTTTTCTACCTACAAAGTTAGTTTGAATTTGTGAATGGCTATCGCATCCACAAATCTCAGTATACTTCCGTGATTGTTCCCATATAAAGCGTTGAAAACTGTTTGAACACTAATTTTGTGATGCGTTTCTGTAATATGTTCAGCTGTACATAAAGCAGGTTGTCTTCCATACGCCCTTAAAGTAGCTCCCCAATCGATGTGTTTTTATAACCACTTAGGTACATTTTTTTACACTCTCAACTGCATGCTTTCACCATTTCCAGTGTTTTTATGACCTTACAAACACGTAAACTGGCAAACACAATGTTATGTGGCGTGGTCACATAACCAGTGTCTAGGCTAGTGGTGAAGCTTATGTTTTGTCTTTTCTTCAACCACAAGCTTAGCTGCATAATGTTTTTCCTAATGGCTGATGTTGGCCTAGGTTTCAAAATAAGTCTATTCCACTCCCCTCAGCATGACAGAGTGAAATAGACACTTCTTTTAGAAATAGTTTATACTGCTGGCTTTGCTACTTCCTAACTTCTACAGCTGTTTATAAACTTCAATATATATCCATTTTCCACAAGTGTATTAGCCTATAATTTGGCATCTCCATTCATTTTATGTGATATACAAATATCGTGGGTCATATTAAAGAGATATTTTCTCATACCTTGCTTTTAGAATCAGTTTGTTGTCTAATCCACTTGTTGAATAGCCTGAATAATTTAACATCAAATTGCCATCAAACGACGTGACATGTCATCATGAGTATGGTTTAATGTAGATGAGCACAACCACAAACTCAATTTGAACCATTTAGACATTCTACAAGAAACAAGCTTATAGACTGTAGGGGAATATTTCGATGTGCTGTACTTCGGTTTGACGGCGATCGGTAGACATGTGGATACTGACCAAATATACGGAATACCAAGAAGGAATCGACCAACCGGCAATCAGTCAAGTAAGTCCATAGTCAGATATTAGATCAGCTCCATTGATATTTCTCCACAAAATTCAAATTATTCTCATTAGGATGCTGTGCACGCACTATGAAGCAATCAGAAGTACCTCCCTTTGATTTTCTTAGACTAGAGATGTTCTCATAATGTATTTTCGGGAAGTCATTCTGCTAAAATCTTTGCTAAACTTTTATGGGGCATTCTTTACAACTATCTTCTGTAGGTTTGGGAGCATTGTTATCTTTACTGAATACTTTCATGAAATATTGACTACAAGCAAATGTTATACTTGCCACTCTCTATCCAAAATTATTTCTGAATTCAAACATATGTTTCAGTGAAAAGAATATTTTCTTGTATATACTAGTTATTTTTTTACTTCCCACATCCAAACAAATCTAAATGGACAACAACCGATGTGACGGGAAAATTAACTCATCAAACAACTAGAACGTATGTCATAAGAAACAATTTCAGCCTGATTTTACGTCTGCATCACTGATCATGGTGAAGTAATGACTCACTTCAAAGATCGATTTGTCAAAAGCCTAAAAAGGAAAAGGCACTAAGAGTATTTGCACAGTTTCGTCCCTGTGACAAGGTAAAGAAACTTGATTACCTCTCTTGCTACAAGAATTTGTCGCATATGCATGAAAAATGCTTTGAAAAGAGAATTTGGATTGTCCGAAAAGTCTATGATTAAGAATGGATACCTTAACTTATTTGCTGATATATATATACATATATATATATATATATATATATATATATATATATATATATATATGTAAGCCATAGCAAAACAGAACTTAAAAGACATTCGAATATGAAACTAAAATTCAAAAGCGATATAGTGAGTCAAGTTTTACAAACTCGTCTATCTAGTTCATTAAAACACCAAAGATAAGGCCCCACTGTCAGCAACAAACATGTGTAGATAATTTATTCGCTTCTATGAAGCTAGCCACGAAAGCCGTACCAGTAGGGCGATGTCAAGATGCACTGGTGAACATTTAGCGGCAAGCCTATCAGAATACAATCCAACTTGAAAAACACCTCCACTTACTGTCATGAATCATCTGAACATAACTCATTCGAAGCGACATATTAGTTGTGACTAGGTTGGTCAAAAGAAATTTCGACTGAGTTTTATTTAGACAGTATAAACTCTGGCTGTTCACACACAGAATGCTAAACTCTGTGTATATAAGCGCTTCGTTCAACCGATTTCGGCTCCTTAACACTGGTTTCACAACTCTTTGGAGTTCCGTACACGAATCCGTCTCTATGAATCTGAAGAGAACGAGAAAAAACAATGGAAGCATGGTAAGACGGACCCATGTTTTATGGGGAAACCTTTCCAACTACTTACAACCTAGAATATCAAGATACATAGTCTTAATGAAAATGTGGCGTACTTTGAGTCAGTGAGAGAAAACAGGATACTGAATACAGTCGATCTTACAATCAAAAGCCAGTCAATTGTACCTGATTACTTATCTGGCACAGTGAAAAGTTGTTTTCTTATTGCGTACAAGTAAAAGATTGCCTTCTGTTTCGTCAGTGTAGCAGTGTCTCATTTCACTCGGTCATATAGCTACAGCTGTCCTACATGGGAAATCGCCATCCAATTATTAACGCGAAAATATCTCTTATCAGTTATATTTCAGCATTATTGACATGGAATTAGTTGGTTTAACAACGCAACAATGATGACATACAAAGTGGTTGTCTGCCAGTTTTACTCACATGGAAATAATTAACCGCCTTTTGAACGGCTGGTGGTTTTCAGCTGGTTCTGAAGTGAAAGACTGGGCTGCATTCGCCAGTTGAAATTCTTCTACATATGATGAGTAATTTCCGTCGAATATGCGTTTAACGCTTCCGAAAGGTAGATGAAAAAAGATATCGGCATACAATAAAATCTATTCAAGTTGCTACAGTTCTCAACAGCCAGCAGCCAAGAGTTGATTTCACAAACGCTCCCTGAATTAGGTCTAAGCATTTGGAATGATATGGAATAAATAAAAGTTAGTGAAAATATTCGAAGAATATCAAAAGGATTACATAAGAACTTCCATTTCGCATCTAAGCGAAAATGAATTGTTTTCCAGCTTTATTTATTTGCAGCTGATTTCCACTGACCATTTATCATAGGAAACTTAAGAACAAATGTTGGATATAGATGTCGCATACAGTGCCTTTATAAGCATTGACTTTACGTTCCAGACGCCCTGAAAATTGTGAATTAATCAGGTCGAGACCACGAAGAACATTTCACAAGTAGGGTCATGCAGACAATCCTCTCCAACTTCATCTATGGTTACATTTTTGAGGAAGCCCTGAAAGAATTGTTAAAGTTTTTATAGATCCATTAACAGGAGGAAGAACCTCGCCTGGTTAACTAGTTCACTAGTTACTAGACGGTCCTAAGCCCGAAAAAAGATGGAAGGTTGGGAGTAAGGCTAGCAATCCCACCCCGTAAAACCAATCAAAACGCCAAAAAAACTTCAAAGTGAAGACAAAAAATAAAAAATAAAAACAACATTATTCCTCGCTGGAATTGGAGAGGCGAAATGACGCCGGTTGGTGAAAGCATTCGAGAAGCCAGTCGGCTGATCTGTCTTCTCTTCTCTCGATGACAGTGAAAGTAAGAATGGGGAAATGGAATGTCCGCATCATGTTTGAACCTAGCGAGGCTGCCTAGATTGCCAAAAATATGAGAAAATATAGCATTGAAGTACAAGGAATCGGCGAGGAATGTGCAGATGGAATGGAAGTGGACTCTCGAAACTGTCAACTGGAGAATCAATAATCTACTCCGATATTATCACCCAGATGACAACCACGAGCACACTGAGTTTTGCAGTGGCTATCATGATGTCCCTAAGACCATCGAAGGCTCATATCCATTAGGAACCAATATCCCCCAGGATCATGACAGCAGGGTTCAACTCAAAAGGAAGGAAAGTCACAAGCATAGAATGCTACGCTACGCATATACAGATAATGCAGGTAAAGAGAAGAAGGAGGAATTCTACAGACAACTGCAATCAGTACTGGACAAGACCTCAGTTGGTGATATCAAAATTCTAATGGGTGGGGTGACATGAATGCCAAACTGGGAGGGGGGGGACAACACAGGAAGAGAACTAACCATGGGTCGAGAAGCGCTCGGTGGGGTGATGAACGAGAATGGAGAATTGTTTGCAGGATTGTGTGCACTCAACGATTTGACGATTGGAGGCAGTGTGTTCAAGCACAAGGATATCCACAAAGCGACATGAATTTCACCAGATACCAGGACGCACTAAAAATCAGATCGACTTCATCTCAATGTGGAGAAAGTGGAGACGCAGTCTACTTGACATAAGGTCAAGAAGAGGAGCAGATGTAATTTCAGACCACTATCTACTGCTAAGAACCTACATTCAAAATCAGGCTGAAAGCCATCATGGAAGTTGGTGATGGACGACCACAATTCAAGTTCAACACTCAGGATGGAAACTGAAGGACGAAACTACAAAGTAAATCTTCACGTCAGCCATCAAGACAAAATGGGAGATCTCGAGGAACATCCCTGAAGAAACCTGTGTGGAAGAACACTGGAAGTCTTTGAGAGAGATGTGGAATGAAACTTGTGCAACCGTATTAAGAATGAAGAGGAAAGAATATAATAAATGGATCTCGACGGACACATGTAAGCTGATAAGGGAGAGGAGGAAGGTGAAGCGGAGTATGAACCAGTACAAGGGTGAACGACGTGAAGGGGAACTGAACACAATGTATATAACACTACACTGGACAAAGGAGTGAAGAATAGTGAGCGCAAAGACAAAAGATACTTGTACAACATACTTGAGAGTGAAGTGGAACAGGTTGCAGGTAGGAGAGGCAGAGACCTGACAACATTATGTCAAATAGTCAGGGTACAGTCTGGGAAGAGATCAACACAGATGAAACCAATAAAAGATGATGAAGGAAATCTAATGACCAAAGAAGAGAGACACAGGAAACGATGAGCTGACCAGTTCAAGGAGCTCTTGAATCGACCGTCACCTGCACTTCATCCGAAAATACCACCTGCAGCCCAGCCACTGAACTACAAGTGAACACAGACCTCTGACGAAAGTGGAAGTCCTGAACGCCATAAAGCTACTGAAATGCGGGAAAGCAGCAGGAATATATGAGATCCCGCCAGAAGCACTGAGAACAGACGCAGAGACAACAGCGGACATGCTCACACCACACCACTATTGCAGAAGGTGTGGAAGGAAGAGAAGGTACCTGCTGATTGATAGGAAGAGGGGCTACCTTGTCAAACTGCCGAAGAAGGGAGACCTCAGTGTTTGCATGAATTGGCGTGGATTCACTCTCCTGTCCACACCCATCACAAGCAAAATATTATGCCGCATCATACCGGAGAGGCTGAAGGATGCGCTAGATTTAAAACTACGACCGGAACAGCCTGGCTGGCTGGCTTCAGGAAGTACAAATCATGTGCGGACCGAATTACAACGATACACTACGCATCATCATAGAACAGAGTATAGAATGGCAGTCAACTCTCTACCTCAACTTTATCGACTTTGAGAAGGCCTTTGACAGTGTCGACCGAGAAGTAATTTGGAAACTGCTTCAACACTACGGCGACAGCAACAACAAGTTCCAATCACCATCATCGGGAGGAACTTAAAGGAAGTAACCTCCTTCACCTATCTAGGAAGCACTGTTTCAACTATAGGCGGCACGGACGAGGATGTCAAAGCCAGAATCGGAAAAGCAAGATAGGTGTTCATTAACCTGAAACCAGTGTGGAGATCTTCTGCACTCTACTCAGCATAAAGCGTGAACAAGATTCGGGTTTTCAACACCAATTACATCAAGTCAGTGCTTCTATATGGTTCAGAAACTTGGCGCATCATGAAAGGCACTTCTAACAAACTACAGACATTCATCAACAACTGCCTACACTGGCTTGTTACTGAAGATTAGATGGCCAGAATAACAAGAAACTCTGGCAACGAACCAACCAAGAACCTATCACCTATAAAATATGCAGAATGGAGATGGATTAGGCATACACTGATCAGGCCGATTAGTGACATCACACGTCAGGCCAGACCCTTGAGTGGAACCTTGATGGGGAGCGATGAGTTGGGCATCCCAGGTGAAGTTGACATGGAGGGGATCGTGTGAGGAGGAAATGAGAGCTTGCGGGTAGTGTTGGAACCAGGTTCAAAGATTTCAGAGAACAGAGCGCATTGGAGACGTGCTACTTATGTGTTTCTATGGCGTTATTCAAGGATAGTTGTGTTGAATTGGCGTGTGTTGTAGCACCATTGCTTCTTGAAGGTAAGTAGCATGAGCGATTATGCAACTTCATGGCTTGAGTAGTAGGCAAAACAAGTGAAAATGGAAACCAGTGGCTATCATGCCTCAGTTTCCTTGATTTTTTGTTACCGGTAAGTTTGATGGAAGAAATGTATCCATTTTGAAGTTGACATGGAGGAGATCATGTGAGGAAGAAATGAGAGCTTGTGGGTAGTGTTGGAACCAGGTTCAAAAGATTGCAGGGAAGAGAATGAAATGATGACGTGCTACTGAAGCTACTATGTTCTACTAGGGACTCAAGAGACAAATAATAATTATGTATTCCAATTCGCTTCTCCAAAATTCCTGAGTGTACATAAGTGCTTTGAATTTCTTTTCCTAATTTTGCGTTGAATAACTCAACGAATTTCAGTAATTCACTCATTATTCCTAGTGCTTATGCTTTCCTGTGTTTTATAATGGATGAAAAACTGTAAAATGAAGTTCACTGTCTGAATTCTATCCATTTAGCTGTCTCACTTTGATCAGCATTATCAAACGGGGTGAGTATTTTTCATTTTTGCCCAGCCTAATATAATAATATTCCAAAGAAATTATCGTGTAATTTTAGCTTTATATCACTTATTTGAAACACCCTGCTTGTTACTGCATGTGAATACATTGAAACCTTTCACCATGTGCTTTCAGTTAGAAACTAATAGAATTACTTGAGGGTCTTTTGAACCTATTTGGGTTTCCTTCTGCATTTTAATTTAAGAAACAATGAGATCAATAAATTTACAAACAATTTAATTTAATTTTGGTGTTGAGGTCTGACTGAGAACATCATTTACTGTCCATCTTTATCTTGAATACTTAGAGTAAATATGGAATTTAGAAGTTTGCCTAGACTACCGATGGAGTTCAGTAAGTCTCCATTCTGTTTACGTTAACCAATCACTGTCAAGTTAGCTGGAATAAACTGATATTTTGTCGTTTAATGAGCATTCAGAGTGCGATGTGAACGAGCACACACAAACAGGACACATTTTGTAAAAATTTTCAGACAACAATCTGGAAAGTCAGCTATTTCAAATCAGTTTAGCACTTTAGTTCACTAACCAGTGAAATCATGATCTAGCTGGGACAACCCACATTTCAAATTATCAACAGATAGACAAGTGAGTGTAGTCTTAAAGTGAAATACATGTTAAGAAGTAGTTGTATACATAGAGCTTTTGGTGCTTGGTATACGTGGAGATGACATTACCTTAGATTGACGGAAGGGAGAAGGTGAATCACACAGTTTTGCACTCTAGTTTGCACTTCAACTGTGATGATAACATGGGCCACAGTAATATTTTCTTCCAAATTCCTTGATCTACTTTCATTTGAAGCTATTTGTTCTGACACGTTCAACATGACAGCTAAGTTTTATTTAAATGAAAGATATAATTCTTCTGAAGGCAACTTCACATTCATAACTTTGCTAGGATGATGCTTTGATTGTGAAATTAGATTCAATTAAAGATTTACTTAAGTTCTACGCAACTTGATATCACTTACCATGCCTTCGGTGACGATGCAGATGATTCTTAGCTTATTGTTTTACCCAGATGGATGACTTGTGAATTTCACTCAGTCAGGGATACACATTAGTGATGTTTTAGTCAACGTTCAAACTCCTATTGGTCAACTACTTTTGCCATCAAACACTTGAATTTCGATTCACCAGTTACTACGTATTTTTTTACGAACAAGTGGTATAAAAAGCACAGTTTTTGAACTGATAGATAAAGTGTTTGTCTAGGCTGGCTCGATTTCACATCGGTATCCGTCACCATATCCGGTGTTTTAAGCTTTTTATGCTTTCATTCTTTATGTCTTCATGTCACTTCAGGACAAAGCGAACGTCTAGACGAAGATGAGTACATGTAATTGCTCAAAATCATTTATTTTATGTTTGTTGTTTTGAAAATATATAGTGGCAAATAAAAAGAAAAAATATACATTCCGGAATCTGTATCTCGCTAGACCTGTTGTAAAGCTTTTTATTTTAAAGGTTTATGTGTAGGGATTTATTTGAATGCACTTTTCGTGGAAACGGAATCTATGCAATACTCATCAGTGACATGCCTCGAGATGAGGTGTAACGAAGTCGTGACCTGTACGCCATCCTAATCGGATATGAAGACACATAATCAACGATGGCTTTGAATGATGGACACACCATATCACGGAAAGACGGAAGTAAGAAAATGTGAACTGTTGGATTCCAACACTATGGTTGCAGTTGGACTTGGTGGTGTTAGGTTCGATCATTGATGGAGTCATGGGTGCACACTGTCACGTAGTCTCATGCTCAGAAGAAACTGCTGTGTGATAATGACAGGTTTTCAGTTGTTCTAATACTGATGTTGGTTCGTTATTATATACTACCTTCAAATCGCTTTGTAATAGTTTGACTGAACTGAGGGTAATAAACAGTCAGTGCAATCGGCTACTGCTAGTCATACTGTCTATCATAAGAAAGGTTATGAACTGCTTCAATATCATAATCTACGAAGAATATGTATTCACCTGTGAAATAAATTCGGCTTGCTTCACTACTGCTTTTGGATAATAATTGTTCAGTGATCTGAACTAAGTTCTCATATTAGCCCAAAATCAATATTTTCATGAGTGTAGCTCTCTATGATTCGTTTAGTTTCAAGGTGCATAGAGGTGTAAATATTCAAGTCCCATATATCTGATTCGATGAGTTGGCCGACTTTATTTGCTTTCATCGAGGTTTTCCAGTTTTAAACTTGAAATGCATCGTATTCTTTGACTTGCAAACTAGAAAGTGAAAGTGTATAGTCAGTCAGTCAGCATCAGCACAGAAACTGGCGCTGGTGCATAATGGTTGAAGCCGAATACCATATGTCAGAAAATCAATCGAGACTTTTCCCAGGTGTAAGTTTTCTCCTTGGAAATCATCGCTTTAGCAGCGCATGAAATCAACCACTTTTCTACCCTCTGAATATACAATTACACTTTTTACGAATGTAAAAAACTAAAGGCAGCAGATTACCTTGCTAATTTGAAAGAATTTGAAAAATGATAACCTGAAAATCATGCTGAAACGTTAACTGAAAGAAATCAGGATTATTTAGTTAATCACTGAACTGAATTAATTCACTTTTGGTTGCTAAGAAAGTTCTAGAAGTTTAAATCTTTACAAATAAAACGACATTTATGCATCTACATATGAACTTAATAATGGAAACTGAACTGAGCCACGTTCAAACCAGCAGTGCCTTGAACAAACAGTCAAAACATTATTTCTTGTTTTTCAATCTTAATTTGAAACAAGTAGTTTCTTTTATGAAATGGATAATGTAATTAGAAGACGTAGATTATCTGAAAAATGTGGTGTATTAGAGCTATACATTTCGAACAATCTGGAAGTGAGGGAAGGACAAATATGGCATACATGAATTCAATAATAAGAAAGATAATGGAAGAAAAAAAAGATAAGGTTCGAAAACAGTCTTGGTAATACGATAAAATAAGCATTACCAAGGTAGGCTTAATGTAAGGACAAACTGTTTTTGCACACACAATGGGGAGTTAAATTTATTTATGGTGCTCTAATGTTGTAGATGACTTAGTAGTTCAGAATAGGTTTAAATTAAGATTTTTTCTCATTTGCCACCTTAAAACTTTGATGCAATGTTGTTCAATGTTAGATTTGTCTAGTTGATTCAGTTGTATTTAAACAGTGACTGACAGAGAACAAATTGTCGCTCACAATCATCGTCCACTTTCATGTGATTATGAATAATGAATTGTATTCTGCAGTTCATCTGCTAATTTAAACCAATAATTTGAGTACTTTATCTGAAAAACAAATCTATTATGTGGTATGCCGTATTTGTAATATAGTGAGATTGAGATTCTTCAATGAGCTTTGGTTGACTTGTGGCGTTGACGTGGCATTCGATGGAAAGCAGTTTCTCAATCTGAGCTTTTGTTAAAACTCAACAGTGGGATCAAATCAAACTTATTTTTGAAAAGGATTTTAGTGGCAATGATTTCGACAGTTATACAGAAGAATTTAGAATGTACTGAATCAAATAAAAATAAGTATGAAGTGGCAGGAATTCATCTTGAAATTCCAGGGTTATTCGACTTGGAAGACGAGAATTGTCCAAGCTTCGTCTTGGTAATATACACTCACCTGTATGACAATAATACAACTCATGAGGCTGTTTTAATTACTCCAACAATATTTTTTGTTGTCTATAATTATAAGTGAATGCAAGAAACGTACTGATACGAAGTACTTTGTCAACTGATGTTTGCAGTTAGTTCTTATCAAACATGATTATAGGTAAACGACTTTACCGATAGTCTTCATAAAGGAAGATTTTGTTCAAAAAGTGGTGGAATTTTTCGCTTTAAATCAGTATTCAGTCTGTATTTCATCAGTTCCCGTTTCGATAGAAAGGTATTCTGTGTGAAATTCTGCTTCCAATAAAGGAATTCACTTAGTAGTGTTATTTGTTGACTTGAGTGGTTCGTTTCTCAATGCATCTGATGCAAGTTTCAGGATACGTCTACTACTTCTTGCTGCACACGGTTTGAAGCAATTGATTCAATCAAACGGCTTTGTGGTATAAGACTAATCTGTTTGTTAAATCAAACCTTTTAAGTTATTCATCCATATTAGATGCCTTCACTAAATTTGACAACAGTGGATAGTATGAATATAATTTTCTTTTCAAAGCATTTGGAAGTCATCTCTGAAAATGAAGTAACGGACCAAGTGGATTACTTTTTATTATTTCGCTTTTGAGTGTAGTAAGCTTTATTATCTTTGGAGGGAGGTAATCGAAACTAAGTTTATCGGATGGAGTTGCAGATCATGGCGAAGATATGGATTATCATTACTGCCAATAGATATCAATCATATTTAAATAACCAGAAAACTCGTATGTCAAAATGTTTGACTTTTCTATACTTCGTATCCTACAGGGGTACTTATGAGTTAATCAAACTATCAAACCCAAGATAAGAGGACTTAAACTAACTGTTGCTGCGCCTAAATATGCTTGCATTCTTAGTCTGTTCTACGGAATGATGTTGCATGACATTTCCATGTTAAGAGATGGGATCGTATGAGGTTCAGCAACTTAAAGATATGAGAGCCCTGTAGTTTCTCTGTGACTGAAACATTTTAGTTAATTATTTGGCTTCATAATTATTCAATAGTTGCACCTTTGAACTAGTCATGAACCATCGTGCAATAGGATTTCACAGCATGAAACGGAAAATAATTATATCATTATCCTTAGTTATCTAAATGCTGTCTTACATTTTGTTGATCTGTTGAAAAGCCAATGTGGCAATTTTGATTATTTGTATTGTTTAAAATACATACACATTTTTTCAATAAAAATGATACTATTTAACCGAAAAATGAAACAAAAGTAAATGGTTGAGGGATTTTAGCTTATTGTATTTCTTTTATGTTGGTTTGTCTCTCATCCGTTCCCCAGTCCCAATAGGAATTCAGAATCGGAGAAACTACGCTTTAATTATTTCTGCAAGATCAGATATCCTAAGTTTACAGAATAAGATGATTTAGTTAACGTCAAGTCTTATTCTTATCAGCTGCATTCATGCTGGGTTTATTAAGAACTTCACAACAGAAGGTTATCTAAAAGATTCACATCGAAATGTGCTCATATTTTTTTAGTTTAGAAATTAGATTAAGATGCGGAAGCATTGGGTCTTTACGAAGGCCATTATTAACAGAAATTATATATGGGATAGTTTTACGCATAGCTATGTGAGTAAAGCGAGAAATGAAAGATTAACAAGCCTAGTTTTTCTCGTCTTTCCAAGTTGATCTGGAGAACTAAATATCTGAAACTTTGTACGCAATTGAGTTGCGAATTCTACAATATTAATGATAAGGGATTTCAGTAAACTCAAAAATAATTAACCAAAATGTTACTCAGAGAAATGGAAAAAACGTTGGGTTGTTTAAACAACCCAGCTCAGAGAAGACAATATAACTAAGACCATCCACCTGAGCTGTAAATATTCTCCAACATATTCGAATTATTGTATGACTACCTTCAGTCATTGTCGAATTCAAATGCTTTTTTTGTATTAACGTGGTAATCAGTGTTGAGAAGGAGGCATGTATTTTAACTGCCAATATGATTTAGTCAGTTGGTGTTCAAACTTCGTGGAAAATAGTGCGTGAAACGGATATGAATCTGTCTTTCTGTTCTCGAGACCAACCTGTATGTTTTGTACAAGTAGGATAATATTTACACCTGGGATTAACCAATGACACCAAATTTAGGCACGTTAAATGAATCTACTTCAAAACATTGAATTCATCATTCAACGTATATGTTTGTTCCTGATTTAGTTAAGAATCTCGCAAGAGGAATTAACTGCGTGAAACGTCCTAGTTTTGCATCTTCTAGTCACATCAATTCATTATGTGTTTCGCATAGCTTTCAAGTATATCAGTAATACAAATATGGTTGTCAGTAAACAATAAACGTTTAAATTCATCATCAAAGCGACTAAGCTTTTCATCAGATAACCATTTCTTTATCCAAGCAATACAGCTAATCTGTACGCACTTGAAAACTTATAGATATACCCTATATTCATGCATAAACTGTTTGTCTATTCTTTTTATACAAGTAGTTAAATTCACACAACATTCTTGCCTTTTCAAAAGCTATTCTTTTAGATGGGCAGACCAAAGTTTGTCTATCACATATTTCCCAGTGTTAAATTAGGATTATTCTCGTCATTCACATACAGTAGTTGAGGTGACATATATCTTCACAACGCTTCATAGATTACTTTCCCTTTACATCGTTGCACATAATATTTAATTCAAAGAGTATTTCAGTGTACTTTGATTTGACTGCTCACAGTTCATGGATGGAGGATTTTGATTTCACTACAACATGAAATCATTCTTTGGTGAATAAGTTAGTTGAAGATTGAAGGATTGCATTTTCCGGGACCTGTTTCTCATCTGTACAACGCGTGGAAGGTAGTTCCTGCTATACCTTCAAGTAACACCACAGTCATTTCTACCTAAAATCTGAAAAGTACATTTAACAACCCATCTTTTTTAAACATATGAAGTATACCATTTTCCGCAGACTTGCTTACACGTGTACAGCTCTCCTACCATAATCTTTGAATAAGCAATAAGTAATAATAAGAATAATCGATTCCCACTTCCAGATTGTAAGTCAACTAGAATGAAGCTTAGTGGATGTGATAATACTTGTTGGTTGTATAGCCGCTTGTGTATTTGGAAAGGTTAGATCTTTCATAATTCATTTAAAAACACTAGGTAGTTGGTAAAAGTGACAAAAGTGTTTTTTATCTTTTGTGTGTTCTCCTGCCACGCAGTAAGATGCAACTGTTATGTGCCACTTCATGACGACCGATCACTTTGTACATGTGTTCCTGCATTTTGTAAATACTTCTCTACGCCTCTTGCAACTGCTTTTCAGCTGTAGGAGAAGAATCATGTTTGGATACAAGCATACATGTAAACACAGTTTCCTCTTAAAGCCTTCTTAACAGTACCATTAATGTAAAGTTCCACAATACTAAAATTCTCTTCGTCAGTAGCTCTGCTTCTAATATAGGAGTAAAACCTGGGCAGTGTGGTAGGTAGTAATTCCATTTTATTCCAGTTTAATTCCTATTTATCAGAAACATCACACAGTGAAACAGTATCATTTACTTCATAATGTTTGGGATACAATTTGTTGTCCACATTCATGCCAGGTAACTTCAAATCTATATGGCAGAGTTTATATAGTTCCAATTTTCTCTCCTTCTTTGTGATGACAAGGATAGTGAAATTTTCCACTTATCTTGGATGTGTGCAGAAACATTTCTATTAGATATATTTGGGGTTAATTCGATAAACAAAGATTCGGTTATCAATCTTTCCCTCCCCCACTTAATTAAATGAGATTTTGATACTGTCGCTGTATCACACCCTACCATTGTCAAGCATCCATAAGTGTGTCTGAGATGAAAAGTGATGGTGATGATTCCATGGTAACCCGTTCAGTTTGCTTATATATTTTATTTCGAAACAATATTAAAGCAAACTGAAGGAATCGCCGTGGGATCACCAATATCTCTAATCAGGGGCAGGCACATCTACCGATAGTTGGGAACGGATGGCCCTGCAAACGCTTGGTCCTACTCCTACTTCTGATGTGTAGAAGATACGTTTGCATTACTGAAATCTTAATATACCAATATGTTCTTGAGACATATAAATTCAGTAGTGAATGCAATCCAGTTTACCTGTGGCATAGAGAATGAAGAAGATGAACTAACAATGTTGGATTGCAAGATTAAACGAACACCAGACTGAAGTTTAGAGACTAGTGTCTATAGGAAAGCTTCTAATTCAAGTCGTTAAATAGACTTCAAACCTTGTCTCAGTTTAAGAAGCCTTTGTTGAATGTCTAAGAGATAGGGCGGAAAGGCTTACTGGAAAGACAGGAAATCGACGACAAAGAATTATACACATCAAGAATATCTCACGTCTTAATAATTACGCACCTAAGTTTATAAATAAATTCATTTAGCAGTTCATTCATGCAAAAAAACTATTAGCAGTAATAGGATAAGTAGTAGTAGTGCTAGTACTAGTACTGATAGTAGTAACACAGATGTTATTGATAATAACCCCACTACTTATCGTAACAATGATAGTAAATATGATAACAGGGTTGAGAATCCGAAGCCTCTGTTATGTCACTATACAAGGGAAGCATCTCAGAAGCATTAAGAAGAATTCGTAGTAAGACTAAGATATAAGTGGCATTTCAACCAATGAACTCGCATAGAAAAAAGCTTTGTAGGTTAAAGGATCCTACTGATGCAATTAGGCAAAATAATTTACTTTACCAAATCCCTTGCATTGATTGGTAGGACAAATACATAGGTGAAAGTAGTCGACCAAGGTGCATTAGCATAACAGAGCACAAAAGCTTAGCCCAGTCAAGATAAGCAGATCTTAATGAGATAAGAAATTTAAAATAAGCCCGGCTATAGCTGTGCACACACTTATATCCAATCACTCAGTAGGTTGGGGTAGAACGACAGTATTACCAATTAAAACTAATGTTGATAACTAATTAATAATTAAACTAAAAATAGTGGTATCAGTTCACCAGATAATATGGATGAAAATATCGAATAACTGACACATTTAAAACGGATGTAGGTTGAAGTTTATAAAGCGCTGTAGAGGTCATACATGGTTCCCGAAACAAGGGTCCATATCACTCTTTCATGCAGAAACGAGCTTGATGGTATAGTTTTGAGACTTGGGTTAACATATTACATAGCTAATCTTATCACTGTGGAAAAAACAAAACATCTGCTTCACCAAAAAACTAAATGCTTTATCACTGATAATGTCACTCACACCCATTCGGTTTTCTAATATACATGTGTATTTGGTCACACAAATATGGGGAGGAGTGATTGTGCCAGCCAGGTGAAGATGGGAGAACATGTACCTAAATGGCTGGAAAGCAGATGGAGTGTGAGACCTTGATAAACTCTGATGGGAGACGACCCTCTTCTTAAATAGTTAAATAAATTAAAGGCACTCCAAAATTAGTGTACAAACAGTTTTCAACGCTTTATATGGGAACAATCACGAACGTATACTGAGATTTGTGGATGCGATAGCCATTCACAAATTCAAACTAACTTTGTAAGTACAAAAGCAATTCGTGCATTAGTGAACTTTACTTTCCTAACCAAATTAGGATCAACTATATCAATCTTCTTTTTTATTCTCATCTCTCTCAATTTTAATCCCTTATTATATTAGTTGTTATATTTGTCCTTCCACTCTTCGGTTTAATATAAATTGACTTGACAGAAATGTTTGATTGAATTGTTCGAATTGTAGAGCGCCAATACACTGAACTGTTAAGATAAACTCTTGAATATGAGTAGTACTGAGTTGCAGCCTGATGACGAGTTGATTCAAAATATTTCGACGTTTCTTGCTGTATCTTTGACATCAACTTGATGGCTATGTTGGAGTCAAGAAGGCTTTTCGTATGTTGCACTAACGACTTGTTTATTTGCAGAAGTAACTGATATTTCTGAAGGTCATCGGTGGAGCATGACAATGAGTGCTGCAGTGGCATTCAATATCATGCATATAGGTTTCGTAGCTCATGTACGCTCCCTTAGCACTTATGTTACTCTACTGCCTTGCTTATTTAGATATTTTTCTTTGAAACTCCTCAAACAGCTTCTGATTGTTCTCAGCATGTTGGTATTCATGATGCACTGTAACGTTTCCAAACAATGTCAATCCTCATTTTCAAATATGAAGAAGAATCACTGTTGAGTTTGTTTATTCTGCTATTTTCAGGAATATCCTTATAAAAACAAAAAACAACCATTCTTTCTGTTTATTCAAATATTTTTTTACAGTTACCTTGCTCAGAATATTCCTCGTCGGCTCTCAGTACATCTGTGGCTCCACCAGCTTCCTAGCTACATTTTTCAAAAATATCCACTTTGCTGTCTTGTCAGCATTTGGCTTACTTTACCAATGTGTACAATTTTCACCAGGTTGAATGGTTTAAACTATTCTAACTATACGAACTCTTCCACTTCTAACAATAGCTGCTATTCAGCATTCGAAACATGTGCATAATCAAATGCAGGGAATCGACTGGAAAAAATTTTGTCACCTAATTTTCATTCTTTATTTTTGCACTGTGATTGCTAACGAGTTAAAGCCAAGCACGAAAATGACAACCAAATTCTAATTATGTAACTGATTTTTTACACCTCATCCTGGAAGGAATAATTCTGAAAGGTGAAGAACAAGATATTGAAAGTAGCTTATCAATTCCAAAGGCGCGGTGATATCCCATATCTCATTCTACTGGAGTTTAGCTGGAAAAACCTGAAAATCAAACTATGAAAACTCTGCAAATCAAAAGACGTGAAAGGAGCCACGTTTTAGAGAATACAGACAGTTTACGTGATGAACTTTATGACGAGAGGTAAAGAGATATTTTGCCTTAAAACTGGTTGAATGACAGAAAGGTGGCTTGTTCAGGTAAGTGCTACAACAGACGTGAGCGGAACTTAATCACTCGTCCTCAAAAGTCAGATGCTAGAAAACTGTACTAGAAATCGGATATCAATTAGCGCGAATCAGGAGGCTATGAAATGAAGAGCTGGTAAACATTTTTAGGTGTTTGGGTTTGCATGACAGTCAGAAAGCTGTCACCGTTCAGAAAATGACATATTCACACAGAGGCAATCATTCATAATTGCAGAGTCAGATTTTTGTACATTGTTTTGAAAATGTGTTACTATTTTACGTCTCAGTGCAAAGAGATTCTGAAACACTTGAATTAGTTAACACCAAGTGGCTGGTCACAGTTTAAAACAAACATTGAATACTTCTATTCACAATAAATGAATCCGAAATTGATAAACAAGATGATTTATGCTCAGTAAAGAATTTGAGTTATTATCAAAGGCAAACATTGTTCCTTTCTTATAATGAGCATTTCTTACAGAAAACAGTTTCATGTTAGTTCTATCTATTCGACTGAGCAGATGACGATAAAGTATTACATAATGCATGTCTTTCTATGAACAGCTTATTCCAAGTAGTCATATTCAAGTAGTGATAAAATTCTTGAGACCTTGTGCCTTCGTCCCCACAGCTTGTCATCATTTGCTGCCACTAGTCATAGAAATCTCTGCGTGACAGTAAAAAAATGCTGCGGCATTTTTATTACCTGTATCAGGTACTGACATGATGAGTAAATATTCAGCAACCAGTCTTTCTCTCCTCTTGATCATGTTTTAATTGCACACTGATGCTTTACACTAATTTCTCATGTGCTTGTGTTCCAGTTTGTGCATCATGCTATTTCTGAATTCTTAAAATATTATTTACGCATTTTATCTTATATATGACTAAGTTCGTATGCCCTGCTAACCTAAATGACTCTCATGAGCTTGTTCACCCTTTGTACCCACTGATTTAAGACTTCTGAATGAAGAAATCATTCACTTTCTCTATATGATGGTTTTATAAATGTCAATTATTTCAAAAATGTGAAAATATGATAGAGCATAATCTCTTGGTTGATAAACGTGACAGTGCCAGGAAAAGTTATTCTGTATTTATTTTTGATTTGATACATATATACATTTAATTTCAGCCAACAGAGTTACCGATAATTCACCAAGTAGCTAACACATTTTTGTTTTACAAACTGAGCATCCTGCAGCATGATAGGATGTCGACTGAAGAGGATATAAGATTAGAAGAGCCTTATAGTATGAAGAATGACAGAGGAGAAATCTATAAATTCAGTCAGTGATTCTTTGGATATTACAGGCCAAAACAGGCTGCTTGATTGAAACACAACAAGCAAAAAAAAATAATAGCTAAGTGCATTAAGGGAAATGGCTCGAAAACACTCGTAGCATTTTACTTACTTTTCTTCCTTTAAGGCAGTTTGTTATTATGAGCCTTTTTGAGAGGTCAGGTCACCGTTACCATCACATAAATCTTCATTGTCTTGGAGCAAGAAAAAAACTAAACATTATGTAGGGTACACTTTCATTTTATATGCAGAGTTGTATCAACAAAAGAATTTCCTTTAAGTACTTGCCCGCAATCTCTTTTAAAGGAGAAATACGAACTAAGAATATTCTTTGTTGGATAACTTTTTGTCAGGTAATTTATATCCGCAAATCAATCTGGTTATAACATAACTATATGACATAACAGAAAGATTTTTTGTTCATATTTGACTTTTATTACATAAAATGGGAATATTAAAATGTTTAAAATGATAAAACTCATCTATTCGAACATCACTGTCTACATTTTGTGGATTCGGAAAGCTGTCGTAAGCAAAATACTGCACTAAATACTCCTATGGAAAGCAAACCAACGATAGACACATTTGTGTTTAACAATGTTCACAGTATTCAAGACTGTAAATAAGGATGAGTGGTTGTTGGAAAACTTACTCCTACGGATTCCTTAAACATATGGTCAAATGAAACATTTGATGATCAGTTCAACTTTTTTAAATTGTGAAAACTAACTTCATGATCAAAAAAATTTCGTATTTTACTGCCCATCTAACAATTACTAAGAATGTCCACCTATTGTTTGTTTTATCGTCATGAGATGAAACTAACTGCATGAAGCAAAATTACTTACAATCTACTTAGCGTCAGATCCAGCCATTAATTTTTTAGCCTAATCTGACGGAATGATTTTCAACTTACTTCAGTAGCACCCCTCCATTTCACTCTCTTTACTGAAATATTTTGAACCTGGCTCCACCCCTGCCCACAAGCTGTCATTTCTTCTTCACATGATCTCCTCCATGTCAACTTCAGCTGAGATGCCCAACTCGTCGTTTTCCGTTTGGATTCCATTTGAGGGCCTGGCGTAGTGCGTTATGTCCTCAAATGGTTTTCTCAGTATACATCCAACCAATCCATCTCCACTTTCTTCTGCATATTTGTTGGGTGATAGGCTGTTGGTTGGTTCGGTGCCAACCAGCCAGAGTTCCTTGTTGCTTATTCTTATTATTCTGGCCATCTGATCTTCAGCAACGAGTTTAGGCAGCTATTGATGAATGTCTTTAGTTTGTTGGAAATGTTTTTCTTGTCGTGCCAAGTCTCTCAACCATCACATAGAAGCACTGACTTGACGTAGATGTTAAAAATCCGAAACTTGTTCACGCTTTATACTGAGTGCAGAAGACATCCACACTGATTTCAGATTAGTGAAAGTCTGTTTTGCTTTCCTGATTCCAGCTTTGACATCCTCATCTGTGTCGCTGCCTCTAGTCGAGACGGTGCTGTAGGTGAAAGAGACAACTTCCTTTAGGTTTTTCCCGTTAATGGTGATTCGTGCTTGTCGTCGATGCTGTTGTTGGTTGTGCATCTTCATCACCTCTGCCTTCCCCACATTCACTTGAAGTCCGGTTTTCGCTGCCTCACATCTCCTGTCAACTTGTTAGTTTTCGCCTGTAGATCTTCGAGTTTGTGCAACAAGACACAGACATAAATCATCAGCCAAATGCAAATCTTCTACGGTCTTTTTATCGGTCCAGCGTTTGCTCATCTTCTCGCTTCTCACGGTTTGCTGCATGACTCAGTCGACCACAGTTTGCAAGATCATCGGTGATGGTAGGCGGTAGCCTTGTCTAACTCCTGTCTCCTGTCTTCACTTCACAGGTGTCACTGAGCTTTTCATTGTGGATCACTTGGCATGTAGCATCACATAGCATATAGTTGTTGAATGAGGTTGATAAAGATTTGTGGCACTAAAAGCGAAGTGTGGAAGAGACTGCTCGGCAAATTACTTCTCTATCAACACTGTCCAAAGCCCCTTCAAAGTCGACCAAGTTGAGGATGAGTTGACTACCATTCTATGCTCTGTTCTATGACGATGCGCAATGTAGCGTCACAATTTGATCCGCACATGATTTGTTCTACCTGAACCCAGCCTGTTATGATAGTAATTTTTCATCCAGCGCATCCCTCAGTCTCTCCAGGATGATGCGGCATAATATTTTGCTTGTGATGGGTGTGGACAGGAGCGTGATTCCGCACCATTCTTGCGAAGAATTCGGTCTCCCTTCTTTGGGAGTTTGACGAGGAAGACCTTCTTCGAATCTTCAGGTACTTTTCCTTCCTTCCAAACCTTCTGCAGTAGTGGTGTGAGCATGTCTGCTGTTGTTGTTTCGGCGTGTTTTCGATGCTTCTGGAGTAATTCCATCTGGTCCTGCCGCTTTGCCAGCTTTCAGCAGTTTTATGGCATTCAGGACTTCTGCTTTTGTCGGAAGGCCTGTGTTCACTAGTTTTTCTGCCGTTGCTGGTGGTATTTCCATTATGATGGAATGAACTCAAGTTATATATTTTTTCAAGAAAATTATACAACCCTCATATGTATATCAACAGGGTTTCACTTTGATTGTTAACACTCAAAACAAAGTTGAAGGTTGAAGGCAGTTGCGTTGACCTCATCTGGAAAAGAAGAGCAGTTCTCAGAAAGGATAATTTTTTTTCGACTCATTTTCAGAGCTATACATTCGTGAACAAATAGGGAAAATGATGAAATAATTCAGAAGGGTTTCCAGTCAAAGGTCAGGGTAATAGAAAATGTACAGAGGGAAAGAAATCTAATTTCATAACACAAGGAATGGTTTCAAAACAGCATTATTCGACAAGTAGTAAAAACAACATAAATATGAAGGAAATAATATAGTGAAACATAACGATACAGAATATCTGTTTAAGACCTAGGGTTCGAGAGGTGCTTTTTCATGTTTTGTTTTGAACAGGCCTAACTCCAAACTATGGAGTTTATTGATATTTACTTAAATATTAGTTATTTTTTCTATCCAAAAGAATACTGATCAGAGGTTTATTTTAAATCCATTTACATTCAGTTTCATATAGTCATTACGTGTACTTTCTCAACTCCAATGCTCTTGATGCCTTACACACCTAGTTTCCAGTAGTACTGATGGACTTACAGCTGAAGAGCTGCAAAAGAATAATTTGACTGAATAATTATCATTTTCACACATTTCTTTCTCTTGGCTGGTGTCAATAGAGTGAAAGTGAAGAATATTCAGAAATAAAATGACCCCAGTTTGACTTGCGCATATTCATCAGCTATGTGAAAACCAAAATTACGGTAAAATTATTTCAGTTTCAAAAGTAGAACATTCTTCAAGTAGCCTGAAAGAGTATGAAAGTGTTTGGAAATTCGGCGATGGCAGCAGAAGGGTGATTGGAAAAGACATGGGGGAAACATGAATCAGAAAGCATGATGAAGGTAAGTTATTTCATATTTCTGATGAACTCGGTCATTCTGAATCTGTAAAGTGGAAGTTAGAGGCAAAAAACGATCAGAAATTTGTGGGAAGTTTTCTGTTTACCTAATGAGAAATTATGTATGTGCATGAATCATCAAAAAATACCAACAGAATTGTGATATAAGCTCATAGATCGAACAGAGACGAAGACTTGATGTCACCAGTATAACATCGAATCGCTGGAGTGAAGAATGATAAGTTAGTGTCTTTCTGCATACACAGGTCATGTCTACAATGTCTGACTGCATAAGCCTGAGGAAAGAGTTGAAACATTGGGAGGTTTAGTTTATTTATTACACAAAAGGTTATTGATATATCTATCTATTATCTCGTTTCTGTCGAATTTCCAACTACTGGATGTACGACGAATTTGCTCCTTTCAAAACACTACTTCCCTGAGACATGCATTGAAAGCCGAACAGACTCTGTACTCCGTCTTGTTTCTTCCTAAATACATATGTAATTTCGTACATGCAGCTAAACGTTATACTCCTGAGGTATTTTGTTCCTGTCCCTTTCTAATTCTTTGAATTACTCCCACTTCGTAATCTCTGAATTTCGGTAATCTCCCTCTTAACTTAGCCCACATAACAGAGCGTTGTATACTGGAGATAATTGTCCACTTCTGATAAGATATGCATCAGGAACGACCGTTGAAGTACTATTACTGGTAAAGAAAGAAATATGGTTATGCACCTTTCATTTTTCTGTCTTAAACAAATACTTTTGCACAACGCGCCGGTTTGTATTTGAATATACATGCATGCTCATTGAAATAATGAACCGCACATTAAACACTATTCCGTTTTTGGCAGTGAATAGGCTTCTCCATATAACTGTGTGGCTGAAATTTCGCAGATTTTTTGAAAACCATTTTAATGCTTGTATAAGAATGGTAATTGAAAATTCTGCTTCATCTTGAGCTAAATTTTAGTCATTGAGAAGGAAAGATAGCACCTCTGTTGAACTTTATCAGTTGGTAACAAACTGTGTTCCAATAAAAGCCATCAACTTAAATGGTTTCATCATATCTTCACTAAGTAATTCGGTGTTCATTTGCTCCGTGAACATTGCAGTAGTCAGTCTTAATTCAGGAGTCAAACGAATTTCATATAATTTCGTAAATTGAAAAAAATAGTGGAATACTATTTCAGTAGGAGCCAGTGTATACAAATATGGAAGCATCATCCTTCTTGCAGGTTGTCTTATTTCGTGTATGAAAAAGCAACATCTATGGGATATCACTGCAGAGTGTACGGCTATTAAAAAAGAAAACATTGAATTCAGCAGTCTACATGGGAACAGAAACAAATTTTAATGAATTTACACCAGTGCTTTTCTCAAAGGGATGGAATTCGTTTCTGAGGTTACATCTTAGTGAACAACCGTAAGATTCTTCTCATAGATGAATACTATTGGGATGGGTTGTTCAAAGCATGTGGTTCCAAAGTTCGAATCAGTTTTATCATCAATGAATCTTACGCAGGGCAGATAATTAGGGGGAAATAGGAATGCACTCAGGCTGAAGGAAGTACTAATTTGTAGGAATATATGCTTTTCAGAATCTTACATCACCAAAACAACCTGATGGGCTGATTTGTAGGCTGTATTAGAAGATATCACATGGAACAACAGTTAAGTCAACGAATATTAGGACTGACAGAATCCTGAATAAAGTACAAAACCAGTAGTTGTACGAAATCAGAGTTCTCACTACATGAAATAATGATGAATCATATGACTGAATAGGGATTTGAATGATCAGGTTATTCGACGAGTATAGATCTAGTGTGACTAACACTGGATAAACGTTTTGATTTGTTGACTGTATTTGTAATGCGATGATGTTCTACTTCCAACGACGACTTGAATAAACAACATTTAGGAATCGAATACGCACTAACAAATTGAGGCAATATTTAAGAAATTAAATGAAGGTGAGATTATAATTAGATCACGAAATCAGATTCGGTGATTTCGTTATAATGTGCATGTAGGGAGTTTTCAGGTTTCACAAGGAATAGGCCTATAGGATAAACGACAGTAAAGTAGTGTCACAAGTTAAAAATTCCTACACATATTAACTATCATAACAAAGTCATAGAAGAAGGCCGTACTGACTCCATAGTTCCTGGTAAGTCTATAGATTAAGGTTAAACAAATATACAAAGTAATGTTTTCAATGTTTTCGTAGACATTATCACTTTTCTACATGATTTGAATTCATTTGATTTTTTGATTCAACAGAAAGTGGTCAGTACAACCTCACAACTCACCTGATTCATTGCAGGTACAGCTTTCTAAACAAGACTTGTCAGAAAGTCTATCCCTTTCTGGCGTAATTTATAGGTTATTTAAATCATACAAGCAAATCATTGACAGAAATTTTGATTAGACTAATAATAAATCTAAGCGTTTTCATCAGTTCTTCCTTTCATTTCCGTTTCTAATAACACAGTAAATGTTGGCTGATTAATGAGAAGTGTTTCCATTAAATTCATGCATTTGCAATTTCATATCTCATTAAATATTCGGCTTACATTGAGTAGAGGATGGAGAATATAACTTTTTGAGTTCTGTTGTGCACCCACTTGCGTTTGATGAAATTTGCAGACGAATGCAAAAAAGAATCTGTTTTGTGTGGATACATATAATGTCTCCACGCTCTTCTTAATAATCAAAACTGTCATTAATAATCACCTGAATGCTTTTCACTGTGTCTTACCTCTCCTCATATACACAACTAAATCTTGTATTCGTTTTGGTGTAGACGAGAATTAAGCCAACACTTCACAAATGGCCTTGCATTTTTACTTTATAGCCTATTGAATTTCGGCTGGAAAAACAACCATCTACTCTTCTCCAATTTTACATTTCCAAAACCATTTTACTTAACCAGTGATGTTTTGACGCCAAGAAGAAAGAGCACTGCAAGCATCGGTTGAGCACTGGGAATAAGTGGCATTGTCTTCGCACATTTTACATGATATTTCACCACTGAAACAAGTTTCCGTAAAGTAAGCAAGTGTGAAAACAGATCAAACTAAGTGCATATACTCAGGATATCTCTATCTGACTGAATGTGGAATATTTTTGAATATCAGAGGAAATATCATTTACTTGAGAGTTACATGCGCGTAATGTTGACAAGTAACGGACACCAGGTACATTCTGTCATTCGGAAGCTGTTTATTGAAATTGTTATTTTTATTTTATATCAAGCATGTTCACAGACGTCATCTGATACATCGGAAAGTAGGGACACCAGAAAAGTGGTATGATAAAATAACACATATTTGTGTCTATACACTGTGTAATGCTTCACTGATACTTCCAGTCTACACCTGGTGATCGCCAATCCTTAGGCGTTCGCTGTCATTCTATAGAAAACAAATATTCACTGAATGATGTAGAGATGCATATAAACGGAGTGAATCAACGTTTTATATCAGTTTCTTAGACTTCACTGAATCGAATCTCGTCCGGTAATGGAGAGTTTATTCATGGACAGAAAGAAGTCAAATTATGGTCGCACACAAAATTTATTTTGAATACTAGCTACTGAAATTAGAAAGTGAACGATAACATTCGAACTTCAAGTTCCAGTCATCACAATGAAGGTGCATTTCACATGAAGATGCAATCATGCAACGGATATATTCACAAAAGTTGTAGGTTTGAATATAAATATGGAGAAATATCAAGCCCATTCCATCGAAAGTGTTTCACTGATTAGTCCATTTTGAGTGATACATATCCGAGCTGGTATGGTGACTAGATCAAATTTAATTACCAGAGAGAAGTGTTTACAATTAGCTTCTCTATCGACAACTGATGTAGATTTCTTTGTGACATAAGCATTTCATTGAAATGATGCCAAGTTAGGTTGATATTCTCTCTGATATAGTTCTGTATGGCTGAGATGGCTGAGATATAATCACCGTGTTCACTCTCTGATAAACTCGCAGTTTCTGGTCATTTTACAAAAGGGTAGAGGAAGAAACTTTGAATACTTTTGCCATAACTACAGGTTAGATGAAAATTCACTATAGAACACATACTGTTTTGCATTTCGCACATTCCTCTCCAGTACTTATCTTCAAGATCTTGTTTAGTTATACTTGTTATTTAAGAGAGCGCTTTCCAGACACAGTTAGTGAGAAATAGTACTGTTATAACCACAAATGTATTCTATTTACACCAAATACCATTATCAAATCAACATGAAACAATAATTCTAAGTGATTTCCCTACTTAACTATCAAATGATCAGTTAGTGAATTTATTTTCTCCACTTCTTTCATATCTGAAAGTGATATAATTCGGGGGTGGAGAAAAGCTAGTTGCCTTATGACTTCTGAAAAGAAATAAAACGCCAGAGTCACTTTACAGTTTTATGAGTCGATTTCTTGAATTGATGGTTGACTTTTCTTTCTAAGGAGACCAAAACAGAACTTTTTTCAGGCATGAATGAAATTCAACTCAAATTCTGATCCACACACAATCAAATCTTCTCAAGAACGATGTAAAGAAAACTAACAAGCATGTTGATTAAAGTTCCGGCCAACCAGATTCAGTCAGTTTTACTTCATATCACTCTCATGTTCACAAATAGAAACCAGCCTCAAACATCTCTGATCAGTATCATGACATCTCCTTCTGAAAACAGATGCTGGCAAATTGATAAGAAACTAAATCATACCAAGTCCTCTAAACTGTTATGATGGTTACATAATAAAAGTTTTCTACACTTTATCACATAATTCTTCAAACATTTTTTTGATTTGAAATGATAAATATTGACTACATGTTAAGCTGTGATAATTATTAAACTAGTTCACACTTGTAATTTATTTCATTATACACCTTGCATTCATCAGAACATATCTCATTAAAAAAAGTAGAAACAAAACTTTTCTGTCTAGTAGGAAAGTCGTTTTACATGTAACTAAAAATCTATGACATCTCTTTAAAAGAATCCTTGGAGAAACTAAACAAAAAGGATATAACAGCAGAGTTTGGGAAACAGACATTGATGTCTACTAATCTTCAGAAGTAATGTGTAGAAAAACAATTTTATCTCGACGAAATAAAATACAATTTCTTGTAATCATCCGGTTAGTACTGTAAATTTTTGGTTATTTTTAAAAATATTATTCGTTTGTAACAGATGAAATAAGCGTACAGAACTTGATTTCCTTTCTGTTCGGCGTCGCTCAGACTTACTCGTTTCCAAATCAGTCTGCTCTCGCAGTCATTCTATATGAACTGCAGATTTTAAGAGATTTTGATGATTAATCAAACCAGTTAGTTTTTATCTAACTGCAAGTAGTAAGTGATATATCGAAGTTTCGTATAAACGTATTTCGAGAAGGATAGCTAATGAATGCTGGAAAACTTTTGGAAAGTCATGTCAAACAACCCAACAATCATCTTTATAAGTGAAAGATTCTTAGCTACTTTGTGTGAAATAGGTTAATACTTCGCATTTAAAAGAAGATATGAAAAGCAACATTTTGCAGTAATTTGCATATAATCAGAAAGAAAACTTGTCATAAGTATTACGGTTGCATGATAAGAAATATTATTAGGCTGAATCAAACTCTAGATCATTTCTAACATTCTCGCTGAAGTCACTACCAGCCTATAACGTAATGGTCAGAGACAAAGGCGGTAATGGCTCAAAATAAGAACCATTGGCGATCATGCTCCATTTTTTTATTCCTACACTATCGAGAAGTCGAAAATAGATGAATACTTCTGAATATACATGTTCCAGACTGCTCGTGTGATAATGACCCATAGCAGTTTCTGATTTGGCGTTTTTCCTTTTTTTTGTGTCTATTTACATGGAACGCCTCATTGTCCCAATGTTGCATCAATTTCATACTCAAAACAAATTATATTACCATACAGATTCGTCAGAGCAAACGTGCAATTGAAACCGACACCAGAAGTGAGCATACATTTTCCATACAAATTCTCTGTCGATACATTTTATCCATAAGAGTAATTAAATACGTGTAGGATGTAGAGGACTATTCTGATATCAGTAAGTTCTACAAAATAAATTCGTGTTAACCTACAGATGAATCAACACCACATCTCCTAATCCTACTGCATTACTACCTAAAAGTATTCATGTTACTAATTAAAATTCAAGCTTGCATTTTAAAGAGTCGCAGAGGTCCAAAAAAAGATGTAATGTTTAACTTCAGACGCAAATGTTCTATCTAGTAGCACACATTTCACCTTTTTTTCTCAAAAACTAGTTTCAATCAAACCTGTTCAAAATGCACCCTATAGTGCTTATAAACTCTTTATAAATGCCAAGTTAACTGCTACTTCCTCCTCTTAATGCATCAGTTGTTTTTAGATGAATGAATGAATTTGTAAAACATGAGTTGATCTCACGACACTTAATTCAAGAGATCCTTGTCGACTAACTCCTTCCATCTCACAACAAAATACGGTACATAGCAGTGACGCATGACTACACTGTAAACTTAATTGGTGAATTTCTATACATGTTGAGTACTTATAGCTAAACAGTTAGGTATATCGGTTGCCCACTTTCCGTGTTATGAAACATGCATTTTCGAAGTTAAACATTTCAGTCATCCATGAAACCTGTACACTGAATGCTGTACAAAACGGAAGCACTAAGATCAGCAACGAGAATTTTTTTCATATTTTCTCATCACAAAGGTAAAGTTAGAGGGCAGTTTAGAGGCATTATGAAAGGTATTAAATCAGGTAGAAGATTCATATAACTTGGTGACAAAATTCATTGAACCATGTGCTGAAAGATGGAAATAGAAAAACCCAGGAGTTATGCAGATAATATTATGTAGCAAAGGATAAATATGCAAAAAATGATGAGAAGAACCCAGAATTGCTTGTGTTTACAATGAAACAAGACTACTATGCGACAGGGTGAGAAAGATGTGAATCATAATTATCAAACAGAAGAAAGAAAGCTTAAGAACTAAACTTATGTTAGCAATGAGGAATTACGAAGTCATTCGTTTACACAGTCTTCAGTACTGCCTGATGAATAACTAGAACCATATTGAATATAATATGCAAGGACTCAGTAAGAATTTTCAATAAACTGCTTCAGATGAATGAGCTTGCTGAAACTAACTAAATGTAGCACCTCAGAATTTCAGATTCATATCCAGGTACTTTAAAGATTTTGCTATGATGTGTTAAAATGCGGTTTATTGTTTATATGTTTACCAGTATATGAGTTAATATATACATTCTGAAACCTGTTAACCTGAGTAATACCAGTTCTTTATTCAAGAAGCCTAACATCCACATATGATAACAATGCATACAAAAGAGGTCATCAGATTCACGTTTGTGCGCATGGAGACAAAACTACAAAAACTCATCTGTCGCTCATCTACATGTATAGTTATTTGAGCTTCGAGTGATACATCATCTCCCACTGGTGGGCTGAGAATGTAGAGAGGCTAGTTCAATTGCCAACTTGACTTCAACTGGAAAGCTAATCATTGTATGGGGATTACTGAAGGTATCCAGAATTTTGTTTCTCTCATCCTATTCAGTGTCAGCAATGAAAATATCACCTATTTGTCGCTGTAGGTCTCAAACTACCCATAAGCTGATTGGAAGTTCTGGAACTTAAATGACCCGTGAGACAAACAGCAAATAGAGAACCAAGTGCAGATACTTTTGACACTTCATCTTTCTGTCAGTCGATTTCTTCACTAAACATAAGTATAGTGCACCTTCCTGGCACAAAAATATAACTAGGGCTAAAATAAATAGTTTAAATTAAATTAACTCAATAAATCTCTAGCTTGTCTCCGGATGCTTAGGGTGTTTTAAGTTTTATTTTAACGAGCATGCATCCGAGCAAGCTTGGAAGCCATTTGGCGCTCCATTGTGCTGATTACCACGCACGTACTCCGAGTCTCTAGTTCAGCCTTACAAGCCAGATAAGTTGATTAAACTTTTCCCTCATTCATTATTATTACATTTACCTTAAATACATAGCTCCTTTGAATACACTGCGTATCAGTTCATATGATTTGTGTTTTGTTATCAGTACTTACACGTTAGGTAAAGTACTGCTTAAGCAGGTACTAGAGCACATCAAGTTAAGTAGGGTTGATCAAACGTTACGGAATTGTAACACGCACCTCGACACAAGCTTGACATATAAATCACATCTAAGGATTCTTTCTTAAGTACACTTAGTAGAAATACAAGCATTCAGATAGTGAAATTCAATAAATTCAGACAAGAAACCTACTGTTACCGTCACAAGAATATTAGTGAGTTAAACACAAAAATGACTCCTCCCTGCGGATTTTTGATGCTTCACAAAGTGATGGAATTATTGGTCTAGAAAGTAGGATAAACTCCTGGAAAGGTTCCATTAGCAATGTAATCCAGTCGCATATAAGTCTCTGTTTTTGATGTAAATTACATTGGCTGAACCTGGTAGCCCATAAAGAACATTCAGTGATAAAAAAGCAAAAAGAAATATCCAGCATTATTTATTTAAGGTAGTGTGGAGGATACTAAGACCTCCGACGAAAGTGGAAGTCCTCAACACCATAAAGCTACTGAAATGCGGGAAAGTAGCAGGACCAGATTTATTCCTGCCAGAAGCACTGAAAACGGACGCAGAGACAACAGCGAATATGCTCACACCACTACTGCAGAAGGTTTGGATGGAAGGAAGGAAGCAAGAAAGGAAAGGTACCTGCCGATTGATAGGAAGAAGGCTACCTTGTCAAACTCTAAAACAAGGGAGACCTAAGTCTTTGCAAGAACTGGTGAGGAATCATGTTTCCGTCCAATCCAAGCAAAATATTATGCTGCATCATCCTAAAGAGAATAAATGATCTTCTGCATTCAAAACTACGACCCAAACAGGCTGGCTGGCTTCAGGAAGTACAAGTCGTGTGCGGATCAAATTGCAACACTACACTACACTACGCATCATCATAGAACTGAGCACATAATGGTAGTCAACTCAACCCCAACTTTATCGACTTTGAAAAGGCCTTCGACAGTGTTGACCGAGAAGTAATTTGGCAACTGCCTCAACGATACGAAGTGCCACAAATCTTTATCAACCTCATTCAACAACCATATGAAGATGCCCCATGTCAAGTGATCCACAATGGAAAGCTCAGTGATGTCTTTGAAGTGAAGACAGGGGATGGGAGTAAGTCAAGGCTGCCGCCTACCATCACTGATGATCCTTCCTGATTGTTGTTGACTGCATCGTGGAGCTATCAGTGAGGAGCGAGTAGATGGAGATGTTGTGGCTAGACCAGTGAAAAGATCCTAGAATATTCGGATTTCGGCAATGACTTATGTCTATTGTCACACAAACTTGAAGATCTACGGCGAAAAAATTAACATGTTGACGGTAGAGGCACGGCAGCGAAGACTGGAATTTAAGCGAACTTTAGAGAAGACAGAGGTGATGGGAATATCCAATCAACGCCACCATCAACAGCAACAAGCTCCAATCACGATCATCTGTAGGAACTTGAAGGAAGCAGCCTCTTCAACCTAATACTCAGAGCAGCACTGTTTCAACTACAGGCGGCGACAAGGACGAGGACGTCTAGTGCAGGATTGGGAAAGCAGATATGTGTTCATTAGCCTGAAACCAGTGTGGAGATCTTCTACACTCTCGTCAGCATAATGCGTGAACAAGATTCGGGTTTTCAACACCAATTACATCAAGTTAGTGCTTCTATATGGTTCAGAAACTTGGCGCATCATGAAAGGCACTTCTAACAAAACTGCAGAAATCATCAACAACTGCCTACACTGGCTTGTAACTGAAGATTAGATGGCCAAAATAACAAGGATGAGCAACAAGAAACTCTGACAACGAACCAACGAAGAAGCTATCACCTAAAAATATGCAGAATGGAGTGGAGATGGATTAGGCATACACTGAGAAGTTCATTCGGGGACATCATGCGCTAGGTACTCTAGTAGGACTCGAGTAGGAAACGAAGAGTTGGGCATCCGAGACGAGGGTGATATGGAGGGGATCGTGTGAGGAAGAAATGAGAGCTTGTGGGCAGTGTGGAGCCAGGTTCAAAATATTGCAGAGCACAGAGTGAAGTGGAGGTGTGCTACTGAAGCCCTGTGTACCACTAGGAACCATAGGGACAAATAATAATAACAATAAGTATACTCTACTTCAAAGGACTTTCACTTTTGTATGAATTATGTATTGGTTTTGGCAGTAGGAACCAGTTGTAATAACGCCCAGATATCAGCTTAAAATCATATGTAAAATGTATAGTATATGATAATCATTTATCTGTACGTAAAAAGACCTCAGTAGTGACTGCCTGCAGCTACATATACGATTCAATATTGGAACACGATATTATGCAGATACGAAATCAAACTTCAGAACAAAATGCCAGTCATTGATAATTTGTCCTCTGAGAAAATTACATAATAGTCGAGAGGAAGGGATTACGAAATAACTCTGAATTGGGTCACTTCATCAAAACTGCTGGAGCGGAATAATTATGATAACATTTTATTTTGACAGTTTTTATTCATCTGCTTACAATGCAAATGCAAATTAGTAAAAATTAGTGAGTAGACGAAACATTTAACGCTTCCTAACCTTTTGTCAGAAATTGAACTGCATGTGGTTATTAGAGCATGCAGAAATCAACAAGTTTTAGTAAGGTGTAACAAATCTGAAGAAGGAAATTACAGCAAAATATCACGTCTGTACAAACTATGCAACAGAAACTTCTAAAAAATTGCCTGGGGCAGAATAAACCGCTGTGATAAAGGAATATAGAATTCCATAAGTTAACAGATATATTACTGGAAATTAGGTTGTGTACAATGAAGTAGGTGGAACTCAGTTAGTCAGTATAAGCAAGTTGAGTTCAATGAATGGACAAAATTGGACAAAATGAGAATGAAAGTTAACATGTAGATGAAGCGAAAGTATTGTACAAGTAAGGAAGAGTGAGAATTTTGCGACAGAATTACCAAGGCAAAGATACGTAGACGATGGCTTTCTTAGGAACACATGAACCAGGTTTCAAGCATTCTGCGGTTGAATAGTTAGAACCTTCCCGTACACATTTTGAAGAATTCATTCTCATTAACCTTGAATCATAATAATTCTTGACTGCGTTTGATGTTACTTCCTTAATAACAGATCCACATCCTCATGATACTTCTTTGTTGCTAGTTATGCAAAGAAATACTGTCTGTTTGTAAATGCACCAAATAAATGTTCCGAGTTAATAATTATAGGCTACAACAGGAAGTACTATGTTTCGTTGATTCTTCCACCACTTTTTCAACTGTATGCCAGTGAATATATATCACATTGACTTTGTCCTAGTAATAAACAGTTCGAAAACGACATTAAAAGAAAGGATTCTTGACAGCAGAAACGTGTACACCAAATATGTCAGTACCACGTTCATGAAATTTTAGTTCAATACTAATATGAAGACAATAATGTTACTTTTGTAGCAGTAGATGGCTAATACGAATCTTTCAAAGAATTTTACGCACAATTTATGGTTACATCCGCAATGAGATTATTATACTAATGGATGGTCGTAATTAAAGTTTAAACCTATTAATTTCCCACTGACAATGAAAAACATTACGCTACATGGTTAGAGATACAACAATACTGAATCTCGTGTTTAGGCTTTTAGATACGTAGTGATGCGTACATGGATACATAGTTAGATCATAAAAGATAAGTGAAAGTAGATTACATAAGTTATACAAACGGTTAAAAAGCATTTATTAAGAGATAATAAGGTTTTAGAACTGTATGAAGACATAGGGAGGAATATAGAAGCAATCTAGATAGGAAAGATAAAAATGTTTCACATAGTTTGCTACTCAGGATGTCGTGATGTCCAGCGTAAGTTAATTAGGTAGCTTTGTCTATTTCCTCTTCGGAAAATGTAGTTTGATAACTTTCATCAAGTTTGCTGTAGCTACCAGGATTTCAAGCACTCATATTTCTGTGAAAAATTATTATTATTAGTCCCTTGGGTTCCTAGTGGAACATAGGGCTTCAGTAGCACGCCTCCAGTGACCTCTGTTCTCTGAGATCTTTTGAACCTGGTCCCACGACAGCCCACAACCTCTCATTTCCTCCTCGCACGACCTCCTCCATGTCACCCTCAGCTAGGACACCCAACTCGTCGCTTCCCATGGGGATTCCACTCGAGCAACTGGCCTGACGCGTGATGTCCTCAGTCGGCCTTCTCAGTGCATGGCCAATCCATCTCCACTTCTTCCAGCATATTTGTTGCGTGATAGGTTCTTGGTTGGTTCGTTCCCAGAGCTCCTTGTTGCTTATTCTTTCTGGCCATCTGATCTTCAGCAGCGAGCGTAAGCAGTTGTTGATGAATGTCTGTAGTTTATTGGAAATACCTTTCGTGACGCGCCAAGTCTTTGAGCCATACAAGAGCACTGACTTGACGTTGGTGTTGAAAATCCGTATCTTGTTCCGCATGCTGAGTGCAGAAGATCTCCACACTGGTTTCAGGTTAATGAATGCCTGTCTTGCTTTTCCGATTCTGACTTTGACGTCCTCGTCTGTCCCGCCTGTAGTTGAAACAGTGCTTCCTAGATAAGTGAAGGAGGTTACTTCCTTCAAGTTTCTCCCGTTGACTGTGATTGGAGTTTGTTGTTGTTGTGATGGTGGTGGTGCGGTATCTTCATCACTTCTGTCTTCTCTATATTCACCTGAAGTTCCGTCTTAGCTGCCTCTTCTATCAACTTGTTAGTTTTTGCCTGCAGATCTTCAAGTTTGTGTGACATCAGGCATAGGTCATCGTCCAAATCCAAGTCTTCTAGGTTCTTTTCCGTCGTCCAGCGTATCCCCCTCTTCTCGCTCCCCACTGTTTGCTGCATGATCCAGTCCACCACAATAAGGAATATCATGGGGGATAGTAGGCAACCTTGTTTCACTCCTGTCTTCACTTCAAAAGCATCACTGAGCTTCCCATTGTGGATTACTTGGCATGTGGCATCTTCATATAGTTGTTGAATGAGGCGGATAAAGGTTTGCGGTACTCCGTAGTATTGAAGCAGTTTCCAAATTACTTCTCGGTCGACGCTGTCAAAGGCCTTCTCAAAGTCGATAAAGTTGAGGCAGAGAGCTGAATGCCATTCTATACTCTGTTCTATGATGATGAGTAGCGTTGCAATTTGGTCTGCACATGATTTGTACTTCCTGAAGCCTGCCTGTTCCGGTCGCAGTTTTGAATCCAGTGCGTCTTTAAGCCTCTCCAGGATGATGCGGCTTAATATTTTACTTGCTTTGGGTGGACAGGAGAGTGATTCCGCGCCAGTTCTTGCAAGCACTGAGGTCTCCCTTCTTCGGCAGTTTGACAAGGTAACCCTTCTTCCAATCGTCAGGTACCTTCTCTTCCTTCCACACCTTCTGCAATAGTGGTGTGGTGTGAGCATGTCCGCTGTTGTCTCTGCATCTGTTCTCAGTGCTTCTGGCGGTATTCCATCTGGTCCTGCTGCTTTCCCGCATTTCAGTAGCTTTATGGCGTTCAGGACTTCCATTTTCGTTGGGGGATTAATGTTCACTTGTAGTTCAGCGGCTGCAGGTGGTATTTGTGGACGAAGTGCAGGTGGTGGTCGATTCAAGAGCTTCTTGAAGTGGTCGGCCCATCGTTTCCTCTGTTTCTCTTCTTTCGTAATTAAATTTCCTTCTTCATCTTTTATTGGTTTCATCTGTGTTGATCTCTTCCCTGATAGCAACCTGGTTATTTGATACAATGTCGTCAGGTCTCTCTTACCTGCAGCCTGTTCTGCTTCACTTGCCAGTGTTTCGTAGAAGTGTCTTTTGTCTTTGCGTGCACTCTTCTTCACTTCTTTGTCCAGTGTTTTATACATTGTGCTCAGTTCCTCTTGTCGTTGAGCATCCTTGCACTGGTTTATCTTCTGCTTCACCATCCTCCTCTCCTCTATCAGCTCCCAGGTATCCATCGAGATCCATTCCTTATCTTCTTTCTTCTTCCTTCCTAATACTGTTGTGCAGGTTTCTTTCCACATAGCTTTCAAAGACTCCCAGTGTTCTTCCACACAGGTTTCTTCAGGGATGTTCCTCGATGTCTCCCATTTTGTCTTGATGACTGCCTTGAAGATCTCCTTTGTAGTTTCATCCTTCAGTTTCCGAGTGTTGTACTTGAATTGAGGTCTATCACCAGCTTCCTTGAAGGCTTTTAACTTGATTTGGAAGGTTCCTTGCACTAGACAGTGAGTGGTCTGAACCTACATCTGCTCCTCTTCTTGACCTTGTGTTAAGTAGACTGCGTCTCCATTTTCTTGAGATTGAGATAAAGTCGATTTGATTTTTAGTGTGTCCTGGTGTCTGGTGAAATCCATGTCGCTTTGTGGATATCTTTGTGCTTGAACACACTGCCTCCAATCACCAAATCGTTGAATGCACAGAATTCTGCAAGCAATTCTCCATTCTCATTCATTTCACCTAGCGCCTCTCGACCCATGGTTAGTTCTCTTCCCGTGTTGTCCCCTCCCAGTTTGGCATTCATGTCGCCCATTAGAATTTTGATATCGCCAACTGACGTCTTGTCCAGTGTTGACTGAAGTTGTCTGTAGAATTCCTCCTTTTTCTCTTGCTCTGCATTATTTGTAGGTGCATAACATTGTATGATTGTGACCTTCCTTCCTTTTGAGTTGAATCTTGCTGTCATGATCCTGTGGAGGAGATTGGTTCCCACTGCATGAGAGCCTTCGATGCTCTTGGGGACATCATGATAGCCACTCCCTCAGTGTGCTCGTGGTTGTCGTCTGGGTGACCGGAGTAGATTATTGATTCTCCAGTTGACAGTTTGGAGAGTCCACTCCCATTCCATGTGCTTTCGCAAATCCCAAGCACTTCGATGTGATACCTTCTCATCTCCTTTGCAATCTGGGCTGCCTTACTGGGTTCAAACATCGTACGGACATTCCATGTCCCCACGTTTACTTTCGCTTTCATCGAGAGAAGCGAAGACACATCGGCCAATTGGCTTCCCGAAGGCTTTCACCAACTGGCGTCATTTCGCCTCTCCGATTCCAGCGGGGAATGAGTTTGTTTTCATTTTTTATATTTTGTTTGTGCTTTGAAGTTTGTTTAGCGGTTAGATTTGTTTTACGGGGTAGGGTTGCTAGCCCTATGCCCAACCTTCCCTCTTTACCCGGGCTTAGGACCGGCTAGTAACTAGTAAACTAGTTAACCAGGCGATGTTGTGGAAAATTATGGTGAAAAGAAATGGTAGGAATACCAAGACCTTCTATAAGCAACTCTTTTAAAAAAATTAGGCTGGTACTTTTGTGTCATCTTAGGAAAATGATGATATAATTCATTAAAATATTGATTGTTGAAAAGCCATGGGATCTTCACTTCAAAAATTTCACTCCATCCCTTTTTCCTAATTTGTTTGGGACGGGGACTAGCAAACAGTACTGTGAATAGTTGGCAGTGTTTCAGCTAATGAGCGACCCCCAGGGATTGGTGCATAATAACGTGGATCAGTTATGAACAGAACTGTATTGCAGCCTAAGGTGAGTAAATGTGTTGTTATGTGACAGCGTAAAATATGATATTTATTCTAGTCGAATATAAAATGTCTAAATAGTACTAAGCTAATCTGTTGATCAAATGAGTCTGCCAGCCAACTCAAATGGAAACTCAGCAACTAACGGAAACGATGACGCAACGAGCAAGAGTCTCAGCCCAAAGACCCAAGTTTCTGGGAAATATATTATCTCCAGTAGCTTACAGTTTCTTATCCGGTCACATCCTCTGGGTTATCTCGTGAAATTTAATAAATAACGTTTAGGAGCCGTTGGCTTTTGGTTTCTCATCTGCTTGATGTTTAAGAACACTTTCATTTCATTCACTTGACAAATTTAAACAATGCAATGAACAAAGACATTTGCAGAATAAAAGAGCTCATTTTATCGCATAGCCTTTCATCAGCTGCAAACAGCCTGCGATGGGAATGAGTTATTAGTAGTAATAATAACACAACATTAAACACGCAGAAATAAATGGAGATTTGAAATCCAGGATTAACAATAAGGTAGTAAGTCTAAGAAACACAGGATTAATAGTTATATACCTTAGTTAAAATCTGTGACTATTTATATCTGGTCAGATGGAAAATTCTGGAGCTATGGATCTACGATTTTCAAGTAATTAGGTGACTTATTAGCCCTTAAACGGTCCCTTCTATCACACTGGTTTGCGTTTGTTTTCCTCCCACTCCACAGCTCCAGAATTTTCCATCTGACCAGATATAAGTAGTCACAGATTTTAACTAAGGTATATAACTATTAATCCTGTGTTTCTTAGACTTACTACCTTATTGTTAATCCTGGATTTCAAATCTCCATTTATTTCTGCGTGTTTAATGTTGTGTTATTATTACTACTAATAACTCATTCCCATCGCAGGCTGTTTGCAGCTGATGAAAGGCCATGCGATAAAATGAGCTCATTTTATTCTGCAAATGTCTTTGTTCATTGCACTGTTCAAAGTTTCACTTCAGTCAAACTGTTGACTCGAATCACTGAATGTTCTGGCAGATACTCAGTTATTCAGTAACTGTTTAGTAATAAATTCACTAATATCATATAGGCAAACATTTATCACAGTTGATCAAAGAATTTGTTTTTCATTCAAAATCTCTGAGATAAAACTAATTAATACCAGAAATCTTTTCTAATGTTTGGGCTTTGATTAAAATGTGGGTGCTCGAAATGCTAACCAAATGACATCTTTTCAATTACTTTCATTTCCAAACGGAAGGGATTCTACTAGGCTATGTAATGTTCTCTTATAAAAAAGAAGGTGTTTTACCATACAAAGGAGCAAATAAGACACTTTAAGAAACTGACCCACGTCTAGTCTATATGCTAATAGAGTTCGAACAATTCTATCCAATAAAACAACGTGGAACTCTAAGTATGTCAATGAATAGGAACAACTAATACCCGTTGTACAAGAAGTGGCTATCGTTCTTCTGTGGCATAGTGGATGGCTCCTTGGCGTTTGAAGCAATGGGTACGAAGTTCGAATCTCAGTCGGAACAACATTACTCACTGAGGTGAAGGTACATCCAGCTGACGAGTCACAAGTAAGTCGAAGCAGGCAGCCCGGAACCTTTTTCTAGCCACAACTAAACTAATTACCATTCAGGCAATATTTAGGCATATGTATACAATCCCATATGCCAGCAGAGGTCGAACAATTCGATTCAATAAAACAACAGAGGATTCCAAGTATGTCAATAAACATTAATAATTCCTAATGAGTTCAGATTATCAACATCAACGAGTTGGCAATACCTTTGACACAGGTTTTCCAAATAGCAACGTGATGACATCACTCTTCCAAAGTCAGTCCTTTTTTCTCTGATCGAAATTGGCATGAAAAAGCCTCAATTTACAAGATAAACACAGATGTATGGCTCAGAAACCAACTTCGTTCATGTATTCCTTATTTTAGTCACTGGAGTGTCTCTTTAAACTAGCTTGGCGAAGATGACCAGGACAGAGAAAGGGCAATGTAATAATTCTATCCTTCATCGGTACAGCAGCATTCTAGGTAACACCAGCTTCAAGATGGAATGTAAGCCGGAATATCTGTCTCAGCCTGAAATTTAACCTCAGAGGATGATCAAACTCACAATGAAATGCAAATTACATACACGAAGTATTATCTTAAACACGAAACATTCACTTAGGGATTGATCAAACAGCTGTGATATAAAAAAAATATTCTAACATGGCAACCAATGAGAGAACGTTGTATGTCCAGTACAAATTAGCCGATCAGCACTAGTTAAGACATAAAAGTGCGAATATTAATCAAAATATAGGCCTAACTATGATTTGTAATATGGTCAGAGTGTTGGAAATAGCTATGTAAACAATGTCTGACAGATACACTACTAGGATTATCATGATGACCATTCTAAAGGTAAACATATGTAGATTGAAAGACAGATTGACCACTGAATCTTCGTTCATCCAACCAGCCTCGAGGACACAATAGAAATGATCTGAACATTTTTCATACTTCCTCATCTACATTTTACTTTGAGGAGTACGTTGGTAAGATGAAGGTTAATCCATAGCAGCTTAATGATCAAGTATTTGCTCATTTTCTAATATTAAGTGAGGGAGATAATATTGTAGAGTTGTAGTTTTTTTCACTGAATGAATTAATCAATAACACTTATCTGGAACGCTTATCTATCGACATTAAAATTGGAGCATACCTGATGAATCAGAATAAGCACGAAGTTAAATAAAGGCATTTTCCCACTGGTACTTAATCTCAACGTCAAGCATGTTGGTTTACGATGTTTTCACATTCATGGCCAGTTTTATTCTAAAACTTTGCATTAAATAATATATTGAAAAGAAGGGAGAACAACAATTTTAGTTCAAACTGCTGTCCTCCCTATATTTCGAAGTTTTTATTATGAATAGAGTCACAAAACAGCAGCAAACTAAAGTCAAAATCGTTTTTAAACAAGTCAGGAAAATAAAAGGATTATAAAATAAAAAGCTGACAGGCTACTTAGGAATCAGTGAAGACTTGAGTAATCAGCCAAAAATGTTTTCAAGATAAAATGGAATTAAGCAAAACATGAACATGGAGTCAAAGACTGAGCACTATTCATCACAATTCCATGGGGACACTGTGAACCAAGTGAACAAATCACATAAACATATTATTACGGCTTAGATTTTCGTTATGGCTTGATATCAAAAAGTTGTTTGTTCATCAGATAGGCATCTAGAACCATTCATAGATGGTGGTACAATTGTCACCTAATATTATTTTTATCAGCAATTTTTTAAATATCCGAGTAAGCAACTGCTTAATTTTTCCAACTGAATTGACATTACGGGGGTTTGTTTGCAAAAATAAAAGCTGAGTAAAATCACTGCATAAAACTGAAAACTGGAATTCAAACACATGCAGATTCTTCGCTTGTCAAACCTTTCAGAACATATTTTTACCATCCAGTTGATGTTCATTGTCATGAATCATCTGTTGAGAATTGGTTATTTAACTTTCTATACCTTACCAACTGGTGAAGAAGAAAACCAATAAGTAATTAATAGAAATGTTGTCAATCCTTTTAAGTACCACGAGGGTTTTGCTCTCTTATACTGGTCTTAACACTACTGAGGTGAATGCAAAGGTCATTTAGACTATTTCTACTTAATGCTTTTTTAAAGTCGAAATAACAGATTTAAAGCAGAAGACATTTCTTTGCGTTCAGGTTACAGTCAAGTGTCGTAAAATCAACGAGGAAGTCACTACCATTTTAATCACAAGCGTTCACATAGTGTAATATATTTGCGGAAAACTGGGCACTTCTGTTTGACAATTATTTAGCAATTCAAAAATTCGTTATCATGATCAGAAAGATGAAGAACTTACAAAATTGACTAACATACTTTAAAGAAAACATATGATTTCAGTTATTTGATGGTTTAGCAAAGGTTCTCTTGGAGAAGGTTAAGCCTGACATAAATGTTAACTACAGTATTGACTGGAGTTACCATCGAAACTATTGGATATTCGCTTAATAATTCAGGTATTGCTACCAATAGAGTGACAGTTATTGTTTATTTTAAAACTGCTAAGGGACTTCTTTCGTGAACTCAAATATTTTGTACCTTACATGTTTCCCAGGCTTTATATATATATATATATATATATATATATATATATATATATATAAACAATGGAGATATGATGGATAGTGGCTAGCATCAGAACCCAGGACGCATATTTCGTCTTATTTAGAACTGGCCAGCTAGATGTACTGCGTTTGTGTGAGTGATGTTGTTCCCACCGGGATTCGGACTCGTAAGCTATAGATTCGTAATCGGGAGAGTTATTGAATACACCACCGCGCCACTTTTGTCAATTTTAGTGTCATTGATTGTACTAAATCGTTGTTGATTGGACCGAAATGATGAGTATGTGTTGACATATAGGCACTTATGCGGATGCCTCAAAATCACATGTGATCTTGAAAATATATAACCGATAAAATTGAGGCATACTAAAAAGAGCCAATATGCCAAATAAGACCGATCATTACGGTCCAGTCAACCACGGAGCGACAAAAAAAATAATGCTGGAATCCATAAAGTTACGGCATTTTTATAGTTCTCAAAAGTGAGACTGATAAGAATGCTGTTCTGAACGAGTTCAATAGTGTTCATCCAGAAATCAGCTTCACAATGGAAAAAGGAGAAAAATGACAGCATCTCATTTCTGCGTGTTCTGGTGCTAAGACGGTTAGATGGAACCTTGAAATGAAGTGTATATATGAAACCAACATCAGTGGGTCAATGAATGCACTTCTTCATTGTCTTACCACTCCACTAAAAAAGGAACCTGGTGAAATGCAGAGCATACAGCGCCACAGCTATTTGCTCAGATGATGCTATAAAGGAAGAGTGTGCAACCATCCACGATCTGCTTAGTGGGAGTGGCCACACAGACAAGTTTGTAACTAGGCATATGAATAATACGAGGGTTAAGACAAGAACGCCAACAGTTCCAAGAAGCAAATCTTCTTGAAGCTGAAATTCAAGAGTATCATTGCTAGTGAGATCTTCAGACAGCGCATGAAAAGAGTCTTGCATAAAATCTTCCCAGCCGCTTAATTATGTCACATCTTCTGCAACAGCGCAATTCTAGCTGCAAGAAATAAAGACAAACTGCCTGATTCTGCCGCTTCCATTTATCAATCCAACTGCTCCTGTAGAGCTAGTTGCACTGGGCGTGCAATGAGGTAGTTCCATGGTCTAATTTCTGAGTACCACTCATCATATTTGAGCAAGAGACAAATTAGAACAATAAAGACCTCCATACTTGCACACCTAGTTGACACAGGACATCAAGTGGATACTAGAAAAGCTTTCAAAATCATTCATCAGATTCAAATTAATTTGCCAAACGGATTACGCAGTCGTTTACTTCATATAGCAGTGGCGATTGTAATCCACATTTGCGAACCTGGCCATTGTATTGAAAAGAAATTTGTTCGACCATTTTCTTTACTGTAGTCGTCAACATGACATAACTTCTAGTGCTTCTTGTTCCTGCCAATACTCATTTGTTTTCTTATTATTACTTAATCACCTGTTGTGAATGACTGAACACTGATCAAAAGTCACTCCATTTACCTTACGATAGCTTGCTTCATGCTTTCAATTTTAACAACTCTGCTGATTGTTGCATTTTTATTTCTGTAGCATCATGTGAATAATGATTTGGTGATGTTTTGAAACGATGCGCTAGTGTGTGGCCCAAGATGGAGACCTAATTGCTGGGGAATATGTTTCCTGGCTCACGCCGTTTTCCCTCAAATCCTTGGTAAAATCAAGTCTACGTTCCCACCAGTCACTTCAAATTTGTCGTTTGTTTCATCAAAATGACATTCATTTAGTATGAAATCATGAATCAACTTGAAACATATTAGTTGAGATTTAATCACTTCAGGCTGGAAGTTTTAACTATGAGTACTTTCTGTTTCTGTTAGACACCAGTTTAACCGATTTCCATTTGATTAGCTTGAATCAATGTCATTCGGAAACGGATACCGTGAGGTTATTAGCTTATCTTTTTATTTATGTCACATAATTTAGATGACTGAATATTGTCAATACAATTGGCTGGACGAATATCTATCATCGCTTTCACTTCTAAGGACTTCTAAAATATTATGTCAGGAAACTTCAAAGCTATACAGTAAGCAGTTTTCTTTCTCGATTCATCTAACTTAAATTTTATCCAGACATATCTGCAGAAATAAGGGTACTTTTCACTTTTAAATAAAGAAAGCAATCTTCAGTTTTAAATTTAAGACTTAGAAAACTTATAAATAGTCTTTAGAATATTGAAAGGAAAACTCATCATAATTGAATTGCATACACCTAAGTATTAGACAGAAACCTTTTGGTAGAACAACTTCAGCAAAATATTTCTTATCATCATTTAACGACTTTTAAAAAGTCATCAAAATTACATTCCAAGACCTATTACACACTCCGTTTTTTATTAGAAACGATTCTACATAATGAATATATGAATGTTAAAAAAACAAATTTTAATTTGCATACCCGAAGAAGACAATCTTGATTATAAAGTCAAACTATTAACTATGTGTCACCATTATATTTGTTTTCAACAGTAATTTCAGCATACTTCTTTAGATGTGGAACCACACTTATTTTTTCCACATTTTATTTAGCTAAACTGGATTATTTGAAGAATAAAAAATTGGCTTCAGCTGATTTTAAGTTGTTTTTTCTCTTATGCGACAAATGTCTGAGAACAAACTAAAATGAATACTTACATTTGAAATGATCATTTCAGGTGTAAACGAGTTGCTTTTTCCTCTTACAAAAGATCTAGGGGAAAAGTCTAAAGCAGTGTCACTTAATTCGTCTTTGAATCAGTGTTGAAAGCTCATTATTAATGAATCCAACTTTTTTAAAGATGATTCTTTGATTGACAGATTACTGTATCATAGATAGAAATATACCACTTAACTTTTTCACCAGGTATAAGACTAAGTCTGTACTGCAACATATATATTTACATTTAACGAAAAAAATGAGGTACCACTGTCTCTTATTCAGTTCTATAGTGCTGTGGCTAACTCATTCAAGCGCTTAACATGCAGTTAGTCAGCATTCGGTCTAAATCTACCTAGCAGATTTTAAGTATTTAAAAGAAACTTACAAACAACACGTAATCACCACTCAGTATCAGTAAGCTGTTGAATAAAATGTAATTCAGCAGTGTAGTAGACCATAAAAATTGAATATCACTTAAATTTAACTTGATATGAACTGGTGTACCATAAAATTTGTACAATTAAATATTCAAATGGTTTAGTTCCTGTGCATAACCTGTGGACAATAATTTCACTGGAACCACCTGTTTTTGATAAAACAGCTAAGAAGTATTCGGCATGTTGGTTAAGAACATCTCAAATCGCATTCAGTTATCAGTAATCGGTGGAGAGAAACCCAGTGAGTAGAGCTGTCGTTAAACATTTCATCGCTTGCCAGAATGAAGCTTTCCGCTTACAAATTCTTGTCATAAATTTCCAGTTGAATTACAAGCGACAACTTCACTTGTTTCTATGAACTCATCTAAATCATCACAACATTTTAACAAATACTGCTTTGGCAATCAGAAATTTTCATCCCTTTTAGACAAATACAGAAAAAGTAGTTGATTTGTTGTTTCTTATCAGCAATAAGTAATAATACAGCTGACACAAAAAACTATTGGACACTAGTTTTGGAAGAGACACTCTCATACACTCTTGTGGTGAATTGACGAGATAAGAAGATGATGGATAAGAGAAGAAAAGTACAATTCATCATTTATGATGTATGTTTTATACACAATGTTTCTTCTTCTCTGAACTGTAATATTTCACTCTTAAGAGTGATACTGCTACACTCAATTGTTAAACAAGTGAAGTGAAAATAGAATCTACGTTCTTTTTTCTTCTTCTTCTTCTAGTGCTCTATGCCAATAAATAATTGCGACTAGATCTAATAAAATCTGTAATACTAAGGGAAATCAATGATTAATTGTCCACTGATCACTTTACACTCTTTGCAATAACCAGAATCAAGTTGATATGGAAAGTGATGATGGATTGTGGGAACTGGTATATGTATTTTGCGAGTAATCATTTAACTTGAAGAGACAAAAGTATAGATTACTGTGTGCGACAGTGAATATTAATGGAGACACCACAGTGATGACCTAATGCGTCAAACAAAGCACACTCGAGACGATGCAACATGAGTAAGCGTTCATGGAACAGGCAACTACATGGAAAGTTTACTTTCTAACAAGAAAGACAGTTGTTGTGAGAATAACAGTTGATTCAATTTGGCACTCTTTGCATTAACCAGAATCGAGTGGATGCAGAAAGCGATAATGATAATGGAGAACTGTAGGTATATTTTAAGAGTTATCATCTAATCTAAAGAGAGATGAAGCATTATTGTATGCATCAGTGAACATTCCTTTCTTAAAAGGTAAAATAAATTACCTTCTTTCTATTACTAATAGGTATTCTTTCTGAAGTAATGATCTTTGAAGTCAGTTTGTGGGATATTGCGACTATCATTGTCAGATATAAAATGTCGAGAAACACAGAACAATAATCTTCAATTAAAAAATTTGGCCCTGTCGTTCTGATTTTTGTTCCAAAGTTGAAGTTGAAATGTTTCTAAACAGAACACTACATTGACCATGAAGATCAGCTACAGAATCACTTATAGGCAGAAAGAACAAGACAAATATTTCATCTTAGTTTGTGACTCCGCAGTGTGCAGCCATAAATTCCCCTAATTTTAAACTGAAGACACTCAGGTCTTTTGATAATCTTGCCGTTATGCTGCAACCTAAATAACATTTTGCACATAGGACCTGATAGCTTAGTACCAAATAAAGTAATGCAAATGTACCTTTGAAGAGTAACAAATAACGATAAAATGGTTATCCAATATTTCTTCATTGATCCATGAAGTATTATTATTATTAGTCCCTTGGGTTCTTAATGGAACATAGGGCTTCAGTAGCACGTCTCCAGTGTACTCTGTCCTCTGAGATCTTTTCAACCTGGCTCCACAACTGCCCACAAGCTCTCATTTCCTCCTCGCATGACCTCCTCCATGTCACCCTCGCCTCGGACACCTAACTCATCGCTTCCAATCTGGGTTCCACTCGAGCAACTGGCCTGATGCGTGATATCCCCAGTCGCCTTCTCAGTGCATGCCCAATCCATCTCCACTCCATTCTGCATATTTGTCGGGTGATAGGTTCTTGGTTGGTTCGTTCCCAGAGCTCCCTGTTGCTTATTCTTGTTATTCTCGCCGTCTGATCTTCAGTAGCGAGCCAGCGTAGACAGTTATTGATGAATGTCTGTAGTTTATTGGAAATCCCTTTCGTAACGCGCCAAGTCTCTCAACCATACAGAAGCAGTGACTTCATGGAATTGGTGTTGAAAATCCGGATGTTGTTCCACATGCTGAGTAGAGTGCAGAAGATCTTCACACTGGTTTCAGGCTAATGAACGCCTGTCTTGCTTTTCCGATTCTGACTTTGACATCCTGGTCTGTGCCGCCTGTAGTTGAAACAGTGCTTCCTAGATAGGTGAAGGAGGTTACTTCCTTTAGGTTTCTCCCGTTGATGGTGATTGCAGCTTGTTGTTGTTGGAGTTGTTGGTGCGGTATCTTCATCACTTCTCTCTTCTCTATATTCACCTAAAGTCCCTCCCGTCTTCGCTGACGCTTCTGCCAACTTGTTAGTTTTTGCCTGTAGATCTTCAAGTTTGTGTGACATCAGACACAAGTCATCGGCGAAATCCAGATCTTCCAGGTTCTTTTCCGCAGTCCAGTGTATCCCCCTCTTCTCACAGCTCCCCACCCTTTTGTTGCATGATCCAGTCCAGTCAACCACAATCAGGAATATCATGGGGGATAGTAGGCAGCCTTGTTTCCTTCCTGTCTTCACTTCAAAAGCATCACTGAGCTTCCCATTGTGAATTATTTGGCATGTGGCGTCTTCATATGGTTGTTGATTGAGGCTGATAAAGGTTTGCGGTACTCCGTAGTATTGAAGCAGTTTCCAAATTACCTCTCAGTCGACGCTGTCAAAGGCCTTTTCAAAGTAGATGAAGTTGAGGTAGAGAGGTGATTGCCATTCTATACTCTGTTCTATGATGATGCGTAGCGTAGCGTTGCAATTTGGTCGGCACATGATTTGTACTTCCTGAATCCAGCCAGCCAGCCAGCCTGTTCCGGTCGTAGTTTTTAATCCAGTGTATCCTTTAGTCTCTCCAGAATGATGCTGGTTAATATTTCGCTTGCTTTGGGTGGACACGAGCGTGATTCCGCACCAGTTCTTGCAAAGACTGCGGTCGCCCTTCTTTGGCAGTTTGACAAGGTAGCCCCTCTTCCCATCAATCAGCAGGTACCTTCCCTTCCTTACACACCTTCTGCAATAGTGGTGTGAGCATGTCCGCTGTTGTCTCTGCGTCTGTTCTCAGTGCTTCTGGCGTGATTCCATCTGATCCTGCTGCTTTCTCTCATTTCAGTAGCTTTATGGTGTTGAGGACTTCGACTTTTGTTGCAGGATTCATGTTCAATTGTAGTTCTGCGACTGCGTGTGGTATTTCTGGATGAAGTGCAGGTGATGGTCAATTCAAGAGCTTTTTGAAGTGGTGAGCTCATCGTTTCTTTTGTTTCTCTTCTTTGCTAATTAAATTTCCGTCATCATGTTTTATTGGTTTCACGTGTGTTGATCTGTTCCCAGACAGCAAGTGACCTGGTTATTTGATACAATGTTGTCAGGTCTCTTTCCCTGCTACCTGCAGCCTGTTCTGCTTCACTTGCCAGTGTGTCATGGAAGTGTCTTTTGTCTTTGCGCGCACTCTTCTTCACTTCTTTGTCCAGTGTAGTGTTTTGTACGTTGTACTCAGATCCTCTCCTCGTCGTTCATCCTTGCACTCGTTTATCTTCTGCTTCACCATCCTCCTCTCCTCTATCAGCTTACATGTATCCATTGAGATCCAGTCCTTGTCTTCTTTCTTCTTCCTTCCTAATACGGCTGTGCATGTTTCTTTCAACATCTCTTTCAAAGATTTCCAGTGCTGTTCCACACAGGTTTCTTCAGGGATGTTCCTCGAGATCTCCCATTTTGTCTTGATGTCCGACGTGAAGATTTACTTTCTAGTTTCATCCTTCTGTTTCCGAGTGTTGTACTTGAATTGTGGTCTGTCACCAACTTCCTTGAAAGCTTTCAACTTGATTTTGAAGGTAGGTTCCTTACACTAGATAGTGGTCTGAACCCACATCTACTCCTCCTCTTTACCTTGTGTCAAGTAGACTGCGTCTCCACTTTCTCCACATTGAGATGAAGTCGATTTGATTTTTAGTGTAGTGTGTCCTGGTGTCTGGTGAAATCCATGTCGCTTTGTGGATATCCTTGTGCTTGAACACACTGCCTCCAATCACCGAATCGTTGAATGCACACAATTCTGCAAACAATTCTCCATCATCGTTCATCACCTCACCTATCGCTTCTCGACCCATGGTTAGTTCTCTTCCTGTGTTTTTCGTTCCAAGTTTGGCATTCGTGTCACCCCTCCCAATACAATTTTGATATCACCAACTGAGGTCTTGTCCAGTGTTGATTGCATTTGTCTGTAGAATTCCTCCTTCTTCTCTTTACCTGCATTATCTGTATGTGCGTAGCGTAGCATTGTATGATTGTGACCTTCCTTTTTTCCTTTTGAGTTGAACCTTGCTGTCATGATCCTCGAGGAGATTGGTTCCCAATAGATATGAGCCTTCGATGCTCTTGGAGGCATCATGATAGCCACTTCAAAACTCACTGTGCTCGTGGTTGTCTTCTGGGTGATAATATCGGAGTAGATTATTGATTCTTCAGTTGACAGTTTCGAGAGTCCACTTCCATTCCATCTGCTTTCTCAAATTCCAAGCACTTCGATGTGATACCTCTTCATCTCGTTTGCAATCTGGGCTGCCTTGCTGGGTTCAAACATCGTACGGACATTCCATGTCCCCATCCTCACTTTCACTGTCATCAAGAGAGGAGAAGACACATCGGCCGACTGGCTTCCCGAAGGCTTTCACCAACCGGCGTCATTTCGCCTCTCCGACTTCAGCGAGGAATAATTTTGTTGTTATTTTGTTTATATCGTTTGTGCTTTGAAGTTTGTTTAGCGGTTAGATTTGTTTTTCTTGGTAAGGTTGCCAGCCCTATGCCTAACCTTCCCTCTTTGTCTGGGCTTATGACCGGCTAGTAACTAGTGAACTAGTTAACCAGGCGAGGTTGATCCATAAATTATACGTCTCCTGAATGATTCATTTCTGAGCGATTTTTGGAATTGAATATACTCGCTAAGTATTTCTAGGTAAATGGGTTGGTTTGAAATTCAGTTTTCTGTTGTGAAACCTTGAAGATAAGGGTTTGCTACAAAATACCTATGTTGAAACCTTTTTGCTTTTAATCAACTGTTCGCATAAGAAAATATTTTGTGCTTCAAAACTGGTAATTCCAATTGTGTAATTGGAATTCCTAAAATATTTCAACTGCGAAAGATACACAAATGCGTGACATATTTCATTAGTAGGTGAATCAGCGTCTTTTAATTTCACTAAGTTAAAAATGCGAAGTATGCTTCTGAGGCTCTGCCTAAAATCAGGTGTATTGCAGTCAGGAATTGAGCCGTTCATCTACTTTCAGGTATGGTGATTTCAGAAGGGTAGCATAAATCTTGGTAATAAATGTTTACTTTCATACGTCCTGTATAAGATACCGTAAAATAATCTAAGAATTGAGTTGACATGCTATTCGTGGAGAAAATTCAAAACCAAACGTTTCTTCCTGCATTTTTCGAAGAGTAAACACCAGGTAATAAGGATATCAAGTTTTTTAGGTTTTGCCTGTATTTTATTACGAGTGGAATAATATTTAAAGGTGTTTCCAGAAAACCTCTTAGTATAAACACAATGGGCAATTCTGAATTGTCTGACTACCATTAAATTTACCCTAAAAATCCACCAAGACGTGTTTACTTATTCAAGTTGATAAAAGGAAAGTCTTACTTAACAAATTATGTTGGCGATAGCAGGTAGGCTCGTAAAACAAAACTCTCATCTTCGATAAGAGCACATTTAGATGGAGATACCACACTTATGACTTGATATTTCAAACGAAGCATACTCAAGGCAAAATAACAGGAGTAAATGTTTACGGAATAACCAACTACGTGAGAAATCTACGTCCTAACAAAGCAGACAGTTATTGTAATTATAACAGATAATTCGATTAGCTACAAGTCCAAGCTGTGAACGGATAACTTAGTAACACAACACGTTCATTACTTTTAAGCTAATGACAAGATGATCACTGTAGTGTAGTAATGATTAAGCATTAGTATTGCAAATGTATGTCAAGTTCAATACATTTAACACTGGACACTGTGGTTAACGAGGCGTCATTAGTATTTGCTAATTCCTCTATTTAATTGAAAAGGTACAGCTTCCATCTTTTCGACCTATTTAAATAATGTATCTGATGAAAACTCTTCTCAAATTTCTTCTACCTTCTGAATGTCTCCCACTAAGTATAAAGAAACTAAATTAGTAACAAAGGGAAATTGTATGGCTCACGACAGGTTAATCAGCTTGTCAGCTTTATGGATGTCACTGAGACTAATTTTGTAGAGTTGCATTGTATCTCTGAAATCCATTATTCATTTCCAGGTTTTAGAATGAAGGTTTGATCAGCTGAATTCTGAAAAGATTGGTATAAAATGTAAAATAACCAGTCGTACTATTTACCAAATGGTCTAGCAGAATCTATTTGCTAATAACTGTAAGGCATCTATTATTATATTATTATTAGTCCCTTGGGTTCCTAGTGGAACATAGGGCTTCAGTAGCACGCCTCCAGTGACCTCTGTTCTCTGAGATCTTTTGAACCTGGTCCCACGACAGCCCACAACCTCTCATTTCCTCCTCGCACGACCTCCTCCATGTCACCCTCGGACACCCAACTCGTCGCTTCCCATGGGGATTCCACTCGAGCAACTGGCCTGACGCGTGATGTCCTCAGTCGGCCTTCTCAGTGCATGGCCAATCCATCTCCACTTCCTCCTGCATATTTGTTGCGTGATAGGTTCTTGGTTGGTTCGTTCCCAGAGTTTCTTGTTGCTTATTTTTTCTGGCAATCCATCTGATCTTCAGCAGCGAGCGTAAGCAGTTGTTGATGAATGTCTGTAGTTTATTGGAAATGCCTTTCGTGACGCGCCAAGTCTCTGAGCCATACAAGAGCACTGACTTGACGTTGGTGTTGAAAATCCGTATCTTGTTCCGCATGCTGAGTGCAAAAGATCTCCACACTGGTTTAAGGCTAATGAACGCCTGTCTTGCTTTTCCGATTCTCACTTTGACGTCCTCGTCTGTCCCGCCTGTAGTTGAAACAGTGCTTCCTAGATAAGTGAAGGAGGTTACTTCCTTCAAGTTTCTCCCGTTGACTGTGATTGGAGTTTGTTGTTGTTGCTGATGGTGGTGGTGCGGTATCTTCATCACTTCTGTCTTCTCTATATTCACCTGAAGTCCCGTCTTCGCTGCCTCTTCTATCAACTTGTTAGTTTTTGCCTGCAAGTCTTCAAGTTTATGTGACATTAGGCATAAGTCATCGGCGAAATCCAAGTCTTCTAGGTTCTTTTCCGTCGTCCAGCGTATCACCCTCTTCTCGCTGCCTACTGTTTGCTGCATGATCCAGTCCACCACAATAAGGAATATCATGGGGGATAGTAGGCAACCTTGTTTCACTCCTGTCTTCACTTCAAAAGCATCACTGAGCTTCCCATTGTGAGTTACTTGGCATGTGGCATCTTCATATAGTTGTTGAATGAGGCGGATAAAGGTTTGCGGTACTCCGTAGTATTGAAGCAGTTTCCAAATTACTTCTCGGTCGACGCTGTCAAAGGCCTTCTCAAAGTCGATAAAGTTGAGGCAGAGAGCTGAATGCCATTCTATACTCTGTTCTATGATGATACGAAGCGTTGCAATTTGGTCTGCACATGATTTATACTTCCTGAAGCCTGCCTGTTCCGGTCGCAGTTTTGAATCCAGTGCGTCTTTAAGCCTCTCCAGGATGATGCGGCTTAATATTTTACTTGCTTTGGGTGGACAGGAGAGTGATTCCGCGCCAGTTCTTGCAAGCACTGAGGTCTCCCTTCTTCGGCAGTTTGACAAGGTAACCCTTCTTCCAATCGTCAGGTACCTTCTCTTCCTTCCACACCTTCTGCAATAGTGGTGTGGTGTGAGCATGTCCGCTGTTGTCTCTGCATCTGTTCTCAGTGCTTCTGGCGGTATTCCATCTGGTCCTGCTGCTTTCCCGCATTTCAGTAGCTTTATGGCGTTCAGGACTTCCATTTTCGTTGGGGGATTAATGTTCACTTGTAGTTCAGCGGCTGCAGGTGGTATTTGTGGACGAAGTGCAGGTGGTGGTCGATTCAAGAGCTTCTTGAAGTGGTCGGCCCATCGTTTCCTCTGTTTCTCTTCTTTCGTAATTAAATTTCCTTCTTCATCTTTTATTGGTTTCATCTGTGTTGATCTCTTCCCTGATAGCAACCTGGTTATTTGATACAATGTCGTCAGGTCTCTCTTACCTGCAGCCTGTTCTGCTTCACTTGCCAGTGTTTCGTAGAAGTGTCTTTTGTCTTTGCGTGCACTCTTCTTCACTTCTTTGTCCAGTGTTTTATACATTGTGCTCAGTTCCTCTTGTCGTTGAGCATCCTTGCACTGGTTTATCTTCTGCTTCACCATCCTCCTCTCCTCTATCAGCTTCCAGGTATCCATCGAGATCCATTCCTTATCTTCTTTCTTCTTCCTTCCTAATACTGTTGTGCAGGTTTCTTTCCACATAGCTTTCAAAGACTTCCAGTGTTCTTCCACACAGGTTTCTTCAGGGATGTTCCTCGATGTCTCCCATTTTGTCTTGATGACTGCCTTGAAGATCTCCTTTGTAGTTTCATCCTTCAGTTTCCGAGTGTTGTACTTGAATTGAGGTCTATCACCAGCTTCCTTGAAGGCTTTTAACTTGATTTGGAAGGTTCCTTGCACTAGACAGTGAGTGGTCTGAACCTACATCTGCTCCTCTTCTTGACCTTGTGTTAAGTAGACTGCGTCTCCATTTTCTTGAGATCGAGATAAAGTCGATTTGATTTTTAGTGTGTCCTGGTGTCTGGTGAAATCCATGTCGCTTTGTGGATATCTTTGTGCCTGAACACACTGCCTCCAATTACCAAGTCGTTGAATGCGCAGAATTCTGCAAACAATTCTCCATTCTCATTCATTTCACCTAGCGCCTCTCGACCCATGGTTAGTTCTCTTCCCGTGTTGTCCCCTCCCAGTTTGGCATTCATGTCGCCCATTAGAATTTTGATATCGCCAACTGACGTCTTGTCCAGTGTTGACTGAAGTTGTCTGTAGAATTCCGCCTTTTTCTCTTGCTCTGCATTATTTGTAGGTGCATAACATTGTATGATTGTGACCTTTCTTCCTTTTGAGTTGAATCTTGCTGTCATGATCCTGATTGTGGAGGAGATTGGTTCCCACTGCATGAGAGCCTTCGATGCTCTTGGGGACATCATGATAGCCACTCCATAACTCAGTGTGCTCGTGGTTGTCTTCTGGGTGACAATATCGGAGTAGATTATTGATTCTCCAGTTGACAGTTTGGAGAGTCCACTCCCATTCCATCTGCTTTCGCAAATCCCAAGCACTTCGATGTGATACCTTCTCATCTCCTTTGCAATCTGGGCTGCCTTACTGGGTTCAAACATCGTACGGACATTCCATGTCCCCACGTTTACTTTCGCTTTCATCGAGAGAAGCGAAGACACATCGGCCAATTGGCTTCCCGAAGGCTTTCACCAACTGGCGTCATTTCGCCTCTCCGATTCCAGCGGGGAATGAGTTTGTTTTCATTTTTTATATTTTGTTTGTGCTTTGAAGTTTGTTTAGCGGTTAGATTTGTTTTACGGGGTAGGGTTGCTAGCCCTATGCCCAACCTTCCCTCTTTACCCGGGCTTAGGACCGGCTAGTAACTAGTAAACTAGTTAACCAGGCGAGGTTGTAAGGCATCTAAGTTTATATAAAAAATGTATACAGTGGTGGTGAGACTCAATCAGCAGGAGATCGTGGTGGACCTACAATCCATGCTTTGCTGCACTCATCAACGAGGCAACTTTTTAAATAACGAGGACTGATGTGTTCTAGGTGATTCTAAAACACCATCATTCAATGATAAAATAAGAGAATAAATCCCTAGGCTAATTATGCTCCGACTGATTCAATCCAAGACTGAATTGTGTACAAAGATTTATCCTAAGGGAAAGGACACGGATCGGTCTGTAAATCAAATTATGGCACATCAATATTTCCCATTCAGAAATTTAGAAAAAGAATGATTGAGCAAAGAAATACATTCCTCTTTGAAATATTGGAGAATATTAGTAGCTCGGGAGGATGGTGTTGATTATACTTTGTCCTTTGAGCTTGGTTGTTTAATCTTGAAGCTTTCATCTTCTTTCTAGGCGACATCATCAGCACTAACTTCAGGGTGAAGTGAGCTGTCAATATCTCTCCGTAAGTGATTTAGTATTGGTTTGAGACTGATTGTTTCCTTTGATTGTTGTGTCATTGACTGTATAGATCTTCCTGTTAGGTGTTCTTCTGCTTGGCCTCTAACCTTTCTGTTGTTTACCATTTTTCTCATTGGTTGGTAGATTGGGTCTATGTCTATACATCTCTTGATTGCTGACTGACCTGAATGCCAAGCCTCTGGGACTTCTCTGACATTGTTTCTGTTTCCTCTGTCCAAAATTTCTACATTGTGGAAATCAAATTCATGTCCATAATTGTCCACGTGCATCGAAATGAGTGATGAAATGTCGTGACGTTTAATATCCAAATGGTGTTTATGTAGACGAAGGCAAAGAAGGCGATCACTTTGTCTAATTTAGTTTTGACTAAAGTTATTGCAATTGATTTTGTAAATAATATTTGGTAATTGTGCTGTTGCAGAAGATGCGACATAATTTAGCGGCTGGGAAGATTTTATGCAAGACTCTTTTCATGCGCTGTCTGAAGATCTCACTAGCAATGATACTCTTGAATTTCAGCTTCAAGAAGATTTGCTTCTTGGGAACTGTTGGCGTTCTTGTCTTAACCCTCGTATTATTCATATGCCTAGTTACAAACTTGTCTGTGTGGCCACTCCCACTAAGCAGATCGTGGATGGTTGCACACTCTTCCTTTATAGCATCATCTGAGCAAATAGCTGTGGCGCTGTATGCTCTGCATTTCACCAGGTTCCTTTTTTAGTGGAGTGGTAAGACAATGAAGAAGTGCATTCATTGACCCACTGATGTTGGTTTCATATATACGCTTCATTTCAAGGTTCCATCTAACCGTCTTAGCACCAGAACATGCAGAAATGAGATGCTGTCATTTTTCTCCTTTTTCCATTGTGAAGCTGATTTCTGGATGAACACTATTGAACTCGTTCAGAACAGCATTCTTATCAGTCTCACTTTTGAGAAGTATAAAAATGCCATCCGTGTATCTACATTGCATCCACCATTATATAATTTTGATCGTTTAATTTCATCCGTGACGTACGCATTGGCATTCAGTCATTCTCTACTTAAGGTTATGATTCTGTGAAGGCCATTTTCCCTTATTTCCTGTGGTTGATAGTTGTGCAAATTTTGTTTACTTGTTTCGCATCTGAGAATATTGGTTTGTTAAATCTTGGAAAGATTTTAAATGTTATTATTGAAAATATTGATCTCCAATGATTTATTTCACAATCGCTTCTCATGTTTTACGTAACTCACTCCACAGTGTTGTTTATCATTGCCACTGTAATGAACTTTTGATAGTTGTATTGTTCTCTCAATAAAAGTGTCACAGAATGCATTCAAATCAAAATATCTCGTGTAAAATAAGCGATTTCAATGCACATTTAAATCTTCCCATGATTGTCAGTCCACCCCTACCTACGTAAATGACGATTCACACACATATTTCTGGTAAATTTATCTTCTAAATGCATATAATGCTTTTGATGACTCACTCCAAACCTCGATTGCGCTAGTTTCGTTTTCGATTATTAACATTATGAAGCTTTCCATTTCTTTTGTAGTGAACAGTAGAGAGCAGTACGCGTTTCTAGGGCAGCTATTGAAAAGTCCCTGCGGGAGTAGTCCACAATAATTTCTAGACACTTATCACATTGTACACACCACTGAATGATAACTGAACAAAATGCAAAAGTTATTCATTATTGCAAAATTGTCACTTTAATCACACCTTGAAGAGTGTAATCGGTCATAAACTGCATAGTGACAGTCTGCGAAATCCATTTTAGTTCACTGAAAAAAATTCTAAGCACTCATTGATTTGCACTACACGGTGAACAGGACAACTTTCCGTTACATTAACTTGAGACTGGCCTACCAGATATATAAAAACATAGTGTGAATGAATGAATGATAGTTATTTCACGAACAAATATTCGCTAATGCAGATCAGCCGCGCTGGGTGTTCATTATAGCAAAATGAACAATGCCAATTATTATTATTTTCACAGGAGAAAAAAAAACAAATTCCGGATAAAACAACAACACTGAAAGCTGATTATCTTGTAAATTACACACAACTGTCAAAAGTATTCCAAACCAATATAAGAAGGAAGATAGCAAAAATAATAATACACAGGTTTATATGCCTATCTGGCTCTCTGTTAAGCTGATATAGTAAATTGAACCTCTGTTCTTCTCAGTGCTCGCATGTATTATCATATGTATTTGCATGTATGTGTGCTTATTTTAGTAGGAGAGTAATAATGATAATAATGATGAGAAGAAGAAAAAGTGAGGAAATCTGTATGTCAGTCTTATTTAGCACATGTGAAAGTATTCAACAGTCATCTGTTCTTCTAAATTATGTTTATTGACAGATAGTAAACGGAAACAATGCAGCAGAGTAAAATATATCTCTCAGTATAATTTGAGTTAGAGTTAACCGTTTTTTTGGCATTCTTCTATTAAGCCAGTGAAGTTTATGAGTAAATCATATTGATAATAATCAGAACTAATAAAACTTACTGTTGTACTTCTAATAGTCAGCTTTCACTGGCATTTCCATAGTTTTTACATAAGCTTAACACATTTATAGTTATTCGATATGATCTATCTTGAAGTCATTGAAAACTGTGTAGCTAACATAATCAATGTTACAAGAAACAGTTCTCATGCGGTTGCAAACGCGGTTGCTGCGTTCATAGTCCTCTAATCTGACCAACTTTCTTCGGTCACCTTTGAAATGTGATCACTCAGATATGTGACGATATTCTGAAATTCAATGTATTTTGATGTTAGATGCTGGAAGTTGGTTGGCAGTAGGAAGTGGACCTAGGTTTCATGTTTGTTGTAATTCATATGCATGCCAGATCTGCAGCATTGAGAAGTAGCATGAACTCACGGAAACTACAGCACATATCACTTCATACTGATGTCATAGACTTCATCCACAAGTTATTCAGGAAACGAATGAGCCCTTGTGACACTAGAATATATACAGGGATAAAATACCGAGTATAAATTAACGTAAACATCTAGTCCAAATGCACAGCTGTGATCACTGTCTATCAGTCGTGTGGAAGTTAATGGTGTAGTTTGTCTACAACACTGATTGAACAAGAACAAAGACATCCGAAGGGAAACCAGTTTGATAATGCTTGCAGACAAATCCTGCTGACAGGCGTTAAGAAGTACGAAGTCCAGGTCAAACGTAGCCTCCTGTCAACTGAATCCCAACATTCGAAATAATCAATATTATAAGAAAAAATGTTTGCTCAACATTGTGCTAACCTACATCATACATTTCAGTCCTAATCAATTCTGTATCATCCTATAATGATAGTCAGCAAAAAATCAGACATCCAGTAGCACATACTTCTGCCTATCGTACTTAATTAAAGATAATGTAGTTCAGAATGGCAGGCCCGATTCGAACAGATGCTAAATACCTGAGTTTCTTTGTTGAATTGTTAATTCGGTAGACTTTAGTTTGAAATTTGATGCAACAGAGTGACATAATGTGAAATTTCATTTTGAGAAGTTTGCGGTCATAAGGTTACAATGTGAACTGTTCACTCAGTTTATCGTGAAAAGCAGTCACGAACAAGAAAGTCAGCTGCTCTTAAAATATTTCCATTACTTGTACTTTCGTAAGTACAATTTTGCCTTGCAAAGAAACTATATAACAATGATGAAGAGTGCCGTTAGTCACAAGAATTGTTAGCTTGAAAAAATTCATTCTGAATGAAGTAACTTCAGCTTTATCTTCTACTAGTTCATTCTTTCATTTGTGAGGTGCCGACTGTTACGCCAAAAAACATACTTTGCAGAACGCTGAATTACAGTTAAATCAACTTCAAAAACACTGAAGTAACGAAATAAGACATTGTTTTTCCTGAAATGAAGAGGCGTGAATCTGGTTACAGTGTTATTTAGGTTGGAAAATATTATGAAAGGTAAGAAGGTCCAGTTGAATCTTCTTGTAAGTGGACATTAGATCAAACTACAACTCTACATTTTCTTGAATATCACCATCTTTCATCAATATAAGAGTGGGATTTGGAAACTATGGCTGGTTATGATTCTCATTAGGTCTGTGATTTAGTTGTGCTGCATATCGAAAGGTTATTGTTTACTGTACGACATTCCACCTCCATTTATAGCTCGAAATCATAGTCTCCTGCCTTAGTTTCCCATTTTTAATGCTTTTATTTTCCGGGTTTATTGACATTATTGTTTCCGCATATCCGGGATCGAAACCGACTTAGTTCTGTTGCTTGGTTCCATGAACAACTCTTTAGATAACATTCTTTCACCATGCCTAACGAATTCAGATACTAAATGATAACTCAATTCCAGCCTGTTACAGGATTGCCTTCGACAGCATACACAGACGTGACAACATACTTTTCTAGCTTTTTCGGTTACATCAGTTATCTAGGATTTTACGCGATGCGAACACAAATAATTGATCCAGTTAGTTGATTACTTTGTCTCATATCTAAAATCTTGAGTTAGTTTAATGCGATTCAGGAGATTGAACTGTTATTCTGATGAGTGTAATTAGATTCTTAAGCCAACAAGTTTTTCTGTCCATTAGCTTTGATCATGTGAGCAATCTGAATCAGAGTGGCTTCTAAGCTTTCAAAATTGACTAGACCAGTGTCAGTAAGAAGGCTAGGAATAGCATTTAATAAGTGTGCTACGAGATATTCATTACAGAAAGTCACCCTTCATATAGAATGCTGTAAGTGTAAAAGAATTCCAACTATTTATCTCGAAGAATACTTCTTCATTTAACCTCACTGTTTATAACTCATAGGATCTTTGTAGTTGTTGTTGTTAAATGTTTCGAATAACTAAAAATAAAGCTAAAACATTGTGACATTTTCACAAATACACTTCTCACCTGCATCTAGAAATAAATGCCACCGTTACTGTCGCACATATAATTGGAAGCAAAGGAATGGTATATATCTTCAGCACAAATAGTTAAAACTCAGGAAAACAAAAACTTAAAGGACTCAATTCATCTTGATCATTTTTCACTTTTGTCATCAACCTTAATACTTTTCAACACAGTGACACAATCTTCTTTCCGAAATTATTCACATTCTCTCTCAGTCTCTTTATGAAAACATTCAACTACAACTGATTTGGATCAGGCAGCATTTACACAAACTGAGCTACATTGTTGTCTATTATCAAAATCTCAGGCAGTTTAGTTTTGCAAAATTTTTTGATCTTAATTTTAGACGGTTTGAGTGTTTTGACGAGATTAACTGCAAGTGCAACAGTCAACTACTTCAACCACCAGTGATATCAGCTTCTTCACGCAGCATGTTCCCCTTTATAGATCTTAGCATGGAGAGAATAACACCTGAAGAATGAAGTGAAATGGCTTTATTACAGCAATTCTTAGCTTTTTACAAGTAAGACAATTAAAAACACCAGGGAATTTCATTTCAACTTGCGCCAACCGCTCTTCTTTATTTTCCAAATGAAAATTTTCGTCCACTTATAAAGTATCTAGGCTGAAGTCTGTGTGTTCTCATGAAATTATTTCTTCCGAATTCTTATTCTAATAGATGATTTCTATCACCACAATATCACTTGTTTCCTTGTATTAAGAGAGGTTTCAGTGGAAGAGTGAGTTGAATTAGTTGAGAATAATTAGATGAAGAGACGTTTTGTGAAGACACATGGGAACCTAAGAGTTAGATTACATCGCCGGAAAGTCGTCTTGAATTTAAGTAACAGAAGTGAATGAAGAAACTGGTCAGAATATGTTCTTCGTTAGACTGTTCATTAACTTAATACTGTGTAAAAACGTAAAAGATCCGTAAACCCACCGTCTTACCGGTAAATTGAAAAAGTGAAAACAGGTTAATTTCAAAGTTAACTGAGAGTTTATTGGAATGCTTCTGAAGAATGGTTGTTCACGGATTACTACTGCTATCTTTTCAATAATTACAACAATATGCGTTAGATATTTCTAATTTAAATGGTATTTCTTTTATCCATTAATCATAGTTCTCAGTGCACATCGAAGGAATTGGGTAGGTAGTCTTGAATCCTTCTAAATGTCCTAATTAGTGGATATGACCAAGTCAGCTCTATTCAGTCTAAAACGCTCAAGAGTTATAGTGAACAAAATTTCACATGAGATCATCACTTACACAAACAATACGTCTCCCACTATTTGACAGTACATTTTACTCGTATTTCTGATTGGAAATTATCCACGAGTTTTCTCATACTAAGAGCATCTTGCAATCGATGGATCAACTTTATAATTAGAGTGGTCTAAATAAATCAGTTCTTATATTACCGGTACTCAATGAATGTACTCTGGCTACCTACATAATGCAACTATCTACCCGGTAGATTACAGCATTCACAGAAGTGCCACCATCTGTGCGACTAACTTTATTTCATCTCCTTATTGATAACTCGTGATTATAATTAATTTTTACAAGGGGTTGACGTCTTATGGTCATCAGTGTGGAGAGAATTACCCGATTATAAATACATTTGAAGTGAATATTTACACACAAAAATTTTATTTAGTTTCTGTAATGTATTTTTTTTTGCATTCACTCTTATGCAACTCTTCAAATAATAACCTGTTCCGCATTACTCTGATTATTATCATCGATGAACGCTGTGTAAATTATTTACTTGAAATAGCCAGTTTTCTTCTACTACTTTTGATCATAACAAAAAATCGTAGTACATCTGGAAAGTGTGATGTATTACAGCAATTCATTTCGAATATTCTGGTAACAAACGTCTTTCTAATGCACATCTACAGGGAATATAATGGATTATAAATGGAATTATAAATTATCGATATAAACACAGGCTGAAGTTGTTAGTTTAAAGGTTGTCCTAAGTGGAAAGAGAGAATCTGGGTTGTCAGAGGATATTCGATGTAACGGCAAACCATTTCTCATCGTCTACATGTCCTTATAGCTAGAAGTTTAATTAGACTTATGTGAAATCAGTAAGCCCTTAAAAACCATCAAATTGAATTAATCTTGTGCTCACTGGTGAGTAGTTTTGAGGGATAATTCCTGAAGTTCCAATAAGAAGTCATCACCGGTGGTTGACGAGAGGACAAATACTCAACGATGACAGTGAGTGATGGTAGCTGTATGTCATGACCTAACAGGAGTTAGAAACATAAACCACTAAATTTCAGTTCAGTGGCTCAATGGTAACGTGCTGACAGCGGAACTTGAATGCTCTGGGTTGGGTCCTTGCTGGGGTTATGATGCACACCACTAAGGAGTCCCATACTAGGATGAAACATCGGTTCAGTGTTGTCAAGTTTTCCCAGTTGATATCAATTCATGATGAGTTTAAACTTGAAATCCATAAATCTCCACAAAACCTAACTATGCCTAATTAGGTTTGAAAGATGTATGTATGTCATCCATGTGACACATTTCAGTGATATGTTTAGCAACAGATGAAGCTGAACGTCTCCTGCTCAGGTCAGTGGCATAATATGATCTTATTCGTTGTTGCAGTTATAAGTAGGTGTTCACATAGGCAACTACTTGAAAAGAGTTATAGCGTCTTCAAATGCACTTGTGACCACAAGGACATGTAAACTGATAAACGCAATTGGATATGACCCAGTCTTTCAAATGCTGCCAACGAGACATTGATGTGACGTTGACCTTCACTGTGAACTGGGTTCTTCAGATGGCTACCTGGTTGTCTAAGCGAAATCTGCTAATTACTATTATCGTGATTCCCCCAAGCGTTACTGTTTTAAGTCACGCAAAATTCATCATCAATCTTAGCTAAGACACAACTACTTGATTAGCATTTGATATAGTTTCGAAACGCTTTTATTACTGAGAAGCTATAGATGAAGAAATGTCTTCAAATGAAAAGTTCAAATGGGGTCTTTAAGTACACTTTATTCATTTGTATATTCAAAATGCTTAGAGCTGAAATTTTGTAAACACTTTAAATTCATTGTACTTTCTGTGGTCCATGTATTTTATGCGCACAAGCCTGTGTTTAATAGGCGAATAATAGATGAAAAAGGTATGAAATGCACTAAAAGGTTTCTGTCTCATGCATAAATGCATCTTAAGTCTTAGAAGGGCGAGATGTCTTTGTTAGGCAAAAATCATCACTAAAGTCTGTAGCTGACCATTATATATATATATATATATATATATATATATATATATATCATTATTTATCTAAACATCAAAATGATACAAACATCACAGTTCTGGTTACAGTGAAAGATTTGTGTGAGATAACAGTCATCTGAAATTGGGAGAACATTATGGATGCCATGTCTTAGTGCTTTTTGTTTCAATGAGCAGTAATCAATAAAATACTCCCTAAACCTTTGTAGTCACACAGTACTGTAAGTCAGGCTTTTCAATATAATCAATTATTAGTTGGTCAACTACTTTGGTATTGTGTGTTTATGGTTATCGAATCAGCAGCAAACAGGAATATTCGGAACACAGATTCGAGGATTCAGGATTTGTCACCTGCGCAATTCAGCATAGGACTTCGATTATTTGAGGAGAATGAAGGGATTAACATGGTTTATCATGTGGTAATTTTTGCTCTACTTTGATTCAGTCGTACAAGAGTTAAATCCCAGTTTGAAAGACCTTTTGTCAAGTAGATTCTATCGTCCGGCAGAATTCGTCTTTCTTTGAGGTTTCATATCGCTAGTTAACAAACATGAATGCTAGATCCCTGGCCTCCTGTTAACTACTTCTGATAGGATAATATTAAACGCCTTAATTCACAAGAAATTTGATGGAAATATTGAAATATGCCGTAAAAATAACCGAAGCACGCTCATTTGAGATAGAATGTTTGTAATGACTGATTTTGCAAATTCACTTTATTTACTTCTTTTGAAGTGTACTCAGCGCTTCTCAATTGTACTCTGTATATTGAACAGGGGAAAGATGATGAGAATCACTGTTGTTTGAATTTTTATGCTCAACAATGGTAGACCCTACAGAATAGGAAAAAAATTATTATCATGAAATGAAATGTTGACGAATACTGTTTAAAACCACGTTGAAAAGAGGAATCCACAGTCAAAGAAAAATTTACTGATACAGTTCAGCTTAGGTATAAAGAGTATCCAATCCACTTACTCACTAAACAGAATGACAAAATATGTGAAGTATACATCTTTTGTTGTGAATCCTTTCTCCGCATAATTGTGTTTTATTCGAATGAATAATCCTCCGAAGAAATGCATTTTAAAGTTTAGACCAATTATAGATAGTTCACTGATTAGTATTTCTTGTGAGTTAGAAAACCACATCACGTCCTCACTTCAAGCTGAGATATGCAAAAGCAATTATGCCGACAATCTAGTTGGTTCTTTTGAGAGACTAGAATCTTTCTGCTGAAAGGTTGATGTAGTCACATAGCTAAGATGTAGGCGTAATTGCAGCTTTAAAAGCACACTTGTGTTCCTATTTAATGTCACTTCACAGACAAAAATTATCTGAATACTGAAGAGGATTTACATTACATTGTTTGACCAGGATAAAAACTAACTGGTTCTTTTGGATCGATAACAACGTACCAAGTTCGAATGTTTGATTTTTTTTTGATGAAATGATCTGAGATGAATCTGCGTTTGGCCGCTTGTAACAAGCATTCTATCAGTCAACTTCCAACCCAAAAAGATAATGCTTCACAACTTTACGTCACTCAGTGGAAACCTGAATAATAAACAATTATTTCTTCACACTTAGAGCCGCAGCTGTGCTACAGTGCATTCTGTCCTTCTACTGGGCTGTGAGACATGGCCGTTAAAAGTAGACTACAGGGTCTTGACCACAGATATGTTTTTACCACGGATAAAGTCTCGTGAAAGCACCGTGCGAGTAATGTAGAGGTGAAGCAGAAAATGAGAGACAAGGCACGTAAGTTGATTAGTAAGGTTGTGAACCTCAGTTGGGTGATAAAAACCAACTCACTAGATGACTTGCTTTTGTGATATGCCAAACTTGAATTTCAGCTTCTTGGAAATGAAGATATTTCAATGGAAGCAAAATGGTTTAGATGTCCTGCCGTGCTTATGGCCATCTCACTTTGAGTGGTGTGTGACACATCTAATACTAAACTCCACCTGTTTATTCCGCAGCCTGAGGTATACCGTCTTTGAGCAACTACATATCATGTCACATCCTGATGACTTACTGTGAACCTTAGTCAACTGGAATGGCTTGGACATGTAACACGCATGCCGAAGCACAGCCTACCTCGACGTGACATTGGATTTCTCAGAAATTATTTTCAGGATGGCCAAACCAAGATGTGAACCGATTAATGAAGTCCCTGACTGTTGATTTGAGTCATGTGAGGAGATAAAGACTACCTGGCTGCGCTTCCGAGGAGACAGAAATGAGTGGTTGTGGACTCTCAGTGATATGATTAAAAATTGGTTTTAAACTCATCAATCAGAATACTCTTCAAACTCATTCAAGATGCCAACACCCATTTCCACAATCATCATGACAGAATGTTACTCACAGAAATATGCGTTTCCGAACAGACTTTCTCTGAATCACTATGTAATGTTATTAAACACATTCTTCTTTTTCGTAAGCTTCATTCTGAGGTGGGGTTTGAATAATCCGATTGAATTCGGTGATGTAGGTTAATCAACTCAGCAAGAGCAGTAAGCAAATAGAAACTGAAGGTTATCAACCTAAAATAAAAATCGAAGAATATGATCGCTTTTACAAAGCTTTGATTTTGAGCCAGTAGATCTAGTGATAGATTCTAACATTTGTATTCATCTACTTTAAGCAATGGAACAATGAAACCACATATATTCACATCACTTGGTAATTATTAGACAAACGGAAATTTGATTCTTTTTATGAGCTTTAGAATATTTTCACATCTCGATGAAACAACGAAGAATTATGGCTCTTATTATTGCGTTTTTGAAGCCACTGAATATACTTGACGGAATTCTTGTGAAACCTGTGAAATTAAGTTTATAATGAGTTTAAACACTTGACTAACTGCTTTTTGTTGAAGCAAAAAGGCAAAATTTCGCTGTTGTAACAACCGTTTGGAAATCCGGCTGTATATTTTCGTGCAAACCATGAGCAGTAAGCAGATAATGAAGAAATTTGACACTCCTCATGAAACTGATCAAAGACGTAGGTATTGTTCAGTTACGGGAATTATTAGGTAACAAAACGAATTATGAAAGACATAAAGTAACTGACATCTGAAACTAAATAATCTTGAAAAAAGAATATTCAAGTCCAGACTGGAATATATTTTGGGAATTCTGAAAGCGTTTCATCACTACCTTAAAATGAATAATGTGAAAATATCTCCTTTAATGGATCGGTTTTCAAATTCCACTTTATGTGCATATAAATGTTAAAAAATGTAGGTGATGATGTTCTTAAATAACAACAACAATTGCTGTTAGGTGGTTGGAATAAATTGTCAAGAGCAACGCAGTAGGAGAGTTTCAGCATGATTATGCTGATACACATTATCTTCGAAACTTCTGCTGTCTTCCAAAGATATTGGAAGGAATTTGTGCTGAGCTCACAGCGAAGTTCAAATCAACGAATTATTAGATTTCGCATACAAGTAGGATGTCAAGTCACTGCACCAGCAGTTTTAGTATAATAATGATGTGAAAAATACCAAGACTACTTTGATTCATGAAAAAGATTGTTACTAAATGTTTGCAATCAGATAAGCTTTTGATGAAAACAATAATTGTTACACCATTTTTCTCTCTCATAGCACTTGGGCTTCGGTCTTGTTCTTTTTCCATTGTATTAGTCTTTATTTTAGATCGTTAATAGATTTCGAACCGCCAAGATAGTGTGAATCTGACTATTTGGAAATATTCCATATGATGTGAAATCTCTTCCCCTGCGACAATTTTTTCTCTGATGTTGATGTTACACACCGCAAAACTTTCATCTTTTATTGTACAACGCACAAAACAGCGTTCACTTGAAACCACAGTGTGCTGGTTTTTGAATTGTCAACGTTAATGCTTCTTATATATGCAGTACTTTCTGTATTAATTCTCCATCTTTGATAATTGTTATGTATCATTTTACTTTTACTACCTCAGTAGTCAGTGTCAGTTTAAGCAGTCATCAGCTGACACGAAACTATTAAATAAATTTGCAAATCTGTTTCTTACACTCTGGTTCAATTTATCAATATGTAAGGTGTAAGGAACTCGTTTTGTATATTTCAATAAAATATCAAAATTCTAGTATCATCATCATTCATACATCATTATTCTACCTGTCATGAGTTAAATCTCATCCAACATTAATATCACTGGATTCTAATTTGCATCTATACTCAGGTGTTTATTTGATGAATGCACAAACAAACGAGAGACAAACTACTATTTGTTTGGTACTTAACTCCCTAATCACTAAAGATTCTTCAACCATTCACTCACTCATTAGTTTTGAACGCTGATAAACTCACAAGTGGACATTAACACTTCACTTTGATAATCTAACAAGGATTTGGGTATTGTTCTGATTGATAATCTAACAGCTTTGCAAACTCCAGGAAGATAAGTGGATTATACATTAGTGTAATTTGTAGTTGTGAATAGATGCAGGGAATGAACCATACTGGTATTGTCAACGTTCACTTATGTACACAAAACTTTGGACTAGTAAATTTTTAAGCAACCTGGATACATTTATTCGATGGAAATAATTCACTAATAATCGATAAAAAGACATTCTGGGTAGGTTAGACACAGCCATTTTCCTACACACTGATAAATAATTCGGTCACCACTTCCAGAACTTTACTGCCTCCTAAGTTAGGTGATAGACTGTCTCAAATTATTAAACATCGTCAGCATGCAGCTAAATGGATTTGTGAGATTGTGTTAAGAAACCCATACTTCCTATTGCTGTGAGAGAACTGAAGTATACTTTATTTCTCACTTGTTTGTTTATCACCCAACTAAATGGCATAATGAGTAACACTTCTGCAAACCTGTTAGCTACTTCAATTTCGTTTTCTCTTTTTCAAGTTCCATTTTTCGTTTGATCGCGAAGTAGCCTTCTTCTGCTTCCGTTTCTTGTATCATTTAAAAGCAAGCTTCTTCGGTCAATGAACTCAAACTAGCATTATTACTAACTTTTGAAAACTGTAATTCCCCGTTGTTATACTTCATTGAACTGATAGACAACCGTTGATAGATAGGCTGCTTGTGGACGCTTCGACTTTGTCTGAATATTCCTTGCTTTGACTGACTTAGTTGTAGATGGCAGTGAAATTCAGGACACGTTTTCATCCTATTCAAGACTCGTTAGCTGGATGCACCTGCACCCCAATAAGTGATGTTGTTCCCACTGAGACTTGAATCTCGTGTCCGTCGTATCAAACGCGATTAGTCCACTGAGACAGGATGACCACCTGTCATACAATGGGTATTAGTTACTTTTGTTATTATTTCTAGTTCACCTTTGGATATAGTGCCCAGTGGCCTAGTAGGTAGAGCTCTGGAGTTTGAAGCGATGAGTGTGAGGTTTGCGCCTCAGTGAGAAAAATATAACTCATTGGGGCGCAGATACATTCGGCAGACTTCTTCCAAGCAAATTTCAATGCTAGCCGTAAGGAAGTCAATCAAACCAGCATTCGCCATTTGAGAAGTACACTATTGAAAACTACTAAATAATAAAGCCTAGTAAAACAACAGTAGAATTTTCGGATTCGTATATCGAATAATTCATTTGTAGTTTTATTACTGAATGCAATGCACAGCGAAAACTTTTTATGTACCAGATAACATCTCGAGCAAACTCTATTACCCATAACTGTATCAACAAAAGCAAACAAGTTTCTCGCCTGTTTCCGTAGTTCTACTGATTTTCATTCTTTTAGGTTTTTAGTAAAAATATGCTCTACAAATCCAGAATTGGCACTGTGTTATTCATACTACATATCTTGGATATGCACTGCTAAAACAAAGCTTCAGTTGCCAATCTTTCTCTCCACCTACCAAAATTGTACTTTGAAACTATCACTCTGTCCAGCTATACTGCGCAGTTTTTTGTGGCGAAATGCATAACCGTCACAATGGTCTTTGCTTTTTTACATGCTTTATTAAAGTTGAGTAGGTTTATTTGGTCTAAATATCTCCTGGATCCTCAGCTTTTAAGAGATTTCAACGTTGTGACTCTGTTATCCTTTTTCATACAGCACGATTATAAAGTTATTCAGTCCCTTCGCAGTGGTCTCACCAACATTATTGTTGTTCGCGTCTGTATTGGTATCATTAGTTATTTGTTTCTCAAAAAACATGTGAGGAATGTCAATCAGTGATAATGTTCCTTCTAACTGCTTCATATTTAGAAATATTAATGGAGTAAAAGTGGGTTCACCACCGGATCCTCTCCTAGCTGATTGCTTCATGGTCAGTCTGAAGAACAGTTAACTACTTCCACTGATCGACCAGTTCCATGGATGGAACTTTCATCATCTGTGAGGTGGATAGTAACCTCGAAGAAATATAACGAAAGTTCAGTGAATATCAAAAGTCAATTAAATCTACCATGGGAACTAAAGACAACTCAGAATTCTACTTGGACGTTCTTTAGAGAAAAAGACATGACTAAAAATAAACCTGGAATAGTTAATACAGTCATTTTCAAAGCCAAGTTTCACTAGTCAAGAATAGAAATCTAATTCATTCACTATGCGCGGGATTTAGAGGAATTTGTACGAGTGAGGAGCTTGAAGTGCTTCAAAGAGTGTTAATCGAGAAGGCTTATCCTTCAAGACTCATTGAGAGGGACACGAGGACTAAGGATTTCAAAAAGGAAACCACCTAAATTCTCATCTTTTCTGAAAACTGAATTCCAGGGAGATACATTGACGGAAATACTGAAGAATCACAGATGCAGAGCTTTGACGAAGACCTTCTTTTCCGTTCAGCTTCAAATTATTTTCACAAATCACAAGTCAGTATTGTATACCAGTTGGTGATCTTTCATGTATATATAAGCCTACTACAGTCGAAGATACATTACCTTTAGGCTGCAAGACCGTAAAAGTAATGGTTACACTGCTTGAGTAATCTTCTCCATTAGTGTTTCCATTTAAATAGTGAGCTATTAGTTAGCCAGTTATGATCTTACTTCTGACCAAATCAAGAAGCTTGTTAGTTGATGCATTGGTATATAAGCTACTGCTGGGTAACGAACAATCACTGTTTACAGTTACACCTTACATGGGATCATTTTGTATATGATTAGCTTAATAATAAGTTTTATGTTTTCAGAGCTAGTCTATGCAAGTTTGTTGGTCCAAAGCAAGATAAAGTTTCATTAAACTGCAAGTACACATTGCTGATGACTAGTGTAAATATGAAAAAATCCAAAATACGTCTGTTACAGTGATTTTACAAACGTAATTTTCGTTTGAACTATTTGTCTATAGTGTAAGTTCATATCTTTCACTCTCAGTGCTGTTATTCACCATAATGTAGTATTCTTATGGAACAATCAAGATCAACGAAAATTCTCAAGGAAACTGGGTGCCTGATTTAACTTCGAAGAATTTATTGACGATGTTAATAACGCTTTTGCTCAATGTACGCTAGCCCACAATCCAGTACAGAATGGTTAGTTTGGAGGTGTGTGATTCTCTTCCCATAGTGACAGCAGATAAACATCTAAGTTATATGAGCATGAAAACAAACCAACTGATTCTCATCTTCAAAAGTTTTCCGTTCCATTATCTCACTAAACGTTTCATACCATCTATCGAATTGCCCAAATCTGATGGAAGCTGCTTCCGAAGTATACGCTCCTATCATTAAACAACAGTCTCAGCTCAGCAACTATCCAGGGTTGCCGAAATTGAATACAACCAGATATGGAACATATCATAGCGTGGTACTTAATATTGACGCTAGCCTTCTTTGATTATTTATTGCTTATTCCGTCTGCGATTAAAAACTTGAGTACAGATTATAGTTGTTGAATGTAGGGAAAATATGCTCTATTGAAACGTTTTCAGTCATATTATTGTGTAAATTGGTATGAATCAATGTTACTTCCGACGAACTACGAACTAGACGAGAAGAGAATAATTACAGCTGAACTCACCACATTAATAATAGTTGTTGGCTTGCTCACCTGTAGAGAGTGATATGTAAATGCTAGAACCCATGGGATAAACTTATTTCCCAAGTTATCTGTTTATTCATCTTAATGCAAAATGCTACAAAACTGCTTTCTGAAGGTACTTCTATCACTGGTCGGTGACCTGCTTGAACTTTGGGCTGCCAATAAAATTTTCCATCGGACAGATAATATCAAATTCCTGTCTTTCAGTTTCTTTCACCATTCAAGTATGTCCTCCAAACGTATCGCGTACTAATAAGAATGTTTAAAATGTTTCGAACTAGTCGTTTTTCGAAATAATAACAAAACGGAAACGTATTTTTGAATCCACAAAAGTACATCTTATTTCTATTCTTTGGATACTTATCTCAAACAATACTTTCTTCTACTGGTTGAATAAATCATCACCACTAAACACCGTAGGCTAACCCAGTTTAAAGCAGCTACTTTACATTACTACTTTTGATACTATTATTATGAACATCATTCAGAAATCATAATCATTTTGTTTAAAAGTATTGTTTTGAGAGTAAACTTGTTAATTTGTTATATGTTAAGAATCTGAAACTGTGTCAAACATATTAGTTAAAATCAAGCTATTATTATTGAAAAACAAATTGAAATTATTAGACTTTTATTCCTGTGACTACTATCTCCAAAAGACCAAGAATTCTGTGATTTGTTTATTAGTGATAATTTTAACCGATAATCGTTTTTCATTCCAAACTGCCAAACTTTTTCCCGCATTGAGTTACCCAGTGAGTGATTCTACAGCTACAAATGCAACTTAACTAGTCCAAGGAAATAAAAACCCCATCTAGTATCAAATGATTTAAGACAGTATGGTATCTCTGAAATATTCGTTTGTTTGTCTACTGTTTTGTAGACAAAAACGCTCACTACATATTAAAAACCAGGAAATACAGCCTGGAAGATTACAATTTTGCTTAATTGACTACATTCCTTCATTCTGTTTATTTCTTAATACTATTTGTGAGTTAAGTCATGCACCATACAGTGATAAATTGAGGATTGTTTATTCTTTTATATAATTATTTCGACCTCATTGATGTTCAGTGCTCATTACCTCAGATTTTTGTCATATTCATCATCTAGCGTACCTTTGATAAAATTTAAATTGAAATGTTGCAGTTGCCACGAAAACATCGAATTTCAACGTCCGGAAACAGATAACTAAGAGAGAAAATAGTTGTTTTCATCCACCTCATCATTAAGAAATTCACACCAGTATATCTGTTCTGATAACAATAGAACGTGAAATATGAATCTAGTGGTGATAGGTTGGTTATAATATATTTTCACATTTTCAAGAAGATGTAGTTTTGAAAGCCTATCTCATCGATTAAGAAGTGTAATCAACAGTTCAATAATTGCACAGTCAGCTCGATTTGCAGTTTATGAAGACTGACCAGTTTCTAATACATTTTCGGTCATGCAGTGACATCAGTTGGATAATTGTGAAAACTCGAGAGCACTTGATAATTATTTCATCTCATTTCAAAACCTCCCAGCATTGTATACTATCACTTACAGTGCACTGGATAAAAATTTAATGAATGACTTCTGAGGACTGAGAACAGCAAAACTTACACCGCTTTAAAGTATCACAAAACATTAGATCTCTGATATATGCGTTTATTGTAGCAAAGTTATTTCTTCTGTCGTCAAAATGACTAATTCGCGGCTTACACGAAATAAGAAACCGAAATGCCTAATTTCACCTTTTGCATATGTACGTACCAGTTCAACCACTCTTGTGGAGTTACTATCATAGGGCTAGACAATTTCGTCATGGAATTTCTGAACTTTGTACTTCAAGGTTGACGAAAGCCGCACTAGACTGATAAAATAGCTTCACTCTCTCACATATGAATTTGATACCCGTGGAGCCTTCAAAGTAGTCAGTTATTTCCCATGTAATACCGAACACACTCTACGACTTCAGCATTGTTTCAGTAAGTTACAGAAAGTGAATTCTAGTGTGAAAAGACATTAAAAATATGTTTTGCTTTACGCATATATCACAACTTTTCAGTATCTTCAAAACAACTATGGAGGTATTGAATAAAAATACAAAGGCCTGTATTTTCACTTCTCTAGTCTGAACTCTTTATAGCAGCTCTTATAATAAGGATTTTCCAATTTGTTGAAATCTGTTTGTCAAAGGTGTATATCCACTTTACAAATAATAGATGAGTAATTATATAAACCTGGCTTGTTGTATTTATCTGGTCAGGAATACATAAAATACTTACTTGTAATCACAGAGTGCTGAAACACTTTATCACTGGTAAGTTTTTTTCAACTTTCGATTCTAATAATTGAAAATCATGTACTTTTGATAGCTGCTAAGGTTACTTAGCAATGTTATCATGTTCCACTTAATATGTTGTGCCTGTATGGTACAAACTCAACAGGATAGCTAATTGTTAAAATAAATAGAAATAGCGGTTGTGTAAGTGTTGTTCAGTGGACTAGACATTCGAATTTCAACTAGTTGATAGCAGATTAGAAAATAACTTTATCAAACGAGATATGGACAGTCGGGTTTTATCGTTAGCCTATCATACTTTACGTGTGGTTGTTTACCTACCGCAGAAATGTGTAAACGGCTTGTGACTGTACGCCCCATCACCCATAGGTGTTGGTCCGCGTTTTCCAATCAGGATCCCAAAAAATCAGTAATTTTTCCATTGAAATAATGCAGTACTCTAAAATTGCAGAGGAACACACAAGTTGAAAGGATTTAAGTTAGACGATGAAAGATGCCTTCTGAGCAAAAAGAAAAAAAAATAGATAATGCAGTCGAGAAAAGTTTCTTTTTTGACGATATCATTTTCTAAAGCTGTACAACTAGAATTATATACATCACAAACGTATAACAGTCTGTTACTAAACAGCAGGTTATAATTGCGTCATTAAACTGATGCTAAAAACGGTAGTCAAGAAGGGAATGGATTTAACTTAGATAATTATGAATAGTGCTGAAGACATCATGTGTCAGCTTTCAGACGTGTCTAACTAAATTTCAGAGGGATTTTCGACATCTGTAATGTACAAAACTTGGGTGCTCTAAAATTCTTGTTCGTATTCATAAAGTGAATCCAAATAAACTGGTGTCAGGTCTGATTTTTTAACAAGGATTATTTTATTCATCTACAGGATATGCAAGGGGTAGTATTTTCAGTGTTAACATTTAGACAACTCTTGATATCTCATTACAATTTATTCATCTATGACAATATTGAACTGAATCGCGTTAATTATGTATGATGAATCCATGCACTTCCTCGTTTTTAATTTCATCAAAAGTACATCCAAGCTGCTTTTCAAAATTTGTGTTCTCAATGAAGAAATCATCGATCTGTGTGTGCAAATATTAAGTGATTACACTTCATGCATCATATACTGCTACAAAACAGGTCGATAATTTTGTGAATCCCTCCACTTTGTTGTCCATAGATGATGATTTGCAAACGGTAATAGTGTCACAAGTACCTGGAAATGCATGAGATTCTTTGAGTAAGTTGTTTTAAGTAAACTAATCGTAAAACGTCTGACTGTAACAATAGGTTACACAAATGTTAATCTTCAACTGAAGACACTGTTACCGTACCAGCAAAAATGAGAAACACATGTACACAAAAGCCTGTTGATCGCCTTCAATTATATATCAGCATTTGCCGTTGATTGATATGTTTAGTGGTTTTTTCAATAGTAAGGTCATACTAGGTTGTAGAAGTCGGTTATATGGAGTACCGAATAACATGAAATCGAGTAGTGTTTGATGGGTTTTTATCGTATGAATGATAATAGATCATCACTAAACTCCCGTCAGACGGCCTAATAACTACCGACGAATTTTCATAAGATATAGTACTCCATTTTAAAGTAGACCCCCCAGATATTGTGAATAACATATCATGCTAAAAGAATCAACAACTTTAGTTTACATTGATATGACAAAACATTCAACAACACTTAATTAAGTCATGAAGGCTGCCTTATATCTAAAAGCCCATAATATAAGGCGTAAAAATTCATTCCACGATAAACTGGAAACACTATTTTATTTCCTAAATTATTTTACTTATATCCAACTAGAACACCTGGTTTAGAATAACAATCAGAAAGATATTATGAACTCATTAAAATGAGTGTTTCGGTAGTTAATATGCTACAGCCTAAAAAAGATTAACAATAAAGGTAAACCGTGAAATATTTTTAGATGTCAATTCATCAGTACATGCCAACCACATACAAAATAGTCTTGTACAAACTAAACACCGTTTTCACTTTAGTCCTCCACTACTCTTATTTTACCATCAATGTGAAAAACCAACCTATACTGCTATCAGACCGTTACTGCTGTTGAACGGTATCTATCAATCTGCTGTTGTATCATTATTGTTCAGTCAAGAGACTGAAAGGTCAAATACGTTACTTTAGGTTAGATATTCGTTTTTGTAGGTAGGTAACCACATTAAACATTCCTTACGAATAAAGAAAATAAGTTGGTTCTGCAAAACACATACCCAAGCAACTTAGTGAATAGACACTAATTCAGATGCTACGTTGGCTCAAAACCGTTTATTGTGAACTTCATCATACATTTTTGATAACTGAGAAAAGAATGCCGTTGACTCTAACAGCTTAAGAGCGATGTCTCTCAGAAACAACCAGTCACTATGAAACTAGGACAAAGCACCAGTCCAAAAACTAATATAATAAGATGAAGAGGAATGTTAAACATCATGTTAAATCTCAGTTCATTTAATCCATGTGAAACGGACACAACAGGAATGATATGAAGCCGCCACCTGTGGCGTGGCCGTAATATCCGATTATCTACTAAGGGTCGCGTGTACTGCACAGCAGTTCTCTCTCTTCTGGTGTATAGCTGTGAAACATGACCATTCAAGATGTAACACATGAGAAGGCTTCAGGTGTTGACCACCATTGTCTTCGTAGAATAGGACGTAATCCGTGGTATCATCACGTCAGTAATGCAGAAGTCAGGTGTAGAGTTTAAGAGAGAAGAGGTAAGTCGGTTGACAAGGTTGTAAACCTTCATCGAATGAGATGGTTGGAACACGTACTACGTATGCCTAGTCGCCGATCGCCTCGTCACACAATGTTGGCCGATGTAGGTCCAGGCTGGAAAAAGGCCTGAGGTGGCCAGGCTAAAACATGGCACCAATGTATGAAGTTTCTGATTGTTGGTTTCCATGTGGGGCTATGCAGTCTAGGTGGTTGGGGTCCGCGAGATTAGAGGAACCAGTGGTTGGAGACTCTATGTGATATGGCTGAGAACCGATGTCATTGGCGCAGATGTATACACACATTCTCCTCATCTTAACGACCCTATACCGAATACCATAACTTTCTCATCCTTCGTTTCTCTCTTCTCATACTTAGTATATCTTTGACTGCTTTCTCTTACCTTCATCTTGCGCCTCATTGCCTTTTTACTTGAGGTACTGATATGAGGTGCGGCAGTTCGGACAGTTAAGTAGTAATGCCTGGTCCTAGGTTGATCTGCATGGATAGTTGAAAAACCGATTCCGAGTATCTGGAAGATTTTACTATCATTAAAATCAGAGAACGAGAACTAAAAGAATTTCGGAAAAATATACTTACTCATTCTACCACAATGTCCAAACCTCACTACACTTTCTCTATAACAGGTAAGCTGTTCATATCACTAGTGTATATATATTCTAAGATGAATTTCCACCTTGTCATGTTTGGCTATTTACCGTGTATTTTCAGGAAAGCTGTATAGATATTTCATACATACAGTGGTAAACAAAGGACAATCTTCTCGAAAGTAATATAGCGTTGTTTTCTTCTAATGTGATAGCATTGTTCACATTTAGGTGAATGGGTGTTCGATTTTTAGCTTGATTCAACTGATTTTGCATCAAGCGCAAGTATAATTTGGCTTTGACAAAAATATTCTTAAAAGCCAAATGGAGAGAATAACTAATTATCTTATTCAACAAATGAACATAAAATGGGTTTATCGTAAATAACTTTCGGAAGCTTGATTGTTTCAGTTGTCTTCTACGCCTTCCTCTCCTTTTCATTCACTGTCATTTATGTCATTATCTTTTTCCTTAATAGAAAAAGATGGTCAACGAAAAAGGGCTGAATGAAATCAAGCGATATGAGGAAAGCTAACTTATTCTAAAAATCCAAACAAACATGAAAAACTCAAGTAATGAGTTAGGAATTAGACTAATTTTGAATCTTCATTTCATTCTCATACATCTTTTTCCCCTTCATGAATTTAAACAGAATAAGAGTAAGTTTCATAAGAAGCCATGAACTCATTGTATTTCATCAGCTCCTTTCTATCTACAAATAACTAGTGCATGAAAACACACATCAAAAATACACAATTCACAATTCAGTAGTGGATAGTGAAAAGGTCTAAAGCTAAAATATTGACAGAGTGATATTTATGAATAAAAGAACAAGATTAACTTCAATTAAAACTAGTTGTCAACAATCACTGCACAGAATATGCATAAAGGGTTAGAGTACTCAGTGTGTCTCAACAAATCAAATGGATTTCAACCTCTGTTTCTTGATTTGAGTGATCAGGCTTCAACCTCTGACCTCTGTGAAAAACGAATCATATTGCTCATTAGTAGTTTTTTAAAGGATTACTTGATATGTAAGCCAAACAGCCTGTCCATGAATTAAGAGGATTTGTAATATCACTGTTCGACCTCACAAGCTTGAAATTTTCGAAATGTCAGATGCGATGAAAACGATCAAGGTTTTCACGTAACAGGATCTAAGTTAATATCTCCTGCTTTCTTGGCACCATTCTACTACTATTCAGAGATAAATGCTTCAAGTTTTGTCAGAGAGACCTACTAGAAAAATCATACACATCACTACGATCTTCGTTAGTGTTTCGTTTATTGACCTGACCTGGTTCCGATTTTTCTTCAG
>OX104134.1:96064663-96290797 GCA_944470555.2 Heterobilharzia americana
CTGATCAAGTGAGCGTCAAATATTCAAAAACTCAATACTGCTAGGTAGGAAAAAGCCAAACTAGCTATGAATTCTGCAACTTCCATATAAAATACATACTTTACAATCTAGGCAATCTATAACCTCTGTACGAGCGCTCAGTGAAAACAGTGGTTTTATTTTCTCGAGTGAAATATAGGTTTATGTTTATGGAATACGCTTTGTTTGTCAATAATTCGAACGTATTGTAAGGTATAGCATATTTCAAAACGATGTTAAATGAGGGAAGATTATCTTTGTAGAACTAACTATGTTTCTAACTGAGCAGCGTTGAAAGTAACTCTTGTTTTTATCCTATGTAACAAGAAACGAAAGTATGCCGTAAATTAGTTTTACAAAAAGAGGAAACAAATTTTATTTGATTACCTTCCTTCGGTTGGAGAAACAGTAGACAGACTCATTTTAAAGTTTTATTTCTCACAAACAGACATGTCCTTCGTAGGTAGAATTGTTTAATTAAAACCCAGAACAGATAATTTCTACCTCATGAGAATTCCAGGTTGCATGTAATCCACTAAGAAAATTAAAAGTGATATCAATTTATGAGATATTGTTCGAATACATAACCTCACCTAAGGTTTGATTCAACGTTGTTACTAAATTTTAGAAGGTAAAAGAAGATGAAGTACAGATTGAAATTTATAAATTATGAAAAACATTGTTAATCCCCTGAAACGTTTCATATCTTAAGGAACCGAAAGCCTTTTACCTCACTGGATCATGTGTTATTAGAAGGTAGTAGAAAACATGTGTTCTACATGTTTAGAAAGGTGGAAGACTTCTGTGGAACGTTTAGCGTGTGAAGTTATCTGTTACCAAGACAATAAAGTACTAGTAGTTGTCTACTTTGTAAAACAAAATTCCGACTAATTTCATCATACAGTCACAGCCTTTATAGAGTAGACTGATTCAGAAGACATTTTTCTGTTGCCTGCTATCCAAAGGCTGATTGTATTATCTAAGGGTCAGAAATCAAAAAAGTTAACTGCTATTGAGCTGCCGAATTAAGAAGAACCACTCAGTCGCAAGCTCCTTTGTATGGACTTGGTGATCCCAGTGGGAAACAATCTCTCCGTTCCTCTCAGTGAGAATCTATTTATAAAACTGAAGTCGACAAGATTTAGAAACTTTTCTAACTTCGACTGTTGATCTGAAAACCCCTAGTGATAAACTGGGTCAATACTCTTGATCAAGTAGACCCTGCAGTGTAATTCTAATCAATATGCCAATTGACACTGCAAAACCATCATCTTTGAAACACCTGTTTTGTGTCAGTGATGCATCTCTATTTCTTCGTTTTTGCACCAGTTCTTGGTGATGTTCACCAGATAATCACTTCTGAGTGGCCATTATTTAGTTTGTTGCCTTAACTGCAATCATAATTTCTCCGCCGTCTTATATAAAATTCTCACTAAATTTGGACAATGGAATAAAAAGACGTAGAATATCTGAAAAATATATCTTTTTCCTATGCATTTTGAACAGTTTGATCACACATTTACTTGATTATGCATTCCATATCGAAAATGAAAGTGCGAGAAGGATACATATAACAAATAAGAATAAAATAATGTGAAAGATAAAGACGAAGGAATGAAAAGATTTTTTCATAAAGCCTTGAGTTTCACAAAAGTGCAACTTAATATCTTAAAATTGTTCGCCTGTGAAAATCTCAGAGGTGATACTTATAATGAAAAGATAAATGGATTAAAAGGAATTCATTTTCATCCTTTATGTGTCGTGTCTGATATTTTGTTTACCATTCTTGTCAAGTAACCTCGCCTGGTTAACTAGTTTACTAGTTACTTGCCGGTCCTAAGTCCGGGTAAAGAGGGAAGGTTGGGCGTAGGACTAGCAACCCTACCCCGGAAAACCAATCCCGCCACTAAAGAAACTTCTAAGCACAAACAAAATGTAAACAATAAATATAAACTTATTCTTTGCTGGAATCGGAGAGACGAAATGATGCCTGTTCGTGAAAGCCTTCGGGAAGCCAGTCGGCCGATCTGTCTTCTCTCGATGAAAGCGAAAGTGAACGTGGGGACATGGAATGTCTGCACTGTGTTTAAACCTACCAAGGCTGCCCAGATTGCAAAGGAGATGAGAAGCTAAAGTATTGAAGTGTTAGGAATTCGCGAAAACAGATGGAATAGAAATGGACTCTCCAAACTGTCAACTAGAGATTCAATAATCTATTCCGATATTGTCACCCAGACGGCAGCCACGAGCACACTGAGTAATAGAGTGGCTATCACCTAATAGATATGCAGAAGAAAGTGGAGATGGATTAGGTACACACCAAGAAGGCCGATTGGGGAGATCACGAGTGAGGCCAGGCCCTCGAGTGGAACGCAAATGGGAAACGACGAGTTGGGCATCCGAGGTGAGGATGACATAGAGGGGATCATGTGAGGAGGAAATGAAAACTTGTGGGCAGTGGTGGAGCCAGGTTTGAAAGATTTCAGAAAACAGAGTAGAATGGAGACGTGCTACTGAACCCCCATGTTCCACTGGGAGCTCAAATATAAGTAATAATAATTTTATCGTATCAAGTTGATCTATATTTTTAGCTCTGTCACCATTAAGTCAAAAGAGAAGACAAAACAATCGCTGTCAAAATCTCGTACTAATGAAACCCATATTACATCATTCCCACTTAATCTAGGTAAATCTGTGACTAATTCATCCCCTTATGAACTTCGGGTGTTTAAAAAGAAAGCGCTTTCCCTTGGGTTCAGTTTTTCAGGTCTCTACACGAATGTTTCTGATTTGGCTACTTATGTCAAATTTGAAACTTTCTGATCACTTGTTTCGCCGTGTCCCAACCTCCACAAATAATCTGAGTTGGTTGATGGTTAAGCCATAGGACATTGCCAATCAGTTCCATAATTCAGGCCTCAGACAAGAAAGCACTCAAACTTCACGATATTTCAAAGCTTTAAGAGGACTTCGAAACACACCCGGTGTAATCATTCTTAAAGCCGATAAAGGGTTAGGTCTGGTCGTGATGAACAAATGTGATTACTACAAGGAGATGTCCATCCTTGGTGAAGGAAGTAAATTTATGGCTGATGTTTCGTTGGATAACCTTAGAAAATTAAAATATAAGATAACATCTAATCTAGTATAACTTCTCAATATGAATGTTATCAGGAAGAATGCACTTCCACCAAACCTATGAGGTCTGAGTTACCTTATCTTTATGGATTACCTAAACCTCATAAATCTAACAATTGTTAACGTCCTATACTGTCTGTGTTGTTCACCTACACAGAAATTGGTGAAATGGTTGGCGAGAACTATTCTATTCTATTCTATCCTATTCTAAATGAACTATATAAGTTTTCTTTGAAAGATACTTTTGAGTGCGGTGATTATCTTAGCGAAACTGAAATCGAAATTAATAGGTTGCACTCCTTTGATGTCAACTCCTTACTTACCACCATGACTCTAATCGAAGCCGTTGACATTCTTTATGATCATATATCTACCAGTGATTTTCCTTTCCCTATTCCTTCAACGTGTTTGAAAGAGCTGCTATTGTTGTGAACTGATGAAGTTCATATCATATCATTTCCGACAAGTAGATGTTGTGGTCACCGGAAGCCTCATAGGAGCATTGGTAGCTGATACTTACCTGTCAGATTTTGAAGGCTAGACTGGTGATATTATCACTAGAGTTACCACCGATGAGAGATATGTTGATGACATAAATAGGAAATGTAACAAGCACGAAGATGCGAAATGTTTGTTGGGGGGACTTAACATCGTATAAAAGAATGTACGCTGAAAAAGTGACGAAGAATGAATAACAATCTGCCGTTCTAAGTGTGCAAAAGATGCGTCAATAAACTGTCGGTATACAGAAAATCTACTCTGATAGGTAATTTTCCAAAGCTTCTGTTTAACTCAATGCAAACGAGTTTTGATGTGCTTAAATAAAAGGATCTAGTGTATCTCTTGGAAGTCTCAATAGTGGATGACATCAGACTACTAACTGTAACACTAATGGAAAATGGATATGCAGTGAAATTCAAAAACCATTGCAAAAATCACCCAGCACTGAAATCCGGTCTGTATTGCGTTGCGAAGAAGTGCGTTTCTATTACGTTACTATTATTATTATTATTATTTGACCCTTGAGTTCCTAAAGAAACAAAGGGATTCAGTAGCACGTCTCCATTCTACTCTGTTTTCTGAAATCTTTCAAACCTGGCTCCACCACTGCCCACAAGTTTTCATTTCCTCCTCACATGATCCCCTCTATGTCATCCTCACCTCGGATGCCCAACTCGTCGTTTCCCATTTGCGTTCCACTCGAGGGCCTGGCCTCACTCGTGATCTCCCCAATCGGCCTTCTTGGTGTGTACCTAATCCATCTCCACTTTCTTCTGCATATCTATTAGGTGATAGCCACTCTATTACTCAGTGTGCTCGTGGCTGCCGTCTGGGTGACAATATCGGAATAGATTATTGAATCTCTAGTTGACAGTTTGGAGAGTCCATTTCTATTCCATCTGTTTTCGCGAATTCCTAACACTTCAATACTTTAGCTTCTCATCTCCTTTGCAATCTGGGCAGCCTTGGTAGGTTTAAACACAGTGCAGACATTCCATGTCCCCACGTTCACTTTCGCTTTCATCGAGAGAAGACAGATCGGCCGACTGGCTTCCCGAAGGCTTTCACGAACAGGCATCATTTCGTCTCTCCGATTCCAGCAAAGAATAAGTTTATATTTATTGTTTACATTTTGTTTGTGCTTAGAAGTTTCTTTAGTGGCGGGATTGGTTTTCCGGGGTAGGGTTGCTAGTCCTACGCCCAACCTTCCCTCTTTACCCGGACTTAGGACCGGCAAGTAACTAGTAAACTAGTTAACCAGGCGAGGTTACTTGACAAGAATGGTAAACAAAATATCAGACACGACACATAAAGGATGAAAATGAATTCCTTTTAATCCATTTATCTTTTCATTATAAGTATCACCTCTGAGATTTTCACAGGCGAACAATTTTAAGATATTAAGTTGCACTTTTGTGAAACTCAAGGCTTTATGAAAAAATCTTTTCATTCCTTCGTCTTTATCTTTCACATTATTTTATTCTTATTTGTTATATGTATCCTTCTCGCACTTTCATTTTCGATATGGAATGCATAATCAAGTAAATGTGTGATCAAACTGTTCAAAATGCATAGGAAAAAGATATATTTTTCAGATATTCTACGTCTTTTTATTCCATTGTCCAAATTTAGTGAGAATTTTATATAAGACGGCGGAGAAATTATGATTGCAGTTAAGGCAACAAACTAAATAATGGCCACTCAGAAGTGATTATCTGGTGAACATCACCAAGAACTGGTGCAAAAACGAAGAAATAGAGATGCATCACTGACACAAAACAGGTGTTTCAAAGATGATGGTTTTGCAGTGTCAATTGGCATATTGATTAGAATTACACTGCAGGGTCTACTTGATCAAGAGTATTGACCCAGTTTATCACTAGGGGTTTTCAGATCAACAGTCGAAGTTAGAAAAGTTTCTAAATCTTGTCGACTTCAGTTTTATAAATAGATTCTCACTGAGAGGAACGGAGAGATTGTTTCCCACTGGGATCACCAAGTCCATACAAAGGAGCTTGCGACTGAGTGGTTCTTCTTAATTCGGCAGCTCAATAGCAGTTAACTTTTTTGATTTCTGACCCTTAGATAATACAATCAGCCTTTGGATAGCAGGCAACAGAAAAATGTCTTCTGAATCAGTCTACTCTATAAAGGCTGTGACTGTATGATGAAATTAGTCGGAATTTTGTTTTACAAAGTAGACAACTACTAGTACTTTATTGTCTTGGTAACAGATAACTTCACACGCTAAACGTTCCACAGAAGTCTTCCACCTTTCTAAACATGTAGAACACATGTTTTCTACTACCTTCTAATAACACATGATCCAGTGAGGTAAAAGGCTTTCGGTTCCTTAAGATATGAAACGTTTCAGGGATTAACAATGTTTTTCATAATTTATAAATTTCAATCTGTACTTCATCTTCTTTTACCTTCTAAAATTTAGTAACAACGTTGAATCAAACCTTAGGTGAGGTTATGTATTCGAACAATATCTCATAAATTGATATCACTTTTAATTTTCTTAGTGGATTACATGCAACCTGGAATTCTCATGAGGTAGAAATTATCTGTTCTGGGTTTTAATTAAACAATTCTACCTACGAAGGACATGTCTGTTTGTGAGAAATAAAACTTTAAAATGAGTCTGTCTACTGTTTCTCCAACCGAAGGAAGGTAATCAAATAAAATTTGTTTCCTCTTTTTGTAAAACTAATTTACGGCATACTTTCGTTTCTTGTTACATAGGATAAAAACAAGAGTTACTTTCAACGCTGCTCAGTTAGAAACATAGTTAGTTCTACAAAGATAATCTTCCCTCATTTAACATCGTTTTGAAATATGCTATACCTTACAATACGTTCGAATTATTGACAAACAAAGCGTATTCCATAAACATAAACCTATATTTCACTCGAGAAAATAAAACCACTGTTTTCACTGAGCGCTCGTACAGAGGTTATAGATTGCCTAGATTGTAAAGTATCTTTTTCATGTATAAGTAGCAGAATACGTCGCCAGACGCGCTTCTTTTACATAGCGTTTTGGTGTCAAACGTTTTTTTGGCGCAGTTAGATGATGCAACAAATCATCTTGTTTCCATTTTATTACTCAGTGTTGTTTTCTCCGTTAAAATCCACCTTCCTACGTATCTGTTATTCTTTCAATGTGGGTATTTTATTTTTTCGCTCACATATCTCACAACAGTGAGAAGATTTAACTTTTGCTAGCGTAAATCTAGGTGTTGATGTTTCCGTTCTGTGCCAATTTTGAAGTATTTAAGCTTTAGCCTTTCATGCAAGCAGTGACCAAATTACAACTTTATGGATGATCCAACGTATCATTTCTAATCTTCCATCAAACCAAACTATTAGAAAGTGCTATGAGAAAACAAATGTTAAATCTGAGACCACTTTTACCGTGAACACAATGTAACTCATAAGCTGAGTAATCTTACTTCACTCTAAAGATCACGGTTGTATTCAACAAGATCGGTTTTAAACAGCAGCACAGTCATTTCGTCAGCTGTGATTGCTCACAAAATGTTTACTTGCAACATCGCTATGAATATCATTCACTGTGACATTAATATACGTAAGTTTGACAGGCACAAATTTCCTTCAATTAATAATCACATTCTGAAAACAGCCTTTTTCTGTTATTTTTTTCAAAGGAATATTTATGTGAGTACGAGCTGTTAACATGAGGCTTGACTGAAACTCTCTTGTCAGAAGAAAATCGCAGGCAAATATCGATTCCAGTGTTAAATCCCCACCAATAATTATCAGTTAGAAGATTTATTAACCCCCAGTAAATAAACTTGTCAAGTTTCTGAAGTTATTGAGAAGAGAATAAAGTGAAAGGAAATTATTGTTCTCTTTTCATGAACTATATTGCTAAAGCTGTTTTTATTCATTTATGCATTCATCTATTTGGCAGTGCAGCATAGAAGAATATAGAAACACAGGAGTTTGAGAAGTCAAGTGAATTACTGCAGAATCTTGTGTTTTGTTGACAATTTTCGATTTTGATATTCCTTTTTTATTCTCTGTCTTTTAAGCAGAACTAAAAGAAAAGCGTTTTAATTAGAGGAGTATATTTAATTATGAAAGGTGACGGGAAGTGAGAAATAGGCAGAAGAAGTTGATGATTAAAATTGAAAGGAATAAGAAAGCAATACTATTTATTTGGAGGAAGAAGTAAGTGTTCACTTTGCTTCAATAAACAAGAGAATGTAACTTTATTTTGTGTTTGTTTGTAGAAGAATATACCTCTCTGTGTTGAGCATTAACAACATCTCAAGCGAACAGCTACTGATTATATCAGGAATATTAGGTGAGCAGTCTAAGTTCCTATCGATGTCAAACGTCTATTATTCTGAACTTGATTTCGGTTTGTTTAATGGACTTTAAGCTTCAAGCTTCATATCCTATCTTGGTCTCAGAAATGTGATTACACGTGAACATGATCAGCAGGGCATCTGCCTCGGAATAAGATGTATTTTTGACAGATAGCTTATCATTTAGATAAATGTTGGTAACCTGGAGATATCTATTCTTACATTTATAAAACGAAACACAGCTTGCCTGTGATGCTGATCTCTAAACTGGCTGATAAGTGAACTTCTTGACACATTGTGAAGTATTCTTGGAAAACCACAAAAAACAAATCTCAAATCCGAGGTAAAATCTAGATACCGTATACAATAAATGACTAACAAAATATATACACTGTCGGTAACAGTATCTCTTTACCCTCGTTCACCTGCATGCACCTATGCTTATCAACAAGAAATTTAAAAACCGTTATCATGGTATTACTGAAAAAACCCAACCAAAATATTTTTGAGTCGATTTTGTTTGTCGGAGGATTCCGAGTGAAACAGAGCAAAGCCTATATATTTTTATTCGCCTGTTGCCACAATAAGATTGAAGATAAAATTTAAGATTAGGCATTCGTAGAAAATTATTGGATTTATGTAATCCAATCTTGATATTTACAAACATCAATTTGGAAAGGGCTGCCGAGATGTCTTTAACAGTAGGCAGCTCTTTGTTTTTTATCCACAGAATACGTAAAACACCATTCATCTGCATACATCAACAACATTCGATTTGAATTCCACAAAGTTAGGTGTCATTAGGTTGGTTCTGTTGCAGTTTGTGGTCCTGTTCGTCCTTTTCTGACAGTAATCTTTATTATCATTTATTCATTAAACACTAAAGACCTCAAAAGATATATCTATGACCAAACTGCGAACAACTATATATAATCCACTTAACAGTCAATTTGAATTCTACAGAAGACATGTCGATGATACATTTGCTAATCGTGGCAAGAATTTTGACTTTTGGAAGGAAGCTCAACTTTTCAGTGAATATCACTCCTCCTTCAGCTTCGCAAAAGAGATGGAGTCACACTCAACGATACCGTTCCTCAACATAATGTTAGCAAGAAGAGATGATGGGAAGTTTAAAAGGTTCATTTATCGGATACCTGCATGGAATGGACACATGACAAACCTTTACACCTGGGCTCCTATCAGATAAAAAACAAATTTAATCCATTCCCTCTCCACTTGAATTCGGAATGTTTGTACTCCTGACACTTTAGAAGAATAAATCCAATTTCTAAGATTGACATTCATCGTAAATGGATACCCAGACAAATTCGCAAATAAAACTTTACTTTGGAATTCTATCGTCAACCTACTTTCAATTTAGAGAAGAATAAGCTGACTTTGAGCCTAGAATTCAACAGAAATGCAGCAGGTGATGTACTTAAACACAGATTAAAGAAGGGTGTGAAAAGTGCATTCTATGCAGCCACTCTGAAGATCTCGTATTCTAGTTGCCCTGTGATGAACAAGACCATGAGGTATAAATTGTCACAGCTAACCACTTCAGTGTGCATATATCAATCAACCTATTTGCTCCACAGGAGCAGATGGAGCAAATTATGCAACCCTGAGCCAACACCTGCTAGCGTGGCTCAGCAAAAGTCGATGCAAATCAACCGATAGCTATAACATTTGGTTGCCAGAGGACACATAGTTCAAGAACATTCATTAACAGTGGTTTACAGTCCAATGCAAATCGAAAACGGGATTATGTATCAAGAAGTGACTTTGTCATTCCCTGTCCTTACTCATTTCCTAATTCTTTAACTTTCCAGCCCACACCTCTTGCGTGACTTCTATCCCTATAATATTTTTATGGTCAAAAACTACGAACAATGACAGATTAACAAACTATATTCAAATGCCTAATATACCAAACATTATATAGCAGAACAGTGAATTCGCGGCTAAATTCTTTGAAGTACGGATGTTGATATAAGAAAAGAAGAGTATTTCAGCAAAGATTCTCTTTTGTCGGTTTCATTTTTAAGGCTGCACAATCTCAATTAAATACAACTATTTTTGTGCAGGATCTTCACTGTTTTACACTAGGTTGTTTTCTTCGTCCAAGGAAATCGATAACAAATAAGATAATTTGTTGGTAGTTAAAGATCTTAAGGTAGCTAAGAGTAGAGAATATAAATATCCTTTTACTAGAAGTGGGAGCTATTTAGCGTGACAGAAAACCTGAAGAATGAATTATTACCGAAAAGCATAAAAATAATTAGGATTTGGTAATACTAAAGAGCTGAAGAGAATGTGGGCAAGAAATGAATTAGTGATTCGAACGACTAAACATAAGAGACATAAATGGTGAAAAGATCCAGAACTTTGGATTTTCGCTGTGAATAGCCAGCTCTTCGCACCACGTAGGAGAGGAACACGTACAACCCTTTGACAGATCCATTTTCACCCTGCGGATAATTCAATAGTAGGAAGATATCCAGATTCTGTAGTCAGCGTCGATGAGGTTTTCAGTTATTGCACTTCTTATAGAACCGCTACCATTTTCTCACAACCTTGCTAGAATTGATTTGGCTTTCCGTATATCAAAATATTGGGCGAATTCATCCGTCGTACAAAATCACAGACAATGCCTTAGATGAAACGATATTTTTCTGATAGGTTATAACAAAGTAGATGGTAAAATCACTTTACTTCTACATACGATAGCTCTTCTCAAGGGACTCAGTCTGAAAAGATAATGGCTTCCACTGTAAAGAATCTTCATAAAGACGATTTCGTAAGAAATGCTGACATATCAATGCTAAGTGAAAATCATATTGCAGTTGAGCAAATAACTTGCTCTTCTCTTCAAAGTTTATCGAAAATCAAGGATGTGACCATACAATAAATATCGCAATAAAAATTACCACATTATTAACTGTCTAGTGAACAAAGTCTTCACTGGAAAACCAAAGATGGAAGAGTCCTCTTCTTTTGGTAAATCTAGCCTCTATACATCGATTTAGCTGCCGAATTGTTTTCGTAACTGAAATGTGTCCTGCACAATGCCGTAACTGTATAAACACACTTTCTTTCTCCACACTGGTTGACCTGTATTGTGAAACGTTGTTGTTGATGGTACAGCTTCCCGATCAATAGGAATTATCATTTTCATTGCAGCTTCAAACTAAGTAAATACTGATAATATCTCACATAACTTTATACTGAGTCAATCTAATCACCTTTTAGTCAATTGACTAGTTATTCTTAAGTTTACTTTTTTCTGTTCTCATTAGCTGTGACGTTTATGATATCATTCGCTTCATTTCATCTCTTTCGTTTGATCTTTTGAGCAACTTGTACTCACTGATCTGTAAGTTGACTGCGAACACACATGCCTGTTGATTGAGTATCTGCTGAGCCCGAAGAATGATAGATAAGTAAGCCACCGGCTTTATGTTAAAAGAATAATTTCCCTCTCATAATTCTCATATAAAATGAAGTGTTCACTTCATTTAAGGTAGTAAATAGATGACAAGCATTATGTTTCTGAAACCTTAACCACTGAAAATCTCATCTCAAGGTACATATTCTGCCAACAGCCTATTTTCTAAGCAATACATATTCAAAATGGAAGGGGTCCTACTGCGTAAAACACAACTTACTTTTTTCCCAAGCAAGCCGTTTTATTATCTTTCAATTTTCAGCTTCTTTTGAAAGTTACACGAGGAATTAATTGTTTGTTGTCTAACTCTGACAAGCAAATGTATATTCTTATTTGAATGAAAATAATGTCGGCTGTGACTGTTGAGCACGTAACATAAAGATACGTTTGCCAATGGCAACCTGGATTTCATATTACTGACATTGATGACATTTATTTTACGGATGACATCACATCCTTTACCCTTATTTTGCACATTTTGTCTGTCAGAGACCTTTAACTTGTAAATGTTTCGATTTGAACATTTCATATTCTGAAGCATGTCGCTTCGCGAAGAAGCTGTATAAATGTTTGAAAATATTCGTATCTCGGGTTGTGAATATTGAATACAGATATACCAAAACGGGGAAGACTGAGAATAAATTACTTCGAAAATGTATTTACTGAAATTTTCACGGTAAATCTAATGGAATTATACCATAAAGCATGTCTTAAAAATCAGTACAGCTGTTTTATATCAAAAAATAGTTTTCATCTTCTACAACTGGATCACATTTCGATTTGTAGCACTAGGAGAATCTCATACATATGAACTCATATAGCTACAGTCAAAGAGAACAGTTCGAAATATAAGGTATTTCGATTGTATTATTAGTGGATAGTGGCTAACAGGAGAATATAGAACGCGTGTTTCGTCCTATTTTTGACTCGTCAGCTGGACGTACCTGTCCTCCAGTGAATGATGTTGCTCCCACCAATTATAGTTGTGATTTAAGAGGCAATGATTTTATTCGCGATGGCTTACCGCCGACTACAGGAATGAATATATTTCTGAAATACTAAAATTATATCCCATTAAACACAAGAATAAAGCTGAAAAGTCCTTGAGATCCAATCTTACTATTCAACAGTTTGAATAATCAATAAATTGTTGAATGCCAACCGCTCACTGAAAACATAAGTACAGATATTTAGACAATATGAAAACAGTCACTGCACATTACTCAGACAAGGGGATTTACTTTCTTTACAATCTATTTCTATTTTAGTACGTCAAGATCTGTCGCTTAGCTCTCTCAATGAGGCAAAATTCTAGAATCAGTGTCAGATGTGGAATAATAAATAGCATTCATGCAAGATGTTACATATTTTCACCTAGAGTAGCTGATATGAAAACCCTGTTTTGATGAAAGAAAATAGTTTCTGAACATTGTTTCAACCCAGTTGGATTTTACTAGCTTTTCGGGGGATGTCTCAGGGGTCCATTCACTTCACCTCAAGAAGTAGATTTGATCACAAATAGCCGAACAGTTCAGTTGTTGTATGTATCCACTAAACGGCTAATTGTCAGTTAAGGATTAGCTTTTGATATAGATTTGAATGTTATATGACTTTCAAAATGAACTAAAAGTGTAGGATTCTGTTGGTAACTTTGATAGTTTCACAACTGGCAGTGTAAACTGGTAAATTCCAACTTAAAATGATTGTAGTGAAATACCACCTGGATGTAACCACCTGTGGTTCTTGTGTCAACTAGGTTTGATAGCAGAAGTCAACAATGTCATGATGAGAGCATTATTCACTATAATTTTCAGTTACGCTAGAAATATGCAATTCTTATGAGCTATTCTCCAATACGCTGCGACTCAAAGATATTTAGACGTAGGATTCAACTTCATATTCCATGTGCAGACTAAGTAGCGAGAATAAAATCAAAAATCGTTAAACTACACTTTTCTTCCAGCCCTCAAAATCAAATATAAAACTTTCAGTAGCACAGCTCTTCTCCTAATTTCCTCTTCTATTTTCACTTTATCTCAAAGTTATCAGTTCCCATGTTTACCATGTTAACATTATAACCCGACCAAAACCCAGTACTCCGAAGTGATGGTCGAGCTTGCAAATCAAAATAACACAGCAAGTGAAGGTGATGAAATACTTGCTCATTTGTGGCCATACCATACCACAGCGGTCAGCTGCATAATAGAAAGAGAAAAAGCAATCACTAGTATTGTATAAATCACTGCACTATGATAGGGGTCTGGAGACGAGGTTTAACTACTGGATAGATAGGGACGTGACACCAGTAGAGTGTTCACTGCAGATGAGTAGCAGTGCCACGCTGATGCTGCTTCCTCAATGAGAAGGATGAGTCAGAAGTTGTTGATCATAAAAATATCACACTCTTTCCCATCCTGGAGCCATCCGGTGCCGGCCGAATGTCTTCATAACTGGATTCGAAAGAAAGAAATTCAACCCACAAACTGCTAGAGAAGGGGTATTAGATCGGCTTTTAGCAAACTTCCTGAAGGTTTGCGGTCACACACCATTATAACTAACTATATCTTCTTTTCAGGTATCTCAAAAATTAACCTTCCACGACGTGGGCAGCTGAAAAGTGTGAGGCACCATCACAACATCTCAGCAGCTAAATCCCTTAGATAATTATAAACCTTCAACATCTTTCACTTCCAGTTTCACTTATCTTTCTTGATCAGTATACTCACGTCAGTTTTCCATACTTACAGCTCTGCATTTCTCAAAAAATATTCCAGTTCAAAGAACAGCATTGCTTGTCTATTGAAACTGCTTCAAACCAAATATTGGAGCTTCCAGTTTCTGTGAACCCCATCAGTTCGAAGAAAGCTTATCTGGGTGGAAGTCAAGCACCTTGGGCCATGTATATGTGTTGTTTGAATGAGACATGCATAAAAGATTCAAGTGCTGTAAGTCGTCTAACCTCACCCATTGTTTTGGTGAAACTTCGAAATCAACTTTTCGAGTGTCTGGAGATTTGACGACTGGTTCACATGGTTTCTCAAGTGTGAGTCTTAAAACGGAAGGCACATTGCTCGACTGGATTGCAGTGGATAGTCACCTGTGAACTGATCAGCAGAACTATGGAAGGAGTACTAAGGAGACTGTTGGAAGTCATTATTATCACTTTGTATTCTCTGCTAATGCAGCTAACTGTCCTTCATATGATACCATGGAAGATTTAAACTGAAAACTATCCAGCTGTGTATGGAAAGCCAAATATCCAAACGTGGTTGTCGTTGAGAATGCTTTCATTGGATAAGTGGGTAAGTTAATTCAGGTAAAGAGGCACTTGGATGACATTTTCAGACTCCCAGCGGAACGGAACGAAACGATAAAGATGATCACATGTTTCAGTTATGCCCGGATATCAGCCTATTTCTGGCATACATGATCCTCAAACATTAGGAGATATTGTTTATTGTAGCGTCCGCTAACCTCAACTGAATGATGAATGCATATGGACGATATTACTATCAGTTCTCACTTCAGATTTTCAGCGCAAGATCGCCACCACTTCCGATCACAAATCAGTTTAAACAGGCTTATAACTGCACGTGGACGGACTTGGAAAAACTACAAGTACAAGATCGTTTCAAATACTGCTCAATGATGAGATTATGATGGCTGCTTTCAATAAGGAACTGGTCATACATTAAACAAAACAGGACAATATGACTCACCCAGCAGAAAACTGTCACCATCTCCAGCCTGAGGATAGTGAACAAAGGTGGGCAGCAAAGGCTAAAATTATGAAGAAAAATAGATATAAGCGATGTGACAGCCGATAGCTATTTAAAAATATCAAGGGAACTGCAAGAAGACGTTAGTGGTTCGTGAGAAAATGATGGAGAAGGATGAGTCTGTGATTTACTCACCGGAGAGATTACTAAAATGATGAACGGAACAGATCAGCTGGCATGCAGTTGCTATTTTGTTCCCCTTACTCAACTGGGTCCTGAAATCAACATTGTGAGAAACTATTAAACTAATGCAGAAGTTTAGAAGGCTGTGAGAAACCTAAAAGGGAAAGGCAGAAGAGTCAGACAGACTGACACGAAATCCATGTAAGAACTGAAATAGTCAGGTTAATTGAAGTGCTAGCTAGCAGTTTAATCTTCAACAAAGAAGCGAAATCATGCTGTGATGACTACAGGGAAATCTTTTCAACAAACTTAGTGTCTAAAATGTTAAGTTTTACAATCATTAGCCACCTAAGTGGATATTCAGAATTGCAAATTGCATGCTTGCATGCTAATTCTGCCATTTCCCTTCGTGCTTCATTCAAGTTCTTGAACAGAAAGAATTATATGAAGGTAATAAAGTAAACAGCTTGTCAGTAGCAAACGTTCTTGCATGTTTCACTACCAGTTATCTTTTCAGCTTCTTTGTAATGTCAGCACTATTATGATTACGTTTCTCTATTATCGATACTTTGGTAAATGCGGTCCTCTTTAACACAAACCTTTCAGTCCCGCAATAATATCTTACAAACTTCGCACCACATGTCCTATACTCGAGTCACAAAAATCATCCTAAAGGCCTAAAAATCTTGTAAGACGGTTTCCTTTCTCACAAACGTCAGACCACTGCAGAAGCTTTGCATATCTCGTACACCCTTCTATGGTCAAAAGAAAAGGCGAATTGAATATCTCAATAATGTGGTAAATATTAGTGACTATCATGGAATGTTCCAAATAATATACAAAGAGTAGGTTGAACACAACTTATTGATGACTCAAAAAGTCACTATGAACTTCATTGTCGAACTAAATCCCCCACCCTATTTTGTACTGCCTTACACGCACAACTTGGATCAGCTTCTTTGACCTACTTGTCGATCCACTCAATTTAATTATATTGGACTTTGGATGACCATAAACGTTACTTTCCGTAACCAACTTATGTAATAAACTGAAAACCTTAAATCAGATTCATACCGCTGAAAAATATTTTTCCAGGAGGATAAAAACATTCACGAATAATTCAAAATATTTGCTTTTGTGTCACTTTTTCTGATACACTACTCAAGGGTTGAATAATTAAAATACACCGTGCACGATCAAAGAATTATGTATATTCACTTTAAAGTGTTTAGAAGATCTCCACTACTGTTGATCTGTATATTCTTCAATCAGAAATAGAGTGTATGACTAATGTTCATCCAGTGGTAGATAATTCAACTTGAACTGGTACTGGTTATAACAGTGTGATAACATATGAACATGTGATTTGCGCCGTATATAACAGATTTTGAAACAGCATGAAGTAATAACCAGGGATTTATTTACTTAAAAGTAGTTCTTATCATTCATTGACACCTCCTGGAGGGGCAGTAATACCTCAACAACACTAAACAACTGTTTTGTCATGGTATGAAACTCATTAGCAGTACACACCAACAACCCCGCAAGGGATCAAGCGCTAGAATATCAGGTCATATCTTGAACACATTACCACTCGAAAGCTAAGTAGGTATGCAACAGCTAATTAACTCCTACTCCTATCAATTCGAGACACATCGTGACCATCGTACAATGTCGTTGGTGAGCATTATTATTATATTATTATTAGTCCCTTGGGTTCCTAGTGGAACATACGGCTTCACTAGCACGTCTCCACTACACTCTGTTCTCTGAGATCTTTTGAACCTGGTTCCACAACAGCCCACAACCTCTCATTTCTTCCTCGCACGACCTCCTCCATGTCACCCTCACCCCAGACGTCCAACTCGTCGCTTCCCATGGGGATTCCACTCGAGACACTGGCCTAGCCTGACGCGTGATGTCCCCAGTCGGCCTTTTCAGTGTATGCCAAATCCATCTCCACTTCCTCCCACTGCATATTTGTTGCGTGATAGGTTCTTGCTTCGTTGGTTCGTTCCCAGCCAGAGTTCCATGTTGCTTATTCTCATTATTCTGGCAATCCATCTGATCTTCAGTAGCGAGCCAGCGTAAGCAGTTGTTGATGAATGTGTGTAGTTTATTGGAAATCCCTTTCGTGACGCGCCAAGTCTCTCAACCATCACACAGAAGCACTGACTTGACTGAATTGGTGTTGAAAATCCGGATGTTGTTCCACATGCTGAGTGCAGTGCAGAAGATCTCCACACTGGTTTCGGGTTAATGAACACCTCTCTTGCTTTTCCGATTCTGACTTTGACTTCCTCGTCTGTGGCTGTACCACCTGTACTTGAAACAGTGCTTCCTAGATAAGTGAAGGAGGTTACTTCCTTTAAGTTTCTCCCGTTGACGGTGATTGGAGTTTGTTGTTGTTGTTGTTGTGGTGGTGGTGGTGCGGTATCTTCATCACCTCTGTCTTCTCTATATTCACTTGAAGTCCCATCTTCGCTGCCTCTTCTGTCAACTTGTTAGTTTTTGCCTGTAGATCTTCAAGTTTATGTGACATCAGACACAAGTCATCATCGGCGAAATCCAAGTCTTCTAGGTTCTTTTCCGCAGTCCAGTGTATCCCCCTCTTCTCGCTCCCCACTGTTTGCTACATGATCCAGTCCACCACAATCAGGAGTATCATGGGGGATAGTAGGCAACCTTGTTTCACTCCTGTCTTCACTTCGAAAGCATCACTGAGCTTCCCATTGTGAATTACTTGGCATGTGGCATCTTCATATAGTTGTTGAATGAGGCGGAGAAGGGTTTGCGGTACTCCGTAGTAGTGAAGCAGCTTCCAAATTACCTCTCGGTCGACGTTGTCAAAGGCCTTCTCAAAGTCGATAAAGTTGAGGTAGAGAGCTGATTGCCATTCTATGCTCTGTTCTATGATGATGCGAAGCGTTGCAATTTGGTCTGCACATGATTTGTACTTCCTGAAGCCTGCCTGTTCCGGTCGTAGTTTTGAATCCAGTGCATCTTTAAGCCTCTCCAGGATGATGCGGCTTAATATTTTACTTGGGGTGGACAGGAGAGTGATTCCGCGCCAGTTCTTGCAAACACTATGGTCTCCTTTCTTCGGCAGTTTGACAAGGTAACCCTTCTTCCAATCGACAGGTACCTTCTCTTCCTTCCACAACTTCTGCAATAGTGGTGTGGGCATGTCTGCTGTTGTCTCTGCGTCCGTTCTCAGTGCTTCTGGCAGGATCCCATCTGGTCCTGCTGCTTTCCCGCATTTCAGTAGCTTTATGGCGTTCAGGACTTCCATTTTCGCTGGAGGATTTATGTTCACTTGTAATTCAGCGGCTGTAGGTGGTATTTCTGGACGAAGTGCAGGTGGTGGTGGTGGTGGTCGATTCAAGAGCTTCTTGAAGTGGTCGGCCCATTGTTTCCTCTGTTTCTCTTCTTTCGTAATTGAATTTCCTTCATCATCTATTATTGGTTTCATCTGTGTTGATCTCTTCCCTGATAGCAACCTGGTTATTTGATACAATGTCGTCAGGTCTCTATCTCTCCTACCTGCAGCCTGTTCTGCTTCACTTGACAGTGTTTCGTAGAAATGTCTTTTGTCTTTGCGTGCACTCTTCTTTACTTCTTTCTTCAGTGTTTTATACATTGTGCTCAGTTCCTCTTGTCGTTGAGCATCCTTGCACTGGTTTATCTTCTGTTTAACCATCCTCCTCTCCTCTATCAGCTTCCAGGTATCCGTCGAGATCCATTCCTTGTCTTCTTCCCTCTTCCTTCCTAATACTGTTGTGCAGGTTTCTTTCCACATAGCTTTCAAAGACTTCCAGTGTTCTTCCACACAGGTTTCTTCAGGAATGTTGCTCGATGTCTCCCATTTTGTCTTGATGGCTGCCTTGAAGATCTCCTTTGTAGTTTCATCCTTCAGTTTCCGAGTGTTGTACTTGAATTGAGGTCTATCACCAGCTTCCTTGAAGGCTTTTAACTTGATTTGGAAGGTTCCTTGCACTAGATAGTGGTCTGAACCTACATCTGCTCCTCTTCTTGACCTTGTGTTAAGTAGACTGCGTCTCCATTTTCTCGAAATTGAGATAAAGTCGATTTGATTTTTAGTGTGTCCTGGTGTCTGGTGAAATCCATGTCGCTTTGTGAATATCTTTGTGCCTGAACACACTGCCTCCAATCACCAAATCGTTGAATGCACAGATTTCTGCAAACAATTCTCCATTCTCATTCATTTCACCTAGCGCCTCTCGACCCATGGTTAGTTCTCTTCCTGTGTTGTCACCTCCCAGTTTGGCATTCATGTCACCCATTAGAATTTTGATATCACCAACTGACGTCTTGTCCTGTGTTGATTGAAGTTGTCTGTAGAAATCCTCCTTTTTCTCTTGCTCTGCATTATTTGTAGGTGCATAACATTGTATGATTGTGACCTTCCTTCCTTTTGAGTTGAATCTTGCTGTCATGATCCTGGAGGAGATTGGTTCCCACTGCATGAGAGCCTTCGATGCTCTTGAGGACATCATGATAGCCACTCCCTCAGTGTGCTCGTGGTTGGCGTCTGGGTGACCGGAGTAGATTATTGATTCTCCAGTTGACAGTTTGGAGAGTCCACTCCCATTCCATCTGCTTTCGCAAATCCCAAGCACTTCGATGTTATACCTTCTCATCTCCTTTGCAATCTGGGCTGCCTTACTGGGTTCAAACATCGTACGGACATTCCATGTCCCCACGTTTACTTTCGCTTTCATCGAGAGAAGACACATCGGCCAATTGGCTTCCCGAAGGCTTTCACCAACTGGCGTCATTTCGCCTCTCCGATTCCAGCGGGGAATAAGTTTGTTTTCATTTTTTATATTTTGTTTGTGCTTTGAAGTTTCTTTAGCGGTTAGATTTGTTTTACGGGGTAGGGTTGCTAGCCCTATGCCCAACCTTCCCTCTTTACCCGGGCTTAGGACCGGCTAGTAACTAGTAAACTAGTTAACCAGGCGAGGTTGTCGTTGGTGAGCATCCAACTAAATTTCAACTTGGTTGACTCTACAACTAACTATTTCGCATTAGAATTTCGAATAATCCATTTTGACTCAAGTCACTGGTGCAAACTGGAAACAATCCTCTAAATGATGACAGCATGAGAAAATCTATTTCAAATAATAAATACATATGATGGATAGTAACTAGCAATAGAATCCAGGGCGCACATTTCGTCCTATTTGAGACTCATCAGCTAGATGTACCTGCCTCCCAGTTAGTGAAGTCCGACCGAGATTCGGTCCAATCGACGACGTAAAATACAAGGAATCATAATAATTAATACATATTTGAAAGGAGTACTGTTCTGCTCTATATATTCAAATATCAAAGTTTCTTATTTATGTTGGCATGAATGTAACACAAGAAATCGAACTCAGTTTTCAATGTTATTTTGTGTACTCTGTCATCTCTTTGCGTGACATCAGTAGGTTTTCAGTCAAGCTCTAGAAAGAAAGCGTGGCAGCAAGTCTAAGCTCAATATGAGAAAAAATTGCGCAACACAACTTGCTGTTAACTTCCCTGTTGTTCCTACCATCAGTAATTTTCACTCGAATGAATCAGATGAAACAATCTCAGTCAACATGCTAATAGTGCGAAATTGTAGAATAAAATGACTGCTACACTTATTTAATACAAAGACTTCTGAAATTCACTTCATTATATTTCACGTTAAATTCTTTTTGTCTGATATACCACAAAGTAGTAGATATCGTTCACTGTTTTCAGGACAGTTAATTGATCATAATCAGTCATATTAAGGTAATACGGAATCTTTTGAACCCCGGTTTTTTATAGTCTAACTAGCTGTCCTTTTTTATTTACACGGTCACAGGATTCTCCACAGACTCAAAATACATTTTGCATTCTCTATATTGTAAGTCCTGAGTTTAGTTTTGATGCCTATATAGTTGTTTCATCTAGCTAAGGTGGTCAATAGGATTGTTCCTCTATTTTATTCTGCTACGTGACTCTTCAACGCTGCATCCATAGCAATGGCTGGCAATTTTCTAGACTACATATATGCGTCTGTTGTTCCTTACTGTGCTAATCTACCTGACTTCGGTTGGCTGGTGTGATCTAAAATTTGACTTCATAATCACTGCATGGTATTTGGTAAAGTGGTGGGCTGAGACACTTTTCTTTTCACTTCCAAAAAATAATTGATGATAATGAAGCATGAGTTGTTCAACATTGATACTGCTTCATTCTATCACGTAACACATAGCAGTTTCACAAGGTTTACAAAAAGGAACACACTATTTTGATAGTCCAGTTTGAAAATTTGCACGCGCCCTTACACTTTGAATGATACTGAACTAAACCAAAACTTTTTAGTTGTTAGAGTATACGTAGATCATTAAAGCTTCCTGAAGCTTTGAAGACTATATAAACTATATTTTAGAAGACAGTAGTCCCTGACGAACCCAAGTTAATGTGTCAAGTAACTGACCACTAAATAAAAAGACCTTGTGAAATGAACTGAGTGAGATTGAACAGTTTGTCCACAAGAAATTCATGAATACAACAGATCTCAGTTAATATTATCTCAATATCTTAATATTTTCGAATACACTCTTATGCATATTGGTCCACCACGTATTTGCATTTATTCGACATTTTTACTGTGGTTACCTGAGGGACTGTTTAAAGAACTGGTGTGTGAAAAGAATAAGTGAGAAACAGATTGTTCATAAATACTCAATACTTATCAATACTGATTCGTTTCATCCCTAGAATCTATTTGTGGAGTGTACTCTTATTCAAATTAAAGGCTCATTCAAATCGGTTTGTATTGTTGCAATGCCTAACTGGTGAAATTCCTATGTTCTTTCCAGAAAATGAAGTTATTACTGATATATATATATATATATATATATATATATATATATATATATATATATATCTTTCTAATAAACAAACTAAAGTGGAATTACAGTCGACCACAGTGCTCAAGTTTTACTCTTATATAAGCACACTGTTCATACGGATAGCAGAGAGAAAAAGTACTTTGCTTCGAATATTAATATCTTAAGAACTGTTTCTTGTCAATTGTTCTGTAACACAATTCCATAAATATGTTTTAATCATTGAATTGACTGTCGATTATAAACAACTTCCGTTCTTTGAATATGTTTAAAGAAGTGAGTGTGTTATCCTTTAGACAGCAGCAGATCCCACTTTGGGTGCTGAATTGGAGCATTCTACACCCATTTCATCTTTGTACTGATACAACTTTATGAAAAAGAGCTTGAGACTTGGACCTCAAGTCCCCCTTACTTGACATTCAACAAATATTTGTAGCAAATAAACCTTAGAATGGAGCGTAGTGGAATGGTAATCTTCCAAGAATTAGTTGTGTAAGAAATCAGGGTGAACATGAGCCATGGTTTAAGGAAACAAAATCTAGACTTAACAATTCAATAATATATATCAATCTTGTGTAGAAATATGTACATATTTGTTTACTAAGGCTGAAAAAATCATTATGCGATGATGAGTTATATTCAGGTTTCGTGGAAAATGAAGAATTTCTAACAAATGTGAAGTGTTACGTAGATCTTAAGGAATTTTGTGTAATTCTTAATAGAAAAGTTTCACTATGAACTTTATAGCAATTTATGATGAGAAAACTAAACCAAAATACACACGAAGGCCTAACTATAAGTGCCCCGTTGTTAAACGGTATTTGTAGTACTGTAACTTGGTATAAAGTAGCTGAGTAGCGTATCACTTATTGAGACCAGAGGAAGAAGGTCAGTACGTGCTATCAGCACTGAGAAACAGAACCAACTTTAATGGTGCATATGATAATTATGACGAAGGTCAGCCTCATGGAAGGTTAGCACCATACCTCTGAACCAACGGAGTTCAAGAGATTCTTCAGACTCCACTAATGAGAAAGGTTGATATCCTAGTAGCTAGAATACACAGTATGCAGCAAAACAGAAGTACAAGACTTCGAGCAGGAGAATACCTACTTGTTCTGGTACTAAAACTCTAGAACCTTGCCCATTGTGCATTTTATAATATCTCGTTACCTATTGAACTTCTCTTAACTAGAATTTATTTTGGATTATTCGACGAACTCTTCTTGAACAATCACGTAAGTTCATCACAGTGATAAGCAGTAGTTCTGAAACAGTTTTAAACAAGTGAAGACAACTGAAAGCAGAAATGTGGAGTAAATGTCTTACCATAGGATATGTAGATAAGTTTTCGTTAAATTTTAATTACAGTCAAGCAGATGTGTTTTGAAGATTTCGAATAACAGAAATGTGAGTCTTATGATTTTTTGGTAATCATTTTTGCTGTTCACATCTGTCCCACGTTTAGGACAAGTCTTGGGGCCTGTCCACTTTCTTACCTCAACACAACTAGATTCAACCATATGTGATTCATAAAAGTCAACTTCTTTTCACTTTCTACAAACAATGTGTAATTCCTTCAATGTTAAGCTGCATTAATCCATTTAACACACCTTCTACCCTCAGGAATAATGACTGTATTTAGGCTCCTATACATATGTATATATTTCATGCTTCACTAGAGACCACACAAAGTTTAACAATGGTGAAGTGGAATGTGGCACATCTTTCTCTAAATTATTGGCAGTTTTCTGATCAAACTGCAGTTGTTTGACTATGAATCTATATGGACATATATAAATAGTGAAAAAATTGTATTCATATTAATAAACTTGAAATGTTACGAAGCAAACAGTCATAATTCACCAAGGAACAAGAGTTACGGCCACCGGGGGATCCGCCATTAACAAAGAAACTTGCAAGATCTAAAGGCATATAAATACTTAAAGGAGATGGATATTGAAGTCCTGTGCATGCAGCTCCCAGATTTTTTTGAAATGAGCATGGTCTGAAACACGACGAAACTGATTATAAAACACTGGAAGATCAGATAAACCTGACTTTTGAATAAACACAGAAGAAAAGTATATCATATCCCCTGGTCATCCTGATATGACAAACGCACATAATAAATTAGTTTATTTGACATGATTTAAAATAATTTGGCGTTTTTTTATAAAATAACGTCCTTGGCAAACATTCCTGTATATTACCATATAAATATTGACACATTTTCATACTCAGACACTTCTTTTCCAAGTGACTTAAATAATTTTCTGTCAATGACAGCAAGCTTCCAAAAATTGATTGTCTACTTTGATGTAATTAAGGAGAATGAATCTTATATGGTAGAACTACATGATGGTGAATATGTGTGCATGGAATCCATAAAATACTTTTCTAAATAATCGTGACCAGTCGAGTCAACCAAGTTGAACATGATTACAGTTACTCAATGATGACATCAAATAAAAGTCGCATTATATCATGAACTGAGAGAAGTAGAAAATGTGGATTACTGGATTTCTAACGGCTGGCTCAATACTAACGTCCCGGCTATGGTACCTGAAGGTCCCAGTTTCGATCCCTGGCAGAAGTGTGGTCATGGATGAGCATGGTCATGGGAGCCTCATACTAAGACGCAACAGCTGTCCAGTGCTTCCAGGTTTCCAAAGTTCCTCCAACTGATGTCAGTCCATGATGAATTCCAACCTAAAACGACTAATAAACCTCCATGAACCTCCAGATAGAATTAACGCCGTATCAGTTGGTGATTACATTTGCAGGAAATAAGAAGCTACTGCAAAAAACTAAATTTCTGCGTTATTTGTAAGTTTACACTGAAAGCCTGAGGACTGAATGTTGAGCAGCAACAGGAACTACGTCAATCAAATATGCCTCCAGTGGAAAACGAAAGAAACTGATATCTACTTAACATAAAAGAGAAAAAAACGCTTATCCTGGATTTTACTGCTACCCACTATTCATCACTAATATATGTCAATACTTCAAGTTTAAATTGCGTTTGATTCCAACCAACAATTCAATATCCTTGTTGACAAAACCAAAAATATAAATAGATGGCACTCACTGTATCTGTGTATCTGCTACTCAAACATACAACAGTATGAAGGTATCGTGACCAACAATGGACTGGATGGTTTGAAAAAACTTGGGCACCGAGTTAGTATCATTCGTTGTATAGGATGTACTTTCACTTGTGTAATCCCGGCGTAGTATATTAGAACAAATAACAAAATAAACAAATATTTTGTATTATTCCTCAACGTTTCGACCTTGCTAGGATGATCCTTTTCAAGAGCATGAATCTGACACTAAGTTTTCAGGTTAATATTCAAGTTTTGGTACACAAAGTGGTGACCTTTACAATCATCCAATTACATAGTGATATGGAGCAAAGATCAATGTAATACAGGTGAGTGAATAAGCAACTCGGTCAGAGAGGTTTTTTCGTTGTGCGAGTTAGGTGGAACAAAAAAATAGGGCGGGAAATTTTTTTAGTTCGTCTATGAAAAGTACAATGGGGTTGTGAGACATCAAGGATGAGAAAGAATAGATTACTAGTTTGGAAGGATGAATATTTGAAGATGAGACAATACATCTTAAATAAATAATAGTAATGATAACCACAAATGTACTTTTGATAACACTTGAAGTATGAGTGATAACAAAATGGATTATGTTATGGTTCATCGAATGTATATGACTCAGAGAGTAGTGTAAAATTGATGAAAATAGTAGATCAATAAGGTGTATGTAATAGGACTAGACAATCTACCTTCTCTTCAGATATTATTTATAACTGCCTAGGCGAGTCATTAATGTTTGCCATATTAGTGGGATGTCTAACCCATCTTTTCTGTTGACCGAAGAAGGATATGAGCAGATGTGCAAAGCTTCTGCAATGGTCCGCTCTTTGAGAGAGAGAAAACCCTTTTGCAGAACTTTTGTCTGTTCGAATGATATTTTATGACCTGAATATAGGGCATGAGCTGCGATAGCAGAGCTTTTTTCAAGTTTTTCTAGATCATAGGAATTTTTTGGTGGTTTTTTGGAACTTCTACCGTGTTCGGCTAGACGTGTTAGTACTTGACGTGATGTCTCTCCAATATATGTGGCATCGCATTCACTGCAGTCTACCTTATAAACACAGTTTTGTTGTTCCAAATGAGGAATCGGATCTTTTAATTTACACAGGTGTGAGTGTAATGTATTCGTCACCTTAAAGAATACTCTGATGTTGTAACTGTTAAGGATACGTCTTATTTCCTCTGAAGTGGATGTTCGATAAGGAAGTACTATAGTACTTATCCAATCTTTATGGCTTGACTTTTTCATATTTTTATTCGATAAACTTTTTTCGATCCTCTTTAATAGTTTGTCTGGATAGTTATTTAGTCTTAAGACTTCCCGAACAAGTCGCCTATCTGCTTGCTGAGATTCCACTTTATTTGGTATCCTTTGCGATCTCGTCAACAGATTTTTGGCAACGTTTAATTTAGTTTCCAATGGATGAGCCGAATCGAAGTCAAGGTACTTGTTAGAATGTGTATCTTTTCGATAGACATCAATGTCAAGTGTCCCATCACTGTTTCGTATCGCCTTGCAGTCTAGGAAAGCTAACGTTCTGAATTCTGTTTCTAGTTCATATGTGAATTTTACAGAATTGAAACGGTTGTTTAGGTATTCAAAAAGACTTTCTAATCCTTGCTTTTTGGTTATGACGGTGTCATCAACATACCTCCACCATACTCTTGGTTTTAAATTATGTTGGTTAAGTAGGTCTGATTCTACTTTGTGCATGTATAGATTAGCCACAATGGGTGAGACAGGTGAACCCATTGCTACCCCACTGGTTTGACGATAAAGGTCCCCTCGAAAAGTAAAATAGGTTGAGGTCAGACATAATCTCAGTGCATCACAGATTTCACTGATGGAAATATTACATCTAAGAGATAAAGAAGTATCTGACTCTAATAAAAGTCTAACAACCTGTATGCTTTCATCAATCGGAATATTGTATACAGAGAAACAACGTCAAAGCTAACCATTATTTCATCATCTTCAATCGTTGTTTGTAATAATTTATGTTTGAAGTCTAATGAATTCTTAACGATACTTACCAAATTGTCTTGTAACGGTTTAAGGATTTTTGTGAGGTACTTTGAAAGGTTTTATATTGAAGAATTCTTAAAATCCACAATTGGACGAATCGGAAAATTGGGTTCGTGAATTTTGGGAAGGCCATAGAAGTGTGAAAACCTCGCCTGGTTAACTAGTTTACTAGTTACTTGCCGGTCCTAAGCCCAGGTAAAGAGGGAAGGTTGGGCATAGGGCTAGCAACCCTACCCCGTAAAACAAATCTAACCGCCAAAGAAACTTCAAAGCACAAACAAAATATAAAAAATGAAAACAAACTTATTCCCCGCTGGAATCGGAGAGGCGAAATGACGCCAGTTGGTGAAAGCCTTCGGAAAGCCAATTGGCCGATGTGTCTTCGCTTCTCTCGATGAAAGCGAAAGTAAACGTGGGGACATGGAATGTCCGCACAATGTTTGAACCCAGCAAGGCAGCCCAGATTGCAAAGGAGATGAGAAGGTATAACATCGAAGTGCTTGGGATTTGCGAAAGCAGATGGAATGGGAGTGGACTCTCCAAACTGTCAACTGGAGAATCAATAATCTACTCCCATATTGTCACCCAGACGACAACCACGAGCACACTGAGTTATGGAGTGGCTATCATGATGTCCCCAACAGCATCGAAGGCTCTCATGCAGTGGGAACCAATCTCCTCTCAGGATCATGACAGCAAGATTCAACTCAAAAGGAAGGAAGGTCACAATCATACAATGTTATGCACCTACAAATAATGCAGAGCAAGAGAAAAAGGAGGAATTCTACAGACAACTTCAATCAACACTGGACAAGACGTCAGTTGGCGATATCAAAATTCTGATGGGCGACATGAATGCCAAACTGGGAGGGGACAACACAGGAAGAGAACTAACCATGGGTCGAGAGGCGCTAGGTGAAATGAATGAGAATGGAGAATTGTTTGCAGAATTCTGCGCATTCAACGATTTGGTGATTGGAGGCAGTGTGTTCAGGCACAAAGATATCCACAAAGCGACATGGATTTCACCAGACACCAGGACACACTAAAAATCAAATCGACTTTATCTCAATCTCAAGAAAATGGAGACGCAGTCTACTTAACACAAGGTCAAGAAGAGGAGCAGATGTAGGTTCAGACCACTATCTAGTGCAAGGAACCTTCCAAATCAAGTTAAAAGCCTTCAAGGAAGCTGGTGATAGACCTCAATTCAAGTACAACACTCGGAAACTGAAGGATGAAACTACAAAGGAGATCTTCAAGGCAGCCATCAAGACAAAATGGGAGACATCGAGGGACATCCCTGAAGAAACCTGTGTGGAAGAACATTGGAAGTCTTTGAAAGCTATGTGGAAAGAAACCTGCACAACAGTATTAGGAAGGAAGAAGGTGGAAGACAAGGAATGGATCTCGACGGATACCTGGAAGCTGATAGAGGAGGGAGAGGAGGATGGTGAAGCAGAAGATAAACCAGTGCAAGGATGCTCAACGACAAGAGGAACTGAGCACAATGTATAAAACACTGGACAAAGAAGTGAAGAAGAGTGCACGCAAAGACAAAAGACACTTCTACGAAACACTGGCAAGTGAAGCAGAACAGGCTGCAGCTAAGAGAGAGAGACCTGACGACATTGTATCAAATAACCAGGTTGCTATCAGGGAAGAGACCAACACAGATGAAACCAATAAAAGATGAAGAAGGAAATTTAATTACAAAAGAAGAGAAACAGAGGAAACGATGGGCCGACCACTTCAAGAAGCTCTTGAATCGACCACCACCTGCACTTCGTCCAGAAATACCACCTGCAGCCTCTGAATTACAAGTGAACATAAATCCCCCAACGAAAATGGAAGTCCTGAACGCCATAAAGCTACTGAAATGCGGGAAAGCAGCAGGACCAGATGGGATACCGCCAGAAGCACTGAGAACAGATGCAGAGACAACAGCGGACATGCTCACACCACTATTGCAGAAGGTGTGGAAGGAAGAGAAGGTACCTGACGATTGGAAGAAGGGTTACCTTGTCAAACTGCCGAAGAAGGAGACCTCAGTGCTTGCAAGAACTGGCGCGGAATCACTCTCCTGTCCACCCCAAGTAAAATATTAAGCCGCATCATCCTGGAGAGGCTTAAAGATGCACTGGATTCAAAACTGCGACCGGAACAGGCAGGCTTCAGGAAGTACAAATCATGTGCTGACCAAATTGCAACGCTTCGCATCATCATAGAACAGAGCATAGAATGGCAATCAGCTCTATACCTCAACTTCATCGACTTTGAGAAGGCCTTTGACAGCGTCGACCGAGAAGTAATTTGGAAACTGCTTCAATACTACGGAGTACCGCAAACCTTTATCCGCCTCATTCAACAACTATATGAAGATGCCACATGCCAAGTAATTCACAATGGGAAGCTCAGTGATGCCTTTGAAGTGAAGACAGGAGTGAAACAAGGTTGCCTAGTATCCCCCATGATATTCCTTATTGTGGTGGACTGGATCATGCAGCAAACAGTAGGCAGCGAGAAGAGGGGGATACACTGGACGACGGAAAAGAACCTAGAAGACTTGGATTTCGCCGATGACTTGTGCCTAATGTCACATAAACTTGAAGATCTGCAGGCAAAAACTAACAAGTTGACAGAAGAGGCAGCCAAGACGGGACTTCAGGTGAATATAGAGAAGACAGAAGTGATGAAGATACCGCACCACCACCATCAACAACAACAACAACAAACTCCAATCACCGTCAACGGGAGAAACTTGAAGGAAGTAACCTCCTTCACTTATCTAGGAAGCATTGTTTCAACTACAGGCGGGACGGACGAGGACGTCAAAGTGAGAATCGGAAAAGCAAGACAGGCGTTCATTAGCCTGAAACCAGTGTGGAGATCTTCTGCACTCAGCATGTGGAACAAGATACGAATTTTCAACACCAACGTCAGTCAAGTCAGTGCTCTTGTATGGTTCAGAGACTTGGCGCGTCACGAAAGGCATTTCCAATAAACTACAGACATTCATCAACAACTGCTTACGCTCGCTACTGAAGATCAGATGGCCAGAATAACAAGAATAAGCAACAAGGAACTCTGGGAACGAACCAACCAAGAAGCTATCACGCAACAAATATGCAGGAGGAAGTGGAGATGGATTGGCCATGCACTGAGAAGGCCGACTGAGGACATCACGCGTCAGGCCCTCGAGTGGAATCCCCATGGGAAGCGACGAGTTGGACGTCCGAGGGTGACATGGAGGAGGTCATGCGAGGAGGAAATGAGAGCTTGTGGGCTGTCGTGGAACCAGGTTCAAAAGATCTCAGAGAACAGAGGTCACTGGAGGCGTGCTACTGAAGCCCTATGTTCCACTAGGAACCCAAGGGACTAATAATAATAATAATAGAAGTGTGAAGCAGCATAACCTTTTGGTGCTAAATTAAACCACAAAACATTCCCTAATTTCGATTTCAGATTGTATAGCAGTTTGTTAATCTGCAGTTTTACCTTGTTAAGTGTAGGCTTACGTCTCTTGTTTTCTATCATTTCATACGATCCACTAGATAGGTGCTCTGTAACCTTTTGTTCATAGTCTGATGTATTCATGCCAACGGTTATGTTTCCTTTGTCAGCTTTCATAATCCATATGTTCTTATCATTTTTTAAAGAGCGAAGGAATAATACAAAATATTTGTTTATTTTGTTATTTGTTCTAATATACTACGCCGAGATTACACAAGTGAAATATATCCTATACAATGAATACAACAGTATGGTTTATGACACAACGAATTGCATCATTTTGCAAATAAATCCAAAAACAATGTTTTCATACTGTTCCATCAGTGAATGGAAAAAACTGCAAAATTCATCAATCCGAAAAGACATTACATTTTCACTATCTTTTAAATATTTTTCATAGTAAAATCACAGTTGTATAACCGTTAAGGATGATAACAAATGCATTTCTGTTACTTCATTCATTCACAACGAAAAACGAATCCACTTTTGTGTGATAAAAAATATTGAAAATTCCCCAACATCTCATGTCAGTTAATTCTACCTAACAATAATTTTGTTTATGGTTTCTGAGTAACTTGGACCCCATTTTCACGATCAGCCCGATACAAATGTCCATCTTGCCAAAGACGTACTCAAGCATAATAAGTAATATAGTCGTTCATAGTGGATTAGTGTGGGGAAGAGGTATGTTAACACTACTAGATTTGATTCAGCTAAGTCATGCAGAATCAAGTATGGAAAATGATGACCAAAATATTGAGTAACTGATTTTCGAGGTTATTAAAACAACCCTTTTCTTTATGTTCTACAACCCTAGTCATGCTTATCTTCATATGCATAAGCATCACCTCCTGATAAGCTCCTTTTTGTAAACTTTATGTTCACTTATTCTCACATTGTTTACTGTTTGCATGTCCAACTTGACATGTCGTTATCTTTTCTTGTTCATGCATAAAAAATTACTTATCACTAGTTATTTGCTAGGTAAACAGATTTTCTAGATTTCTTATCACTTAGCTGGTTAGAAAAACAGAATGAATGAGGAAATATTCAGAGCAGTTTCTTGTGCATTGAAACTTTCTCCTCTCAAGGTTAGTAACGAAGGTTCTACGATTCAAAACGTTTGCTACATAGTTCGAATTTGTCAGTGGTCAGCTGCATTAACTATCAAGCTAAGCTTGATGTTTTCTTACCTTACTCACAGTCAAAATAAGTATTCGAGTACACGTAAATAAATGAGTATATGGACATAAATTTCCATGAAGTGAAGGAAACTAACTGGTTAAAAGCATATTGTTCTTGGTGCTTTTGAAAATGACAACTCCAGCTAGATGGCAGACAAACAAATGAGTTGTTGTAAAAGCCTTGATGAACCCACCACAAAAATGTACTGCAATTTCAATCCATCGCCCATTCAACACTCGGATGAATTTACCTGCAAAACATCTTCACCAATCATAACACATTTCCTTGTAGAATATTTCGTCATACTTCAAAGTTTGAACTAATCCGACTTGTAATAAAATATCCACACAGAAATTTTACCTGCGCCTTTCTGTCTAAAGTATAAACTCTTAGTTTCTAATATCAATACATTTGTGTCTACGGAGAATTATTATGGAGATCTTGCTGATAATAATGGGTGTATCTGTTATGGCAGTCGTATATTCACTGTCTGGACAAAGTGAAATGAATAAAATGACAGGTAGCAAAACAAGAAAATGTTTCCCTATCTAATGATAAAAACTAAAAGATTCAAGGATAAAATCATTGTTTTTACCTCATTTCCATTGAAATATTAAAATATTGAATATTATTTTTACATTTTTTTGTTATGCGCCACCTTCTAAAATATCAGTTACTACTGCAAATCGATAAGCCCTTTATACACCTTACAAAATGTCTTTCTGAGCTCATTACAGCTATCAAATTGATGCCAAAGATGTGGAAAAAAGCGTCAGGATATTCTGAATCAACTCGTCATCAGTCTGCACTCAGTGCCACTTGTATTCAAGAGTAGATATGCATATGCTATACATGTGAGAATGTTATAGACAGTTGTCTGGTAATGTGATTAGAAGAAGTTTATCTGAACAATCCAATATATTGGCGCACCATATCTAAGGACAATTAGATAAAATTTACTCGTCAAGTTAATTTATATGAAACCAAAGAGTTGGGGGACAAATATAACAAGTAAGCTATTTGGGGATTAAAACTAAGAAAGATGAAAACAAAAAAGAATAGTGATAGTTAATCCTAATCTTGGTGAGAAAGCAAAACCTACTAAGGTAGATGAAGTGTAAGAACAAATTGCTTTCTTACACTCAAAGGTGGTTTCGGTTTGCGAATAGCTATCACCTCTGCAAATTTCAGTATGCCTTCTTGATTGTTTGTATATAAAACGTTGAAAGCTGTTTGAACATTATTTCGTGAAGTGTTTCAACAGTATGTTTAGCTATAGATGAAGAGGATTTTCTGCCGCCTCCGCTCATAGTAGCTCTCCACTAGATCTGTTTTTGAAACCACTTAGGTACATGTTATTCCACCCTCAACTGCATCCCTTAATTATTCCATATGTACGTGTGACCACACACATATGTAAACTGGCAAGCACAATGCGATGTGACGTGATCACATGACCGGTGTCTAGGTTTGTGGTGAAACTTATGTTTTGTCTTTTCCTCACTGACAAGTTTAGCTGCACAATATGTTTCTCTTAACGGCTGATGTTGGCCTACGTCTCAAAATTAGATAATTCAACTCCCCCTGAGTGGTAAAATGAAATGGACACTTTTCTTATAAACCGTGTATAGGACTGGCTTTGGTACTGCCTGACACCTACAATGGTTTATGAACTTCGTTACTTAAGACATCTTTGTCCATCTTATCTGATATGTAAATATGATGCATCACACTAAATAGACATTTTCTCAGATCTTGCTTTCAATTTCAGTCTGCTATCCCATCCACTTGTGGAACAGCATAAATAAATTTGTCACCACCAACTTGCCATCAAACAATTAGACATGTCATCATGGATACGATGGAACGCAGATGAGCACAACCACAAATTCAATTGGAACAACGCAGACACTCTGCAGGAAGCAAGCTGATAGACTATAGGGGAATTTATCGGAGCGTGGTACTTCGGTTGGACGGTGATTGGTAGGCAAGTGGATACTGACCCAATATACGTATTACTAAGGAGGGATCAGCCAACCGGTAATCAGCAAAGCAAGTTTATAGTCAGACACTAGGTCAGCTCCATCGATATTTCTCCACGAAATTCAGATTACTTTCCTAATGATGCTGTGAGATGTACTATGAAGCAATCAGAAGTACCTCCCTTTGATTTTCTAAGACTAGAGATGTTCTCATAATGTATTTTCGGGAAGTCATTCTGCTAAAATCTTTGCTAAACTTTTATGGGGTGTTCTTTACAACTCTCTTCTGTAGGTTTGGGAGCATTATTATCTTTACTGAATACGTTCATGAAATACTGACTATAGGCAAATGTTTTACTTGCCTCTCCCTATCCAAAATTGTTTCTGAATTCAAACATATTTTTCAGTGAAAACAATATTTTCTTGTATATACTAGTAGTTTTGTAACTTCCCACATCGAAACAAATCTAAATGGACAACAACCGATGTGACGTGAACATTAACTCATCAAATAATTAGAACGTATGTCGTAAAAAAGAATTTTAGCCAGATTTACGTCAGCAACATCGATCACGGTGAAGTGGTGACTCACTTCAAAGATCGATTTGTCAGAAGCCTAAATTAAAGAGGCACTCAAAGAATTTGTTCAGTTTCGTCCCTATGGGAGGATAAAGAAACTTGATTGCCTTTCTTGCTACGAGAATTTATGGTATATGCATGGGAAATGCTCTGAATAGAGAACTGGGATTGTTCGAAAAGTATACAGTTCAGAATAGATACATTATCTCATTTGTTGATCAACATGTATACAATACGCATGACGTTCCCATAGCAAAACAGAACCTAAAAGATACTCGGGTATGAAGCTAAAATTCAAAGGCGATTTAGTGAGTCAGTTTTTACAAGTTGGTCTATCGAAAGCAGTTTGAGGAAAACAATTTTGCCGTGTCCCTGTACACACCTTTCTCCAAACCAACTCTAGCTTGTTTAGACATCAAAGATACGATCCCACTGTCAGCAACAAACATGCGTATAGATACATTTACTCGCTTCTATGGAGCTAGGCACATAAGCTGTACCAGTACAGCATAGTCAAGATGTACTGGTGGACATTAGCTGCAAGCCTATCAGAATACAATCCAACTTGAAAAACACCTCAATTTGGAAACTTACTGTCATGAATCATCTGAACATAACTCATTCGAAGCGACATATTAGTTGTGACTAGGTTGGTCAAAAGAAATTTCGACTGAGTTTTATTTAGACAGTATAAACTCTGGCTGTTGACACACAGAATGCTAAACTCTGTGTATATAAGCGCTTCGTTCAACCGATTTCGGCTCCTTAACACTGGTTTCACAACTCTTTGGAGTTCCGTACACGAATCCGTCTCTATGAATCTGAAGAGAACGATAAAAAACAATGGAAGCATGGTAAGACGGACCCATGTTTTATGGGAAACCTTTCCAACTACTTACAACCTAGAATATCAAGATACATAGTCTTAATGAAAATGTGGCGTACTTTGAGTCAGTGAGAGAAAACAGGATATTGAATACAGTCGATCTTATAATCAAAAGCCAGTCAATTGTACCTGATTACTTATCTGGTACAGTGAAAAGATATTTTCTTATTGCGTACAAGTAAAAGATTGCCTTCTGTATCGTTAGTGTAGCAATGTTTCATTTCACTCGGTCACGTCACTACAGCTGTCCTACATGGGAAATCGCCATCCAATTATTGACGCGAAAATATCTCTTATCAGTTATATTTCATCGTTATTGTCTATTCGCCGAAAACGACTCTCAAAGAAGGAATTTTTCATACCCGATATTTAAACATTACCAGTAGAAATCAATTCGTCTAATATTAACAATAGCATGTAATCTATATCCGGTGTAGTGTTTTCTCCCTCTGATTACTTTCTAAAGTCATAAACTTCATGCCTTACATACATTCAGTAGTTATTGTTTACTTCTTGAGTTAGCGCATACTACACAACATTTACTGTTAGATGTAGTGCACGTTTAGACTATTTGACTATTTTGTCACTGATTTCTTTCCAGCAAGTTCGTATCCATTTCAGTCAACGTAGATATTAACAACAAATGGGTTCAGAATTTCAAGCATATCAGGCTTTAGTAAGGTGAAGTGAGGAAATGTAAATGTTTTCGTAACAAGAATATATAATTGTTCAGTAGTACACAGTAGGTTTTACCAACTACTTTCATCATTTCGGTTGACTTCATATTCTGATCAACAAGTAGTAACAGCTGGAAACGGAGAATCTTACCAGCGAAGCATACGCAACTGCAATATCACTTAATAAATCATGAAGTGGTGAAAAGCTTTGTATACTCTCAGAACTTCTAAGTGTGCACATCTTCTAGCATTGTAGACCTCACATTCGAATTTCGCGAATTTCCATTTTTACGGCATTGCTGAAGAATACATTGTTCCAGGTCCATGTCGTCATTAAACCAGCTATCCTGAAGAAATGGAATTGATATAGTAATGTGACAGTTACTTCGCGTTAGACTTGGTGAAACATAAAACAACTTCAGGGAACACTGGACTGTCAGTTACGCATAAGATGTTTTATATTTGCTCAATTTTTCCTGCCAAAAAATGTGACATAAACGCTTTATATTTAGCTGTGAGGAATTTGAGGCCTTACTGTGAGCATTTTTCGACTTAACCTTTGATTTGGAACTCAATGGTTCATATTTCCTAATCTCTGTGAGTTCCTTAATAAGTTGAGGGTTAAAAATTCAATAAAATGCCATAGACATAGGTGATCTAACAACACAACAATAATGGCTTACAAAGTGGTTGTTTACCAGTTTTACTCACATGGCGTTATGTATTACGAATGGATAACTGACAGCCAACTTAGTACGCAAGAGATACCGACTGCAACCCAGGATGAATAGGGAAGAAGACCAAAGCTTGATAGGAGAGTTTATTCCTCCGAGAATAATAATCAATTAACCCAAAAACATATGAGCATGTATACACATGAGATATGACCTTGTTCGTAAAATGACACATTAACGTAGTAAGAGTAAGGATTAACCGATCAGCGAATCGCTTTGTAAATGGGGCAAAAAAATGAAATACTAGTCATGCTGTAAAAATGGTGTAAAAATTGCAAGTTGAAAGATGCTCAGATCAAATAACAATGTTTATGCGAGACTGCGGCCTTTCAAAACATGGAAGTGGCTAACTGTTTTTTGAACAACCGATGTCTTTATAGCTGATTGTGAAATGAAAGACTGAACTTCATTGGTCATTTGATTTGCTAAAGTACCCAGACAAAATTCTTCTCTATAAGATGACTGACTTCCATGCAATATGCGTCAAATGCTTCAGAAAGACAACAGATGAAAACTGAATGTATTCAAGTTGCTACACTTGTTGACAGCGACCAAAACAATCAATCAGGATTTGATTTCACAAATATGACATGAAGCAAATATAAGCACTTGCAATGACACTTCCTAAACAAAAGTTAGTGAAACCATTCGGAGGATATCAAAAGGCTTACATAAAACTTCCATTTTGCACCTAAGCAAAAATGAATTGTTTTCCAGTTTAATCTCTGTCCTTCTGAGTCCCACCAACCATTCATCATGGGAAACATGAACAAATGTGGACGTCGCATACAGTGTGTATATGGACATCGGCTGCGTGTACAAGACGCCTCGAAAATTGAGAGTGAATCAGATTGAGGCTTCGAAGAACATTACACAAGTAGGGTCAGGCAGACAGATCAGCGGTCCGATTTCGCCACTCCTCTTAAATTCCATCCATAATGACATTTTTGAGGAAGCCCTGAAGGAAGTGTCCACAGGTTGTGTTGATCTGTTACCAGGTGGCAGACATTTCAAATTTGATCATGCAGATTCTATCATTCTACTGTGAAACAGAGTACGGAATATTCGTACTGAATCAGTTAGCGACTAGTGTCCGTATGTATAGTATGTTCTTTGCATCACTGAAGTGTACATTGCTTCTGTGAGATCGACAGGGGTCTGTATTTTCACAGGCTTTTAGTGGTGAACCAATGAAAGTTGACAAAGTGCTTGGGTGCATGTGTACGAATGCTGGTAGAGGTGTAATCGATGATATTTCCAAAGCCTCATCAAAATTCAGAGATGCACTAGCCAATCTGCGTCACCTTGGATACCGTTGTCAAATTACCCTGTCTTTGAAAGGTCAACGAACAATATCTCCCTGTGCCAGATGGGCCTGCCTAAACAGTGGATGTCTGATGCCTGCAGCTAGATTACCGTTTTCCCTGTCGGTTGATAGCTTAGACTGCACGTATTTTATGAGCAGTTCTAAAGTTGAAAAATACATACCTAAAAGTTGTTAAGATCGTCACTGACTGTGTGAGATTATCTTGAAACGTTAGATTCATTACGCTTGGTAGTGTGTTACGAGTATCACTCTGTGACGAATACTAAATTGTTTTGTCTAGTTTGACTGATTTTATAATCCTTTCTTCTTTACGCTCTGATTTGTAATGTTTTTCTGATCATTAAAACATTGGCCGACATTTTGAAAGGCTCTACGTAAGGTGGCATAACATTCCTTATTGTGATCATTCACTCACTTTTCGCTCTGCATGCAGCTTATATATTGCCTCTATATGTTTTGAAAATGCTTTATCTTTACAGGCATATACCGATTAGGTGTAAAAGAAACCCAGACTACATCTCGGGTTGACGATAAAATATATTTACTCATAATTCTAATATTCAACATTCAACACTGCCACCTAGACACCTGCTTTGTGCGCACTAATGAAGTCTGGAAAATCAGGTGAAATTTATTTTAACTCTATTATTTTTTGGTGGATATCAAAGCCGACTAACTTGTGTAGCTTGTTTTACAGATAACTCATCCATTAGCTTGAACAATTGAGGCATGTAGAAAGATTATCACAGTCATTATAGCATTATTATTACAAAAACTACTACACAGATCTTTGAATTCTTGCCATTTTCAAACCATCTTGAGGCAACCGAAGTAACTCTGTAGCAAACGTGTTCACATCATTTCAGCACGAACATTAACCGTTAAGTTGATTATCAAGACTGCCATGGATTCACTTGGCATCAGCCCAATGACAATTCCTTTATTGATCAACAGTTCCAACTCAACAATTCTCTTAAACGAAGTATAAGTGTTTGAACTGAATACCTTGTGAACCCACTCTCGCTTTCTGAAAAACTGCCTGGTCATCCATAGCTTATGCCGGTGGCATTTTACAGGAATTTGACAGTATGTTTTTGTCAAGAAGTGATGTCAGTTGGGGTTGAGTTACATTCCCTTATCAATGATGCACTGGTTTGAGATAGATTACTTGAAGATCGAAATAAAAGGCAGTCAGGATGTTAATCATGTGCCCCCGAATGATGGTCACGATTTATGGTAGATTGCAAGAAACTAGAAACAGCTGACTGGTAGATTCCAACATGCAGACTAAATCAGCAGTTGTCCGTTGTAAACACTCTCCGTCTCATTTTCTATCCTTAACATTATCCAGAATGTTTGCTACGGTGAAGCCTCAAAGAAGAACGATGTATCTGTCCAAATCTCACAATTATTAGATGCTTCTCGAAGATGCCTAAGACTATGATGAAAGTTTCTTCCAAATCAGTTAAAGGTGGCTTTTTAAAAACATTTCATCACTAATCAACCCGAACCTACATCGTGTTCACTGATGATGTGGACGTCATCATTTACCATAACTTATACAGACCGCGATCTAACAGTGTCAAAAACAATGACATTTTGCAAATTGTATCTTCCCTAAATGCTTTTTACTTACACTAGGAAACTCCAAAACCACATCGGAAGTCAGAAATTTACTTTCAAAAAATTACTTATAACAGTGGAATGGAAAATGTATTTGGACTATATAAGCTTCTGCTCATGAATAGTTTGTAATACCCAGAGTGATACACTTTTTTAGGCAGTTTGGGACAGTCGTAGCTTTAAACTGTACATAGCGTTGATTCAGTAGTAATCCTGGTTATTCCTCATTGATAACAAAGATGACCTCCCAAGTGGGTGTCCGAAGATTGGTCAAACAAAACTTAGGTATTAGCTCAATTACTAAGTCAGTCTTACAGACAACACAATTTTGGCATGGAATATAGTTATTACGTGGTTGACAAACTGTCTTCTTTTCTCTTCTTTAACTATCAGCTTCCGGTTAAATATTCATTGCTACAATCCAACTGCAATGTGATCTTGCACAGTAGTGTAGAAGGTTTCATCTGTCTTGCAGCTCGGCAACACATAGATGGAACATCTGTGGAAAAAAGTATAGATGCAACCGAAACGTGTCGAACATTAGGTTGTTCCACTTTTAGGACACGTATAATAGATAAGCGATAGCCAACGTGAATATTATTATAACGTCATTTCTTATCTGGTAACAATGATCTTTTTAGTGGTTGGTAAGTTTGTTTTAAAACTCATGATCCAGTTTTGCTCTGAGGGGGAGTCCCAAACTAAAACGAAACACCTATCCTTTGCTTACAGATTTTCAGTGGCTGTCCAAATAATGATGATGACGAATACCACATTGCAATTACCATATCTCTTCGAACCTTAAAATTCATGTGATATGCACTGTCATTATGGAAGTAATAGATTGACCACTCTGTCCTTTCGTATGCAGAGGTTAAATTGAAAGCGTTTTTCAGCAGTCATTTCAGTGAAGTATGATAGTCTAAGCATTCTTTTAACATTTAACATTTTGAAAGCGCTAGAAGAAACAGCCTGATGTCCTGTGACTTCGAGGTGTTTATTGAATGTACCGGTCAGAATCTTACTTCCTTTCTGTCATACATTTGTTGAAATATACGTAATGAACTGAATAGATGCCCTCCTCTCAGTTTTACAAAACTGTTTAGTTCTTAACCCAACTCGTGGGCGGAACAAAAGTTTCGATCTCTGCTGTAGGGTGTTTAGACTAACCTGGAATTATAGCTGGTCGGAAAGAACCTGTTGTCGTTGAAGTTATGTCTAGTTCGAACATAATGGAATTCAAGCGCATCTGTCTGAGAAAACCTAGAAAAAAATCCGACAGTAAATTTCCCAGGAGTGAACCAATGGCCAATACATCAATCTGTTGATAAAACTTGTCATGGAAATTGAACCGGATACCCGTATACGAAAGAGCAAGAGCTGTTTCACCTAAACTTCAGCAACGGCATAAGATAAGTCTGTTGAATGGTTATATCAATCGTTTCACTCGTTGGTATATTTGAAAATCAAGAAGTCACACTGTATGATGCCATGATGCTGTCTGAAAGGTTGAGATGATCTAGCGCGTAGGAAAGTTGAAAGGAACCCTTCAAACAGCGTATCGTCAACTTATTCTGGATAGATTCTAAACATTATACCTACCATATGGCCAACTTTGGGTAGGGCGAGTTATTATTCGAAACTCTGCGTCTCAAAGCCACGTTTGATTGACAAAGTTTGAGCCAACCATACATGAACTGAACAACAGCATTTGCTGATAACCGTTGTGTTTTCAGACCGTATGCAGATAGCCAATATTCTGTTCCGTAAATATTAATCTTATATGTAAGTATTCATGGAAAGTGCTTTAATTAAAATTCATAAACTGAGCACTTTGATAATCACTTGTGGATCAACATACATGGAGACACCTTGCTAAATGAAAAAATATAGTTATCATGACTATGGTATAAACTTTGATACTACAAACACATGTGCCGAATCGGTATACTAAGAAGATTGCTAAGAAGAATATTTAATCACAGTGTATTTTTTCTTTCACGGTGAGATAAATAAAATACTCACTAAACTAGTCTTCAGTTTTAGCGAAGTGTAACCCATAAATTCAGATAGTTTTTGCACTTCTGCGGATAATGTGAATTTCAAATAATGATCTGCGTCTTTCAACAATATTGAGCAAATCAGAGCTGTACGGATAGGAGTGACCACAAATCGTATCTCCCTATAACCAAACGTACAAAGGCAATTCACAATTAGTTAGTGCAAATGACTGCTTCTGAGTTAAAATAAATATCGGTTCCTAGGACACAGCTATATCCATGTCAGCCAGTTGCAGAAGTATGAAGTTTTATATTTCAGATCAACTTAAGTGATACCAAAGGAGGTGAGATTGCCGTTCCATTAGTAGCTGGGATTTTTGGTATTCGTCTAATTTTGGTCGTTCTTCTTCAATACAGTTGTCCTGCGTAGTCATTTAGAAAGTGGAAACGGTTGTCTCAAAGGAAGTAGATACTGCCTACCTGAACATAGTAGAGGACTTGATAATTCTTCACTCCAAACTGATCTCTGTATTCAAGAGGATTACATCCAATCTCTCATTTCACCTTGATCGTAGACTTCCTTTGTTCTCTTTACTTCGTTTTTACTTGTCAACATTATGATTATTATTTTCATTCTTTTGGCATTTTGTGTCAAGATTAAACATTGGGATTTAAAAGTGAACTTCTTGGTCAAGCTCATTTAGAGTCGGCAAAACATTATAGAACTTAGAGCCAAACAAAAGTCCTTGTAATCCAGGTTGGGCAATTCGCTTCACCTTTCACTATCCGGTTACCAGTAATGAATTACTCTTCTCATTTCTTTCATTGCAATTTCCTCACTAATAGTTCCTGTGCAAATCGATTACAATAAAGTACCAATGTGGATTGATATTTCCCTTTTATCGACTAATGAGTCTGCACTACTGTTTTTATGTTGCTACGAAGTCAAAATACTTGTAATGAAACTTACGTGTTCGATAATACCTACTACCAAACACCCCAATGAACCACTACCAAACTGCAGTTAGATAAATTCAGCACAACTCATGAGATAAACCTGCGAGCCAATGCTGAAACTCCAAGTAGCAACTTTATTTTCAGACAATGATTACATTCTCAATTATGCATCATGTTCTTTGCAGAGATATATATTAGAAGTAGCAGGCTGAAATGCCTATATATTACTTTTTTTCCAAAGATTAGTTCATGCATCAATGTCTCCAGTGTCAACTTGTCCAAACCCCTAAACTGTATACCTGAAGCTGAAAATATGATTGATAAGTCATAGCTTAACGATGTCGTTGTAAAACTTTTATCTTTCACATCTACCATGAGGTATTGCAGCTGCCGAATTACACCTTGCAAAGTGACAATATGACAGTGGAGTCATTCTACGTTCGGTCTCAGTTTTGACTATGTCCAAGAGTGGAAACTTTAAATAAAGTATACCTACTAACAGAAAGCACCCACCTAGGCAGCATCGTTACAAATAGCCGGACACAGATGAGGCCGTCAAAGCTAGAATCGGAAAGACAGCAAGACAGGTCTTGACTTATCTGAAATCTCTGTGGAGATCTACTGCACTGTACTGCACTCAACATAAACTGTGAACAAGATCCAGATTTTCAACACTAATGTCAAGTTAGTCTGTGCTACTATATGGTTCAGAAACTTGGCACGTCACAAAAAGCATTTCCAACAAACTACAGACATACATCATCAGTAGCGGCCGACTACGCTCACTCGATACTGAAGATCAGATGGCCAGAATAATAAGAATAAGCAACAGGAAACTCTGGCTGGCTGACAACGAACTAACCAAGGACCTATCATCCAACAAATATGTAGAGGAAGAAAGTGTGGATGGATTGGATATACACAGAGAAGACCATTTGGGGACATCACTTGCCAGGCCAGATCAGGCCGTCGAGTGGACCCCGAATAGGAAACGACGAGTTGGGCATCCCAGCTGAGCGTGACATGGAGGATATCGTGTGAGGAGGAAATGAAAGCTTGTGGGTAGTCGTGGAGCCAGGTTGAAAGACTGGAGAGAAGAGAGTGAAACGGCGATGTGCTACTGAAGCTCTATATTTCACTAGGAACCCAAAGGACAATTTATAATAAGTAAAATATCTTCGATGGAATTACTTTGAGATGAAAACTGGTACAGTCCTCAACTCTGGTGTACTCAGAACTGACAAAATTCCATAGACCAATTTTTCAGCCTGCTTACAAAGCAAAACTATATGATATTGTGGTACACCACATCTAGGATTTGAATATTAGATTTATTTTAATTGATAGTTATTTAACTTCAATGCTCATTCACCAAGAATACTGCCAGAAAAGGCCGTTGAGTTTTGTTACGGTTGCAGAAGCACCCTGACGATAAGGACTAGAAAGCTCATAAACAAGATCCAGGTTTTTTTGTTGACTGACCTAGAACATTTGAATGATAGATCTTAAATTAATTCAATCTCATCAATCGAAAATTGCTCCTAAACTGAAAACACCTGTGTGCTTGATACATTCCTTGTTTCCGATTGCCTGAACTCTATTGCATATTAAAATAACCACACTTATCCTCTTATTTAGTTGATTGCAGAATAACTTCATTTTATTAATCTATTATGCGCATTATTTAGCTTCACTGAATTCATTGTTGTTTAAATGTCTTTATATCTCAAGGGAAACATATTACTAGGTATGCGATGAGCAAAATAAGTATTACAGGTGAACGTGGGGGAACAATAAAGTGATACATTAAGTAGGAAAACGTTGTTGCATCCGAGGTTATCCTGATAACTTAGGCTTAGTGGGGTTAACCTAATTCATCCTTGCACATCTCTATAATGCAATAACTACACTAACACAAAGGCAGAGTGACTTAACATAGTATGCATAGGAAGTCTATCATTTCATCTCAGAAAATTTTGCTGACAGGCCAACTGTTTCTGTACACTTTGATGAAATCAAGAGTATATTTGACTTCAGATTCACCGACAGTTACTGAATACACATTCATACATAGATATACAATGCCAATTTGCACGACACATTTAAATGAAATCGTAAATATTACCTCAATTCACAAGTACGTAACGAGGATGGGAGGTGAAATGTCAATATTGTAAACAATAGTCATTTTCCAGAGCGCAGTCATTTTTCAATACACGAGTCAGTTTCTTTTTAAAAGTAAGCTATAGATGACATCTTGAAAGTCTTTCAATACAGAAAGTACTAAGTAGTGGGAAGTAAACTCATTTCAGTATCCCTAATGGTAGTGTGGTCGCAAATGTGTACCATTAAACACTAAACCACGTTCTTACTCTTTTCTGTAATTACTCAAAGCACGTTCTGTGATGAATAACTTTTTTCATCACTACTTTTCATCGACTCTCATTTTGTCACTTCATAGAATAGAGAAATAAGTGAGTACTCACTCGAGCAAATCGAAAGAAGATACTTGATGTTCTGACAGTTTTATTGCTCTCCAAACCGTAACTTTCAAAAATGGAACTTGCAAATGTAGTTTAGGAATCATCCTGCGTGTCACTTCATAAAGAGACCTTGTTCAATGTTGTACTGCGTTACGCCTTACATCTACTTCATGATTTTTGCCGCTTCTGTCGCAGTCGTATTTATCTGTCGTTCAGTCTTTTAAACTAGCTGATCTCATATGACTAGTTTTCATGATAGACAAGAAGGTATTTTTAAATAAGTATTTCTGCATCCATCAATAATGACAGATGAGGACTCAGTATAAGTGCCTAGGAGACAAATCATTAGAATTTCATTGGTTGAATAGAGTGTCATTCACCTGTCCATTTTTCTGCTTACTTGTTTCATTGACTATCCGATAACTGGTTTCTTTACCTCTCAACAAGTGACTAGTTTATAATCACAACAAATAGTGTCAGATTTTGCTTCACCTATTTTCTAAGTAATATTATAGGTCTCCAAATTGTCAAGGATTTGATGTGATGAATATTTTATCTTAATTTGATAACAGCATAGAACTTCATGTCGTCAACGATAGCTGTCAGTTTTTCTGTGTTTGACTGATTCAATGTGTCTAGGAGTATAGGCTTACTGCTAGCCCTAGACTGTGATTATCACACAGGCAGCAAATCACAAGAAACTAACTGCAATCCCTACCATAAGAGAATAAAAATATATTTTACCTAGGTTTACGCTCCACTACTGCGTCTATTAATAGTATATTGGAACTATCAGAAAATGTCTTTTTCCTCTAAGACAGATGATAGTATCAGCTCAAATAATTAATACTGAAAGTACTGGAAACTATGTAAGGACCTTCCTTTGCATTCAGTACAAGGCAACTTCAATTTCCCTCCCCAGGTTTTCTATAAGCTTTTTGACCCTCACCTTATCATTATTCAAAGAGTACAAGTGTGAATTTGTATATCACTAGGACTAAAAAACTATCAAAATAAAACGTCGAAGTTCAATGAAGTTATATACCAGAATGTTTTTTGAATTATTCATAAATCCTTATTCCTCTCTTCCTTTTGTCGATAAGGTGAAACGGTGAAGTGAATGGAAAAACCTCTAGTCTTTTGATTGAATCGATTTATCTATCTATAAGTGAATTGACATGAGGTTTATATTGCAGTATAGAAAAGAGTCCACAAACCAGTGTAGACATTGGCGTGTTTGATCCCAGTACCCAACTACCTATGGTTCGTGTTACCATAACACTACTTGTGTACTGGTTACTGAAAACATGTGAGAATTTTACTTCTATTTTTAAAGATTTGTAATAGACTAGAGGAAATTAGGAAGATGAATATTCTTGAAGCACATACCCTTAATAGCTTAAAACTGCTGGACAACGATTCGATAAGTGACCGGCTATATCGTGTAGAAGCGTAGTGAGCTTCATGACAATTTCTGTGGTATTTTGCAGATTAAAAGTCTGAGACACACAAGTCAACCATTCTTCTTGACAGTATCCCATACTTAACTTTATTCATAGTAATTGAGTAAAATTCAAAAGCACGATTTTATTTTCTATTAGCACATTAGTCAACATTTTCATGATAAGTCAAAGGAGAAAGAGACCTATGAAGTGACGCAGGACAATTTCAGGGATCGACGTAACAGCTGGAACAATGAATTAACTGTTTGAAGATATTACAGTAGGGCGTTAATCTGATTTTTTGCATACAGTATATTCATCTATATTCATCTTGGCGTTTTATGATACTCACCAACTTCCCTTGTATTGACTTAAGGTTGCTGATGAGGTATTTGTACATGTTACATGTTCCTGGATCTCCGTTGACAAAAGACAGAAAAGTTTCAAACAAACCACAGGTCAACCTGTTCGGGAAGTCCTAAACAAAACAACCATTCGGATAAGCTAATAAAAGTTAAAGGAAGACGTTTGTCGGGAGATGACTCAAGCAACCAACTCACAAAGATTGAAATACGTACTACAGCACTTCCTATCATATGTATACATCAGAATGAAGAATACAGCTGCAACACTAGGATATTCTTTAAAGTGACCAACACCGTCGAAATTCAAAGACCCGGTACCCTATCCGAGATCACAAGTCTGCGATTGTCAGGTAGACTGTAGTAGGTGTGGTGCTGCATGCATTAAAGAGATCAAGTTGGGCACTAACACGTCAAACTGATCATCAACGAAACGTTACATTAAAAATATTTTCTTGTGAGTTTGAAAACTTTGAAGAAAGTCTACCATCGCGAATCACACCTTATAACTAGGTCATAAAATATTGTATGAAAAGGCACAGTTCTTCAAAAAAAGTCTGTTTTCTGAAATGGGACATCAATTGCAAAATCAAATGCATATCTGTTCATATTCTTTTGCGATCAACAGAAAAAGTGGGCCAGATGTCCCGCAAGTATGGAAAACCTTAGTGATTCGTATAAGAAGGTACCAGTTAGCGCAACGAAATCAGCCAATGAAGTTGAAAGTCCTGACTAACAGTAAACGCCTCTACATATGTTGTAAATGACAAGTCGCCAGCTACTTCGACTAGCAGCAGTAGCCGAAGCTGGATTGGGATAGGGGAAGGCTCTGAGGGGCTAACCAAAGAAGTGAGACTGTTTAATGAAGACCCTGACTGTTGGTCCAAGCCGTGTAGGTTGCGATCCGCTAGCTAGCTGGGGGCTTCGAGACAACCGGAATTAGTGGTTGCGGACCCATAGTGACATGATTTGAAACTGACCACAATGATATAGATATATTCATTCGTTGAAGTTTTATATAGCTTGAATATTTTCAAATACCTTGATTCTCGAAGTTCTTTTCCACCTTCACATCGCATTGCATGCTGCTGTGTAGTGTACTAATATGAAATGATACGCACCTATGCAATGTTTTACATTGATTTTGTTTACCTGTGTGTACAAGGACAATATGGGACACAATTTAATCTTACTGTAATGATTAGACGGGTAACTGTAAAGGTCACCTTGAAAACCACCAGATTAATGAATTAGGTTTACCATTTCGACAAACTCAATATCACCATATCACACTATTCCACATGATTTATTTCTGTCATACCAAATGATTGTTTTTAACTTGACCATGTCTACTCATTACTCCATTGTATATTTCAGTCAAAAAATTCATTGTGCTATTTTTGTACCACCTTAATAGCACAAGTTCGATGAGCGTTTTTGAAAGTTTGTTATGTTCCAGAGAACAATTTACAGGATGACCCGGAAGGCAACTTTCTGTACCCAACTTGAACATTAACCTGACAAACTAATGACACATACTCTAGGAAAGTATCATCCCCAACCATATGGAATAAATGAGGAATAACACAAAATATTTAGTAATTCATTTTTCGTTTGTTCCAATATACTACACTGAGATAAAATAAGTAGAATAAACTGCATACAATTAGTGCTGTCGCTCCTTAACGAGAAACTCCAGACAGATGTTTATGTGGCCTGAGAATGAGAGCTTTATTCTGCAATGGAGCGCCACTTCGTTCTTTTAGTTACTAACAGTAGACAATAAGTTTGATGGATTTCTGAGGAAGTATTCTAGTAAATCCTGTTTCGTTAAGAACATAGACTTTCCTCTAGTTTCTTGTTCAACTTTCTGCTTATGTACCAAGATGACTCACTAGTCCCAGAAATATTAAGCTTTATAGAAACCATCGCCAGGCATTATTATTATATTTTTAGTTGTCCCTTGAGTTCGTGGTGGAACATAGAGCTTCAATAGCCCGTCTCTATTCCATTCTGTTCTCTTCAGTTCTTTGAACCTGGCTCCATGACTACCCACAAGCTCTCATTTCTTCCTCACACCATCTCCTCCATGTCACGCTCAGCTGGGAAGCCCAACTCGCCGTTTCCCATTTGCGTTCCACTAGAGTGCCTGGCACGTGATGTCCCTGAATGGTCTTCTCAGTGTATGCCCAATCCATCCACACTTTCTTCCTCTGCATATTTGTTGGATGATAGGTTCTTGGTTGGTTCGTTGCCAGAAAGATTTCAATGTTGCTTATCCTTGTTATTCTGGCCATCTGAGCTTTAGTAACGAGCCAGCGTAGGCAGGTGTTGATGAATGTCCATGGTTTGTTGGAAATGCTTTTCGTGACGCGCAAAGTCTCTGAACCATATAGCAGCACTGACTTGACATTGGTGTTGAAAATCTGGATCTTGTTCGACATGCTGAGTGCAGAAGATCTGTACACAGGTTTCAGGTTAATAAAAGCCTGTCTTCCTTTTCCAATTCTGGTTTTGACATCCTCGTCTGTGACGCTGCTGCCTGTAGTTGAAACGATACTGTCCTGCCTAGGTAGGTGTAGGTGAAAGAGACTACTCCATTTAGATAACTCCCGTTAATGGTGATTGGTGGTTGTTGTTGATGCTGTTGTTGGTTGGGTATCTTCATCAACTCCGTCTTCTCTATATTCACCTGAAGTCCCGTCTTCTCTGCCTCGCCTCTTCTGTCAACTTGTTAGTTTTTGCCTGTAGATCTTCAAGTTTATGTGACATCAGACACAAGTCATCGGCGAAATCCAAATCTTCTTCTGGTCTTCATATCGGTCCAGCCAGAGTATGCCCCTTTTCTTCTAATAATAGTTGGCAGAAAACCTTTGGTATTCCATAAAAACACTCGTAACTACTGAAATAAACACTGAATCAAACGATGTGTTAACGTTTCAGGTAGGAAGCTTTAGCTAGACTATCTGTTTCACTGCTAATCCATCACCACAGGTAATAATTCGTCTTTAACTGGTAAAAATATGCCTCCAAATAGTGCAGGAAAGCTTTTATAAAGAAGAATTTTTAGAGGTGAAATAAAATTTTCAGAGTATAGATTCGTGCAACAACAACAACACCAACATCATGAAAGTGAAACTTGCCGCAACGAACTTTGAAAGTGCCTGCCGGCTCCACTTAATAACAGTGAATTTTATAACTTCAAGTAAAAACAATGAAATCTATATTGTCAAAGAATTTCATGAATGAAGAAAGTTGAGAATCAGCTCGCAAAGAACGCGTTTTCCAAGCAAATGGGCACTAACAAATGGAATCAGTGATGAAGCTTAAAAGAGGATTGTACGACTATGTCCATCAAACATTCCTACTTATTAATAAAAAGTTGAAATGATTCATGCTTACAGATAAAACAAATAGAAGCTATCAGGTGTGCACGGCAGCGTTGAATTCTGAAACCAACTTTTAAATACGTTATCGCGGGAAGAAGAGATAATTTATTTCCATACACATTTTCAGAAATCTTATTAATTCCATAATAATTTTCTGAATACATTTTTAAACAATGAGTAAAGGTGAATGATAATACATTATAAGAAAAGGGACTGAAGCAACTGTTACCAGATTTAACTGGTCATTACTAAAGTGCTAAAATGTTTTCCATTCTGATTACGCAATGAAAAGTAATGTGGGATAGTTGAAGTTTGTGGTATGAGTTTATACACAAAGAGGAAATATTTTATGAAAAATACAGTGTAAAAATATCAAACTATGTAAGTTGATGCTGGAAGATGAAATCTTTTTACTTGGAGATTTGCCTTTATTTCGCCCGAAGGAATCATTCTCGCTAGTACCTATAAATCAGCAGAAATTGAAGGCCGAAATTGGCAGTTAACTTGTCTCACGTAATTTTCCCCCATTTTTTTTATTCAAAGAATAGAAATGTTATATCGTAGTGATTACAAGGATGAAGGATAAATTTCAATTCCAGTTAGTGCAAAGCCATAACCCTAAAGTAATATTTGGATTTTCGGAATGACTACTGGTATTTAAACGATAATCCCTCAACTAACTTGTTTTTGACACATCAAGTGGTGGAGTCAGTGCAGCAGCTTTATCTGTCAGTAGACAGATGCTATCCCAGCTGTTCCTTGAGAGTTTAAAGAAAACGTCCTATATGTTGGGGAGATTTTGTGAAATTCCGGGTATGCTGATCAGCAATCTTGATACATGCCCGAAACTCTCGTAAACATGTCGACGAAATATTGTTAAGACGTCTGCACATTTCTGCTCAAAACTTGATTCTTAATTGATTTTCAATCAATCACAACCAGTCTAATAAGTGTGTGAGGTTCATACAACGTCGCACACAGCAAAGCATCAAAAGTACACAGAACAGCAATTTTTAAACCAACTTAGAGGAGACTACGTTGGGGATGATTTAAAGTTCCATGTTTTGTCTACATTTTGCGTTCTATTACTTTTCATCTACACGGATATTACTTCAACCATGAAACACTAAATCTCGATCAGACAAAGCTTCCTATCAGTTGTCTTTCAAATAATTTGTGCACCGATCAAGTATTTGCTTTGTGGTGAAAGCTAAACTCCACCAAATTTCCTTTTACAAAACGATGACCATGCAATTCAGAGGACTGGAGAGTCATCACAAATGAATAGAATCTAGCGAGGATCACGTTGTCAGCTGACTGTATCTTTCACTTTGGAGGAATGATAAAGAACTGCTAAAAGCTTCAAAGTGTATCTTACGTAGTTGCTTCTATTTTTTGATACATAACATCATTCTTTTCCCCTTTCTTTCGCAACAAATTCTGTTTTCTACTGGAAGCTTCTTCTTGTCCAAGTATATTCACTATGGATAAACCGCAACTAACATGAGTGAATTCGCACAGTCGCTTGCTAGATATTTATAGAACGCTTTGCAAATATCTAGCCATCAGCTAGTCGTTGTTCTAATCTCTATTGTCAGTTCATCCTAGTCTCAAATAATAAGGAACTGACTACCTTAAAATCATATATGAAAATATGCAAGAAATGACTTTGCATTCACTCCTGTTAACGACCAATGAATCAGTCAACATCACTTGTCTATATGACCGTTTTAAATATGATCAACATGTCTAGTCTTAAAACAAAATCTAATGTATTAACTTCCAAGATCGACTCAATCAATCAAAGACAGTCACAGTGATTACACCGAATACATACAATATATAACAGTCCAATAGAAATGAACATCAGATAATGATGATCAATACTGTTAATTGCTTGGAAATCACACACCTGTCAGTTGTAAGTTGACTGAACTTTCTTCGATAGATTCCACCTGTGTACCGGGTATTTTTCGACAAGTCCATATCCCTGAATTGTGCGTTGTCAACTGGCCAATGTTCAATCTGCTTGCAAGGGTTGTTTGATCAATCCACTTCCTTTGTACATCCGTGTACAATTCCTTCATTTTTAGATTATTATCAATAATTGACATTTTCGGATTCTCATAAATTGTACTGTCCATTTTAGGATATATCCTGTTACCATTGTGATACCAGTGAATGGAGGACATTGATGTTGGGTGACTAAATTGAACTATACACGTCAGAGAAGGAAACTGACCAGGATAACTAAAAATGTGGACACCTTGGCAAAAGATGATAAAACAATAGCTTCCTTAGTCATTTCTGCAACATTATCTTGAGTACTAATAACGGTATAAAACAAAACATAAGAGGTTTCGTAAATGATGTGTATCCAAAATAACTTGAATCTGTAAAATAAAGTAATTCAATCAATTGGTTGTGTAAACTTCATTTTCGCAGTCTATTTACGTTTGCATTTGTTTCTTTGGACTATTTCACATCAACGTTTATTGTAGCATATCGTAGTTATTAAGGATGTTCAGTTCATCAACTTTAAACCAATTTAGCTATTAGAAGTAATATGATTAACGGCTATCAAAGATTCTAAGTCTAGTCGGGGTATAAGAGGAGTGAAACAATAAACAAAAGTATTTTATATCTTACTGGCATAAAACTTATGTGTCATGTATGAACCAGTGAGCTCTTCATAATGCATCTTTAATCATCTATATTTCAAGCTAACTTCGACGTGAAATAGTAAAACATTTGCTCATTAGAATGGACAACAAGTGTGTATCAAGAAGCTTACCTTCTGATTTACATTCCACACTGAACATTCATAATATTTCAAGTCAATAATACTAGTAAGAACTCTGTGTTCAATCGCTTTAGAGATTATCAAAAGATGTTCTCCTAGACACCTTCATACACTGTTATCCTTTATGGATTTCTAGTTACTCCGTTTGTGATAAAAAATATTCTGAAATCCTCTTGCTGTGTATCACCGAGTGATGACTGGTCTCATCTTCGGAATTCACTAACTGACCTCCGAATTGTCAACGACAGAGTCTTTTTACAAGTGAATACTGACAGAATGCAGAAACTTCGAGTCCTGATCTCAAACTGTTTGAGATACTTTCTTCAGTCCTTCAGATAGATGCTGTTTCTTTAAGATTATTTCCTCCAAGACATGGCTTATGGTGTTTATCATCTCTATAGCGTTGGGAACTGCATTACGACATGTGATTTGATGAATTATAAGTTCCCCATACTAATACAAAAGACTGAAATGGATTCACCTAACTTGTAGCAATGAATAGATTTCCCAACTCGTTTGATAGAACGACAGTATTCTGCAGTCACCCACCCAGCCAAGCTAGTTCACCTGTAAAATAAGTATTCAAAAGCACAGAATTTCGGAAACAATCATACTTATTATTTGTCTGCTTTGTTTTTATGGTGTACAACAAGAAGGCTGGAAGACAATATGCTGAGTATAGAGCATCAGTTTAAGTAGGTATGTAAGTTGATCAGGTAGTGTAACATTGGTGACTGAGGTAACAAGGGCGTGGACTATGCTTACCAGTCAACCATGCAACTCATGCAAATATGATGATTTTCGTGGAATGGGTTATATTTAACCTAAAAGTGACAAAATATCCCGTTTTATATGTAGTCTCTTACTTTCTGATATGACTTACAATTGATCCTATCGCACAGATACGTTCTCCCATACACTCATTGAAACACTCGTAGCATACATTTGTCTTCACTTATTTTCCCTTTTTATTTCCATCTCATGACTTTATATGAACACCAGTGGTACATTGGTTTTCAATTCTTCTTCACATTAACGTCTGGTTTGTTGTTCTGTCATTTGTTTATACCGGATCTTAAGTAAGCAATGTTCACCTTATCATTCATTCTCTATTTTTTATTTGTGTTCGAAATCTAAGCATACATAAACTTGGCTGTTTCAGCTCCTGCAATTGACGAATATCAAAGGTTGGACGACGTAAGGACAACAAACAATCCAGACATATATTCACTTCCAGGGAATTTTGACTATTTGTGAATGATCGAAATTAACAAGAATTTACCTTTGACAATCAAACCATCAAGTCGTTATGAAACAATCTGAACAAAAGGGGTTATTATGATTAGTAACTCGACTTCGACATCAATATCCTGCTTTTCATTTTCAAACTAACTGATTTTTAGTCTAGTCATTGCTTGTTGATTTCGACTACAGTTTCATCTTCCGTTCAATCAGACTTACCTTTATATACTTCCCTCTTATTCTGGACAAATCAGGGTAAATCTCTTTGTTCATTCATCACACAACTAATGCAATGAAAAACGTTATGAAAACGCTTTTCAATTCCACTTCTCAGTTCACACAGACTGTAACAGCTTAAATACGTCTAGCGTTCTTGCGTGTGTGCGTGCATGTAGTAAAATAGGTGGTCTTCTTTCTGCAAGTATTCTCATTCATGACACTCTAATGATTTATTTAGATGTCAGTCAACTGGGTTTCAATTTAGAATTAACTTTATTTTAAAATACACTTGTATTCCCCCGTCACTCAGTATTCTTATCAGTGGTATAATTGTTTTTTGAATACGTATTATTCCTAAGGTTGTTAATGGATACCAGAGAACCCACTTAGTTGATTGATTAATTTCAGTACTTTCACCTGAATCAAATTTATCCTTTGTTTGATGTATTCATTAGATTGAATGTAATATTATTTGTTACTAGTACCAGGAGAATGATAATTCGTTTGTTTTATCAGTCAGTGTGCACCAAAGGAACTCACAGTATGTAGTAAGTTGGCAGGCTGTGTACATTTTTAGTGTCGTGCGTGTTCAGGAGTCGTTTCAGTGACATATAATTCAACGGTAAAGCAAAGTGTAATAACAGGAATGATAATTTTACTTTGGGTTATTGGTAGTAACGACAAGTGAATGTTTACCAAAATGACTGACTGTCTCCCACCTTACTGTCTGAAGGAATGTAATAATTCTGTTGCATTCATTCGATCCAAAGATGTTAGTAACAGTAACACTGATCAATAGATATGAAGTAAGTTTCACATCAAAAATATTCAAACCAACATGAAGTTTAAGATACCATACCAGCATAACAACGATATTTAAATTTTTGAGGTAGGTCTGCAACATTATTCAAGGAAAAGATTGCTTGGATCGAAAATCATTAGAATTAGTACAAAAGAATTCCCATCGAGTCATAAAAGAGAACAGACTACAGTGAACAAGTTAGTTTCCAGGGTCATCATCCTTGGTAGCCGCACAGCTGCATTTGCATATAATTAGTGTATTCATTTATTGTCTGAGCGATATCACTATTTGCTGATCAATAACGTTTAGTAGATTGTGGTCAGGAAAGTAATATGGAAATGGAGCAAAAATGAAAAAATGAAAGCAGTTGACAACGTCAATTAGTAAGTGTGAGTTGAAATCGAAAATTGAAGAACTTGTAACAGCGTGAGTAGACGACTGTCAGTAAGCGAGGGATGTAGAAATCAGTAATTGAGCTAAAAGCATTCACATAATAACAGAGTGAAAATTTAGAAAGGTTAGTTTGGCTTAGGAATTGGAAGGTTTAAAAAACTGGGAAGCGAATTAGGATAAGGAATCACAAAATTACCTCAGGATACACAATTTCGCCTTCAATGTTTGCACTGATAAAGCCGGAACTGGGAAAAGTTGGCCTTTCTTCACATTCTACAGAAGATTCCATTGTACTTAGTCAACTACCGTAAACAATCTTCTACCACCGCATGTCAATCAGATGTCATATTATAAAGCTACCGACTGATCAGCATCGATCTTTACTGTTTTATTCTGTAGAGTCGTGACGTCAACTTTGAACGATGTGTCTCTGCATACTGCTTATTCCACAAATTTACCATTGTTCTTGTCCAGTTTACATCTACCATGGAGGCAAACACACCTAATGTTGCATTATTACTGATTTTCAGTGTGTCAAAACCTTTGACACATCACATTCAGTAGCAGGTTCACTACTGTCAACTTTTAGACTTACAAATAAGGCAGGATAATAAGCTATTTTGGGTCACAAAAGTCACACAGTGATAAGATGCTAGTTTAAATTCTCATTGTTCACAAGAAACCATAAAACATGAAAACATGCCTAATGTTTTTTTCTTCTCGCCTTATATCTGTTAGGATATATGTTCCAGTAACCAAACCAGCAGCTGACTACTAAATCAGAAAATGTAAAGAAGAAACTGAGACATACTGAAGATGCATTAGAAAGTAATAAACACCCTCGAGATTTATATATATATATATATATATATATATATATATATATATATATATATATATATATATATATATATATATATATATATATATATATATCTGAAAAAGAGTAATAGGCACGTTAGTTGCATTTATAGCATAGATGAAGAGAAACCAAAGTCTTTAAAGTCACCTTGCGTAAGAAAGTACATACTAAGCTGTTTGTGGGTATTCCAACAGTGTTGCGATGAGCGGTACGCATACGGTTTTTGTAATACTTAGAGAGAAAACCTACAGGCTAACATACCATGCAAACAAAAATGAGTGAAGTGACACAATTTGGCATACGCTTCATACCTGAGACGTCGGCTGCGTAGGTTGCAGCAGAGGATCAGGTTCAACACAGATGTAGTAGCATGAGAACTTAGAGGTAAATGAAAAGATAAACATTACTAAGATAATTGATTAAGATAAAATGTGGCTGTCACCACGCATCCAAAGACCGACACTCACCTTACTACGTGGGACAGAGCGACAGTTGTAAAATCCCATTCACATAGATGAGTGCAGAGACTGGCTGCATTTCTTGTTCATCGATTTAATTCTAACAAATCGAAACGATTGATTCATCCTGCATTTAGACATCTGAAAAACTCCAACACCATTGAAAGCAAAGAATTAGAAGTAAACTTCATTCAAAAAATCCTCCAGGAAGGAATACTTTACCACAGTGTACAATATCAGGTGTACTAATCTAATAGGGAATCTCACTCCATCAAAGGGTCTGAACTGTACTTTTTCTGCTAGATTCTGATACACTAATTCAATATCTTTTTAACTTCAACCCCCGAAAACTATTAGAAATCTTGAACTTAGGCATTGCAATATGCAACTATTACATACGGACTTGTAATCAAATGGAGCATTGAAAACATACCATTTAGGAGGTTTCCCTTCTTTTAGCGCGAAATAGTACTGAAATATGGACATAAACTGCTTCTTGTTGAAGAAAAGCAACGCTAATTTGTAAGAATATCCTTGTTCCACGTCGTTTTAAAACGTTTGCAAGCTTACAGGCTACTGAACAAATAATATTTCTGCACTCAAACTGTAAATAACCAGTCACATGTGAATAGTATTGTAACGCAAGGTGAATGACATCATTTGATGAACTATTGTGAGCAAGAAATTCCTTCTGCATCTGTCCTTCTAAGTTACACGCCATTAATCTACGCACAACACCAATGAAACACATAATTATACCAGCAATCTGCTGTTCATGCAATGAATAGGATTTCTATGCTTCATAAAATGCCCAATCTCAGTCAGTTAGCAAAGTTCCGTAAAATTTTTGAACACCTATCATCCTTCTGAAGATAAAAGTCCTGGGACACTTAGACCATTTACCTTGCATTTTGTTCATCAGCAGAGAATTTTTGATAAAAAACTTTTATATATTCAAACTAGTTTTTCTATTGTATATTTCTGCTCATAGACATATAATATAATGTAGAAGAAAGGCAGAGCTGCAACAGAAATGTAAAATGCCCACTTCTTTCACTTGATGCTCTCTGAAGTTTGTTCGCCTTTATATCATCTTCAACATATTCATCATTCAGTTTAGTCGCATCCGGTTCAGCTTTCTGCACTAATTTTTGTTCAAATGTATACAGGGTAAGTCATGAGTAGCCATTCATATTTTTTTCGTTTTTGGAAAGTATTTTCACAAGGAAATGATGTATGCACTCGTGCATAAATTAAAGCAAAACAGACAAGAGAAGCATAAGGTTAGTAGATCATAGCCTACATAATACTGAGAAACAAAATGTCAAGATGTGAAACAGTAGTAACAGTTATCTAGTCGACTAATTAATGCAATACATAAAGAAGTTTAAAATAGCCTTTTTCCATCATTCTCTCAATTTTAATTTGGCAATTTGTTCGAAAAGGCATGAGATCCACTGAAAATAGTTAAAAAGTATTTTTCATTGTGAAATGTATGAGAGTCTAGGATACTGTTTGGAACTGACCACTCCACTGTCCTTTTTTTAAGTCTCTATAACAAAGACTATACAGTGATAAGAATTACCGTTCCGGTAAAATTTAGGGTACTCACATTTATTGTTAAAATTTCCTAGAATTTTCAATTTCATATAAACTTACGCAAGTTTGACAGCAGAACGCAGGAACTTATCCAGTCCCTATAGTATCATTGGGTTCTTGGTATTCTTCAACCAATAGGCTGAAATCTTCAAAAATTTGTATCGATAATCATGAGTATTTCGAATCCTAATAGAAGAGTAATTTTGTCTGCTTCGTCTTTTTTTCCATTATCCAACACCGATTGGGGGGGAAAATTATATATGTGGACTAGCATCAAAATGATTTCAATATATAAAATTTATTACGGTTTCAAGACTTCTCAGCTGTCGTGAACTGCACTTCAGTAGTATTCATTCAAACTCATGTCTAACTGAATCATCATGTTCTTCTTTCGATAGAGTAACCATTTTCTAGGTCCATCTAGTGTGATATGATTCTGACCACTGACATCTGGCTGAGAAATATATCAGTTTGTCTACCTATGAAACTAAATAGTATATTAACAATGCAGAAACTAGACTATCAAACGTGAATATAGACATATTCCTTCTTCCAACTTTTTTGTGGCCAATATTTTTCTCGGGTTCGGCCTGACTTAGCGACGACTTCACAGGTTGCAGCAGCTAGTCACCCTAAAACCATTTAGTCTACTGTTAATTATTTATGTATGAAACATCAGTTGATGAAATCGTACACGTCAGAGCTGGAGAACTGTTGTGTTGTTATAAATTGCCATACAGTAAAAAACATACGTTTTTTCCATCATCCATAAAATAACCATCTTCATACACAAAGTCATCCAACTATATCTATCGTATCGTTTGCATATCCTCTATTCAGGATTAACAACGAACTTTATTCACACACTGATGTGTACATTTATTTTGATCCAGTTCACCTTTAGAATTCTGATACCTTAAATATCATTTAGTTGGTAGCTATTGCAAGTACGAAAATCTAGCTACATGTAACCAATTTTAATGCGGACCAGGTACCCATAATATCTTCCGATAATATGAGTTATGAGATCTCATCAATCAACGTCAAACAGCTTCAAGCGTATCGAAATTATTCATATCTCAGAATTCCTTGAAACATTTTCCCCAATAAGTTCATCATACCAATAATTCCTCCTCAAAACCAATTTAAAATCTTTTCACTGACCATTAGGGTTGAAAAATGTATGTTTCACCAGACTATGCCCAAGTGGTAAGTGTTGACACTTCTTATTATCATCAGCATCATTTATGCCATCTCAACCTAACAATATTTGGTGTTTGTCACATTTTCCATTTTACATATAGAATTCGCATGGAACTTATTACATCAAGTACTAGATGTCATCCATAGGAACCCAAACGCTAACAATTTAGTTTAAGATTGACATATTCACACACAATTTAGTCGGGCAGGATGTACTGGATCAATTCCTCCTTTCAGTGTTCATGCGCGTGGTATGCATCAAAAAATAAATTAATATGTGAGAAGCTGTGCTTAAGATTAGGAACAGATAAGTGTTAATCTTAACAGATTGACAGAATTAAGCCAAATCGAACAATTGAGCGATAAAACTTACCAATAACTTTCAGGTAGAAGAATTTTTCCTTAATGATGGCCAAATTAATTTGACAAATATAAGTTCCACTATCAGCTTCCGTGACATGAAATATCATCAAGGTCCAAGAGTTAGGGTTCGAACGGTCGATTTCATAACGTGGAAGGATATTTCATTTCCCACCGTCAATGGCATTGGCAAGTCTTCTTTCTACCATGACATCTTTAGTCTGAAAACATATTGTACACAGACACATATGTTATTGAGGGTAAAAATAAACCTTCAAAAACATATGCAAATCAAAATCTCTTCCTGCGGTTTCTTTTCAGTATCCAAATACGAGTTGTTGACAAGTCTGACGATCGTTCACGTTATTTCTGAGCAGCTTAAGGGTTTCAATTGTGTAACGTATCTGCAGTATTCCCTTAAATCTATCACGACAGATAAGTCTGAAGATTAGATAACTTTTTTTGTTAGTGCATCTCAACGTAACAGCAAAAAGATTTATTCATAGTTGTTATTTCCCAATTGAATGATTAACCTAAAAGAGTCTGTTTATTTTTCATAGAAATCTACATCACATCTGATTTCAATTTTGTTCTTCTTCACCTCAGAATGAAGGTTACAGGTATGTACTTCTCTGTGGCAGTTAATCATTCATTTCTGAACAATTGGATACTTCTTTCATCATACCCATCACCACCAGGAATATGCACTGGCTCTTTCCATCTAGACAAACTTTTGTTGCTGATTTAATCGGGTCAATATATTTTCAGAATACCTTGACACTAATAATATTTTAGTTTTGATGCTATTGATGAAACGGTGGGTGTCGGATTAAAGTTTGAGCAAGAATCATCACATTTACGAAGGTATATTCAAATGACAAGTCGTAAACAGAACGGAACGCATGCCCTCCATTTCCCGGCTAACTACTGATAATTAGGATATCAACTGAATTGTTTGCTGTACCACAAACCTGCGACATCATCAATCGACGAAGTATGTACAGCACGTCACGGAGAAATAATAAATCGGAAATATGAATAAATAAAAAGATTCTAAGCAGGCAGAAACACAAGTGGTCAACAATTATGTACTAAGACCTATGCGTCGTAGTACTCTGATGGTTCCTCAAGTTGTACGTTTTGCAGGTGATTCACAATTTCCTCTCTTGTTCTAGCATGTGATATTATTACTTTTGATGGCGAAATGTTCAAGGCATGTGTCAAGAAATATTTTACTGATCAGTAAGTTCGACGTTTTTCGTTACTGACTTGGTGCTTCTTGAAGCGGAAGTTAGTTTGGCCAACTCAAACATATATCTCATATGCAGAGGCTATTGAGTATGAGAGAGATTATTTGGCACATAAGCTGGAAACTTCGATAATCAATCCTCTATGGAAAAAAGAAGTAGTATACCAGTAGGATAAAATTCTGAAAATGATATTTTTATATGCTCAGCTTCACATTTTATAATAGTAAGGCGCGTAAAAGCTATAAGAAAATTCGAACTTATCACGCAAAAATGATGAGACTTTTGGTTGATGCTGTCACAAATTAATCTCAACTTGGATGAAAAATAATAATGTTTCAGTGTATATCAAACTTATTTTCGAAACTAACCATCGTAGCTGATTGAATTGTGTACGTCACAAGCTTCCTTACTTCCCTAGGACTTCTTTCACTCTGTATTTATGAGTAAAGGGAAAATGGGGAAGTCATAGAGATTATTAACAAACCATTTTGGCAGAGAGTTTCTTTGTGATATTTCCTGAGTTGCTGACAGTGAAAGTTCTTGTGTTTCATCGGCTTAAAATTCATTCATCATCATCACCACAAATAGCTGAAAGTCACTTTTCTATGGTAAAATGTTAATTGCGTTTTAAAAATTGTTATTGTATAACGTTCAGATATTTCACTTCGAACTCTAGTTCAAATGAACCACGTGACAGAAAGATATTCAGCAGTCTGGTGAAGAAATAAACGATTTATGGCATCAGGTCTCTACACTTCAAATACTCAGATTACTCATAAACATTTAAGTTAAAACTCAAGAAAGTTTGCCTCAACCATAGGGATTTCTGAGCATAACAGATAGAGCAAAGGCACACAAAACAGTTAAAACCGAACCACCCTTGACACTGAAATTTCAGCACTTACTAAGAATTTAATTTCAGTATATGCTAAAACTGCGCGAAAAATTCTGAACAATCTGATCACACATTTACCTGTCAGGTTAATTTATTGAAACCGAAGAATAGGAGGGAAAATAAAGCAACGGGGAGAATAATTAGGATTTACTAAACATTGTTTACGTCATAGTAAAATACTACCACATAGTTAGTATTCAGTGGCATTAATATGTATCCACCATCTTTGTACAGTTAAAAAAATAGAAATATGAGAAAGTGAAAATCAACATGATGTGAGCTATTTAAGCAGAAAGAACTGAATTTCAATTCTTAATTGTTTCAAGGCTTTGTCAAGCCTGAACGAAAAGTAAGCCGTATTATAGATTTATTTCATTTGCATTTTCACTAGATTCGGAGTGCTGATGGTCATTGAATAATTCGAATTTGGATAGAAGAAATAACTTGGGAGGTAGAGCGTTACACCTCTAAATAACGCCTACAACATTTCAACAGCACATATATGAGTGTACAGTATTTCTGTGTCTGCGAATTCCCAATACCATGGATTACCTTATGCAGACATGAATTTGTGGTATGAACATATATTTACAGGTCTAAACAAAGCTGTATCACACAACAAAAATTTGTCTGTTCATGCTATTTTAACTGTTGCAACACATTTCAGATATCTATCTATGTTTCAAACAAACATTTGTTTCGCTCGAAGATGCGTCAAGTCAGTAACTCAGCTGTGAACATTATGACTTGAAATTAACTTGAAACTAATGGCCTTCAATATACTTATTCGACTTCATTATCTTAAGAAATTCGTCTTCATCTTCTTCAAAAGAAATGGATGCATGATCAACATCGTGGCTAGTTCATCACCAAGCGCATACAGCAAAGAGTCCAGATACAGACTACTTGCCAGAAAAGATAAATGAGTCTTCGAGACTGTTTAGCGTGATTGACCAAAGTATGCTTAACACCAAGTTATGAAGCTTTTTACTATTTCCAGAAACTGTACATAGGAGTGACACCTTCCTTGGTAGATGTTATATACAACAGATTTCTGTGTTTCTAAATGCTGAGTGGTATGACTGAAAATAGGATGTAGCGGTGTGAGCGCAGTGCATGAAGTATGCAGTGACTACTCATCGACATTCTAACGCTATTATTTCTATCTGGAGGTTTGTGGAAGCTTCTTAATCGTTTTAGGTTGAAACTCATCACTGACTGATATCAGTGGGAGGAACATTGGAAACCTGGGAGCACTGGACAGCTGTTTCGTCCTAGTATGGGACTCCTCAGCAGTGCTCACCCATGACCACACTTAGCCAGGAAACGAAACTAGGAGCTTCAGTTTCCATAGCCGGGACGTTACTATTTAGCCAGTCGGCAAGAATCCAGTGGTCCACATTTCCTACTTCTGTCAGTTCACGATATACCGCAACCTATATCTAATGTCGTTGTTAAGTAAATATCCTCACGTTCGACTTGGCTGACCCCACTGGTCACAATTTCTCACCGGAACTTCAGGAATCACCCCTCGAAACCAGTCACCAATCAACGTTCTGTGCAGGCCATCCAACCTGAAAATCTCGGGTTACATCCCTGGCGGGATGCGGTCATGCGTGAGCACTGCTGAGGAGTCCCAAACTATGGCGAAACAGCTTTCTAACACTCATAGGTTTCCAAGTTTTCTTTTAAAAAGTGTAGGAGAAGCAGTTGGCTTCACTTTTCATTTTTCCTAAGTATTGTTAGCTGTGAAATCAGGATTAAATTCTCAACCCTAAGTGCGACTAGTCACTTGAGTAACAAAGGCTCTCACTCATACAGTGGGGACCAATCTCCTCCTGCAGGATCAGCATCATGACAGCAAGATTCAACTCAAAAGGAAGGGAAGTCACAATCATACAATGCTACGCAATGGACCTACAAATAATGCAGATGGAGAGAAGAGGGAGGAATTCTACAGACAACTACAATCAGTAATGGACAAGACTCCAACCTAAATGGCGATGGTGACATCAAAATTCTAATGGGTGAGGTGACATGAATGCTAAACTGGGAGTGGACAACACAGGTAGAGGACCAATCATAGGTCGAGAAGCACTTGGTGAAATGATGACTGAGAATGGAGAACTGTTTGCAGACTTCTTAGCACCCAACGATTTGGTGATGGGAGAGTCAGGCAGTGTGTACAAACACAAAGATATTCACAAGGCAGCGACATGGATTTCACCAGACACCAGGACACACTACACTAAAAATCAGATCGACTTGATTTCAATGTGAAGAAGATGGAGACTCAGCCTATTGGACACAAGATCAAATCAAGAAGAGAGAGGAGCAGATGTAGGTTCACACCACTCACTTGATTATCTAGTGCAAGGAACCTACCTTCCAAATCAAGTTAAAATCCTCAAAAGAAGCTGGTGATAGACGACCACAGTTCAAGTCCATCAACCACCCAGAACAGAAACTGGACCGAAGGACGAAACTACAGGTGACATCTTTACATCAGTCAGTCATTAGGAGAAAATGGAAGATATTGAACAACATCCCTGAAGGAACCTGTGTGGAAGAATACTGAAATTCATTTAAAGGGATGTGGAAGGAAACCTGTATAACCGTGTTAAGAAGGAAGAAGAAGAGACAAGACAAGGAATGGATTTCGACGGACACATGGAAGCTGATGGTGGAAAGAAAGGTGGTGACGGTGAAGGAGAAGATGCACCAGTGCAGTGCAATGCAGTGGATTGGAGTGCAGGGATGCACAGAGGAAATAGGAACTGAATACAACTTGTAAAACACCACACTGGACAAAGAAGTGAAGAAGAGTAAGCGCAAAGATAAAAGACACTTCTACGACATACTGCCAAGTGAAGTAGAACAGGCTGCAGGTAAGAGACGGAGACTTGACAACATTGTAGCATCCAACTGGGTAACTATCTGGTAAGAGATCAACACAGATGAAACCAATGAAAGACAGTGGAGGAAACTTAGCAAAGGGGAGAAACAAAGAAACGATGGTCTGACCGATTCAGAAAACTCTTGAATCGACTACCGTCACCACTCCCACCACCTGCCACTCGTCCAGAAATACCACCAGCAGCCCCGCCACAGAACTATCAGTGAACATAAGCCCTTGACAAAATCAGAAGTGAATTTCTGAATGCTATAAAGTTGCTGAAATCTAGGAAAGCGGCAGAACTAGGTGTAACTCATCCAGAATTCTGTTATTATAATTGTCATGTCAAATTTCCAGAAAAATCTTCGACATGTCTACAGCAGTAGGTTACTTTATTTCATAATGCGCCTAGTCAAAAGAATATATGAAGAGGCCTCTGGGATGTAAGACTACAGAAGAACTGAAAACAAACACAGAGACAACAGCGGACATGCTCACACCACTAATGCAGAATGTTTGGAAGGAAGGAAGAAAGGAATGATACCTGCCGACTTATTGGAAGAAGGGCTACCTTGTCAAAATCACAAAGAAGGGAGACCTAAGTCTTTGCAAGGACTGGCGTGGAATCATGCTCCACCCCCGTCCACCTTAAGCAAAATATTAAGACGCATCATCCTTGAGATAGTAAAAGATGCTCTGCATTCAAAATTACGACTGAAACAGGCTGGTTGACTCCCTTCAGGAGAAACATATTATGTGCAAACTAAATAGCAACACTACACTACGCTACGCATCATCATAGTACACAGTATAGAATAATAAACAACTCTCCAACTCAACTTCATCCACTTTGAAAAGGCCTTCGACAGCGTCGAACGAGAAGTAATTTGTCAGGTAGCCACTTCAACACTGCGATTTTAGTTCCACAAATCTTTATCAACCCCACTCAACAGCAGCTATATTCTGCATGATGCTACATGCCAAGGTGATTTACACAGCAATAGAAAGATTAGTGACGCCTTTGAAGTAAAGACAGGTGAGAGGAGTAATACAAGGTTGCCGCCTACTATCACCGATCACCTTCCTGACTGTGATTGACTGGACTGGATCATGCAACAGACAACTGTGAGGAGCGAGAAAAAGGGGATGCGCTGGCTGGACCGATGAAAAGACCTCAGAAGATTTGGATTTCACCGATGATGATTTATGTCTAGTGTCTTGTCACACAAACTCGAAGATCTACAGGCGAAAACTAACAAGTTGACATAAGAGGTGAGGCGAGGCAGCGAAGACGGGACTTCAAGTGAACGTAGAGAAGACGGAGGTGGTGAAGACACCAAACTAACAACAACAACAACAACAAGAGGCACCAATCACCATTAACGGGAGAAACCTAAAGGAAGTTGTCTCTTTCACCTACCTAGGCAGGACAGCATCGTTTCAACTACAGGCAGCGGCGACGCAGATGAGAATGTGCAAACCAGGATCGGAAAGACAGCAAGACAGGCTTTCATTAGTCTGAACTCACTGTGGCGATTTACTGCACTCAGACAAAGAACAAGATTTGGATTTTCAACACCAATGTCAAGTTAGTCTGTGCTTCTATATAGTTCATAAACTTGGCGCGTCACAAAAAGCATTTCCAACAAACTACAGACATACATCATCAGTAGCGGCCGACTACGCTCACTCGATACTGAAGATCAGATGGCCAGAATAATAAGAATAAGCAACAGGGAACTCTGGCTGGCTGACAACGAACCAACCAAGGACCTATCACCCAACAAATATGTAGAGGAAGAAAGTGGAGATGGATTGGGCATACACTGAGAAGGCCGATTGGGGACATCACTTGCCAGGCCAGATCAGGCCGTCGAGTGGACCCCGAATAGGAAACGACGAGTTGGGCGTCCCAGCTGAGCGTGACATGGAGGAGATTGTGTGAGGAGAAATGAAAGCTTGTGGGTAGTCGTGGAGCCAGGTCGAAAGACTGAGAGAAGAGAGTGAAACGGCGATGTGCCACTGAAGCCCTATGTTCGGCTAGAAGTGCAAGCGGCAATTGATAAATGTAATATAATCATATATTAACTCAACATTTGAATGCAGCTAGTTACTACATATTATACGAGCACAGAATCTCTACTGCTATGTTTTTACTTTCATATATGCCTCCATTTTGGATATGATTTACTCAGAATCTCCTGATATTAGTGTTTTTGTACTAGGCTATTCACTACACTTACTAACTGATGCATTGTTATATTATCCTGTCACGTGCTCTAAAGTCACTGAGATGGGATCTCAAATGGCGATTGATTGCTTTTAACCAAATAATGCACATGGACTCGATGAAAGTGTTAGTAAATTTGTGGCAGTCAGTAAAGCAAAGTATTTAAAGTCTTGCCATAATGTGAAAACCTAACTCTAAACACAGTTTATTCAAGGAGTCTCTTTATTCTACATTCGAAATCAGTTGATATGCAGTTTCTGTCACTTGAACAATTTTGGAGTTTCCTTCCTTCCCACACTCTTGGTTTCCTCCTTTACAACGTTTATCAAGTGCGTGATCTGTCTATTAGTTTTCCTAATGTACACTACGCTTCATATTGCTTACATGTGTGTGCATTAGTAGTATTCATCATAGTAGCACCAGCACTCATCAAAAGCCAGTTCCACCCAACGGAAATAATTACCTCTTTTGAATTCCATTGATCATCCGCATTGAACATAACCAGAGATGTTTATTTCGATAAATCTATAATTACATGTCATGTCATGTGCATATTAACGGCACTCATCTAGAAAATGTACGGTCGAAGGGTGATTGTAAATGCTCATGTAAATCTGTTTCAAAATCAGTGTTGGAAAGTGTTAATGTAGTCAAATAGTAGATGCCAACTAAACATTTAGTATCTTTTCTCAGGCAAGATTTTCAAGTCTGTCTTCAGATATAATTATTCTGCATGAGTAATTGTCTTCAGCGATGCGTGTACATGCCTGAAAGTAATCTACTCAAAAATAACCACTAATATTCTTATATTTCAAATGACCTCACACAACCTTGAAGGGAATGGTCATCAAGAATAAGGAGAAGAAGATAGTGAATGAACTCATTATAATAAGTATGATTGCATGTTTCATCCCAATAATATAATCAAATTTCTTTGCAGTAATCATGATTTTATTCGTGTGCATTTATATGTGTACGTATGTCATGTCACCAACAAGTACCTCTCCTACTTTCCATTTTACAGTACACATAGACTGAATTTGTGTCTTTTATGGTATAATTATATTGATGAATATGCCTCAGATAATTAGGTTATGTTTTAGTGTTCAAAGTTGAGTGCTCTTATTTAGTTAGGTCATTTTTTGTTCCTGTTCACGTTCACCTGCTTTGATTACATGTGTTAGTTAATGTAAGTAGAAACATGAATATCACACATCTCTAAATAACTGCTTGAAGTATTGTGAAAACCTAACTTTGAATTATATTGCATTACCATGTTAAATAGGTTTCAACAAATCTTCAGTTCAAGACTATTTCTTTGCTTACCTGTAGAGCGATTACTGATTTAATTTAATTTCTATTTCACAATATTGTCAAGGATTCGTATCAATCACGACTTCTCATTGGAAGTTCAGCAATCACCTCTCGAAGCTAGTCACCATACTAAGACGAAACAGCTGTCCAGTGCTCCCAGATTTCCAATATTCCTCCATGTGATATCACTCTATGATGAATACTACAATGAAATTTTTTCATTACTGGTATAAAATTACGAAGAAGAACTACAACACAGTGATTCCATAGTACAAGCTAGCCGATTAAGTTTCTTTGTTTGCCAGTTTAGCGTATTGGTCAGTGGTATGCATTGTTAAAGAAGGTTACCTCAAAATGGACTTACCACTGTGGAGGAGAAGTCAATATGATTGACCTTACATGGAATAACAGCTGTAGAATTTTTCACAGAAGTTATGTACACGGATTGATCGGGATCAAAGTCGGGTTCGCTTATAACTTCTACAGCTGGAGATTTGGTTTCAATGACGATTTTGGCGTTGCAGAATGAGAAGCATAAGTCGATGTTGAAAGATGTGGAAGCATATTGTTAACAGGAGTTGTCTTTACATTTGCAATTCTAAATAGAGTATTAGATCTGAATGTACTAAATAAGAACTAGATTGCTATTTTCGCTCAAGAAAAGGATAATTCTTTAATAGCAAATAATTTTTCGAATTTGGGATGTACCACGTGTTTGTCATATCTGGGTAGCTTCCAGCAGTTATCTGTAAGCGTTTCTCTCTGTGTTTCTGGTAATTTGGTCTGACTAAATTCATTTTGTTTATTATAGCTAACGTCTTCATGATTATACGTGTGATAGATACAAGTCATCGTCTGTTGTTTACCTGAATTCCCTTAAATATCTTTCAGCTGTTTCCTGCTTGAAATAAAAGGCACACAGATTACCATTAACACTCCAAGACAAACAGTTAGGCTTCTTCAATAGACCACCATCTATGTGAGGTTACTTCAGTTAAAAGGAAATTATTGAAGAGGATTCAACAACTGAGCTGCTTCACAGGAAAAGTCTGATGAGATAAATCATATCATTATCAATACGTTTAGTAATTTTCAGTAAGATTTTCAAATGTCAGAGCGTTTTAAAACGCAAAAAGATACATACTATTTTATTCCATTATCTTCAAACCTGGCAACGTAGAGCATGTTGACATTTAAGTGCAATTAGTTATTAAGCAAGCAGTAATTGGTACTTAAATTTACTCTTAGAACTCAAATCATTCAATAGGTTTTGACAGGCTTGTGTTCTGAGCATAAGTGAACGGAAAGACATTTTTCCAAGTAGTGTACATGTCAGAAAATCATCATTGCCTCCATGTTGACAACAACATAATTATCTGATAGAATTCAGAATGACAACATACAGTTTTTACATGTGCAAATTACTTTGATACATTGTAAGTCGGCACTTCTATGCATAAAGTCTTTTGGAAGTAATCCAAAGTTGTAATTCAGAGCTTACTTTATACAAGTTCTAAAGCATTATTATAGTTAGCTATGTTATCCTCCTATTTCTGTATCATCTTGTAGCGTATATTTGGTTAATTATAAGCATATTACCTACTGGAGAAGTATGCACTCAATGTAAACAAATATGAAGCTGCACTGTTCAATGAGGCTGAATGTCTTCTAAAATGTGATCTGTATCCTAATACTAAAGAAGGTTGAATTTCTAACCATGGGTTAGCCAGTAGAGATACTACTAGCCAGTCAGTGTTCTTTTAAGTGAGTTTCATTTCTTTTTACAAAATAGTGAATTTTTGCTACACATATATTTGTGCTAAATGTACCTATTAAATGACTCTGTTCAGGCTAGCTATCGTCACATCGGACTGTACTCAGATGCTCCAGAAAAGACTGTTATGTTTTGGAGTGAACTTTAAATTCTGTCAGAAGTCTCTGTGATATATCATCATTCTTCTTAAGGCACTTGAGCTACTCGATTCAGTTATTTTACAATTCTTATAAGCCACACTTTATCTGTTCTCAGGAACAAAGGAATTAAAGTTCATCGGAATGAAACTTTACAAGAGTAGATTTTGAACTCAGCTGCACCTTATTAGCGCGGATTTTGCATGGAAAAAGAACTACTGGAGTGGATCTTATCACTCGAATTTCAAATCGTAACCAAATCGCTACCATATTCTAACCGTAATCCTGATAATATCTTCATTATTACGATAAGGTGATTATTTGAAAATATTGTACGAGTGGTAATCATTTGAAAGTGTCACAAGCTGAGAGTCCTCTTTTGTGCTGACAACATATGCGTCTTCAACTGTGGTGTTGTTTGATTAACATACCGTAAACCGACTTTCTTTACTTCTTATTCTCAGCCCATTGGATACCTTTCCCATTTCTTTTTGTGTCTTCATTGATGTTTACACTTTTATTCGTCTGATGAAATCATCTTTACGTTAACTTTCCTAGGAGCATCTGTCGGATTGATTTCAGAATGTCGAATCCATTAGGCCTCTTTCGAAATTACGGTCTGAATTTCAACTGAAACATGTATACTCTACTTCTTAGGACTTTCACAGTCTACTAATTCATAAATTATTAGTATATACGGCGATCGCACACTGTACTTACATTGTTGAGATAAGAAAACGTTAGAAAACCAACAAGTTTCGTAAACGTTGGTGATTTTTCTGTTGATAGTGTTATATAAGAATAAAATCTAAGTTGACTGATTAAGATTTATGCAACTTCTTTCACTAGTACAACTATGACAAACAAAGTCCAAATACATTGAATATACCCATTTAGAAATTTAGAAAAATACTGATTGAGCGAAGAAATATATTCCTTTTCAATTAGGTCTTCATCTTGGGCTCTACACTAATATATAGGTTTACAATTTAATCAAATTACCGATCACGTGGTGTTTCGGAAATAATGATGTAAATAATCAATAGAGTTACTAAAATAGGAAATATGAATATTGACAGAAACAAGAAGGGGAAGAGGTGTACAAAATAAACCTAGAAGCTACATCATGTTGACGGCCATGGTAATGAAAGTGGTTGAACAAACTTCTTTTGGATACAAAGGCTAGGTTTGTAAAGGTGGATTGCAATCGCCTCTGCTGTGTGAAGTAACTGAGTGCGTAATCCATGAGGTAAATTAATTGGAATCTGATGGATAATTTTGAAGGCTTTTTCCAGTAACCACTTGATGTCCTGTGTCAACTAAGTGTACAAGTATGGAGCTGTTTACAGTTCTAATTTGTCCTTTGTCCAACCATGATGGGTGGTGCTCACAAATTCGACAATGGAACTGCCTCATTGTATACCCAATGTAACTAGCTCCACAGGAGCAGTTGAAATGACAAATGAAAAGCTTAGCATACCATGCATCAGTTATTTGCTCAGAGTACGCTATAAAGGAAGAGTGCACCACCACCAGTGATCTGCTAAGTAGGAATGGCTACCCAGACAAGTTTGTAACTAAGCACATGAATATTACTGGGGTTAAGAAAACAATGCCAACAGTTCCTAAGAAGCAAATCTTCTTGAAGCTGCAATTTAAGAGTGATATTGCCAGTAAGATCATCACACAAGGCATAAAAAGTCTTGCATAAAACATTCCCAGTCGCTAAATTATATCCCGCCTTCTACAACCGCCCTATTCCATGTGCAAGAAATGAAGACAAACTGCCTGATTCTGCCATTTCTATGTGCATTTATCATAACACCAACTTTTATGGGTCAAGTTAGAAAATCATGATTTTTTGATGGCAACAAAGCAAGCAAATGACAATAAAGGACAGTTTATGATCAGAATGCATTATTTTCCTCCCACGTTTAACGTTTCATTTTTGCAGATGTACTGAATGCTCAATTATAAATGAATAGTGACTTGGTAGTGTTAACACACGCCTAACTTTTTACCATACACTACTTAAGTTATAAATATCAACTAAAAGCTTTGAAAATTATTTCTTACAAAACAGATATAGAGTAGGTCAAGTCAGTTCAATAAAACTCAAAATAATGAGACTTTCATTTCTTGTACTTTTAACTTCTAAGTTAAGAAGACTACTTTTTACCTATAAAATAAAAGTATGTTGCAGATTTTTCAGTGATAGAAATCACAGATCAGATCATGACTGATTGTCCTTTAACTGAAGAAACTCCTTACATACCCATACCATATAATGGTGGATGTTAATGCCAGTTGTTTACTATTCAGACAGTGTTCAATAACTCAAATGATGAAATCAAAGGTTGCTTGTACACCACTGTGGTTATTAAATAATCACCAAGAGTCATGCCATAATGAGCCAAAAACTGGTTAGCTATCGCGAAGTCTGTTGCGTCAATGATTTATTGAAACAACATACAATTGCTTCCAAATACATTCCTCACATTTTATTCCTAACTTTGATTTCCAGCTATCAGTTGGTAGTGAATTAAGTATTTGCTTCTCTGACAAATATGAAACAAAACTAAGCTATATCCTACCATTTATTGATGGCGAAAATGGCTGACAGTAACTGTAGGAAGAAACGAGACTTTTTCGATATGGAAGAGTAAAGAATAGTTCGTTAAGATGAAATCAAGTAACATATTTTCAACCTCGTATGATTTTGAATTGATGGAGAATATATTTAGGTCAGGTGGATGGCCTAGATTGTATTGTGTTCTCTGAGCTGGATTTTTTAATCGCGGAGCTTTTATCGTCTTTCTAAACGACATCGTCAGCACTAACTTCATTATGACTTCATAATGGCTAGACCAAAATTTGGCACTAGTGCATGAAATCTGACTGTCTACGTGCACTGTGTAGCGTGGCGTAAACTACTTACCTGGGTCCCCGAGTCTATAGGAACCAGTGATTTAGGACTCTTGGTGAAACGACTAAAAATAGGTCTTTTTTAAGCCCCTTTTAAAGCTTGAATGTTTTGACTATGCTCTATTTTTAAATTGATTCACCATCCATACACCTTTGTCTACTCTTATATTAGTCTTTTCCTATCCAGTTGTAGTAACTTGAACCACTGCTCTTATATGCTAGGTTCTTCGTTGATTTTTTCTGTCCATCTGTCTCGGGAGTATCAAGCCCGAAATAACCAGACAGGCTTAAGACATGACCGTAGGTGTATCGACCAAATACTTACACTTCCCCAGGTTCTGGAACGCAGACACGCTTACAGACGCTCAACAATATCTGTATTTTTCTACCTGAAGGTGGCATAGGGCTCTGTCGATCGAGAGGAATTATGCCAGTGTCTCTCACTGGAAGGGGTACCGAGTAAGTATACCGCCTTATTGAAGGCTCTTTACTCAAACACCTGAGGGTGTGTAACAGCGTATGGTAAGATATCGGGTGAGTTGTTTACTTTCAGTGATGTCTATCAAGGATATCCGCTCTCTTCATTCTTATTCCCTTTTACTATAGACTCTCTTATGGAGAGTCCCTTGTCGTCAGGGATTGACCTAATCACAGGAGAATTTCTGATTGACCTAAAATACACAGATAAGATGATCCTGTTAGGTGAAGACGCTGACAGGATGTAGAATCTTCATGATACCTTGATCGGCAATTTGAGAACGTTTGGGATGTGCTTCTCACTACCCAAATGCAAATAGTTGCTCCAGAGCTCGTCTTCAATTATTCTACATCAAACGGTACAGAGTGAAGTAGTTGAGCGTGCTGAACACTTCACTTACCTGAGAATTCATATCAGCCACGATCTGGTGGCACAGTGGCCGATGAAATTTCTGCACTGATACAAAAGGCCCGGTCGGCTTCTGTCAGCATACGTCATCTGTGACCTCACCACATTATCCAACTGTTGGTTAAGAGTCGAGTGCACTGTGCTGCAGTCCGTTTTGCTATACTGTATGTCTGTGAAACATGGAGACTAAGGGTGGGGGAGATGAGACGGCTTCAGGTGTTTGACCGCCATTCCCTTCGTAGTTTAGGCCGTGTTTATAGGTGTCACCATTTGAGTAACTCAAAAGTCAGATGCAGAGGTTTAGATAGGAGATTAAGACAGTTAATGCGGTTGTGAATTTTTATCAGCTGACATGCCTGAGACATGTGTGACGCATGCCCAGCCACCGTCTCCCACGCCTCGCAATGTTAACTGAAGTAGATTCAAGCTAGGAAAAAGCTCGGGATGGCTAAACTAAAACATGGCATCGATGCGAAAAGTCCTTGACTGTTCATTAAACTATGTAGGTAGATGCAGGCTAGCCGGTTAGGGTTCACAGGACAACAGAAACCATTGGCTTGGGACTCAGAGTGATATGGTTCAGAACCGATGTCATTGGCACAGATGTAATAAACATTATGCTCATCTTAACTGCTATACTTAATCTCATCATTTTCGCATTCCCTCTTCTTCTCTTTTACTACTTTCTACTTCTTTTTGACCAGTTTTTCTTTCCTTCTTCATCTATTTTATTTCCTTGTTACTTGATGTACTGATGTGAGATGTAGCAGCTTGGATGGTTACGCAGTGATTCCTAGCCCTATGTTGATCTTGATGATAATGATGATGTTTTCCTGTTCAATACTCTGAAACTGTGTTACTTCAAGTGACAGGTAGTCAAAGAATAGTTTTATTTTTAAATTAGTCACATCTTAGCTGGAACAAAAAATATGTAACTGAAGACGATCCAGTACAACGAAAAGATATATAAAATGCTCCTTGCACTCATTCATGGTGACAGCTGTTAATGAGTCACCAGTTTGTAAGTAACTTTATGAATATTTCTAAACACAGCTTTCACACAAGAAAAGTGAAGTGACTGCATAACTGAATAATCCATCAGTTACTGGGAAACATCTTATTAAACCGTTGAAGACCTAACTTATAATCTTCCATTTCAAGTAGTGATGAATATTTTCAATATCAAGTTACCTCAAAAGCAGTAATTAGTCGCTTCTACTGTCACCGTTTAAATTTTCTCAGCTAATGGACGATGTTTTGAAGACTCCTCAGACTTTGATTCAATAGTAGATTTGTTTGCTTGATATGGCTTCGACGTTATTTCGAAAAGCGCGAGTTGATGAAATAAGTTTATATTCACCTGCTTTACTTTCAGGAGTAACTACGCAACATGCTGTATGCAGCGCAGAGTACGCGTAATGTCATTTAAGTTATCTTTCAAGCCATAAAATTAGTGCATCGTAATTCAGGATGACCAGACGTGGACTGAAAGTATTACTTACTTACCTCTGATGAGGATTTAGTCTTAGATCATCTGATATTGACTAGAAACTTAAATGGACATCACTTTACAAAAGAAGTAAACGGTAATCTAAAAGTGTACCTAAAGTGCAACCATATTATAGATTACTGAATCCTATTCGTTGGGTTGGAGTGAGTAATTGCTGTTTACTTATTGTTTTCAAGCAGCTACACTGCATCAGAAGATAGCTTTCAATCAGTCTACAGATACCTAAACAGGACGGAAAAGTAAGTACAAAATGAGAATTAAATCATCATTCAAGGAGTCTAACTGATTGTTGAGACACCGGGATGAGAAGTATTGGTCAATAAGGTTGTTATGAATGATGCACATCTTCACTGTCTTTAACTAATTTCCACAAGCAAGCTTAGATATTTGTTCAAAGACGATATAAATTCTTGTTTTACAGTTTATTATTTCTGAGTGTCAGAGTGTTTCAGAAATTTTATCGTTTTATTACTACTTTAACAAACTGATGGTTTATTCCTCTTCAACTTTCAATTTTCCCATGTTGATCTCAGCCTCACAAAGAAAAGAACTGTTTATATCTTGAACAATTGTTCATGTTGGCAATTTATAATGGGCCCAACACGCACATAATGTTTGATTCGTTCTGTTCTCACATCTCAACTTTTCTCTCATTGTGTTGGAAATTATGCATCGACAAAACATAGTTTCAGCTTACAATTACTTTCATTTTGTTCCATAATTCAAAGGTTTTCAATAATGAATGATCGTATTCATTGTATACATTAAGTTTAGCGAATTACTTTCGTCAGAAATGACCAGAGGTCACTTGATGTACTTGTCTAACAGAAGCAAACGGAGAATATTTCCAACCTGATGAGGATGAAAGATACCAACAAGCGTGTCTGAAATTGATTTAATACACGTCGCAAAGTAGAGAAATAATATTAGACGAACGAATGAAGAATCAATTCAGAACTTCGAATAATATCCCGTATTAATTTATTTCCTGCACATAATCTATCATTGGCATTTTGTCTAGAAGTAAGAAATTGTGAAAAAATTTATTTGATATGAAGATCTAAAGCCCAAAACGTTTGCCAGAAAACAGAACAAAAGTCGATGACAACCCTATTCATACATATGTACCTACCTACCTACCTACATACATATCGGTTAGAAAACTCGGGATATTCTAATTCATTTGTCTGATAAAACAACCACAGAAATATATTTTTTAAGTAACTGAGTTATCAGAGCAATTATCTGATCAACTTATTTTCTTGAAAAATAGTTAGTCACATGGTAACCTATTATTTGCAATATGAGGGAACAACAGTTTGAGCTTAAGGAAAACTTTAATTGTAGCACGATGTGAACTTGCAAACACCCAACATTGTTTGAATTTCTGAAGAATAAGCTGCCAAGCTTCAGTCATGAATAGGCTGGAGTGACAAACACTGATGCATTATGGTGTTATATCCTTCAGCTGAATAAAATTTAGTTTTCTTACTATTGAGTACTCATGATGAAATTTGTAAGTGAATATTGAGTTTTTTAGAGTGATAGCTCATTCACTAGAAAACAATACGGCTAAAAATTTATTTTTCTAAATACGAGAAAACAACATAACTTCTTTAATAGTCCTAGAGGCAAATAACTATCACGTCATGTTATTTTTCGTCGTATGTCAACATAATTTTGTTCTTTTGTAGCAATCGCCACCACTATTTAGCTAGAAAAACGTGTAGAGAGTTTTCGGAGAACTGACGCTCATGCCAAATGGTGGTGAAAAGTCATTTCTACTTAAGTTTAATATTTAAACCTATTTGAAGTAAATTCATAACAGGAAATACAATCTGAATTCATGAAACCCTTACCTCAGCTTAATTGAAGAACGTCAGCTGGTCGGTTCAAAATATTTACTACAAGCTAAGTCAGCATCCGAGGGTCAATCAGACAATTTGTGCAAACTCCACTTCAGTTAAAGTGAATCAATCAATCAACGTGAATCATATCCCTTCAAGTAGAAGCAACCCAAATCACATCAGCTGAACAAAATGCATCAACTATTTCACTTAAACAAGAAAAGACAATTAACTATAGTGAATCGATTTTGATAATATTCATTCAAACGAGAAAGGTCAATCAGTGACATTCTTGAACACCCCTCCATTAAAAGTTAACCAAGCATGCAGTCAAACGATCAAGTAGAACTCGGACAAAGGTATTAGTGATGAATACTTATCTGTAATCAAATGGATCCTTACCATCATATAGTGCCCTCTAGTAGAGGTTCCTAGCATGAACTTCAAAAATCTTCTAGCTAGAAATGTAGCTTGAAGGAATATTGATTCTGGACATCTCAATCCTGAGTAATGTTGCTGTTTACCACGAAACCTCATTTTTTTATCTAGAGATATTCCTCATTTGTAGTCTTATGCAATTATTTCAATTCCGGAAGTGTGTTCAAGTCATACGTTGTAGGAATGAAAATCTTAATAATATTACTGCTTTAATGCACTGAGCGACAGATAGTTTCATAGGGCGTTTTATCTTTTCTAAATAACAAATAAGTTTTTGAAAAGACTAGCTTAGTTTTAAAAAATGGTTCATGAATTCAATGCACTGCTTCTATATTGACGATATCATCACGTTGCTGAGTTGTTACATCCTTGACTTCAACTCTCAACAAACAGGGTAGGATGGATTTACTGTAATTAACCAGCTGCAATTATTTAACTGCTTATACCAGGGAGGGAGTGCGTTCTTTCACTAAAGCCATCAAGCCTGACAGCAGATTGTACATTTTATCTCGCGTCTTCTAGGAAAGTTAAGCGATGCAAGCTTGAAATGCAGAAAGCGGAATTGTATTACTATGATCGTAGTGTATAGTGGCCATAAGTGATCACGGGGTTCAGGTGTCAAAACCGGTCCATGAATATTTGACTAACTTGTTAACGCTTTGAGAGTAGTAAGAAATTGATTGTCCACTTCCACTTTTATTTGCAGCTGTGGCCTGTCGAGTTGAACTCACTATTATAATTTCAGGCACTATGAGCTATGGAAAATATTTACGTTAGTTCAGTGACTATTTTTTTAAGCCGCATCAAAACACTTCCCATTTCATCTTTCCCTTCTTATAGGTCATTTCTCCATCACGTTAGAAATGGTAACCAATTCAACAGTATTATCAGTTTCCAAATTTCACAATTCATAAAGTGGACAGAAAATAAATCTCAGACAGATATTGGCTACTCAAAAAGATACAAAATAACCATACAGTTCATACTAAAATTCTTTGTGCACTTTATTTTCTGTCATCAATTCATCCATATCTGATGCATCGAACACAAACTTTCTAAAAATCTTGACCATACAAAAGATGAAAATCAAGCTTTGAATATCCTTTACCAGACAGGATCGAAATGATAACAACTACTAGATTATTCTTAGCACGTAAACTTCGCTCTGTGCATATATATATGGGCAAGGAAATGAATAGATAACTTCGCAAATCCATTGAACCAGAAGCAGATGATTAGTAAAATGGAAAGCAATATTTAGCTACGTGACAAATTCTCTGTTGAGATTTATAGTTTCTCTTCTTTTTCTCTCCTCTTCATCCCACATAGTTATTTATCATTATGCTGTTTTACTTGTTTTCCGTCTGCCTATCTTCATTTAGTCATTTGTCTACACTTTACTTTGATGTATCCTAAGCTCCAAAGAAAGCCGTCTTTTCAGTTTCAACGTTTATAAATATGTTAACTGTTTCGCATTCAGTAGATAAGCCTTCACAATAGTAATATGAACATGGTTGAAATTTTTCTGCTTTAAATATGTTTGATGCTCATATCATGAAAGTGGGTAAAAATGTGGTCATTTCCGTAAAATATAACTATTCATACACCTTTAATGCATTCTCGGCCACTGAGTCTAATTACATTTTCTTATATATTATTTTTATAAGATGCAGAAACCTCAACAGTTTTCTTAATTCCAATGAAAGTGAATTATTGAGACGTACTGTTGAACACTTTTGAACGGAAACTTAAGTTCAGATAAATGAGTGATAGTTGAATAAACAATAAACATTGTAATTGTCAGTGACCGGAAAGAAGTGAACGTATTCAATTTTAGTAACAAACATAACCATTGTTTCAACAGCATTTTCTGAGGTAAATCTGAGAATGTTTGTTATGTATTAACTGATCAACACAATACCAAAAACTGTGTAGTAAAAACTCAAGTTAGTAAAGTATGATCATTCAATGAAGTCGAATAGAACTACTGTTTATAATGTTCAGAAGTCATAAAACAAGTGAACCGGATCTTCATAATCCGTATTGCTGGCCGGTGGAATATTTCTGACATTCAGAGGTTGGCTGAAAGTTTTAAAGTTTATGGCATTGAGCCATTCTAAATGAAAATAAGCCTGTATACTGCTCTGCCCAGTTTCGTGTTATTCATCCGAACCTTCCTAAAGTATCGTAATACAACTATAAATAAAATGTTTTTCACCACTTACATTTCCTAGTTGCTGCGAAATACGCATGAATGCTAACGAGCTAATGTGGCATCATTTATCCTTCCAGTCATTCGAAATTGATGTAACCTTCAAAGTGACTGAAATCTTTTACTTTCTGGAGAACATTTTTAATCGTCTACGGTCAAATATCATGTGATATTTCTAAGTAAGCTGGAGGGGGAGAATTTCACTTTCATTTGAAACTGGATAAACGCAATCAGTAAATCATTATTTTAACACTGTAATTTAGGCACAGCAGATAAAACTGGCACTACTTGGCTACGTAGTCTGTGAATCCAAAGCTTAAAAGCTAAGTGGTGTGTGAAAGATACATGTTGTCTGTATAAATCCCAATGTATATAAAACAATATGTTTCAACTGTCCGGACGGAAGTCTATTCTGAGCCACCGCAAGAAAAAATTAAAACTTACATTATCATAGATATGTGTACCTATAACATGTCAAAATCGTGTAGTTCATCTCATGTCTGAAAGTGTTTTGTCCTATGTAACGTATCTAACGTATCTTTCTATGTACTAACCAAAATCTGTTCATTTGTTGAAACCACTGTCTATGCCAAAACTTTGTTAAGATGTTACTTTGCCCTTTATCATTATTCTCGATGTCTTCAGTCCGTTTGTTTCTAAGCTGAAAATTAAGTTGAGCATCTAAAACCGATTAACTTTGGCAGTTTAGTAAGTTTCTGTCCTATTATCAGTAAATTAGGAGCAGTTGAATGCCATTCAAACCTACCAGAAAACTTGAGCTGTATCTATTCATTCCTGAGTAATGTTTGCTGGATAATGACTATCCACAAGATTTCACTGATAAGTAAGATACGTCTCATATGAAGAAAAGTGAGCGCAACATAATAGGAACGAAGCCTATCTTTTTGCAACTCGTCTTTAAAGTAGATGAAAATACTCCTAGGATCAAGCGTCCAATACATCCTACACTGAGCAGAACCCATAAAGTTACCAAGTTGATCTGTTTATGCCAAACAAACTGTTCGTTGTGGCAACTGAATATGGACTAATTCCCCTAGTGTTACCAACCCCCAACTAAATATACTAATTAATATGTACGTGACAAAGTATGTACATCTCAAGAACAGATAGAATGGTTTTCATTAGAATTTCTGAGCATATCACAGACAATCTAAGGTTAAGTGGTTCACATACACAGAACAAAGCGGTAACACGTCACCTGATTGATACTTGAAACAGTGTTGCTAGCTAGCCTCAAATGGTTCAAGTCTTCAACAGGCGAAAGAAAAGTCTATTGAGTTTAGCTGAAGCCATGGCCATCAAGACACTCAGACCAAATCTACGAATCCCAAACCATACAGCTGTCAACTCCAAACAGCTGCGGTGAATTGGTTGCAATAAAATACTGCGAACTTTCATAACGTCGATCTATTATATATGTCTTTTTTGCTTCAGAACCCTGGATTCAACATACGCGCTTCTCAAAAACTTCCTGGGAAAAAAGTCAGAAACATGATGAAGAAGGTTCACACAACTGCACTGCAATAAGTTCTTTTAATTAATATCACCACCATGTCATTCTCCGTACTAATAAGAGTGAAATATGATAAGCAGGAATACGAATCAGGGTGAATAAACTAATCAACGTATGCGATTGATGTTTGGTGTTTCTCCTCCACTCTTTACTAGATCCAACTCCTGGTTACATGTAAATGAAGAAGCCATTTCACTCATAACATCTGCTATGCTGCATCCTGTGGATAAAACAGTTTCTAGTGAAACACTTCGTCCTTATCTTGCTGATGGTTCGGCTCCAAGAAATTATCTTATTTCGAAGTCAGATAAACGTTTAATTCCTTCTAAAAAAGTTGGAAACACTTATGATGAGCAATATGGTGATATATCTAAATCTGTGCTCAGTGAATCTGAAATGGAGGCATTAAAAACTACTGGTAAACTGGGTCAGAAGAAAAGAAGAATACGTTTGTTTACTGCCAAACGTCCACATCCAAATGATATATTTTTCTACAAAGTATGTTCATATTTCGTTCTTTTTAACTTGTCTTCTATATTAATATGCAGTACATGCATACACTATTTACGTGCCGACTGGACGTGCAAAAAGGTGCTCCTTTGTACGAATTGCATTTTTATTTTGAGTGCCTTATCTATGTGAAGAGATGACTAATTCTTCGATATTCGCTTGACGCATCTGTTCCACTGCATTGTAATGTATATTTCACAAATGTGTTTCATAACGTATTCATTTAACTTAGATAGAAATCTATTTCACAGAAGGGTTATCAGAGAAGGGAGTTGAGTAGGAAGTCATGTTTGTTTGTTTATTGCTAGTTTCACAGAGTTCAGTGTTAGGTTGTTGTTGTTGGCGGCTTTTCGGACACTTTGAACCTAGATATTTCGTAATTGCTGATATTCGTCAAGAGGATATTCGTAACTGCATTGAATTTCCCACTTTCTGTAAGATTTAGACCTGCATCACTCATGGACACTAGTGAAAATGTTATCATTGAACTATCCGTATTTCAAATTCATCTTTAACAGAATCACCAGTCACTTGAGACTTCTGCCAATCGCACTAACTAATTTTTCTTTTCCAGAGATTTGATTTATTTACAGGTTAGTCCTTTTTATTCAGTATGAAGGGGCAGTGTTTGTTCTGGTTGATATTCATTAGAATTTCTTCACTTTGATTTTAAAGTTAACATGAGTTGGAGAAAATCTTGGAACCATGGATCGATGGACACTGTTGTGTGCTATAATATGTGACTGATTTGCAGCCAATATCGACTAGTGATAAGTGCTCCAAGCAGTTTCCCGTTTGGTTATCTAAAGCATAATTAAGTAATATAAGGTTTACTACACAGCAGCTTGATAAGTACAATACAATGATTACCACATACATGTTTCTTATACTCAGTAAAATGTTAAAAGCTTAATCTTTTGATTGATTCCTTTTCATATGATAGTTAACAGATAAGCATACTCTTGTTGATGAGATCAAGGAGACAATGCCAGATTTTGGTGGACCATTCAGCAGGCTTCCAGAACCTTATCTCAGTAAGATGAGAGAATATCAAGAGATGAAACGCAGAGCTCAACCACGAATACGTGTTCAACCACCTCCGCGTCGCTGGCGTTGATCGGATATATCTACGATCCAATTTAGCAATGACCTGCAATTTCTGCTTTGAATTCGTGATAAAACACACTGTACAGAAATAAAAATGTTGATTCACATTTCGACTTTTTACTGGTGAGTTAGTACCGCAATGAACTAGAATAGATTACATCGGTAATAAGTGCTGTGGGTCGATCATCTTATTTCTCAGTGATATTTCATTGTCCTACTAACTAGTGAAAAGTAGTATAAATTCACTTTGGAAATTGCTTCATCATTCCAACATTCCTCACATCTAAAGCATTTAATGGTCTTGTATTTATTTTTCGGATGAAACTAGTTAATCTTTGTGCCGCACAAGTCATGATAATATGGCTTTCGTGCAGAAATCTATCAGTGAAATGATTTTTGTGGTGAGGCAGCTTTGGCTTTAGGATTCTCAGACAATGTAGAGCTGTCGTAACCCTTATGATCCCGTGTAGCACTGATGGAACACCTGAGAGTTTTCCCATGGATCTGGTCCATTGTGTAGTCAGTTATTACTCAGATGGAAGAAATTTCACTTCTTAAGTGGATTCAAGTCCATGACAGCAACTTGATGTTCAACAGGCTTACCTGCCCACATTATTGACCAACTGACTCACCTCAAGTCGAATACTGTGTGGTTTACTTTAAGAGGTTAAGTTGTATGCTAATTTTTGAACACTCTGAAGGAGATTAGCCACACCGGAGACCCTGGAAGTATCAGTTTGTTGGTGTTCAGGGATGAATTTTTCTTTACGTAATTTACTTGCGGAAGGCCATCAGTATGGTCCACGGGATTCTATTGTTTTTCCGTTTCTTTGTCAGTAATCCTATGTCATCTTTGTTCTCTTCCTGCGTAGCAGCCTTCAAAAAGACTCGAGCTCACGGAACAGCATCCCAAGTCCCTTGACACTGTGTTGCGAACTGCACATCAGAGTTTTCAATATGCACACTCCATCAAATTGGAGAATATGCGTCGTAATCCAAAACCCTGTCATCTCGGGCCATGAATGTGTGCTGTGCTAGTAAGATACGAATACAACATCCACGCGACCCTCTCCACCTAACCTCAAGCAATCTTCCCAATGAATCTGCGAAATGCAGTTTTCGAGTTTCTTGAGATTTGATGGCTATTTCGCTTGATGTTTTAGGTATTGGTGTGATGTGTGATGCTATGCCTACACCTGAATGGTGTACCGTTGTGGAGCTATGAGTCATTCTTGTAAGACAGTTGACTTTCAACCAGTTGGTCACAGGTTGGAACACTTACTGAGGTCCGGACAGCTAGGTAGTATCACTAGAACTCATGGTAGGTGGGGCTCGTTGCGTAATGCGCTAATATGCAGAAAGTTGCTGACTAGTTGGATTTCAGAGTCGATGTATAAAATTAAGTGCTAAAACAGTGAGTTTACTGGTCGATTTGATTCTAGGTGACAGTTACCTGTAAGCCGTTCGATTCAATGATGTTATGTAGACCAGACAAGATAGTACAACTTGGCACTGTGACTTTGTAAACTCTGCCCACGCAACCACTGAATGTTAGTCGTATCACGTGAAGCAAGAGCTCTACCAAAAACTGTGTAGGCTGCTACTGAAAGCCGAGTAGTCGGATGAAGTAGTCGTGGGAGGATACTACAGCTCACAGGCTTTGCCTAACGACACTGAGATAGCACTTTCAGGATCTACCGCTTCCTAAAAACGGATAACAGTGATCGTCACAAAAAAGTATGCTCTCAAGAGATTACAAGTTTCTGACCACTGGTATCTATCTCTGCAGCATTTCTCCCCTATAGTGGGGATTATCGTTTTAGCGATGTCGAGGTTAGGCAATGGGTATTGGGTAGGAGAGGCAAATCAGTCGATAAAGTAGTGACTCTGAGGTGGCCAGGGCAGACGTCCCGTGTGATGAGTCACCGCTTGCCACAACGCTCAGTATTATTTGAAGCAGGATTAGAATTGGAAGAAGACTAGGTGTAGTCAAACCAAGACGTAACGCTAGTCGATGAAGTCTCTGACCGTTAGTCTGAGCCATGTAGGAAGGGAAATGTAGACCTCTTGGCTGCAGACCTGGAGGTGATAAGAATCAATGGTTGCAGACAGACCTCTGCTAGTATGGCTGTTAATCGATAACTATGGTACGAATGTATCCACATCACTCTTCAACGTCTTCGGAGTTCGAAAATATTTGTTGAGCGTCATCTTGAAATTCTTTCTCCTCCTTTCATACACTAGTGTCTGCTTTAATGTTGTTGTTTCTGTACCGACTTCTTATTTGTGTGCCGCTTGCTGTCAAGTGTGGCACTTTGAACTGATGCACGTCTGTGCAAGGTTCTGTGTCCTTTTTGTTAATTCGTTTATCTGTGACGTTTGAAAGCAACAAGGCATTTCCAGCGGATGACAGCAGTACCACGCTGATGTCATCCTCTTTATTGTGAATCTTGGTAAGAAAACAACAAGACTGGAAACAGCATACTCTCACACTGTACTGCGATATTCCACAGCCGGAGGTATAGGTTTTCTACCTGGGTTTAAATCATAAAGAAAAGTATAGATAATTCAGGGAAAAAAATTTTCTTTTTCGACCATATAAGTTTTAAAGCTGTACAGTCGTATTTGTAATTATCACAAACATATAGCCTTCTGTTAAATGAATAATAGAGATAATTTCATCATTAAACTGATTTGAGGAATGGAAATGAGTTGCATAATAATCTTTTAGACAATAGAATTCGTAAGAAAGGTAGGGAGTGTGACAAGGTGAAAATTGCTGGTAGACGTGAATTGCGAAGGTTGATTGTATACCTGATAGATGTAAAGAAGGTGAAGAAGGAAATAGGGGTCATAATGAATCGGAAAGTTGTGGTGTTAAGACCATGGTGAGATAAGAGATTGAACTTACTTACCTCTTCTGCACAGAGAGAGAGATAAGGGTTGAATTGACGAACTGCCTGCGCCTCTGCCGTGTACAATTGTCGAAAGGTCCCCTTTTCGAACTATCCCCTTTGACTAAATAAATCGCACTGAAGGAGTACTCTGGCGGAGGTATATGTCCAGAGTGAACCGAATGTTCAAGAATTGAACTGTTAGCTGATTTACATCCTCCTCTCGACAACCATGCAGGATAGTCCTCAAAGATATGTTTGGAAAATGTACGCTTCATGTGATTCCATATTAGATTTGTTTATTTGATATAAAGCGCACAGTGATACAGTATTATTTACTTGATTACGTTTCGACATAAATTATTGCTCATAATCATATCAATGTAATCACACTTCTTTCGATATCTGATTTTATAGTCCTGTCACCTGATCTCTCTTTGTTTTTTGATAGGTAGTTGAGTTTTCCATATCTCTGGTATAGGTGTTGCGTCATTCCTATTACATGTGTTGGGTGTGGATTCGATGAACAAAGATTCAGTAATTAATCTCTCTCTCCACCTAGCTATATTAGACTTAAGAACAGTGGTTTTGTCCCACCCTATTGTGTGGTTGTGTGTTAATGAATGTAATGCAATGGCCGAGTGTTTTTCTAGGTTATTGATCTTATTGGGGTCTGCCGTTCTATGTTTAGCTAAATTCCTATGTTCTGTTAATCTAACTGACCCCGACCGGCTAGTTTGACCTATGTATTTGACCTCACAGTCATTACATGGAAGTTGGTAGATTATATTATTTTGAAGAGAGAGATTAATTACCGAATCTTTGTTCATCGGATCCACACCCAACACATGTAATAGGAATGACGCAACACCTATACCAGAGATATGGAAAACTCAACTACCTATCAAAAAACAAAGAGAGATCAGGTGACAGGACTATAAAATCAGATATCGAAAGAAGTGTGATTACATTGATATGATTATGAGCAATAATTTATGTCGAAACGTAATCAAGTAAATAATACTGTATCACTGTGCGCTTTATATCAAATAAACAAATCTAATATGTAATTACATTCTACCACAGTGCCCAAGTTTTTCACTTATACGCTTCATGTGGCCTATATAACTAGCTCCACAGAATAAATTAAGTTTATAGACACACATTAAGGTGCCTCTCAGCAGAAAAGGAATCTGATTCATTTTTGTCATCAAGAATCAGAAATATCTGCATGAGTGATATTATTGACGATGAATTAGACAAACTACTGAAAATTCTCAAACAAATGGATACCAATCCAGATTTATCAAGAAAAACTTGGAATCAAAACAGAATACGCAGTAAGTAACCTCGCCTGGTTAACTAGTTTACTAGTTACTAGCCGGTCCTAAGCCCGGGTAAAGAGGGAAGGTTGGGCATAGGGCTAGCAACCCTACCCCGTAAAACAAATCTAACCGCTAAAGAAACTTCAAAGCACAAACAAAATATAAAAAATGAAAACAAACTTATTCCCCGCTGGAATCGGAGAGGCGAAATGACGCCAGTTGGTGAAAGCCTTCGGGAAGCCAATTGGCCGATGTGTCTTCTCTCGATGAAAGCGAAAGTAAACGTGGGGACATGGAATGTCCGCACGATGTTTGAACCCAGTAAGGCAGCCCAGATTGCAAACGAGATGAGAAGGTATAACATCGAAGTGCTTGGGATTTGCGAAAGCAGATGGAATGGGAGTGGACTCTCCAAACTGTCAACTGGAGAATCAATAATCTACTCCGGTCACCCAGACGCCAACCACGAGCACACTGAGGGAGTGGCTATCATGATGTCCTCAAGAGCATCGAAGGCTCTCATGCAGTGGGAACCAATCTCTTCCAGGATCATGACAGCAAGATTCAACTCAAAAGGAAGGAAGGTCACAATCATACAATGTTATGCACCTACAAATAATGCAGAGCAAGAGAAAAAGGAGGATTTCTACAGACAACTTCAATCAACACTGGACAAGACGTCAGTTGGCGATATCAAAATTCTAATGGGCGACATGAATGCCAAACTGGGAGGGGACAACACGGGAAGAGAACTAACCATGGGTCGAGAGGCGCTAGGTGAAATGAATGAGAATGGAGAATTGTTTGCAGAATTCTGCGCATTCAACGATTTGGTGATTGGAGGCAGTGTGTTCAGGCACAAAGATATCCACAAAGCGACATGGATTTCACCAGATGGACACACTAAAAATCAAATCGACTTTATCTCAATCTCAAGAAAATGGAGACGCAGTCTACTTAACACAAGGTCAAGAAGAGGAGCAGATGTAGGTTCAGACCACTATCTAGTGCAAGGAACCTTCCAAATCAAGTTAAAAGCCTTCAAGGAAGCTGGTGATAGACCTCAATTCAAGTACAACACTCGGAAACTGAAGGATGAAACTACAAAGGAGATCTTCAAAGCAGCCATCAAGACAAAATGGGAGACGTCGAGGGACATCCCTGAAGAAACCTGTGTGGAAGAACACTGGAAGTCTTTGAAAGCTATGTGGAAAGAAACCTGCACAACAGTATTAGGAAGGAAGAAGAAAGAAGACAAGGAATGGATCTCGACGGATACCTGGAAGCTGATAGAGGAGAGGAGGATGGTGAAGCAGAAGATAAACCAGTGCAAGGATGCTCAACGACAAGAGGAACTGAGCACAATGTATAAAACACTGGATAAAGAAGTGAAGAAGAGTGCACGCAAAGACAAAAGACACTTCTACGAAACACTGGCAAGTGAAGCAGAACAGGCTGCAGGTAGGAGAGAGACCTGACGACATTGTATCAAATAACCAGGTTGCTATCAGGGAAGAGACCAACACAGATGAAACCAATAAAAGATGAAGAAGGAAATTTAATTACGAAAGAAGAGAAACAGAGGAAACGATGGGCCGACCACTTCAAGAAGCTCTTGAATCGACCACCACCTGCACTTCGTCCAGAAATACCACCTGCAGCCGCTGAATTACAAGTGAATATTAATCCCCCAACGAAAATGGAAGTCCTGAACGCCATAAAGCTACTGAAATGCGGGAAAGCAGCAGGACCAGATGGAATACCGCCAGAAGCACTGAGAACAGATGCAGAGACAACAGCGGACATGCTCACACCACTATTGCAGAAGGTGTGGAGGGAAGAGAAGGTACCTGACGATTGGAAGAAGGGTTACCTTGTCAAACTGCCGAAGAAGGGAGACCTCAGTGCTTGCAAGAACTGGCGCGGAATCACTCTCCTGTCCACCCCAAGTAAAATATTAAGCCGCATCATCCTGGAGAGGCTTAAAGACGCACTGGATTCAAAACTGCGACCGGAACAGGCAGGCTTCAGGAAGTACAAATCATGTGCAGACCAAATTGCAACGCTTCGTATCATCATAGAACAGAGCGTAGAATGGCAATCAGCTCTCTACCTCAACTTCATCGACTTTGAGAAGGCCTTTGACAGCGTCGACCGAGAAGTAATTTGGAAACTGCTTCAATACTACGGAGTACCGCAAACCTTTATCCGCCTCATTCAACAACTATATGAAGATGCCACATGCCAAGTAATTCACAATGGGAAGCTCAGTGATGCCTTTGAAGTGAAGACAGGAGTGAAACAAGGTTGCCTACTATCCCCCATGATATTCCTTATTGTGGTGGACTGGATCATGCAGCAAACAGTAGGCAGCGAGAAGAGGGGGATACGCTGGACGACGGAAAAGAACCTAGAAGACTTGGATTTCGCCGATGACTTGTGCCTAATGTCACATAAACTTGAAGATCTGCAGGCAAAAACTAACAAGTTGATAGAAGAGGCAGCTAAGACGGGACTTCAGGTGAATATAGAGAAGACAGAAGTGATGAAGATACCCCAACACCACCACCACCAACAACAACAAACTCCAATCACCGTCAACGGGAGAAACTTGAAGGAAGTAACCTCCTTCACTTATCTAGGAAGCACTGTTTCAACTACAGGCGGGACGGACGAGGACGTCAAAGTCAGAATCGGAAAAGCAAGACAGGCGTTCATTAGCCTGAAACCAGTGTGGAGATCTTCTGCACTCAGCATGCGGAACAAGATACGGATTTTCAACACCAACGTCAAGTCAGTGCTCTTGTATGGCTCAGAGACTTGGCGCGTCACGAAAGGCATTTCCAATAAACTACAGACATTCATCAACAACTGCCTACTCTGGCTCGCTGCTGAAGATCAGATGGCCAAAAAGAATAAGAGGAACTCAAAAATGAGAACTAAGCAACCAAGAACCTATCACGCAACAAATATGCAGGAAGAAGTGGAGATGGATTGGCCATGCACTGAGAAGGCCGACTGAGGACATCACGCGTCAGGCCCTCGAGTGGAATCCCCATGGGAAGCGACGAGTTGGACGTCCTAGGGTGACATGGAGGAGGTCGTGCGAGGAAGAAATGAGAGGTTGTGGGCTGTCGTGGGACCAGGTTCAAAAGATCTCAGAGAACAGAGGTCACTGGAGGCGTGCTACTGAAGCCCTATGTTCCACTAGGAACCCAAGGGACTAATAATAATAATAATAATACTCACAGCTCAAAGAGGACTTTATTTATGAACGGTGGTTTCCAAGCTAATACCGCAGCAGAGGTCCTGAAGAATCAGCTATCCAAATAACTGAAGAAGACAATCCTCTCTGCAAAGCTACAGATCAGCTCCTCTAGTGGGCAATCAGTTCCGGGATGTACTAAGGACAGGTTACCACTTTAAGCCACCTCAACATGTGTCTACCTATGAAGTCACTCCAGTTTTCATACCCTATCACTGGAGCATTTCAAAAAGCTTGTCATAACTGTTATCGGAGGGGGTGACCTTTAAGTATAATTATCCAGTATTGTCTGACTCTGTAAACACTGATATCTAAACCACCATCTTCACTTCATTCAATCGTTACCTGATATAGCTAGTTGTTCTTCGTCACTTCCTAGTTCATGTGTGAGTTGGACTGCATCAGATATTGGGTTTATGGATTTGAGAAATTTGTCGATATATTGAGGTACTGACACCGTATATGTGTCCTCCACATAAATCCACCATACTCCTACAGCTAATTTCAGTGTCCATCATGGAATGCGTAAATTAATGTTCATACATTTATCATTTCTGAGTTAGATCTTGATAGTAAACCGATAGAAACCATGAGATCCAATGCCAGAACTGAGTGCCCTGCGATTTCACCTCAATTAGCTCAGCGGTAATTTTGCAAGTTCATTAGGTAGACCTTAATCAACTACAGATTGGCTACATGTTGGCGACTACTTGTGCTTAAATATGTCTTGTATAATCGAGGATATTGGAGACCCAATGGCTTCTCTTCTCTTAAATGCTTCTAACTTGAAGACCTGAGAAGTTAGGTATATTTTCACTGCTTGGGTAATCTATCCCACTAGCTCCTTCATTCAAATTGTGAGCTGCTTGTCAGCCAGCTCTGATCTCATTTCTGACCAACTCAAGAGGCTTAATAATCTATTCATCACTGTTTAAGCCTGTTTTATAAAAACGTTTCCCTTTTCTTAGTGGAATTATGAAATAATGTCCACACGTAGTGTTCACTAGAACTGGTAACTCAGAATGGTGGAGGAATAACAAGATTTGTAATTTGAAAAAGTGTATTTCAAGCGGGTTGGAAGCTCCAGTCAAACACTTCATTAAGAGTGCCACAAAGTGTAATGAAGCTTAGATACACAACATAAAACGCTTCTGTTGTAATGATACTTTTAATTTCCCGTTGCCATATAGGGCCGAGTCACTCGACAACTGATATCCTTTGCACAAGTGGTGGCTATCGTTTTACAGTGGCTTAATGGATAACCCTCTGGCGTTTGAAGTTACGGGTGCTGACTTGGAGCCTCAGGGGAACAACATCACATACTGGGATAGGAATACATACAGGTGACGAGTCTCGTATAGGACGAAAGGTGCCTCCTGGATTTCTCTGCTAGTCACCGAGATCAATATAAAGCTCCGTTATGTGGGTTAAGTAATGACAGTAGCAACGGCTAGGTGGCATTTGAAAAAATGACCAATGGGACTACATTTCAATCATAGTAGCATAGGACAGAAATTATGACTGAGTATCGTTAAGCATTCAAGCACTTTTCATGACGACTAAATATCACTCATTGAGTTATGTATTTGGAAAATTTCTGTCTTAATAATCATAAGTCATAGGTAAAACTGGCTATGCCTTCTCCTAAGTGTAAGTCATTCAGTAATCACTTCACTTCATAAAAATTAATAAGCCTTGACTGTGAACAACTTCATATAGGGTCCAGGTAGTTGCTAAATTTCATATAAATCATACGTTGGAGTATTTTTGTAGTTTAATTTGGGTCTCGTTGAACGACGTGAGTTATGAATCTTAATGAAATCATACATTCTTTATTAATTGTTCATTTCCATCTTTTAATTAATTCACTTATTATTATTATTATTATTATTATTATTATTATTATTATTATTATTATTATTATTATTAGTCCCTTGGGTTCCTAGTGGAACATAGGGCTTCAGTAGCACGCCTCCAGTGACCTCTGTTCTCTGAGATCTTTTGAACCTGGTTCCACGACAGCCCACAAGCTCTCATTTCCTCCTCGCACGACCTCCTCCATGTCACCCTCGGACGCCCAACTCGTCGCTTCCCATGGGGATTCCACTCGAGCAACTGGCCTGACGCGTGATGTCCTCAGTCGGCCTTCTCAGTGCATGGCCAATCCATCTCCACTTCTTCCTGCATATTTGTTGCGTGATAGGTTCTTGGTTGGTTCGTTCCCAGAGTTCCTTGTTGCTTATTCTTGTTATTCTGGCCATCTGATCTTCAGTAGCGAGCGTAAGCAGTTGTTGATGAATGTCTGTAGTTTATTGGAAATCCCTTTCGTGACGCGCCAAGTCTCTGAACCATCACATGGAAGCACTGACTTGACTGACGTTGGTGTTGAAATCCATATCTTGTTCCACATGCTGAGTGCAGAAGATCTCCACACTGGTTTCAGGCTAATGAACGCCTGTCTTGCTTTTCCGATTCTCACTTTGACGTCCTCGTCCGTCCCGCCTGTAGTTGAAACAGTGCTTCCTAGATAAGTGAAGGAGGTTACTTCCTTTAAGTTTCTCCCGTTGACGGTGATTGGAGTTTGTTGTTGTTGGTGGTGGTGGTGTTGGTTGGGTATCTTCATCACTTCTGTCTTCTCTATATTCACCTGAAGTCCCGTCTTAGCTGCCTCTTCTATCAGCTTGTTAGTTTTTGCCTGCAGATCTTCAAGTTTATGTGACATTAGGCACAAGTCATCGGCGAAATCCAAGTCTTCTAGGTTCTTTTCCGTCGTCCAGCGTATCCACCTCTTCTCGCTGCCTACTGTTTGCTGCATGATCCAGTCCACCACAATAAGGAATATCATGGGGGATAGTAGGCAACCTTGTTTCACTCCTGTCTTCACTTCAAAATCATCACTGAGCTTCCCATTGTGAATTACTGACATGTGGCATCTTCATATAGTTGTTGAGTGAGGCTGATAAAGGTTTGCTGTACTCCGTAGTAGTGAAGCAGTAATTAATTCACTTAGACACCTGGAAATGGCGTTCTTCGAAGAATTAAATCAGCGGCTAATTTCTTCAAATTATTCATATTAGTACCCACTGGCTTCCCAATTGCTTCACACAGTCTGTTTGTTATCTTTTCTGATGTGTTCGGATTTGTTCATTATTAATACTGATCTACCTTTATCTGATTTCACGACATAGCGCGACCTCAGTTCAATGTTATCGTGGAGTAACTATTAGAAGTAAGAAACGTGCACCATTGCGGTCCAACCCAGTGTCTCAGTGTCAACGTGCAGACCAAGGAAGCTGCTGGTAGTGGGTTATATCCTTGGCGGAGTCATAGATGCACACTGCTGGGGACAAAAAGCTGTCCAGTGCTTCCAGGTTTCCAATGTTTCTCTAATTAATGTCAGTTTGTGATGAATACCAACCTGAAATTAATATGTAAATCCCTACAAATCTCCAAACTGACTTTGTTTGATTTAGCTAATCCTATATTCGTATTTTGGAAACTGTTCAAGGTGTTTAATCTTATTTACTAAACTTCAACCTATTCTCAGCTGATTTTCAGTGTTAATGCATGTTATACTCGGGTTTCTTTAGTAATTACTGTATTGGCTGCGTTAAATATAACTTTCTGAGGTTTAACAGATTAGCTACTACAATAAACTTAAGTCCTAAGTAAATTATTGGTGTTTATGTTGATTTTAAAACTCTAGTTGACACTTAACACACGTGGTAACAATGCTGCAAATGAATTCAGGATAAGTGGACATTTTTTATCACCAATCAAACCAAAAACTGAAAATCGGCAGGACCACAAATCTAAACCAGAAATTTGTATACCTTTCTTGATATGAATATGGGTGGTGGTTTGTGCTCCAGATGTCTGTTATTCAGTAAATGGTGATGATTCACCGTGTGATACATATTATAGAAGAACTATGGTGGAACTGTGCACTAACTGCCGCATTTCTAATAATCAGTGTATGCAGTTACGTGTTATATGGGATAACTCTGAACTTAGTGATCTTATTGGTAAGTTATCTCATGTCATAGGTATTTGAAGCAGGTTTGAAGGTCTGAGGTAACAGAAAATTTTCTTGAAGCTTTAAATAACACCTTGGTGATGACTGGTGAAAAGACGTGAAACCTGTTATATCAGTCTGTTATACAGCGATTTCATAAACTTGACCTGAGTTGGAAATTTTATCTGCAGGGCATCTTCACATCTTCCATCCTTGATACATTTATTCGCCGTATTGTAGTAATTTAATGAAACATTCATGATCAATGACAACATTCAAAGAAACTAGCTGCCTAATGCAACTCTAAAAAACCTAGTTTTGAAGTTAATCAAGTTTCTGCGCAATTTGTAGTAGTTGTAAATCTGGTACGGACTAGTTAGTTTGATCGATATGCAGAGCATTGGAGGTGAATAATCCCTTCACATAGAGATACCGGATAAACCTTTTCAAGGCTTACCCGTGTGAACAAGAATAAACTGATTTCATTTTCAAACGTTTTGTATTCCTTAATCTCATCAAACCTTTACAACTTTTATCAACTTGTACAAATCTGATGACATCTGATCTTGAAGTATAAGCTTCTGTCACAAACAACAGTCTAATCAACCCAAATATCCAAGGTTACTGAAAACCAGAAGTGAAACAGATCGTTTAAATACCTGTCTGATAACAGGCGAATCAGTTACAAAATGTCTTTTGAAAAATGTGAATGACCACCGCATTTATTACTGCAATTAATTATGCTATTACTATTATTACCACTACCATTAAGTGTTAGCTACAAAAAATTATGAATTTTTCAATAAATTTAATCGAAGTAGACTGATGAACAGAATTTTTTAGACAAACACTTAAACACCAAATAAGTAAATAATTCATTTAAAAAAGTACATTCCCTATAGAAATTTCTGTGCGTAAATGTATGCAAAAGCCTGACGTTCACATGAATGCCTGGTAGCCAGAAAAATGTGTGAATAAGCGTGGTACTTAATATTGACGCTAGCCTTCTTTGATTATTTATTGCTTATTCCGTCTGCGATTAAAAACTTGAGTACAGATTATAGTTGTTGAATGTAGGGAAAATATGCTCTATTGAAACGTTTTCAGTCATATTATTGTGTAAATTGGTATGAATCAATGTTACTTCCGACGAACTACGAACTAGACGAGAAGAGAATAATTACAGCTGAACTCACCACATTAATAATAGTTGTTGGCTTGCTCACCTGTAGAGAGTGATGTGTAAATGCTAGAACCCATGGGATAAACTTATTTCCCAAGTTATCTGTTTATTCATCTTAATGCAAAATGCTACAAAACTGCTTTCTGAAGGTACTTCTATCACTGGTCGGTGACGTGCTTGAACTTTGGGCTGCCAATAAAATTTTCCATCGGACAGATAATATCAAATTCCTGTCTTTCAGTTTCTTTCACCATTCAAGTATGTCCTCCAAACGTATCGCGTACTAATAAGAATGTTTAAAATGTTTCGAACTAGTCGTTTTTCCGAAATAATAACAAAACGGAAACGTATTTTTGAATCCACAAAAGTACATCTTATTTCTATTCTTCGGATACTTATCTCAAACAATACTTTCTTCTACTGGTTGAATAAATCATCACCACTAAACACCGTAGGCTAACCCAGTTTAAAGCAGCTACTTTACATTACTACTTTTGATACTGTTTTTATGAACATCATTCAGAAATCATAATCATTTTGTTTAAAAGCATTGTTTTGAGAGTAAACTTGTTAATTTGTTATATGTTAAGAATCTGAAACTGTGTCAAACATATTAGTTAAAATCAAGCTATTATTATCTAAAAACAAATTGAAATTATTAGACTTTTATTCCTGTGACTACTATCTCCAAAAGACCAAGAATTCTGTGATTTGTTTATTAGTGATAATTTTAACCGATAATCGTTTTTCATTCCAAACTGCCAAACTTTTTCCCGCATTGAGTTACCAGTGAGTGATTCTACAGCTACAAATGCAACTTAACTAGTCCAAGGAAATAAAAACCCCATCTAGTATCAAATGATTTAAGACAGTATGGTATCTCTGAAATAATTCGTTTGTTTATCTACTGTTGTAGACAAATAACGCTCACTGCATATTAAAAACTAGGAAATACAGCCTGGAAGATTACAATTTTGCTTAATTGACTACATTCCTTCATTCTGTTTAATTAGTAACACATCCATGAGGTATATCATAAATCAGAAATAAAATAAATTGCTAGAAATGCAAATTATTATCCACTACTTAGTTTAAGATTGTTTATTCTCTGATAGAAGTCTTCAAACCTCAGTGATATCAATGCTCATTACTTGTAGTCGGTTTCATATTCATCATTTAGTGTATCTTTGAGAAATTCAAAAATTTTATGGTTTCCGTGACAAATTCTGGTTTCGACGTCTGGGAACAGATACTTGAGTAGGGAAATATTTGTTTTCTTCCACCTCATTATCAATGAATCTACACCACACTGTTTCTTAAAACAATTGGATGTGAAATACCAATCTGGTGTTTTTAAGCTAGTCAATATATATTGCATAGTTTCAATATGTCAATAGGTTGAGAACTAATCTCATCAATCTATAAGTGTAATCATGCTTGAAATAACTGAACAGTTAGTTCCATTTGCAGCTTGTGTGAACTGGTCTGTTTCAAAGACGTCTTAGATCACGTACTGGTATCATTTAGAGAACATTTAGTACTTGATAAGTGTTTCATCCTCTATTGATACTTCTGAACAGTGTACACCTACTAATCGGAGCGAACTGAACGTCAATTTGGTTGATGATTCGTATGGACTGATAAGTTTCAAAGTAGATTTCAACACAGATTCAGTTTATAGCAAAGCCTTATATCTACCTGTATCAAGTACGTTTCGGTAGCAAAGTTATGTCAACTGTTGTACAGTTAATCGGCTGTGAATTCACACATAAAAAAAGACGAAATGCCTTATATAAACCTTTGTACACGTATCTTCTTACTTCTCTACCACACTTGTCCTCCTATAAATGTGAAAAATCAACCAATTCTGTTATCAGATAGTAACTAATGACAAACAGTATCGATCAGTTTGCATATGCATTAATGCTGTTGATTCAAGAGACTTTGAACGGTCAAATACGTTACTTTAGGTTAGATATTAGTTTTTGTAAGTAAGCAAGCATATTGAGCATTCCCTACAAATACAGGTAACAAGAATATAGGCAACAAGTTGGTTTCGCGAAATGCATACCTAGTAACTTAGTAAAGAGATGTTCATCTATATCTTTAGCTGACAGAACGCTGCTTATCATAAACTTCAGCATTCACCTTTGATAACTTAGAAAAAACAAGTAGTTGACTCTAACAGCTTGGGAGCAGTGTCTCTAAGAGACAACCGGTCGCTTTGAAATTAGGAGCTGGAATTGATGAGTACGCATTCAAGTTACCGTCACCTACAAGAAATAAGACAAATAAATATGAACATGATAGAAAGTCGGTGATATCCAGAAGAAAAGAAGACAAATCTCAGTAAAACAAGGATGAAATTTGTCACTAGGCTAGTTATCTATTCACACGCGTGCCAGTATAAATACTGGACTTAGTAATGTGCACAACTGATATTTCGGTCTTCTTTTGCTGCAAGTCCCCAGTCAAGATCACATCAAAATAATTTTGGCATCATTCCAGGGTGAAGGGTGATCACTTGTAAATAATTAACATGTTTTAAACTGGCTTGGTTCAAGAATGAAAATTCCTGTGAATAGCCTGATTCTTTGTGTATAACAAAATGTTTGGAAAGTGGGTTGTTGACAAACTAACTCTCATATTTGGCTATGTTAGAGTAACAGTACTTTGGAATATGCTTATAGATGCAGTGCTTAGCACAACAAAGGTGAACACCGTATGGAAACGGGTAAATTGATACGTACAAACAGATAAAACTGGTAACAAGTGGTATTTAATGCCTTAGACACTATTTAGTCAAAGACATTTTGGTAAATGTAGTACTAAAGTCAACTACTCTAATTGTCTTCTGCAGAAATTCTGAAAAACTATTTTAAGGATATACACGACAGTGACTCTGAGAACGTTAAGTCTTACTCCTAAGGGGTATGCGGATGACATAATCAGTCTTTAACTCAAAACACGCTCTTAGTTCCTTCAAATATAACAACGTAGGGTTACAAGGGATTCCATTTACTAACGAACTGGAAAATGAAGAAGGAGAACCGGCTATGCTAAATTACAGAATTCGAGGAAGGCAAGACGGTAGTGCTTGAAAAAAAACATCACATTCTAATAAATATCTAGACTGTAAGTTATATCACTCCTCATCAGTGAATCCAGGCTTGGTTAAATGTATAAGTGTCAAGCCATAAATCTAATTAATGTCTGTAATTGGAAACGAAGGAATAAAACAACTAGGCGAAATATCACCACTCAACAAATATTCTCTGAAATTTATTCAGAAATTCGTAGGACCTCATAAGAAAAGGAGAAAGAGTAATGTGAGCAACTGCTGTAATGTTATCTAACAAAGAATTTAAGGCATCTTTTGTGTTGGCGTATGGGATATGTAGAGCAAAATCCAGAGGTAAGATTCACAATAAAGCACTTAGACCTACGAATTCACTTGGAATCAAATATTTTTGGCTTCAGGATACTTTTGATCACCTGTAACTAGATAACTGCACTTAATGAATAACATGCAATGAGTGGGAGGTCAAGTAGACAGGTTGAACTAGCCATATGGGGTGGGTGAGTTTAGCAGTTAATAATGGCAAGTAGTTGAATATTTCACCTAGAAAAACCCCAGCCACTTTTCATTCATGAAACACAATCTCACAGTACGACAGGATAAAGCAACAGTCAGAATGAATAATACAATAAGATGAATGGAGAGGTTGAACACTGAACCTCACCTCATCTAATCATTGCCTAATTCATACAGCAGGAATGACTCAACGCCGGTTTCTGATATTTGGAAAATTTTACTACCATTAAAATCAAAGGATGGGAGCTAATAGAACTTCAGAAAAATATACTTACTCATTCTATCACAATGTCCAAATCTCACTATACTTTCTCTGTAACAGGTTATTATTATTATTATTATTAGTCCCTTGGGTTCCTAGTGGAACATAGGGCTTCAGTAGCACGCCTCCAGTGACCTCTGTTCTCTGAGATCTTTTGAACCTGGTTCCACGACAGCCCACAAGCTCTCATTTCCTCCTCGCACGACCTCCTCCATGTCACCCTCGGACGTCCAACTCGTCGCTTCCCATGGGGATTCCACTCGAGGGCCTGACGCGTGATGTCCTCAGTCGGCCTTCTCAGTGCATGGCCAATCCATCTCCACTTCTTCCTGCATATTTGTTGCGTGATAGGTTCTTGGTTGGTTCGTTCCCAGAGTTCCTTGTTGCTTATTCTTTCTGGCCATCTGATCTTCAGCAGCGAGCGTAAGCAGTTGTTGATGAATGTCTGTAGTTTATTGGAAATGCCTTTCGTGACGCGCCAAGTCTCTGAGCCATACAAGAGCACTGACTTGACGTTGGTGTTGAAAATCCGTATCTTGTTCCGCATGCTGAGTGCAGAAGATCTCCACACTGGTTTCAGGCTAATGAACGCCTGTCTTGCTTTTCCGATTCTGACTTTGACGTCCTCGTCCGTCCCGCCTGTAGTTGAAACAGTGCTTCCTAGATAAGTGAAGGAGGTTACTTCCTTCAAGTTTCTCCCGTTGACGGTGATTGGAGTTTGTTGTTGTTGTTGGTGGTGGTGGTGCGGTATCTTCATCACTTCTGTCTTCTCTATATTCACCTGAAGTCCCGTCTTAGCTGCCTCTTCTATCAACTTGTTAGTTTTTGCCTGCAGATCTTCAAGTTTATGTGACATTAGGCATAAGTCATCGGCGAAATCCAAGTCTTCTAGGTTCTTTTCCGTCGTCCAGTGTATCCCCCTCTTCTCGCTGCCTACTGTTTGCTGCATGATCCAGTCCACCACAATAAGGAATATCATGTGGGATAGTAGGCAACCTTGTTTCACTCCTGTCTTCACTTCAAAGGCATCACTGAGCTTCCCATTGTGGATTACTTGGCATGTGGCATCTTCATATAGTTGTTGAATGAGGCGGATAAAGGTTTGCGGTACTCCGTAGTATTGAAGCAGTTTCCAAATTACTTCTCGGTCGACGCTGTCAAAGGCCTTCTCAAAGTCGATGAAGTTGAGGTAGAGAGCTGATTGCCATTCTACGCTCTGTTCTATGATGATACGAAGCGTTGCAATTTGGTCTGCACATGATTTGTACTTCCTGAAGCCTGCCTGTTCCGGTCGCAGTTTTGAATCCAGTGCGTCTTTAAGCCTCTCCAGGATGATGCGGCTTAATATTTTACTTGGGGTGGACAGGAGAGTGATTCCGCGCCAGTTCTTGCAAGCACTGAGGTCTCCCTTCTTCGGCAGTTTGACAAGGTAACCCTTCTTCCAATCGTCAGGTACCTTCTCTTCCCTCCACACCTTCTGCAATAGTGGTGTGAGCATGTCCGCTGTTGTCTCTGCATCTGTTCTCAGTGCTTCTGGCGGTATTCCATCTGGTCCTGCTGCTTTCCCGCATTTCAGTAGCTTTATGGCGTTCAGGACTTCCATTTTCGTTGGGGGATTAATATTCACTTGTAATTCAGCGGCTGCAGGTGGTATTTCTGGACGAAGTGCAGGTGGTGGTCGATTCAAGAGCTTCTTGAAGTGGTCGGCCCATCGTTTCCTCTGTTTCTCTTCTTTCGTAATTAAATTTCCTTCTTCATCTTTTATTGGTTTCATCTGTGTTGGTCTCTTCCCTGATAGCAACCTGGTTATTTGATACAATGTCGTCAGGTCTCTCTTACCTGCAGCCTGTTCTGCTTCACTTGCCAGTGTTTCGTAGAAGTGTCTTTTGTCTTTGCGTGCACTCTTCTTCACTTCTTTATCCAGTGTTTTATACATTGTGCTCAGTTCCTCTTGTCGTTGAGCATCCTTGCACTGGTTTATCTTCTGCTTCACCATCCTCCTCTCCTCTATCAGCTTCCAGGTATCCGTCGAGATCCATTCCTTGTCTTCTTTCTTCTTCCTTCCTAATACTGTTGTGCAGGTTTCTTTCCACATAGCTTTCAAAGACTTCCAGTGTTCTTCCACACAGGTTTCTTCAGGGATGTCCCTCTACGTCTCCCATTTTGTCTTGATGGCTGCTTTGAAGATCTCCTTTGTAGTTTCATCCTTCAGTTTCCGAGTGTTGTACTTGAATTGAGGTCTATCACCAGCTTCCTTGAAGGCTTTTAACTTGATTTGGAAGGTTCCTTGCACTAGATAGTGGTCTGAACCTACATCTGCTCCTCTTCTTGACCTTGTGTTAAGTAGACTGCGTCTCCATTTTCTTGAGATTGAGATAAAGTCGATTTGATTTTTAGTGTGTCCATCTGGTGAAGTCCATGTCGCTTTGTGGATATCCTTGTGCCTGAACACACTGCCTCCAATCACCAAATCGTTGAATGCACAGAATTCTGCAAACAATTCTCCATTCTCATTCATTTCACCTAGCGCCTCTCGACCCATGGTTAGTTCTCTTCCCGTGTTGTCCCCTCCCAGTTTGGCATTCATGTCGCCCATTAGAATTTTGATATCGCCAACTGACGTCTTGTCCAGTGTTGATTGAAGTTGTCTGTAGAAATCCTCCTTTTTCTCTTGCTCTGCATTATTTGTAGGTGCATAACATTGTATGATTGTGACCTTTCTTCCTTTTGAGTTGAATCTTGCTGTCATGATCCTGGAGGAGATTGGTTCCCACTGCATGAGAGCCTTCGATGCTCTTGAGGACATCATGATAGCCACTCCCTCAGTGTGCTCGTGGTTGGCGTCTGGGTGACCGGAGTAGATTATTGATTCTCCAGTTGACAGTTTGGAGAGTCCACTCCCATTCCATCTGCTTTCGCAAATCCCAAGCACTTCGATGTTATACCTTCTCATCTCCTTTGCAATCTGGGCTGCCTTACTGGGTTCAAACATCGTGCGGACATTCCATGTCCCCACGTTTACTTTCGCTTTCATCGAGAGAAGACACATCGGCCAATTGGCTTCCCGAAGGCTTTCACCAACTGGCGTCATTTCGCCTCTCCGATTCCAGCGGGGAATAAGTTTGTTTTCATTTTTTATATTTTGTTTGTGCTTTGAAGTTTCTTTAGCGGTTAGATTTGTTTTACGGGGTAGGGTTGCTAGCCCTATGCCCAACCTTCCCTCTTTACCCGGGCTTAGGACCGGCTAGTAACTAGTAAACTAGTTAACCAGGCGAGGTTAAAAGCCTGTTTCCGCCCAGGCTCGAACTGGGGACCTTCTGTGTGTTAGACAGGTTAGCTGTTCATATCACCAGCGTATATATATTCTAAGATGAATTTCCACTTTATTATCTTTGACTAATAACCGTTATATTTTCAGGAAAGCTGTCTAGATATCTTATATATGCAGCAGTAAACAAAGAACATTCTTTTTGAAAGTTACATAGCGCTGTCCTCTTCTAATGTAATACCATTGTTCACATAAGAGTGAATGGCTGTTCACATTTCTGCTTGATTCAATTAATTTAGCATCAACTGAAATACAACTTTTCTGTGGCAAAAATATTCCTAAAATCTGAATGAGAAGAATAAATAATCATCTTATTCAACAAATTAACATAAATTGCTTTTATCGTGAATAGTAATGTTTGAAAACTTGATTGTCTCAATTGTCTTCTAAGCTTTTCTCTTCCTTTCATTCACAGTCATTTATCTCATTATCTTTTTCCTCAATAGTAAAAGAAGGGTCGACGAAGGAGGGCTGAGCGAAATCAACGCTAATTTATTCTACCTTAGTAAAGATTTAAGAAAATATAAAAGGGTTGGCTGACGGGTTCAAAATGAGACTAACGCCTGAATTGTTTCCTCCATTCTCATACACTTGATTCCCCTCTTAAAATTAAACAACACCCTTCTAGCTATAAATAACTAGTGCATGTTTACATGCATCAAAAGTACATAGTTGACAGTCTAGTGATAGAAAGACTATAATATTGACAAAGCGATATTCATGAATAAAATGACAAGCGGCACTTCAAAAATGATTCGGCTTTAACCTCTGTATTATCTTGAACACAGCGATCAAGCGTCAACATCTGATATCAATAAATGCGAAACCTACTGCTCACTGATTGTTTTAATGCACAATTCGACATCAGAGACAAACCGTACGTCAGTGAAATGAAAGGATTGTGGTGCTATCATCATCTGAATCCATGAAGCTTGGGTTTCTGGAAATATAATACGAAGGAGGTAGCAGTTTGTCTCGTTATTTTCCAACCTATATTCTTTGACACTTAGGCTTACATAGGTAAATGCAGTTCACAAAAGGTACGTTGCTGAAAACTGCATCTTCTACAAGTCGTGTCACATATATATGTATATACCACAATGAGGATAGCTCCCAATTACTGAGCAAACCAACTAGCGATATGGTTTACTTTTAGCACTATTTAAACAAGCACTGTTTTACTCTACGTTTTGCCTGCTGAAGCCTTAAGACAAGTTCCACTTGCATGCTTCCTAATATAATCTTAACAATAACCATTCTCTCACAGATTCTTATTAATTTAGGTACATTTGACAACGAAATTTCCTGGATAGTCATAATTTATTCCTATCAGTCCTTGTCTGTAAACGGCCAGAAGGAATTTAAAGGGGATAAAATGTCCCTTACTTCATTTTTCATTCGAGTAACCGAAGTTCTTCTATTTCCGATCACATTCTTGTAGTGTTACTATCAAGTTAGTGAGAATTATTCCTATCCACTTGTTTCACCTTTTTAAAATCAACATTACATCTTCAGTTAGATAAATGTTATCGTAGGAATTCGCCTTTAACAGCTATCTAAGTCCCCTAAATCAGTCAAAAAATACACTTTAGTACTGCACAGAAACCTAATTTTACTTGACAATCACCTTAGCAGGGACATAAGTATGGAAAAACATTCTGACTACTAACCAATACTCATCACTTGCAACTGGTTAAAGCACGAAGTACAAATAAAGCACATCAAAGTCATGTAGGCTGAAATTTAGTTTTAAGATGAAACAGATAACTGGAATAGAAGTTCAACTCAACCTCAACACAAGTCTAATGAGGATAGAAATAATGCCTATCAAAAATACGAATTCTAGAATCGTAGGAAAGGACAAAAGGCGGTAGCAGCGCGGAAAGTGCCGGTTGGCAAAATTCTAGAATCATTGAACAGTTTGTTGGCCTTAGTAAACTTGAATTCTATTTTATTAAAGAGCTCCAAACCACACGTCTGAAGGCACGATTACGTGGAACTTGAAAATGTAATAGTTCACTCCTATGGTGACCATTAGACATGCAACAGTTGTCGCGTAACAGGATCTAGATGAAATGTTCTCCTCTTTCTCGACACCATTCTCACACTCCTGAGGAATAAGTCCTTCAAAGTTTATTTACTGCTCGCTTGATTTCACCATAAACGGCACTGTGTAGCGTGTCTACAGCCAAATACATTTAGTTTGGAAACAGTAACGACTGACAAAGTATATTTCAGAAAGAAAAACTGATTTCCATGAATAACTTTTAGTGACAACCAGATAATATATCCAATGAATAGCTAATAGGTCAACGCAATCCTATCAGAAATTGTGTTGACGCGTGACCTTCTTCAACCCATGACTTTTCGTTGCCTCAGATTTCACTTTTCTTGTTTACTTGATGGCAGCCAGATACGGATTCCAAGAAGATAGCTTTTCACTGTGAAACTTATCATCTGAACGCAACACATATTTCACTGAGTAATAGTGTTCTCACTGAGGCTCAAAACAGCGTCCTGGATTTTACCACTAACCATCAACGGATAAATAACATAAATGTAGGCAATGAGAAGGTTTAGGATACAATTTTTTTTATTGTTGACATAAAGAAAGATTCCAGTTGGTTACCTACTGCATCTGGGAAAGGACATTGTAGACATTATTAATGTAATCAGAGAATCTAAAATCAAAACGAATGTCAGGCAGTAGAATTGGGTAAAATCAACAGACATCAATAAAAGAAACCCACACAAAAAGGAACAAGCACAATGAAACCCGTTGAACTGGTTGTGGCACCAACAATAGTAACATAAGTAATTGCTGTAATGAATGTAATTCCTATCCACATTCAGAAAAAAAACACTTTTATAGCTGATTTGCCTGTTGTCAGATAGGTATTTAAATGATCTGTTTCAGCTCTGATAGTCCACAACCTTGGATATTTGTCTTGATTAGACTACTCTCCGTGACAAAAGCTTATACTTCAAAATCAGCTTTCATCAGATTTGTACAACTTGATTGAAGATGCAGATGTCTGGTGGGATTAAGGAATATAAAACACTTGAAGATGACACTCAGTTCACTCTTGTTCACAGGTGTACAACTTGAAAGAAGTTTGTCTGGGGATTACACACCTCCAGTGTTCTGCATACCTATCAAACTAACTTGTCTGTACTAGACTGAGAGTAACTACATATTGAGTAAGAGTGTAACATCTCAGAACTAGGTTCTTCAGAGATGCATTAGGCAGTCAGTTCTGCTAAATATTGTCGTTGATCATGAATGTTCCATAAACATATTAAGCTGTTGAGGACAATTGTATCGAGAGTGGAAGGTGTGAACACACACTGTGGACATATATTTCAAACTGAGGTTAAGTTTGTGAAGTCGCTGTGTAACGGACCGGTGTCACAGGTTTCATGCCTTTTTTTGCAGGTTCAAGAAAGCTTGGATTGTCTGCGATGTACAAACACGCATTATATACCGTTGACAGCAGAAAACTTACCACAAGGCCAATCAAGTTCGAAGTACTCACATGTAAGATGAAATTGTGTACACTGATTGTTCGATAACAAGCAATCAGTGTACAGTTCCACTTACCTAGAATGGATTTCACAGCATTCCTTCCACATATCTCAGATGTCAAACACAGTCCGAAAATCAACATAATTAGCAGTAGTCTATTGAGGATCCAAGTTTTAATTTAACAGCTAGTCAGCTAAAACCATAAGATGCCATTTCTAACCGAGTCGATTTAGCAACTACTGAAGAAGTCCTAGCACAGTATGCATATACACTGAAAGGCGTCTGAGAGTAGGTTAAAGTTTAGTTCGTGAGATGAGGCGGCTTTAAAAGGCCTCCAAAATAATAAAAATATACCAATAACCAAATCACACAATGGCAGATCAGCACTGATATTAGACAAATTCGACTACACCAAGGAAGATGATAAACATTTTCAAACATGAGAGTTCAAAACATTAGGAAGCCAGTGGGTACTACTATGATTAAGGTAAAGAAACTGGCAGCCGACCTGATTCGTCGAACAACGCTATTTCCAAATGTCTAAACCAATTTGTTTAACGATGAAGGTGAGTACTCACAGAAGGATGTTTCACGTCATTAAGACTCACTAGTCACGTCTTCCTATTCGACTCATAGTAGAGTTCAGAAATACTCCGTCCGACCTATGAATTATATGAAATTCGCCAACTGTCTTGACCTGCATTATAGGTTGTTCACAATCAAGGCATATTAATTCCTATGAGCTGAAGTAAATTTTGAATGGCTTACATATGGAAATCAGCTGTAAGAGTATGATGAATATATATGTTGAAGACACATATACAGTGTGGATACCGGAATATATCGACTAATTTCTCAAATCGAGAAACGCATTATTTGATCAGTCCAATTCATACATGAACTAGAAAGTGGTGAAGAAGAATTAGTTATATCAGGTTACAAACCAAATAGAGTCAAGTTAGTGGCTTAGATACCAGTGTCTGTGAACGGCGTCATACTGTACTTGAGGTCAAGCCATCCGACTGTGGTTAAGGTAGGCTTAGGCAAGTGTTCAAGTGAAAGGGTATTAAAACTGGACTGACTGTATGTTGATCAACGCTCAATAATAATGAATGAATGAATGAAGAATTCAATAAGTGAGTGCACTTGAATCGATAATGAGTAGCAAGTTGACTACCGACTATCTAGTTAGTTGTCTCATATTTGTTTATCTACTCATACAATCAACGTCCAAGTACACACTGTCATCCAAATCAGATAGTTATAAAGATATTTGTCAGTGACGATAATGTTGATTGAGATCTAGCTTATGACAGATAGAATAATGATGTGTGACTGATGATCATCTCGAATTTCGATATATTTTATTGAGATAATCAAAATGAGTTCCCTACATCTATATCTCTTGACGAACTGAATCAGAGTGAAAAGAAGCAGATTTTCACATTTATTCAACAATTCCACTTCAGTAGATGACTGTCTGAACTAACACTGACTACTGAGGTAGTAAAAGTTCGATGATATATTGCAAGTGTCAAAGATGGTTCAGTGATACAAAAAGTATTGTAAGTGTTAAAATGAGAAGCTTAAATATTGGCTAATTTAAAAGTGGACACACTCTGGTTTTCAGTGAATGCTGTTTTGTGTGTTTTACAGTAAAATTTGTGAGGTATGTGGAATGTGGAAGGAAGAAAAGAAGACAAATGTTATTTCTAGTGAAGGGATACTGTTCCATACGGAACAGTTGTAGCCGATATGATTTGGGTTGACTGGAATTTTCAAGATTGATTGGCACTTAGAATGGAGTCCTGTGCAATGAGAATAGGAACGAGATGGAAATGCAATTGTTGTAGAAGTGAAGGGTTTTCTTTGAGAATGGGTCTGACTGTAGACATTGTGTACCTACCAGTCATCTGCATGAATAAAAGTAGTTCGACACTTTTCACATACTTAGTATATAAGTAGCACGGAATATATATTGGATGATTTGACATGCTACATCATAAATAGATTAGTATTTTGCTGATTGAAACACCACATTGTGCTGGGAACAAAGTTTATCGAATGTGTTCAGATGACGGAACAGAGACTGAGAAGATAATGTTTATCAGTGTAATCGTGCTCAGTTGTGTCTGATGTTTTACTCTAAATATAATTATACGCAGCGTTATTCTGCCAATTGTTTCCGACGAGCAGAAATCAACTGTTATCACTATTTAAAAATATTAATACTATTTAGGAATTTCCCTTCCATGTACAAAGTATAACTTGAAAATCAATTCATTAGAAGAGATATTTATCTGGCATTTATTTTATTGTAATTGAAATTGTTATTGAAATTTCGTTGAATTCATGAAAGATATGTTGATTGAAGCACAAAAGGTTTTTCTTCAAGATCATGCAGTTTCAGATGTCTGTCACTCGTTCTTTCTTGTGATTCGTTGTGTTTTATCATGAATTTCTGACAACTAGACAATATTAAAACCCTCGATTAATTTCAAAGGGAATGCTGAATTCGTCCAATATCCACGTATTGCAGGCGGTATACACGTGAAATGACACTCTACTTTATCAATGGCAGTAACCACAGTGAAGTGTTTCTGTTCTTCTTCCTACGGAAACGCAAACAATAAAGGATTTTGACGAAATCTTCTTAAGAAACCGCATACGCCTTAGGCCTTTTTCAACCAATAACGTCGCTTCGAAATTTTGGAAAGAAACACGTGAACCAACATGTTATTATCAGGTTGATTGAAGAGACGAAAAATCGATAGAATTTAAATCTATGAGGCCTGGAAATGAATAGCTTGGGCCATTGTAATATATAAAAGACTTGAAATGTGTACACATTGTTGACGTTGACTTTGTCATTGTAAATACAATTTCTGTTATATTCCCACATTTTCTATTCACTGATGAACTGAGTGACCAGTAGGGGTGGAGTCTGAAGGTATTTGTACACGTGTCCTGATTTATTTAATTTAGGCTTCATCACGTCACTGTGAAGATACATGAAAAGTGGTGACTGAAGATACTAAACACCAGAACTCACAGCAGACAACAGTTGGGAACAAATGAAGCTTGGAACACTCCAACCAACCCTAAAATATAGTGGCGATATGTGAGTGACACATTCACTGTATTGAAGTCAGAAGATAAATAAAGATTTTTCTCACCGATTAGCTTTATAGTAGATTTAATCCAATTCACATATGAATTAGGAAATGAAGAAGGAGAATTATTTGTGTTGGACTGCAAAATCAAGAGCAGAGAAGATGGAATGCTTGATACCAGTGTTTACAGGAAACCAACACATTCGAATAAATACTTGCATTTCACATCATCTTACCCTTCATCTGTCAATGTAGGCTAGGCTTACAATTCTTGAGACTACGTGAACGCTTCATTACTGTCTTACGTGTTCAATATTCAGCACACGGGGAGTTCTGAAAGCATAATTGATGGAAATATTTACAGAGTAACACCCTCTTCAATATGTAACCACCTTTCAGCACTAAATGCATGAACAGTGTGTATGGTGACCTGGTGACCGCAAAATTCCTCTAAAAGAAATGTTTTGCTTCACCCCACGTTGTTGCGTCAAATAAAAAAAATTAAATCAACTGAATGCAGAATTCAACAGTGAAATTAAAGCATTTTGCATCTATTCGATTCTGGTCAACTATTTGCAGTTTCGTTAGCTATTATTTTGTACGGTTGGTGGAGACCTGTGCAACTACATTTCCTATTCGTTGGTGCCTATCAGTGAATTGTGATGTGAAATTTAGTGTGACTGAAATATGTGATAAAGGGTAGTGTGATGTTGACCAGACGTATTGTCTTGTAGTTTTCGTCATATTGAATGTTGGAAATCGATCGACAAGGGTACATGATGGACCTAGGCTTCGTGTTTCTTGATACGTGTCAGCATGATGTGTCTGCACGCTGTCAGTAGTGGGCGTTTTTTCGGTGACTTCATTCTGTGCTGACTAGAGCTGAAAACAGACAATCAACCAACAAGCTACTCACAACCGATAGACTGTGATCACTTTTCCGCTTTAGAACTCGAGGTTTGCATTGGTTTGCTCTCGAGGACTTATCCATGTGTATAATCGAGTGCCATGAATGTCACTCGTCCCTTGGATAGCTTGTGACCCCACTATGGATTGGCATGTTCTTCAATTCCCATGAGTTCCAGAGCCTTTTCAAGGTTGCAGACGTGGCTTGCTTGTGAATTACAACAAGCATGAAACCTAGGTTTACGTCCTACTCCTCATTAACTTGTAACATCCGACTTCAAAATGCATTGCGTGTCAGCATTTTGTCACGGCTTACTGATCGCATTTCAAAGCTTTTAGTTAGTGTAGAGCATTATATCCTGAACAACTGCATGTGTAGCCACATGGTAACCGTTTCGAGCGTATTAACTTTTGTAGGCTACGCAGTTTTCAATGCCTTCAGAATATATCTCATCGTGTTTTTATAAATGTGTTAGGCCTATGTAAAATCTATGCAAATGCAATGCAAAGTTGACCGGAAAAAGAACAACAGTAATTTAGATTATTTCTGCTCATTATCAATATGAATCACTCATTCATCTCACTGGCATGGTAGAATTTGGCAACGAAAACATTTTACTCTAACTCAAATCATACTAGGGGAGATATATTTTGCTTCTCTGCATTGTTTTCATTTTACCATTTGTCAATAAACATAGTTTGGTGGAACAGGTGACTGCTGAATACTTTCACATGTGCTGAAGAAGACTGACATACAGATATCCTCTCTTCTCCTTCTTCCCCTTAGTCACCTACAAACATAAGCACACTTACGTGCACACACCCGTGATGATGCATGTGAGCACCGAGGAGAACAGGGATTCCGTTTCCTATATCAGCTTAACAGACAGCCAGATATGCCCGTAAACATGCGTGAATGTGTTTCATCTTTTTCCCATCTTACTCCTTATACTCCTTATATTAGTTTGGAATACTTTTGGTACTTGTGTGTAATTTACAAGATAATCAGCTTTCAATGTTGTTGTTTTATCTGGATTTTGTTTTCCTCTCCTGTGAAAATGGCAATAATGAACAACCAATATGGCTGATCTGCATTACGTGAATATCTGTCCGTCAAATAGCCATCATTCTTCATTCATATTCCCTTGATATATATCGGATAAGACAGTCTCAAGTTAATGTAACCGAAAGTTGTCCTGTTCACCGTGCAATGCAAATCAATGAGTGCTCAGAATTCTTTTCGTAGACCAAAGTGGATTTTGCAATCTGTCACTAAGCAGTAATAATTTGGGATGTTTAAATTGCTTGGTATATAACCGATTACATTCATCAAGGTGTGATTGAAGTCGATAACTTTGCATGTCATTCACAGTTATCATTCAGTGATGTAGATAATGTGGTTAGTATCCAGAAATCATTGTGGACAACTCACATTGGGAGTTCTCAATGATTGTCCTAGAAATGCGTGCTGCTCTCTATTGTTCACTGCATAAGAAATGGAAAGCTTCGTGGAGTTAATAATCGAAAGCGAAACTTGTGTAATCCTGGTTTCGAATGGAAGTCATCAAAAGTTTCAAACGTATTTAAAAAATGAATTTACTAGGGGTATGTATGTCCATCGTCATTTACGCAAGCAAACGTGGGACGATATTACTGCACAGTAGATTCATTCAGTTGACATGAGTTAATTTGATTCGAGTGCATTTTCCAGCAAACACTGATTTCGAGAAAGCAATACACCTATTGAAAATTGACCAATACTGCTCTTGTGAATCAGTGATAAACAACACTGTGGAATGGAGAGCGCAGGATATCGTTTACACACTAATTTATTTGCATACAACAAGTCGCTAGTTTGAATAAGATTCAAAACAGTTGTCCTTCAGAACCGACTGTGAAATAAATGGATGGAGCTCAGTACTGTAAACAATACCATTCAAGCCTACCCATGATTGCACAAACCAGTCAGTATGAAAATCGAATCGGTGAAGAAACTTTGCATCATCATCATCATCATCATTATAATGGTAAACCGTAAAATGAGAACTAGTCAAAATCCGATGTATGTGAGAATAAGGAATCTTGTCTATGATACTGGATGATGGTAGAATAAAATTTCGAATCGGCAGAAGCTTGAAACTTGAGACACTGAATACTGGTGTGACAGCTGAGTAGTATCCAGTCCACCATCAGATTGGGTTCGGTTTATGATGAAGTCATGAATTTGTGTTTCTGAGGCATCTCCAATCGGTTTTCAAGGGCTACCTGATTGGTATCGATCCGTGATATCAACAGCTTTTGAAACAAACACTAAGTATTGTGTAATCATGTCGGCGGAACGTGGTTGGAAAAAATAATATGCGACTGAAACGTGGAGTGGGAAATGATACAAGATGAGTACCTGAGATAATTCAGTAGACTTGGCAACTGAAGTGAGAACAATAGTGACGAAAACAACAGTGGGAAACCTATCTCATTCAGGATCTGACTGGATAGCGGGCAACGCAACCGTGGCTGGAGGCCAGTTAGACTGTTCCTTGAAGTGCCCTGCCCATCGTTCCAGTCGTCGTAGATCCGTCCTTCTCCGCTATAGCCTCACTAACTGTTGTTGACCTTCTCCCCCAGTTTCCTTAATAAGTCTAAATAACTGTCTACTATTACCAGTCGCCACTGCCTTTTCCATCTCTTTAGCCTTCGCTGCCCACCACTGTTCGCAGTCGTTGCATAGACCTCTTTTAAGTTGCACTCGTTCTTCATTGTACTCAGAGCCTGCAGGGAGGCGTTCACGTGCATCCATTAGTTGGTAAGAAGCTGCTGATATCCACTGGCTCTTTTTAGCCATTATCTTGGAGTCGGCTACAGTCTCCAGTGCTGCTTTTACAGTAGACTGAAGATGGCACCAAGCTTCTTCTGGATGAGTGACAGTCTTTTGTTCCGATAACTGCCTAGCCAACTTCTCACTGAACACGGCTTTGGTGTTTTCGTTGTCCAGCAGAACTCGTAGTGGTTTTGTTGCCAAATTTTTTCTACGTCCATTGAGACGCAGGCATATACGTGCTCGGACCAACGCATGATCGCTGTCCAAACACGTACTCCAGAAGGAGCGGCAGTCTTCCACCGATCCTCTCCAGCGATGACTAATAGCAATGTGGTCTATCTGTGTCCATCGCTGAGTCGAGCTCGGTGGACGCCAGGTCAGACAGTGCCTTTCTTTATGTCTGAAATTTGTGCTGGCTAAAAATAGGCGGTTATCTGAGCATAGTTGTAATAGGCGATCACCGTTATCTGTACGTTCAGCTGGGATTCCGAAAGTGCCACCTAAGTGCCTTTCTGCCTCACTCAGTCTACCCACCTGTGCGTTGAGGTCACCTGCAACAACCACCACGTCCGAACGTTTGGCTTTCGAGAGGAGGTTAGACAGTTTATGGTAGAACTCGTCCTTCACTTCATCCGAACTGCAGTCAGTGGGTGCGTAAGCAGAGATTACAAAGAGACAACGGCGAGTCTCACTATTCCTTTTAGTTCTCACTGTGCCGTTCAGCCTCATAGCGCAGAGGCGACTATCAACTGGGATCCAGTCTAGTAGTGAGTTTTCTGCCCTGGTGCTTAATGCTATACCTACACCTGCAAGACCACGAGAGCTAGCTATCGAATCTCCAGAAACTCGAAGGGTGAATTTTGCAGATTCACCAGATTGGTCAGGAGAGGTCAGGTGAATAACCACACTTGGGTCCTGTATGCGTGTCTCACAAACACAGCACATATCGATGGCCTTTGCCAACGAAGCCTGTTGGCCAATTTGACGGAGGGTGCGGACATTGAAGGCTCCAATATGTAATTTGGAGCGTGGTTTAAGGAGACCAGGGATCTGTTCTGTGGACTCAGATCGTTGTCGAAGGCTGCAGAGGTAGGAGAAATTGAAGATGATGCAGCATCATTAATTAAGAGACGTGAAGGAAGATTAGAAGGTAATGATGGAGGAGGAGGATAGCAGTCAGAAGAAACTTGGGTGCTGACAGAGTTGTGAGGGCGGTTGACACTTCCCGGCTGCCCACACCGTGGAAGGCTATTTCTTCTTAAGGTACCTGAAAGAGATTTGTGTGACCGCAGAGCCCATCGGACATCTGCTTGAGGCCTGTCACACCCAGCCTTTTGAGTATGATTATTTTGAACTTTTGTATTTTTGGGGCCGGATGGTCGAAAGGAAACGACAAGTGAACCAACACCGCCGGCCCGGCAGACCGTGGGGCGTGGTGGAGTGTGTTATTTTTGGGGCCGACCTTTTCTAACCCCCCCTTCCACTGAGAAGGCAGCATCAGCATGGCACTGCTGGTCATCCAAGGGAAACACCTTACTGCTGTCACACCCCATCCAGCTAGCAGCAGTACGACTTCGCCCTCAGACCCCCATCATAGTGTAGCAATTTACACTATAACGGTAACTGCTTTTCGTCTAACCACTACCCAACAGACCTTTCTGGTATGGTAGGACCTCGAGGGAACAAGCGTTCCACCAGCATAGCTCGTTGGGTCATTGTGATATGCAAGCCCGACCACCACGTCAAGGTAGCAGCTATAGGTCGGGAATCTTTGTCTTCCATTGTACGGAGGAATAGGAAAAAAGGCTGATAGTCAAAACGTTTGAAAGCATCTTGCCTCGCGCCCAGCTCAGTTGACGGCTGACAGGCACGAATACAGTGCAGGTGCAGTGATATTCAGGTAGCAAGGTGTGCTAAATTTAGAACCATGTGACAGTGTCAAAGTCGGGTGACCCTAAAGGTCATCATAACAACTTCAATTAGGTTTTTTTATTTTATGAAAAAAATATCCTTTCTAACTGAAATCAAGATACTTAATTGGATATATGTGAAGCTGTCAGAGTGGCCTTCAGAGCCACTCGTCAAAGTTACGTATTCTATTTTGCAATGGTCAGCCTATGCACATGATATCAAGTTAAATCGGTTCATGTTCTAGTTTACTTGATGGCTAGCAGCGGAATGTAGGATAGACGTTTCGTCCTACTTCGGGGTCGTCAGGCGGATGTGCCTGCATCTCAGTGAGTGATAGTGCTCCAATAGGGACTCAAACCCACTGCCCATCACCTCAAACGCCAAAGCGTTATCCACTGGGCCGCTGAGATATGAGGGGGACCTCTTGTGCAACGTGTATTAGTTGTTACTTATTGATACTTGCAATTTCCTGCTGCTATAGCGGATCGAACTGCTTGGTCATATCAGTTTATTTGTGGTTATAACACGTAATTAGTGCTTTTTAACTAGTATGTAGTGAAAACATATCAAAACTGACCATAAATTCTTAAGTCTATTGACGAGAAAGACTGATAAGTAAGCAAATTCAAATTAGCAGTTGTTTGAAAAATGAATACTATCCAAGCTAACCTTGATTGTAGGCTTGTGCTGATGTCCATGCGAACGCTGTAAGAATAGCTTCAGCAATCCCATGACGCATCAAAATATTCTCCTTAACATTTTCTGGAAGAGTAGTATGGCTGATTTCATTTCGTACATGTTCCGAATTATTCAAATCAATCACTCCAAGCAAACCAAATTCACATGGGTCACCTTCCCAAAATGGTGTTCGAGACCAATAACCTATATTTTAATCAACAGAAAGTATTATCATCGTGCGTTTTACCATCCAGAAATAAAAGGTAAATAAAATTTAAGAATACCAGATACAAGCAGTTTACAAAACTGGCAGCAATGACAGTGATTGTATAATGACCATTTTGTGCATATAATTCGGTTCTTCAAGAGACCGATGACCGTCAGATTGCAAATAAGAGCACTTGATGGACACAATAAATACCTAAGATTCCGAACATTTCAAAGAGAGCATAAATTACCTCGATATTACACATATCATTCGATGAATCCCAAAAGTACAAAAACTGGCTTCAGGTTGCGCTGATCGTCACCAAGCAGTAAATGGGCCGAAATCTTCACCCAAAATCTAATGCCTAAACCCACTGTCTCTGTTCACCTTATTTTCACTGAAAATATTGATGGCTTTTTTAACAACAAAATGGAAAGGGGACAAAAAAAATTGGAAAACAACAACTGATATGTAATCACCTGCGACTGATCGAGCAAATTCTGAAAAATCGATTCTTCTTGAGAACGGTAGACAGTTGAAATTATAACATTCAACATGTTTCAAATCGAATGCTTCTGGACGATAACTGCATAGGATAGGTTTATCGGGAAAGCATACGGGATCGTTCGAATTGAAATGCTATTATTTCAAGACAGTAAACAAGAAAAAAACAGATAAATTCGATAAAAACACATACATTTCAATGTTTCAGCATACAATATTACTAAATCCATTCAGAGACGAATTCGAAAAGAGAAATATTTCCCGTGAATGCTTAATCAAGATAATAATAATAACAATAATAACAGTCGTGTGAATATGAATATGAATAACAACATAACTGGATTATGTGACAGTTTCATGGACTTGATGAGGCATACATAACGAGAACAGAGGTGAGTGATAAGACCTCATTTCCTAGAATTAAACAGCCGAGACAAGATTCGAACTCATAGCCAAATCGCTGGGAGTGGAAAACAGACAAGCAAGCAAAACAGAATAGATGTAGAACCTGGCAAAGTGCATCACTGCAAGTTGCCATATTTGTCAGTAAGCAGCATGCAGAGAATAAGTGGGTACAAAAAGAGTAGTATTAAAGTAGACAAACGTTTATGAGAGGAGAAAGAATTTGAAAATAAAGGTTGGTGAAAATGATCAAACTTTTGAAGACGTTGAAGAGTGAGGTGAATACATCTGCGCCACTGATATCAAATTACAGCCTTACTAGCAGAGTTTCACAACCATTGATTCCTCTTACCTCAAGGTCCGAAATCAGGCATTCGACACCTGCCTAAGCGGCTCAGATCAATAGTTAGGAACTTCATGGACTAGTACTACGTCTCCACCTGGTCACCTTGAAGTGATAAGTTCAGAACAAGGTCATATAAATATGAATACAAATGAATCATGAATTCGGTCGGAAAAATAAGGCCTCACATATAGGAATTCGGCTATCATACAGGAAAAGAGGTATGAGACTATTCATATGTAAACTAATTCTTCCCCGTCCTCACCTATATTACAATACATCAGCAAGTATTATCCATAAAATCATGATGATTAGATAACTTCAAATCTAACAATGTTACTCCAGTCTTGATCCATGACAGCACTTTCGAAAAAAGCTAACATGAGTGCAATGATTCCACATTATTTAGTGAAAGAGTTGTAAAAGACGACAGAGTTGCAGCCTCACAAATATAAGTACGAACTCATTGCCTTTTTAGTGTCCATTGTACTACCGTTGATCACTTATTTGATATGTACTTCATAGTTATGCAGTCACCTAAATCACACCTTTATTGTATGAGTAAGATCTATTTCATCACGAGGGCATATAAAACCAGTCACTTCGTCAGCAGTTCTGCCTTCTGAATCCACTAGATCACGGTTTGGAGACGGTCACTACTCAAGCCTAGTGATCAAGTAAGGATCAGAGGAGTAAGTAAATGTATATCTGTACATCTGACATCCATTCAGTCAAAGATAAACTCAAAATTTTTGCATAAAAAAGACACTCAACAGAAGTTCTGGTTCATAAAACGCTGGAACTTTCTAATTTTTATGAAACCAAACGCATACTTTATCAAAACGTTGCATGGATCTGCAGAAGAAAATGCCAATTGCTAGTTCAACTCTTGGTCACGCCAACCATACAACAAGAGACACAATTTCACACTGTGATTATTAATCATATCTTAGAAAGACAATGACTATGCGAAGATGATCGGACAAGGAGATTAAAATACACGTCTTTAGATTCATTTATATATCCTTGATATTTTAATTTTGACCTGACTGTAGTGCAAAACGTTAAAATTATTTCATTTCAAACACGATGTGACTTACACAAATACAAGCTATATCTAATGCCAATCGTTGATCATTTACTTAATTCTGGGTACGTAGCTCGACGATTGTTTGCTTTCGAGATCATCTACAAAGTCAAAGTGAACAGTTCGAAAGGAGATACGATTTCGCATCTTATGCACTGTGGAGTCATGGCAGTTCACTGATTCAAGCTGAGTTTATACGTTCAGAAGAAGCACATTTAGTGTCTCCTTTTAGCATGATCTTAATAGTAGTATTATTACGATGTTTTTTTCAGTGTTTCTTTTCTACTTTTGGCCTTTACAGTAATCACAACACTATTCACTAATGGTAGACTGTTATGTTTCCAATGTTTATCAATAAGATTACACGGCTTCGACAAATGAATTCGTCAAAAAGAAAATTTCCTTCGGAAACTTTCCGTTCCTTTTCCTTACGACCTTAAGGTTATTTTTAGTCGTTTATCTTAGTTTTATTGACAGAGCAACAAATGAGTATGAAATAGTGTCATAAAAACAAAACCACACCAAGAGACAATTAGTAGTTGATATACGGACCTTTGTGAGCTTGATAACTTAGTTTGAAAAGAAGCCTGAGCAGTAACACGATTTGATTCAGTAGCCTTAGTGCTACTAGTTTTATATTATCAATCACAAACAGCAAACATTCCCTATTCACCGTGGTCTAGGAAGTTACACTACGTTGAATAGGCTTTGCTTTATGTATACCTATAAATAACTAATCGTCTTTCAAAAAAAGGAATGGCTTACAGCTTTCAAAGGAAACGGTCCTCTTAACTGCCACGCTACCTCAGAACGTATTCGATAATGTACACAACCTTCAGAGTCAAGAATGGTCTCATTTACTGATTCATAAATATCTTCATTCACTTCCTCCGTAGTTTCAAATACTTCACGATCGACTAATCGTTTCAAAAACATCTCTATCAATGCATGCTCATCAATTTGTGTCGATAATCCACCGACTAGTGATTCTGTCTCAGTTGATAGAAAGGCTCGACAAATTGTTTCCATAATCATAGATATTTTCCTTCGTCGATAATTCATACGTAAATTAAAGCTGTGGTCACTTTGATCACGCGTGTTAATTGGACAACTGTTTACACATTTCAATTCTTCCATGAAGAGGTAATTTAAATAACTCGATAAGTGTGAATTGTCATAGCTATATGACTCAGGTATCCATGGTATAAGTTTGGTTCGTGTGACAAATTGGGAAAAATCTAACATTTCCGGATGTTTTAAAGGAATATCAATGGAATGAAACCACATATTGTCTTCAATATAGAATAGTTCTTCTATCTTTTCAAACGATGTAGGTATCGCCTTCAATTGTTCGCCATGACGAAACCTAAGGAAGTTGTGAAAAGTAGAGCTCAAAGGTAGCATGAAAAATAACTCCTGCAATCAAAATTGAAAACGATAGCCACCCCGCTCCTCTAGTAGCTGTAACATTTTAATTCATCCTATTATAATAATAAATTGTACCCAATATTCCAGTCCCCTGTAAGACTAACTGGTCACCTGCATAGTGCATAAAGAAATCTCACAGATGAAATGGACGAAGTGCTAAAATTGGACAGACAGGAATCAGGTAAAAATGAGGATGTTATGATATATCGCTCACACCATTCACTAAAACTTATTGAAATGGTCAAAAGTGACTTTAAAACTGACAAAACTATCTTATGGATTGTACAGTTCATCCAACAAAAGCGGTCAAAAATCCTGCTAACAAAACCTAAAGTATTAAATTGTCTTCTTAGCAACAAATATTGAAAAAGTGAAATAGAGAGGACTTTTGTACGTTTAAAGTCTTGACAGATAAGAATTATTATGAATGTGACCAATATCATGCTTTCGAATCCCATTCCTTAACTTGCAACGACATGACACAACTATGAAGTCGAGGTGCTACACTGGTTGGATAAACATTTTGTATTTCTTTTTCGTCATTAACAATAAAGGTTACGTAAAGGGAACCCTAATAATCATACATTCTCTGGAGGTGGTTAGCTTGACAATCATGAGCACTACTGGCAGAGAACGGGTAGAAAAGATCGCAGTTGTCACAGTAAGAAATACCACTATACTACGAAATCTTAGGTTGTCGGTTCCATCAACACAAGTAAGACTGCAAACTATTGTGGCAACTTTAGCCAGCTCTCATACTGTTAGTGTCCATCTACTTGGTGGTAACTTCAACTGTCTTCAAAAAATTACTTTACGATGTTTTTACATCTTAGTCATCATCACGGCACATCCAGTACAATTCAAACTTAGAAAGATAATGATGCGAAGATCACGCAATAGACAGCAAATCGTGATATCCAGAAGGATCGAAATCCCATGTTGGTTTCTGTGGCTTAGTCAAAGACCTCATTAGGGCAACCACTCAACTCAGTTCAAAAATCACAGAATTAATAGACACTCTACAGACACTATGATCACAAAGGTGATTTTAAGCCCGACAGTTTCACTTCACTACCGCATATGACCTGGTTACTTGGAGAATCACTTTGCTGAATTAAAGTAATAACTAAAAAGCACATGTAAAATTTATTAATAACTGTGCACTTACTGCATTGCGATCAAGGATGAATTACACTACCTAACATCTTCAAGTTATGGAACTGGAAAACAGAACGAAGAAGACTATCACTGAACTTCAGTGGGTCACTTTGGCTGCAGTTTCATGTAGATTGTAAACTAAAGTTAGCCAACAACTTGAACAGCTTCCATTTCATTAGCTAAACACCCGAGACTGATTCAACAATGGCACTATATAACAACTCCTTTAAAACTACTGATCTCCATTTTAATCATGATTCAGAGCTTTCGAAACCTAGTGACAAAATATGCATCCTAAGTTTTTAAAATGTAGCAGCCATGTCAACCGAGTTTCATATACTTTAGTTTACTGGGAGACAAACACGGTAGGCGAGATGAATCTATTGTGGGGTTTCAGCTTGAACAACTGTCTACTAACCAGCGTGTTGCAGGTTCAAAATCTGTTTCAATTACATAAATTTGGGCAACGAGGTAGTATTATCCAACTTATGTGCGGCTCTGCCTCGTAAACATAATCTTAAATGGCTGCTGAGCTACATATACGACTATCAAAACCTAAATCTGGCTCAGGTGCTCTGACCTACAGAACACAGTTTTTGCTTAATCGTGAAACATTGGCCACACAACACTTTAGTGTGACTAATCCTACTACGTCAATGCGAATGGAATATCTCAAATCCAAGTTTCTTGACTCAATGCTCACCTTAAGTCGCCTAAAAAGTTATTGTTGCACGAAATGCAACAACACTGTGGTTTATTGGTGTTTCCGGTCAAAGTACAGACTTATCTACACAGAAAAATTATCTCACAAAAAGTTTTAAATATCATGTAAACATATTTTGAACCTCAAGGCATTGTTGCTGATACGGTTTATACAGGGTAAGCGAACGACCAGTTAATAAGCATTTAAATCATGTTCGGGCTTTGTAATGATAGACAGTAAAAGAAACGGTGTCACAGAAATTAAGACTGATGGAATACCACCTACTAATAGACTACGGTTACCTAGTTGTATTTTCAGAAGGCATTCAACCAACGCACAAGTTAGGAGGTTACGAGATATTCTACTGGAACTTTCTATAATCTCCTAGGTAAACAGGTTAGTAGCACAAACAATGACATTCTATGTGCAGAACGTTTCACTTCAAACAAACAGAAAAAGTACGCTACCTTAATTTCTTGGTTTTCTCATCCATTGATCCCCAGTGACCACCAATTTTTACCTCTTTACTCGGTAGACTGTCAGCCGGTGCTTGATCGTAAAAGGGGAGCGAATGAAAAGGTGGGGGTTGGCTCTTTTGGATCGTAGTTTGTCATGAGGTGGTTGTTTGAAAAGGGTAGGAGATGATGAAATATAACGGATGGCTAGAGAAAACTTCGGTATTTTGTGAAGTAATCTCATTGTCGTCTCTTAGGTAGTAGGTACCGGTAACTAAAAGATTAAATACCAAAGAGGTATCAAAAATTGTAAAAACAAATGGAACGGTACGAATAACTACAATTTTATGTATCTGAAGACAAAGTCACAATTCAAAGGAAGTTCAAAAATAAAATAACGCTTCTGAAGATGCTGCCATAACACTGACTACACGACTTAAATATACACACAAATGAACGAAGTAACTTTTTTCTTTACGATGCTTTAATTTCTATACCTGCCTTGAATTTAACAATTTCATAGATTGCAGCAGTCTTCATGGATACGGCCAGAAGATCACCTGATCTGCTGCACTCCTCACTGTAAGAACTACGTTTTTCTTTAGAAAGTTCATCGAAGGTAATACCAGTTTGAGTAAATAATCCAACTATTGACTACTTGGCGAGGGAAGAAGAGCTTTATGATAATCTGCTTTCATCGTAGCTTTTGGATTTATATGTGATTATTCAGGAATCAGTCATGTATGCCACAAATCCATTGAAAAAAAATGGTTTTACCTTAGACTGGTACAGCCACAAGGTAGCATCCTAAGTACAGCACAGATGATTGGTGATATTTCTTGTGGTAGCCCCTACCCACTACAAAATACAGTTTTTATTAGCACCTCATAATAGCGTTCCCCACATCAGCAAACAGGTTATTCGGGTATTCAGAGCTATTGGCAACTTTCTAAAAAACTATGAATGTTTTATTGAATAGGAAAAAGGCAATAATTTGCGCACATGCTGCGAGCTTTCAGCGCAACCCAAAACGTACATTGAACACACTAAAAATTTTCAGCATGCGCTGAAAATTTTGGATATTTTGGGTGCCATTCTGTGGAAGTACTTACATACCATTCCAACTTTTGACGCATTGGAAGTGTTTAAGTTTTTCTGCAGCAAATTTCAGTGTGTACAGGAAGTTTTGATCAACCGGTTACCTACCTAGTTTGAGATAGTTCCAAACACAACTGGTCTGACTAAACATTTGCTTGCCAAAGGTCAGGAATTTCTCGATGATTCTACTAAATTTATAGTCAGAAAATGAGAAACTGTACTACGGTTCAAATATCTAGATAGCAGACATTCATTATTATATTGTTATTATTATTTGTCCCTTGGGTTCCTAGTGGAAAATAGGGCTTCAGTAGCACGCCTCCATTACACTCTCTCTCTGCAGTCTTTTGAACCTGGCGCCATGACTGCCCACAAACTTTCATTTCTTCCTCACACGATCTCCTCCATGTCACGCTCAGCTGGGACGCCCAACTCGTCGTTTCCCATTTGGATTCCACTCGAGAGCTTGGCGCGTGAAATCCCCAATCGGCCTTCTCAGTGTATGCCCAATCCATCTCCACTTTCTTCCTCTACATATTTGTTGGGTGATAGGTCCTTGGTTGGTTCGTTGTCAGCCAGCCAGAGTTCCCTGTTGCTTATTCTTATTATTCTGGCCATCTGATCTTCAGTATCGAGTGGGCGTAGTCGGCCGCTACTGATGATGTATGTCTGTAGTTTGTTGGAAATGCTTTTTGTGACGCGCCAAGTTTATGAACTATATAGAAGCACAGACTAACTTGACATTGGTGTTGAAAATCCAAATCTTGTTCTTTGTTCTGAGTGCAGTAAATCGCCACAGTGAGTTCAGACTAATGAAAGCCTGTCTTGCTGTCTTTCCGATCCTGGTTTGCACATTCTCATCTGCGTCGCCGCTGCCTGTAGTTGAAACGATGCTGTCCTGCCTAGGTAGGTGAAAGAGACAACTTCCTTTAGGTTTCTCCCGTTAATGGTGATTGGTGCCTCTTGTTGTTGTTGTTGTTGTTAGTTTGGTGTCTTCACCACCTCCGTCTTCTCTACGTTCACTTGAAGTCCCGTCTTCGCTGCCTCGCCTCACCTCTTATGTCAACTTGTTAGTTTTCGCCTGTAGATCTTCGAGTTTGTGTGACAAGACACTAGACATAAATCATCATCGGCGAAATTCAAATCTAATATCTTCCCATGGGTTGTTCTGATTTTTAGTGTGGTGTGTCCTGGTGTCTGGTGAATTCCATGTCGCTGCCTTGTGAATATCTTTGTGTTTGTACACACTGCCTGACTCTCCCATCACCAAATCGTTGGGTGCTAAGAAGTCTGCAAACAGTTCTCCATTCTCAGTCATCATTTCACCAAGTGCTTCTCGACCTATGATTGGTCCTCTACCTGTGTTGTCCACTCCCAGTTTAGCATTCATGTCACCTCACCCATTAGAATTTTGATGTCACCATCGCCATCTAGGTTGGAGTCTTGTCCATTACTGATTGTAGTTGTCTGTAGAATTCCTCCCTCTTCTCTCCATCTGCATTATTTGTAGGTCCATTGCGTAGCATTGTATGATTGTGACTTCCCTTCCTTTTGAGTTGAATCTTGCTGTCATGATGCTGATCCTGCAGGAGGAGATTGGTCCCCACTGTATGAGTGAGAGCCTTTGATGCTGTTGGGGACATGATGATAACCACTCCAAAACTCAGTGTGATCGTGGTTGTCGTCTGGATGACAATATCGGAGTAGATTATTGACTCTCCTGTTGACAGTTGGGAGACTCCACTTCCATTCCGCCTACAGATTCCTCGCTGATTCCTAGAACTCCTATGATATACCTTCTCATCTCTTTTGCAATCTTGGCAGCCTTGACTGGTTCAGACATGGTGCGGACATTCCATGACCCCATGTTTACTTTCGCTTTCATCAACAGAAGAGAAGATATATAGGCCAATTGGCTTCCTGAAAGCTTTCACCAACTGGTGTCATTTCCTCTTCCCGATTCCAGCGAGGAATAAATTTATTTCTACTTTTCACATTTTCTTTGTGCTCTGAAGTTTCTTTAGCGATCAGATTGGTTTTCCGGGGTGGGTTTGCTAGCCCTATGCCCAACCATCCCTCTTTATCCGGGCTTATAACTTGCTAGTAATCTAGTGGACTAGTAAAATAGACGAAGTTCCGCTTAACAATACTTGGATATGAACAGACAGATAGAAAACGAGAAGACAGACATCAAACAGGACAAACATTCCTGCCTCACTGTCTACACTGCTACAACTCATATCACCTGGAACGCACCAAGGTGAAAGTTAAACAGATAAAGAAAGAACCGTTTATATGTTGCAGGAATTTACCAAGAGATAAAAGAGGAATGAAACGACACTGAAATTGAGTACCACATTTAACATCAAGGGAGTTGGTAGATTCCACTGTGCCAGTGATGTCGACAGCGAACCATATCACCTAGTCTCAAACCTCCGCTTTCTGTTGTCATGCTGACCTAACAGGAGAGTCTACATCTGACAGCATGGTCAAGATTAACATTCTCAAACGTCGGGGATTATTGCCACGTTTTAGTCAGACCACCTGTAGCTGTTTCTGCCTGATGGCGGAAGACGGTGACTAGGCATTGTATAACACATTCCCAGCCACCGGAGTCGATAAAGCTTCACAGGTGACTTACCCATCTGCCCAAAACAACGCCTGACATCAGCATCCTTGAGGAAGTGAAACGACGAAGCACCTACCACACGAGAAACAAAGGCAACAACAGGAACAGATATGAAGCCTCTTCGTGTTCTCGAAATTTAATATCTGTGATTTACATTTATCCATCAGAAAAAAGAGGAATGAAGATCTGCATGTACAACTACGCGTCTAATGATTATCAAACTAAAATGTTGGAAACTTTGGTCGTCAGAATGATTATTCTGTGGTCTTAACAACAGGATTTTTGGTCTTTCTTTAAGACTGGGACAATTAATGATTTAGATTAGTCAGAGGGAATCATATGTGGTTACCGTGCACTCGCTGCCTAATACCTTGGCTACTTCAACCTCCAATAGTTCTCGACAGCCATCGACAAATATCGCCGGTACTGTCCCGTAAAGACCAGCCTAAATTTCGCACTTCACATTACTCACAACTTACCTTCGAAAAAAAATGGAGCCCCGACTCCAATATTCCCTTTACAATACAACTGGATAGTGCGAAACACAATGGCCGCCGGACAACAACTGACCTGTTCCTCAGTGCTCCACCCATTCTTCCAGTCGTCTCCCAGACGAGTGAATCGCAAGCTTATCTTTCTTCGCCATACTCACTAGTCATTGACAGTTTTACTCTGCTTTTCTCGATAATTTTAGACACCTGTCTACTGTTATCTATCACCGCTACCTTTCCCGTCTCCCTAGCCTTCGCCACCCACCTCTGCTTGCCGTCATTACGTAGATTTCTTATCAGTCTATAATTCAGTTGCTTCCTCTCTTCATTGTGCTTGCAGCCAGTTGAAATGCGTTCACGCGCATTCATCAATTTAGAAAAAGAAGTAGAAGAAGAAGAAGAAATAGAAGAGGAGGAGGCTGGAGTCAACCAACTTTTCATAACCTCTTTCTGAGAATCAGTTATGGCCATTAACACTTGTTTACCAGGAGATTACAAATGACACACCGGAATGTTAATTATTCTTTGGTCATGTCAAAAAGACATTTCATTATTAGTAGTGGTGGGTGAATGCAGACTAGTCAGGGCATCTGTTTGAGGTCAGTCGCACGTGGGTCCTTTTTGAAGTTTGAGGTTCAGGTGTGGTTGATTTAGATCAAGTTAGAAAACCTATGCCTCCGACTGCGGAATATCGCAGCATAGAGAGAGAGAGAGAGGGAGAGAGAGAGTGGTATTTTCAGTTTTGATGTTTTCTTACTAATGTTCACAATAAAGAGGATAACATCAGCGTGGGAAATGCCTGGAAATGCCTTGTTGCTTTCAAACGTCACAGATAAACGAATTAACAAAAAGGACACAGAACCTTGCACAGACGTGCATCAGTTCAAAGTGCCACACTTGACAGCAAGCGGCACACAAATAAGAAGTCGGTACAGAAACAACAACATTAAAGCAGACACTAGTGTATGAAAGGAGGAGAAAGAATTTCAAGATGACGCTCAACAAATATTTTCGAACTCCGAAGACGTTGAAGAGTGATGTGGATACATTCGTACCATAGTTATCGATTAACAGCCATACTAGCAGAGGTCTGTCTGCAACCATTGATTCTTATCACCTCCAGGTCTGCAGCCAAGAGGTCTACATTTCCCTTCCTACATGGCTCAGACTAACGGTCAGAGACTTCATCGACTAGCGTTACGTCTTGGTTTGACTACACCTAGTCTTCTTCCAATTCTAATCCTGCTTCAAATAATACTGAGCGTTGTGGCAAGCGGTGACTCATCACACGGGACGTCTGCCCTGGCCACCTCAGAGTCACTACTTTATCGACTGATTTGCCTCTCCTACCCAATACCCATTGCCTAACCTCGACATCGCTAAAACGATAATCCCCACTATAGGGGAGAAATGCTGCAGAGATAGATACCAGTGGTCAGAAACTTGTAATCTCTTGAGAGCATACTTTTTTGTGACGATCACTGTTATCCGTTTTTAGGAAGCGGTAGATCCTGAAAGTGCTATCTCAGTGTCGTTAGGCAAAGCCTGTGAGCTGTAGTATCCTCCCACGACTACTTCATCCGACTACTCGGCTTTCAGTAGCAGCCTACACAGTTTTTGGTAGAGCTCTTGCTTCACGTGATACGACTAACATTCAGTGGTTGCGTGGGCAGAGTTTACAAAGTCACAGTGCCAAGTTGTACTATCTTGTCTGGTCTACATAACATCATTGAATCGAACGGCTTACAGGTAACTGTCACCTAGAATCAAATCGACCAGTAAACTCACTGTTTTAGCACTTAATTTTATACATCGACTCTGAAATCCAACTAGTCAGCAACTTTCTGCATATTAGCGCATTACGCAACGAGCCCCACCTACCATGAGTTCTAGTGATACTACCTAGCTGTCCGGACCTCAGTAAGTGTTCCAACCTGTGACCAACTGGTTGAAAGTCAACTGTCTTACAAGAATGACTCATAGCTCCACAACGGTACACCATTCAGGTGTAGGCATAGCATCACACATCACACCAATACCTAAAACATCAAGCGAAATAGCCATCAAATCTCAAGAAACTCGAAAACTGCATTTCGCAGATTCATTGGGAAGATTGCTTGAGGTTAGGTGGAGAGGGTCGCGTGGATGTTGTATTCGTATCTTACTAGCACAGCACACATTCATGGCCCGAGATGACAGGGTTTTGGATTACGACGCATATTCTCCAATTTGATGGAGTGTGCATATTGAAAACTCTGATGTGCAGTTCGCAACACAGTGTCAAGGGACTTGGGATGCTGTTCCGTGAACTCGAGTCTTTTTGAAGGCTGCTACGCAGGAAGAGAACAAAGATGACATAGGATTACTGACAAAGAAACGGAAAAACAATAGAATCCCGTGGACCATACTGATGGCCTTCCGCAAGTAAATTACGTAAAGAAAAATTCATCCCTGAACACCAACAAACTGATACTTCCAGGGTCTCCGGTGTGGCTAATCTCCTTCAGAGTGTTCAAAAATTAGCATACAACTTAACCTCTTAAAGTAAACCACACAGTATTCGACTTGAGGTGAGTCAGTTGGTCAATAATGTGGGCAGGTAAGCCTGTTGAACATCAAGTTGCTGTCATGGACTTGAATCCACTTAAGAAGTGAAATTTCTTCCATCTGAGTAATAACTGACTACACAATGGACCAGATCCATGGGAAAACTCTCAGGTGTTCCATCAGTGCTACACGGGATCATAAGGGTTACGACAGCTCTACATTGTCTGAGAATCCTAAAGCCAAAGCTGCCTCACCACAAAAATCATTTCACTGATAGATTTCTGCACGAAAGCCATATTATCATGACTTGTGCGGCACAAAGATTAACTAGTTTCATCCGAAAAATAAATACAAGACCATTAAATGCTTTAGATGTGAGGAATGTTGGAATGATGAAGCAATTTCCAAAGTGAATTTATACTACTTTTCACTAGTTAGTAGGACAATGAAATATCACTGAGAAATAAGATGATCGACCCACAGCACTTATTACCGATGTAATCTATTCTAGTTCATTGCGGTACTAACTCACCAGTAAAAAGTCGAAATGTGAATCAACATTTTTATTTCTGTACAGTGTGTTTTATCACGAATTCAAAGCAGAAATTGCAGGTCATTGCTAAATTGGATCGTAGATATATCCGATCAACGCCAGCGACGCGGAGGTGGTTGAACACGTATTCGTGGTTGAGCTCTGCGTTTCATCTCTTGATATTCTCTCATCTTACTGAGATAAGGTTCTGGAAGCCTGCTGAATGGTCCACCAAAATCTGGCATTGTCTCCTTGATCTCATCAACAAGAGTATGCTTATCTGTTAACTATCATATGAAAAGGAATCAATCAAAAGATTAAGCTTTTAACATTTTACTGAGTATAAGAAACATGTATGTGGTAATCATTGTATTGTACTTATCAAGCTGCTGTGTAGTAAACCTTATATTACTTAATTATGCTTTAGATAACCAAACGGGAAACTGCTTGGAGCACTTATCACTAGTCGATATTGGCTGCAAATCAGTCACATATTATAGCACACAACAGTGTCCATCGATCCATGGTTCCAAGATTTTCTCCAACTCATGTTAACTTTAAAATCAAAGTGAAGAAATTCTAATGAATATCAACCAGAACAAACACTGCCCCTTCATACTGAATAAAAAGGACTAACCTGTAAATAAATCAAATCTCTGGAAAAGAAAAATTAGTTAGTGCGATTGGCAGAAGTCTCAAGTGACTGGTGATTCTGTTAAAGATGAATTTGAAATACGGATAGTTCAATGATAACATTTTCACTAGTGTCCATGAGTGATGCAGGTCTAAATCTTACAGAAAGTGGGAAATTCAATGCAGTTACGAATATCCTCTTGACGAATATCAGCAATTACGAAATATCTAGGTTCAAAGTGTCCGAAAAGCCGCCAACAACAACAACCTAACACTGAACTCTGTGAAACTAGCAATAAACAAACAAACATGACTTCCTACTCAACTCCCTTCTCTGATAACCCTTCTGTGAAATAGATTTCTATCTAAGTTAAATGAATACGTTATGAAACACATTTGTGAAATATACATTACAATGCAGTGGAACAGATGCGTCAAGCGAATATCGAAGAATTAGTCATCTCTTCACATAGATAAGGCACTCAAAATAAAAATGCAATTCGTACAAAGGAGCACCTTTTTGCACGTCCAGTCGGCACGTAAATAGTGTATGCATGTACTGCATATTAATATAGAAGACAAGTTAAAAAGAACGAAATATGAACATACTTTGTAGAAAAATATATCATTTGGATGTGGACGTTTGGCAGTAAACAAACGTATTCTTCTTTTCTTCTGACCCAGTTTACCAGTAGTTTTTAATGCCTCCATTTCAGATTCACTGAGCACAGATTTAGATATATCACCATATTGCTCATCATAAGTGTTTCCAACTTTTTTAGAAGGAATTAAACGTTTATCTGACTTCGAAATAAGATAATTTCTTGGAGCCGAACCATCAGCAAGATAAGGACGAAGTGTTTCACTAGAAACTGTTTTATCCACAGGATGCAGCATAGCAGATGTTATGAGTGAAATGGCTTCTTCATTTACATGTAACCAGGAGTTGGATCTAGTAAAGAGTGGAGGAGAAACACCAAACATCAATCGCATACGTTGATTAGTTTACCTCAACTTCACGTGTCATGTTGCTTAAAAAGTCCATGAGTGTGTTTTAGTTTAACACTTTAATCAACATGAAGAATTATTTATAAAGTACTCGATCAGTTGTATATCAAATACTTTATTGTATATGATCTGTTGCCTTCAGCATGTTCTTCCTTGTTAGTAAATATGTTGTAGTGAGTAAAACGATTACATCTGCGCATTTACTTCAGAGGTTTGTGGTGACTTACTGATTTCAAGGTAGTATCACCACTAGCTGATATCCCAAACCAGAAATATACACTCTCACTGCAAATCGTAAGAGCAAAGAGGAAGTGTGTTTTCTGCCACTCCACTACATACTTCAATCGACCCCAGGTTCAAAGAAGCTACGTAAATGATACAGCCTGTTACAAACTCACTCGACAGACATCGTGGTGTGATTTTGACACCAAAATATGAGGGTCGAGCGTCTCCGCAATGAATACGAACTGGTTACTACAGTTCAAATATTGGAATTATCTGCAGCGATCCTAGCATAATTTACTTGGTTGCTGCCACCTTTTAGAGATTCCATAGTTTGAATGCTGCCTCGTACATACTTTTGTACTAAATTGTTTCCCAGTTGGTATTGCAACCAGGTAGCTTAAGATAAATTAAGTAAAAGGAAGTCCAACCCGTAACCTGACTGTTGATATGCGGATGCCTGAACTGTTGTATAAGACCTTGACTCACAAATACAAATGTAATTTACCCTTAGGATTTAGAAATTGACATTATATTCCTAGAGCTGGCGATATCAGTCAAGTAGTTCAAAATCGATAAAAAGGTAACAGTAAGAGTGCAGACTATGCTTGAGATTTGTTTCGTCTAAAAACCACAAATAGCCCCCCCCCCTCATATAGTGACTATCGAAGCTTATTATCGTTTGGCCTTTCACAATCCAGCACCAAATAAACTGCAACACGATCTTAAGAGAATTACTTACTCAGCTGATCAAATAACAGACATCATCAGTAAAGTTTAGTTAGCGCTAAAGGGTAGATAATATGAAACTGGTGACCATTTAACGGCCCATCTACTCAGTACTAACCACTTCTTATGAAGCATAAAATATTCGTTTTGTGAAGGCTTACCCTGAATCTGAGTGTAATTTACACAATTCTACACGTGGAGAATACCAAGCTAAATTATATGGCAACATTGAATCTTCAGCTTTCCATAATGACGTTATTGAGTTCAACTGAAAGCGTAACAACTGAATATGTGTTTCATCCATTAAAATTAATTGAGCACACAGAGGGTAAGTTAGTTCGTTGTACAGAGTAAAACCTGAAAAATGTGAAAACCATAGAGTAAATTTGAATTAAGAGATTAAAATGTCAAAAATTGTTTGAATGATTAAATAATCAACATTCATCAGTAACTTGGTCGAAGATAGCTGCTACAATGAAGTGGTAGACAGGCTTACAAATCTCAACGGCCCAACAAGTTAAGTAGACTGAAACGATTGTTGCTTGAGGCCCTACCATCCCATAAAGATATTGCAGATAGTAATAGTAAGACAAAAAGAAACTACTGTTATGACGTACATAGACATACCATGATGGGGGTTTGAGGATGAAGTCGTACTGTTAATTATATGGTGTGAGACAGCAGTAAAATGTATTCTGCGGGTGACTAGCAGTCAATGTTGATTCTGATGCTGCCTTCTCTATGAGAAGGGAGGTGGAGAAATTCCGACCTCTATAAGAGCACACGCCTCCCTGCTCCATAGTATTTTGGTGCTAGTGGAATAGGTTTTCCTTGGCCAGCGTTAGCACATATAAGTATGAACCCATCCATCTTTAAAAGGTTATGCATAGCGAGCCCCAAGTAAACGTCCCATGGAATCCACTTTTACGCAATACTTATCCCTAGTTCTTTCCCGTGAAATGCTTCAAGATGGATTTCCTTAAGTTCCAATACGAAGCCGTGACTTGTGGAGTCAACCAACTGCAAAGTGAAGTCGGTACCCACTGATCACATTGGATGATGATTGCGCTATGCTGCGAATCAACAGAAGTGGGAGACTGCGAATCATTGGACTCCCACTCAGTGGCTAAATACCAACGTGCTCACCATGCCACCCGCAGGTCCTAGGTTTGAAGTCTGAAGAAGTAGTGGGTTCGTACTGCTGAACAGTCTGATACTAAGAAGAAATAGCTATCCAGTGCTCCCCAGTTTGCAGTGGTTCTCCATCTGATGCTAGTCCTTGATGAATGTCACTTTGTTATCCATTTTCTTTATCACACGACTTGCAGAATTAAATTCCACGGTGTAAACAGACGAGAAGTGTCAACCATCTCCACGCTTCCAGTAATAAACGAAATTCAACGAACCCTGATTTTATTTTCATCCCTTGTCTTTACTTCTTGATGTCAATATTCAGCGTTTACAACTTTCTCAGATTTCCACCCCGTGATCACTGCTAACGCTCCAACTTGGGAAAATACTATTTTGAGTACACTAAAACCACACTCCTAATTTTACACTGGAGCTTTCATCGTATGAATCATACGCAGACGGAAGGACAAAATCAACGTAGAACCTAGCAAGTAAGAGTAGTGGTTCAAGTTGCCACACTTCACGGTAGCGTGCAAGCAACAACTAGATGGAAAAAACTAATATAAAAGTAGACAAAAATGTATAAGTGGAGAAGCAATTTAAAAATGAAGGATAGTCAAAATAATCAAGCATTAGAAGACATCAAGAAGTGAACACAACTCTCCCCATTATGTCCGATTTTCCGCCATTTCATCAAGAGTCCTAAACCACTTATTCCTATCGTTTCGGGGGCTCAGACAGATAAGTTACACACTCCTAAACGATTCAGACCAACAGTCAGGGACTTCGTGCACTAGTATCAAATCTTAGTTCGGTCACCCTGAGCCTTCTTTCAACCTAAATCAACTTCGACTAGCATTGCATATCGAGGTAGGCGGTGGTTCGACATGCGAAAGATATGCGTTCAAGTCACCTCAGAGTCGATGAGGGTTCAAAACCTCATCGACTTTAGTCTCCATAGTATTAAGATGATTTCTGCGAAAAGCTGCCGATTTCGTTATATAAAGCGAAAATTCAGATATGGTCAAGCTAGAAGGTGACTTCATGAAAGGTGACTCAATCTGGAAAATATCTGGGAGGTATCAGGGGTAAACCATGCCAACGAACCGACAACAGTGATTGTCACATACAATGCTTTTTTGTCTGACAATCACCTGCTTCTGAGCAGCACTAACTTCGGGCAGAAGGATAGACTGTCCCATCGACATCAAGTCAACAGTGGACATCTTCATCGTTGGAAAGGATCGGTAGTGGATTGACGCTCTTTCTAGGATACCTGTTTGGAATCTGATCAATCGTTAGTACGGACACATGTTTGTTTGGGTCTTACTGGTTGTAGAATATAGGTGGCAGTGAAACCTGTATGTGTTCGATTGGAAAATGAGAACGCGAAGTAAGCATTTAAGGAGGAGATAGGTAAACATTTATCTGAAGGTGACAGCAGTTCCCATCCGGAGGAAGCTTGGTGTGACATTCAGTCTGAAGTGGGAACAATGATAAAGATAGTTGATAACTTCCATCCTGAGGCTACCAAAAGTCAATAAATTTCCGCAACGCCATCTGAACTGACTGACATAAAAAGACTCATTCCAGTTGGCTCAGACCACAATGAGGAACGAAAACAACATGAACGCAAACTGACCAAGTCTTCAAAATGATGATGAGCAGTGATGAGTAGTGAAAGCGAAAAAGGCGGAGAAGGTATTAGCGTTAGCTGCTTACACCACTTAAGGAAACTGGCAGGAAGAAGACGATGGTGAAACCATCATCGAAAACGATGGGACCCTGATAGCCTGTCAGAGTAGACGAATAGAACGCTGAGCATAACACTTTGAAGCACAGCTGAACTGCCCACACCAACGATTCAGCTTCTCAGCATTCAGTCCGAACCATAGCGGGAGGTAGATGTTGGTCCTTTAACTCTCAACGGTCGGAAAGCTGTATCGAACCTGAAACGAAACAAAGCAGCAGCACCTGACTGTTTACCGCTAGAAATTTATAACGATGGAGGTAGTAAATTACTTAATAGAGTAAGGGAAGCACTAAGAGGTGTATAAGAATCAGAAGTAATCCCGTCAGGTTGGTCTACTTCACTGATCGTTCAAGTTCATAAAGAAGGAGAGGCTTTTTATAACAGCCATAAGGAAACCAGTTTAACTAAGAACGTGATCATGATCCTAGAGTTCGTAGTTTTCCAACGCCTACACAAGGCTTGAGAAAACTAGGCAGGTTTCAGACCGGGGTGAAGGTGCATAGATCACATTTTCACTCTTCATCAGGTTACGGAACACAGACATACTTACCGGTGGTAGATATTTGAGGTATTTCTTGACCTGAGTGAGGCATTCGACTCTGTCGACCATGAGGTGTTGCTTGCAGTGTCTGACTCCGAAAGGAGTACCGAGCAAGTATATATCGCTAATCAAATGCCTCTACTCAAACTCATGCAGTTGTGTAAGGGCTTATGGAAAGCTGTCATCTGAAATAACAACCAGGGGTGCTCGGGAGGGATGTCCGTTGTTGTTATAATCGATATGACCTTAGGTACGTCCGAAATCACGGATTGACCTAATCACTATAGGACATGTGGCTGGCTTGCAGTATGCAGACGGAACTGTTTTGACACGCGAAAACACTGACAAAATGCAGGGTCTCATGAACGCCTTGAGTAGAAACCTGAGTATGTTTGATTGGCATGCTTTCCGCACCTGTCAGAGGTAAGGCCTGGTCTGTAACTCTTTCTAGTTTAAGGATAGGGAGTGAAGTAGCTGAATGCGCTGACCACTTCACTTAAATGGGGAGTTGCATTAGCCTGAACGGACAGGTTGCTGATGAAGTTTCATTTCGGATAAAAAAAGCCCCATTTGGCATTTGCCAACTTGTCATCTCTGGCGCCGGTGAGATATACGATTCCCTGACCTACAACCAAGAAAATCAACGTAGAACCTCGCACATAGGTGCATCAGCCAAAAATGCCTAACTCCATAGTAGTACACAAAGAAAAGGTGGATAGGAAAGGAGTGATATCAGAGTAGATAAAGTAGTATGAGAGAATAAACAATTTGAAGATAAAGGTTAGTGTGAATGTTCCAGCTTTAGAGGATGTCAAACAGTGAATAAATCTGCGCCACTGTGACCAATTTTTAGCCATGTTACCAAGAATCCTCAAACACTGATTCCTTTCGTTTCGTAGACCCCAATCAGGTATTCTACATAGCCTCACACGACAGAGACCAACAGTCAGAGACTTCATCGACTGCTACCACATTTTGGTCTGGCCACCCTGAACTCTCTTGAAACCTAAACCAGTTTCCCCTACTATGGCACGTTGAGGTAGGCGGTGGATTGGCATGCGCAGTACACGTGTCCAAGCCGTCTCAATCGACTTGGCTTTCTTGCCTAGTACCCTGATTTTAACATTCCTCACACACCACCAAACGCGAATGGTGCGAAAAAACCTGTGATCGAAACCCTGCAACCGCCTCATATCTTCTTTTAACGGCAATATCTCACAGCCGTATAACAGGACAAAAAGGACTACAGCGCAGTATACTCGTCTTTTGATAGGTAGTCGGATATCTCGCTGGAGCCAAAGGTGATACAAGTTAACAAATCCTAGACAGGTCTTCTGTATCTGAGCCAGGATCTCTTCAGCAACCAGCCAGTTCTGGCTGATGCAACTCCTCAAGTATTAAACAGATACAGGTATTAGACCACAGGTGTCTTCACAGCACTGCTTAGACACTGCCGGAATCATCGTGTGAATGATGTCGAGGTTAGTCAGTGGGTATCAGGTAGGACAGGCAAATCAGTCGATAAAGTAGTGAAAATTCATCGACTTTGAGGTGGCTAGGATATACATCTCGATGCTGAGGTACCGCTTGCCACAACATTCAATATTAACTGAAGCAGGATTAGGATTGGAAGATTAAATGTAGTCCAATCAAGACGTAAGACTAGTCTATAAAGTCTGTGTTAATACGTCTGTGTAGTAAGAAAGCAACAAGGCATTTCCAGCGGATGACAGCAGTATCACGCTGATGTCATCCTCTTTATTGTGAACATTAGTAAGAAAACATCAAAACTGAAAATACCACTCTCTCTCTCCCTCTCTCTCTCTCTCTCTATGCTGCGATATTCCGCAGTCGGAGGCATAGGTTTTCTAACTTGATCTAAATCAACCACACCTGAACCTCAAACTTCAAAAAGGACCACGTGCGACTGACCTCAAACAGATGCCCTGACTAGTCTGCATTCACCCACCACTACTAATAATGAAATGTCTTTTTGACATGACCAAAGAATAATTAACATTCCGGTGTGTCATTTGTAATCTCCTGGTAAACAAGTGTTAATGGCCATAACTGATTCTCAGAAAGAGGTTATGAAAAGTTGGTTGACTCCAGCCTCCTCCTCTTCTATTTCTTCTTCTTCTTCTACTTCTTTTTCTAAATTGATGAATGCGCGTGAACGCATTTCAACTGGCTGCAAGCACAATGAAGAGAGGAAGCAACTGAATTATAGACTGATAAGAAATCTACGTAATGACGGCAAGCAGAGGTGGGTGGCGAAGGCTAGGGAGACGGGAAAGGTAGCGGTGATAGATAACAGTAGACAGGTGTCTAAAATTATCGAGAAAAGCAGAGTAAAACTGTCAATGACTAGTGAGTATGGCGAAGAAAGATGAGCTTGCGATTCACTCGTCTGGGAGACGACTGGAAGAATGGGTAGAGCGCTTTGGGTAACAGTTCAACTGGCCTACAGCTACAATTCTGTTTCTTGTTTTCCAGTTGGGCCCTGACTTGAAAGAGGTAAGCACTCCAACTCCTTCCAAGGTTGAGAAAGCTGTCAGTTACCTGAAACGCGAAAGTGATGCAGGGCTTGATGGAATGTTACGAGCGATAATTGGAGACGACGGTCGAGAATTATCGGTTGGGTTAACTAAAGTGCTAGGTAATGAGCGCATGGCAATCAGATATGATAAGTCAGGAATCCCACGCAGTTTCCAGATGTGATCGTGGGTGTGTTGATTAATCCTCACTTTCTTCCTGACTTCAGGAAATAAGTGCAGCCACTGGTGCGTGACACTAGCTGTATTTCTTGGCATGGCATTCGACTCTGTCAATCGAGGGGTTTATGGAAGTATTTCTCACTGAAACGAATCCGGGCTAAGTACATAAGTCTACTTATGGTTCTGCATTTGAACAGCTGTGGGCACTTTACAATTTACGGCAACATGTCAGGTAACCCAACGTGTAGCCGAGTGGTATTTAATCACCAGTCTGAGTTAATTTTGATATCACCAACATCAACAACAACATAGGACCAGGCATTACTGCGTAATGGTGTCTGAGGTGCCACACCCCGTATCAGTATATCAAATAGAAAGGCAGTGAGACGCAAGATGAAGATAAGAAAATTCACTCAAAAGTAATATAAAGTACGAAAGAGAGAAAGGAAGAATGAGAAAATGGTAAGATTCAGTATAGCGTCGTTAAGATGAGGATAATGTGTGTATACATCTGCGCCACTGACTTCGATTCTGAGCCATATCATCTAGTCTCCAACCACTGTTTCCTCTTCCCCCTCAGACTTGCCTGTGGGTCTTCCTCTTCTGGTGTGACTTTATAGAGATTAATACTGACACATGAGGCTTCTTAAGGTGCACAGATCATATCCCTGTTAGGCTGAAGAGAAGTCCAACGAGCAGCTGGAATCGTTCACGGAGATAATGTAATTTGTGAGAGGTAAATTACCAAGCAATAAATTGTCCATCTGCAAATTAGCTCCCGTTCTGTATGTCGTTTCACCTGTGACAGTCCATGTTCTTTTGTCTGACTACTCATAAATCCATTGTTATCACACTTAACATTGCTACACATACTACTTACATGCATTCTTATGAGTAGCTCTCACCACAAGGTGAAGACGCCGACGAGATGTCGTCCTGTAGACACCTGAGTGGCAAACTGACAATGTTTAAGATGTGGTTTTCATCACTCGGATGCAAATGGCGTCTTCAGGAATGATCTAAATCGGCACCTCATTAACAATAGTAAGTGAAGTGGTCAACACGCTCAACTACTTCACACTAGTAAGTGAAGTGACCACTTCACTCACTCAATACGCTGGGTCAGTTCAAGTCAGCGAGTGAAGGATGAAATTTTCGCGTAAATACAAAAAGCTCATTTAAGACGGAACTAAAAATCTGTAGAGCACTCTGAAGTACAGACCGAAGAGATGAAAAAAGGTCAGAAAAACATTATCAGTTGTATTATTTCTTTCTACTGAAGGTTCATTTTATCACATTATTGCATAGGTCAGCTCTAGAACGTTTTATTGACTCCCCTAATTCCATGCGAAATACGTAAAGGTGATTACTGTGCAGTATCCTGATATTTATGTATAAAATGAGTAGTTTCATTTTTATGAATTATGTTGAGCTGTAGACATGATATATATATATATATATATATATATATATATATATATATATATATATATATATATATGGCTCAGATTTCTTCAATAAAAAGAAAGTCAGAGACTAATCTTTGTCTTCAATCAATCATTGTCAACTTAGGACCAGGCATTACTGCGTACCGGTCCAAATTGCCACACCTCACGTCAGTTCATCAAGTAGAAAAGGTAGTGAGGTGAAGGATGAAGATAAGTGAATGCAGTCAAAAGAAATATAAAGTACGAGAAGAAAGAAAAGAGGAGCGACAAAATAGTGAGATTCAGTATAGTGTAGTTAAGATGATGATAGTGTGTATACATCTGCGCCACTGACATCAGTTCTGAGCCACACACATAGAGTCTTGAGCCACTGGTTCCTCTTGTCCCGCGGACCCCGACCACCTAGTCTGCATCGCCCCACATGACTCAAACCAACAGTCAGAGACTTCATACATTGGTGCTATGATTTAGTCTGGCCACCTCAGGCCTTTTTCCAGCCTGGACCCACCTCAGCCAACATTGTGTGACGAGGCAATCGGTGACTAGGCATACGTAGTACGTGTCCCAACCATCTCAGTCGATGAAGGTTCACAACCTCGTCGACTGACTTACCTCTTCTCCCTAAAACTCTACACCTAACTTCTGCATTACTCACATGGTGACACCACGGAATACGTCCTATACTACGAAGGCAACGGTGGTCAAACACTTGAAGCCTTCTCATATCTTCCACTTTCAATGGCCATGTTTCACAGCCATACAGTAGAACAGAGCGGACTGCTGTGCAGTACACGCGACCCTTAATAGACAAACGAATATCACGGCGGCGCCATAGGTGGCGCAAATTGGCAAAAGCCAATCGAGCCTTTTGTATCCGTGCAGAAATCTCATCGGCAACTAACCCATCAGAGCAGGATTGATCCTACTTCCCAGGTAAGTGAAGTGGTCAACACACTCAACCACTTCACTCTCTATTGTTAACCGCGGTCACCGCTGAAGACCAGTCCTGGAGCAAAAATTTGCATTTGGGTGGTGAAAATCGCATCCCAAACATTCTCAAATTCCCACTCAAAGTGTTCAGAAGACTCTGCATCTTGTCAGCGTCTTCACCTAACAGGACTATGTCATCTGCATATTCTAGATCTAAAGAAAATTCACCTGTGATGGGTCAACGTCTTGTAATTAGGTGACGAGAGGGAAACCTCCATAAGAATATCTATGATAAAATTAAATAAGAATGGGGATAGTGGGCATCCTTGACGGACACCACTTGATGAGTATAGCTCCCTGGACAACTCACCATAGGCTCTAACATGCCCACAAGTGTTCGAGTAGAGAGCTTTCAATAAGGTGATGTACTTACTAGGCACGCCTTTCAGTGACAGACATTGCCATAAGACTTCTCGATCAACGGAGTCAAATGCCGCCTTCAGGTCGAGAAATACAGCTATTGTCGGGCGTCTGTAAGCATGCCTATGTTCCAGGACCTGGCGCAGTGTGAATATTTGGTCGATACATCCACGGCCAGGTCTAAAGCCTGCCTGGTTTTCTCGGGCTTGCTGTTCCCGAGCTCCACTCAGGCGTCGGAGAATTATAGAACTTAGGATCTTAGACACTATGTTCGTCAGGCTGATTCCTCTGTGGTTATCACAAGAGGACTTCTCGCCTTTCTTGAAGACTGGGATGATGAGTGACTTAGACCAGTCGGAGGGGATCGTATTTGATTCCCATATACTGGCTAACACTTCCGTTAACCTGACTAAGAGCACTCTACCACCATTCTTGTATACCTCAGCAGGTAGTCCGTCTGGTCCTGCTGCCCTTCCTCGTTTCAGGCTACCTACCGCTTTCTCAACTTCTTCTAGTGTTGGGGGACCTATCTCATTCAGGGTCCGACTGGATAGCGGGCAGCGCAATCGTGGCTGGAGGCCAGTTAAACTGTTCCTTGAAGTGCCCTGCCCATCGTTCCAGTCGTCGTAGATCCGTCCTTCTCCGCTATAACCTCACTAACTGTTGTTGACCTTTTCCCCCAGTCTCCTTAATAAGTCTAAATAACTGTCTACTGTTACCGATCGCCGCTGCCTTTTCCATCTCTTTAGCCTTTGCTGCCCACCACTGTTCACGATCGTTGCGCAGACGTCTTTTAAGTTGCGCTCGCTCTTCATTGTACTCAGAGCCTGCAGGGATGCATTCACGTGCATCCATTAGTTTGGAAGAAGCTGCTGATATCCACTGGCTCTTTTTAGCCATTATTTTGGAGTCGGCTACAGTCTCCAGTGCTGCTTTTACAGTAGACTGAAGATGGCACCAAGCTTCTTCTGGATGAGTGACAGTCTTTTGTTCCGATAACTGCCTAGCCAACTTCTCACTGAACACGGCTTTGGTGTTTTCGTTGTCCAGCAGAACTCGTAGTGGTTTTGTTGCCAAATTTTTTCTACGTCCATTGAGACGCAGGCATATACGTGCTCGGACCAACGCATGATCGCTGTCCAAACACGTACTCCAGAAGGAGCGGCAGTCTTCCACCGATCCTCTCCAGCGATGACTAATAGCAATGTGGTCTATCTGTGTCCATCGCTGAGTCGAGCTCGGTGGACGCCAGGTCAGACAGTGCCTTTCTTTATGTCTGAAATTTGTGCTGGCTAAAAATAGGCGGTTATCTGAGCATAGTTGTAATAGGCGATCACCGTTATCTGTACGTTCAGCTGGGATTCCGAAAGTGCCACCTAAGTGCCTTTCTGCCTCACTCAGTCTACCCACCTGTGCGTTGAGGTCACCTGCAACAACCACTACGTCCGAACGTTTGGCTTTCGAGAGGAGGTTAGACAGTTTATGGTAGAACTCGTCCTTCACTTCATCCGAACTACAGTCAGTGGGTGCGTAAGCAGAGATTACAAAGAGACAACGGCGAGTCTCACTATTCCTTTTAGTTCTCACTGTGCCGTTCAGCCTCATAGCGCAGAGGCGACTATCAACTGGGATCCAGTCTAGTAGTGAGTTTTCTGCCCTGGTGCTTAATGCTATACCTACACCTGCAAGACCACGAGAGCTAGCTATCGAATCTCCAGAAACTCGAAGGGTGAATTTTGCAGATTCACCAGATTGGTCAGGAGAGGTCAGGTGAATAACCACACTTGGGTCCTGTATGCGTGTCTCACAAACACAGCACACATCCATGGCCTTTGCCAACGAAGCCTGTTGGCCAATTTGACGGAGGGTGCGGACATTGAAGGCTCCAATATGTAATTTGGAGCGTGGTTTAAGGAGACCAGGGACTGTTCTGTGGACTCAGATCGTTGTCGAAGGCTGCAGAGGTAGGAGAAATTGAAGATGATGCAGCATCATTAATTAAGAGACGTGAAGGAAGATTAGAAGGTAATGATGGAGGAGGAGGATAGCAGTCAGAAGAAACTTGGGTGCTGACAGAGTTGTGAGGGCGGTTGACACTTCCCGGCTGCCCACACCGTGGAAGGCTATTTCTTCTTAAGGTACCTGAAAGAGATTTGTGTGACCGCAGAGCCCATCGGACATCTGCTTGAGGCCTGTCACACCCAGCCTTTTGAGTATGATTATTTTGAACTTTTGTATTTTTGGGGCCGGATGGTCGAAAGGAAACGACAAGTGAACCAACACCGCCGGCCCGGCAGACCGTGGGGCGTGGTGGAGTGTGTTATTTTTGGGGCCGACCTTTTCTAACCCCCCCTTCCACTGAGAAGGCAGCATCAGCATGGCACTGCTGGTCATCCAAGGGAAACACCTTACTGCTGTCACACCCCATCCAGCTAGCAGCAGTACGACTTCGCCCTCAGACCCCCATCATAGTGTAGCAATTTACACTATAACGGTAACTGCTTTTCGTCTAACCACTACCCAACAGACCTTTCTGGTATGGTAGGACCTCGAGGGAACAAGCGTTCCACCAGCATAGCTCGTTGGGTCATTGTGATATGCAAGCCCGACCACCACGTCAAGGTAGCAGCTATAGGTCGGGAATCTTTGTCTTCCATTGTACGGAGGAATAGGAAAAAAGGCTGATAGTCAAAACGTTTGAAAGCATCTTGCCTCGCGCCCAGCTCAGTTGACGGCTGACAGGCACGAATACAGTGCAGGTGCAGTGATATTCAGGTAGCAAGGTGTGCTAAATTTAGAACCATGTGACAGTGTCAAAGTCGGGTGACCCTAAAGGTCATCATAACAACTTCAATTAGGTTTTTTTATTTTATGAAAAAAATATCCTTTCTAACTGAAATCAAGATACTTAATTGGATATATGTGAAGCTGTCAGAGTGGCCTTCAGAGCCACTCGTCAAAGTTACGTATTCTATTTTGCAATGGTCAGCCTATGCACATGATATCAAGTTAAATCGGTTCATGTTCTAGTTTACTTGATGGCTAGCAGCGGAATGTAGGATAGACGTTTCGTCCTACTTCGGGGTCGTCAGGCGGATGTGCCTGCATCTCAGTGAGTGATAGTGCTCCAATAGGGACTCAAACCCACTGCCCATCACCTCAAACGCCAAAGCGTTATCCACTGGGCCGCTGAGATATGAGGGGGACCTCTTGTGCAACGTGTATTAGTTGTTACTTATTGATACTTGCAATTTCCTGCTGCTATAGCGGATCGAACTGCTTGGTCATATCAGTTTATTTGTGGTTATAACACGTAATTAGTGCTTTTTAACTAGTATGTAGTGAAAACATATCAAAACTGACCATAAATTCTTAAGTCTATTGACGAGAAAGACTGATAAGTAAGCAAATTCAAATTAGCAGTTGTTTGAAAAATGAATACTATCCAAGCTAACCTTGATTGTAGGCTTGTGCTGATGTCCATGCGAACGCTGTAAGAATAGCTTCAGCAATCCCATGACGCATCAAAATATTCTCCTTAACATTTTCTGGAAGAGTAGTATGGCTGATTTCATTTCGTACATGTTCCGAATTATTCAAATCAATCACTCCAAGCAAACCAAATTCACATGGGTCACCTTCCCAAAATGGTGTTCGAGACCAATAACCTATATTTTAATCAACAGAAAGTATTATCATCGTGCGTTTTACCATCCAGAAATAAAAGGTAAATAAAATTTAAGAATACCAGATACAAGCAGTTTACAAAACTGGCAGCAATGACAGTGATTGTATAATGACCATTTTGTGCATATAATTCGGTTCTTCAAGAGACCGATGACCGTCAGATTGCAAATAAGAGCACTTGATGGACACAATAAATACCTAAGATTCCGAACATTTCAAAGAGAGCATAAATTACCTCGATATTACACATATCATTCGATGAATCCCAAAAGTACAAAAACTGGCTTCAGGTTGCGCTGATCGTCACCAAGCAGTAAATGGGCCGAAATCTTCACCCAAAATCTAATGCCTAAACCCACTGTCTCTGTTCACCTTATTTTCACTGAAAATATTGATGGCTTTTTTAACAACAAAATGGAAAGGGGACAAAAAAAATTGGAAAACAACAACTGATATGTAATCACCTGCGACTGATCGAGCAAATTCTGAAAAATCGATTCTTCTTGAGAACGGTAGACAGTTGAAATTATAACATTCAACATGTTTCAAATCGAATGCTTCTGGACGATAACTGCATAGGATAGGTTTATCGGGAAAGCATACGGGATCGTTCGAATTGAAATGCTATTATTTCAAGACAGTAAACAAGAAAAAAACAGATAAATTCGATAAAAACACATACATTTCAATGTTTCAGCATACAATATTACTAAATCCATTCAGAGACGAATTCGAAAAGAGAAATATTTCCCGTGAATGCTTAATCAAGATAATAATAATAACAATAATAACAGTCGTGTGAATATGAATATGAATAACAACATAACTGGATTATGTGACAGTTTCATGGACTTGATGAGGCATACATAACGAGAACAGAGGTGAGTGATAAGACCTCATTTCCTAGAATTAAACAGCCGAGACAAGATTCGAACTCATAGCCAAATCGCTGGGAGTGGAAAACAGACAAGCAAGCAAAACAGAATAGATGTAGAACCTGGCAAAGTGCATCACTGCAAGTTGCCATATTTGTCAGTAAGCAGCATGCAGAGAATAAGTGGGTACAAAAAGAGTAGTATTAAAGTAGACAAACGTTTATGAGAGGAGAAAGAATTTGAAAATAAAGGTTGGTGAAAATGATCAAACTTTTGAAGACGTTGAAGAGTGAGGTGAATACATCTGCGCCACTGATATCAAATTACAGCCTTACTAGCAGAGTTTCACAACCATTGATTCCTCTTACCTCAAGGTCCGAAATCAGGCATTCGACACCTGCCTAAGCGGCTCAGATCAATAGTTAGGAACTTCATGGACTAGTACTACGTCTCCACCTGGTCACCTTGAAGTGATAAGTTCAGAACAAGGTCATATAAATATGAATACAAATGAATCATGAATTCGGTCGGAAAAATAAGGCCTCACATATAGGAATTCGGCTATCATACAGGAAAAGAGGTATGAGACTATTCATATGTAAACTAATTCTTCCCCGTCCTCACCTATATTACAATACATCAGCAAGTATTATCCATAAAATCATGATGATTAGATAACTTCAAATCTAACAATGTTACTCCAGTCTTGATCCATGACAGCACTTTCGAAAAAAGCTAACATGAGTGCAATGATTCCACATTATTTAGTGAAAGAGTTGTAAAAGACGACAGAGTTGCAGCCTCACAAATATAAGTACGAACTCATTGCCTTTTTAGTGTCCATTGTACTACCGTTGATCACTTATTTGATATGTACTTCATAGTTATGCAGTCACCTAAATCACACCTTTATTGTATGAGTAAGATCTATTTCATCACGAGGGCATATAAAACCAGTCACTTCGTCAGCAGTTCTGCCTTCTGAATCCACTAGATCACGGTTTGGAGACGGTCACTACTCAAGCCTAGTGATCAAGTAAGGATCAGAGGAGTAAGTAAATGTATATCTGTACATCTGACATCCATTCAGTCAAAGATAAACTCAAAATTTTTGCATAAAAAAGACACTCAACAGAAGTTCTGGTTCATAAAACGCTGGAACTTTCTAATTTTTATGAAACCAAACGCATACTTTATCAAAACGTTGCATGGATCTGCAGAAGAAAATGCCAATTGCTAGTTCAACTCTTGGTCACGCCAACCATACAACAAGAGACACAATTTCACACTGTGATTATTAATCATATCTTAGAAAGACAATGACTATGCGAAGATGATCGGACAAGGAGATTAAAATACACGTCTTTAGATTCATTTATATATCCTTGATATTTTAATTTTGACCTGACTGTAGTGCAAAACGTTAAAATTATTTCATTTCAAACACGATGTGACTTACACAAATACAAGCTATATCTAATGCCAATCGTTGATCATTTACTTAATTCTGGGTACGTAGCTCGACGATTGTTTGCTTTCGAGATCATCTACAAAGTCAAAGTGAACAGTTCGAAAGGAGATACGATTTCGCATCTTATGCACTGTGGAGTCATGGCAGTTCACTGATTCAAGCTGAGTTTATACGTTCAGAAGAAGCACATTTAGTGTCTCCTTTTAGCATGATCTTAATAGTAGTATTATTACGATGTTTTTTTCAGTGTTTCTTTTCTACTTTTGGCCTTTACAGTAATCACAACACTATTCACTAATGGTAGACTGTTATGTTTCCAATGTTTATCAATAAGATTACACGGCTTCGACAAATGAATTCGTCAAAAAGAAAATTTCCTTCGGAAACTTTCCGTTCCTTTTCCTTACGACCTTAAGGTTATTTTTAGTCGTTTATCTTAGTTTTATTGACAGAGCAACAAATGAGTATGAAATAGTGTCATAAAAACAAAACCACACCAAGAGACAATTAGTAGTTGATATACGGACCTTTGTGAGCTTGATAACTTAGTTTGAAAAGAAGCCTGAGCAGTAACACGATTTGATTCAGTAGCCTTAGTGCTACTAGTTTTATATTATCAATCACAAACAGCAAACATTCCCTATTCACCGTGGTCTAGGAAGTTACACTACGTTGAATAGGCTTTGCTTTATGTATACCTATAAATAACTAATCGTCTTTCAAAAAAAGGAATGGCTTACAGCTTTCAAAGGAAACGGTCCTCTTAACTGCCACGCTACCTCAGAACGTATTCGATAATGTACACAACCTTCAGAGTCAAGAATGGTCTCATTTACTGATTCATAAATATCTTCATTCACTTCCTCCGTAGTTTCAAATACTTCACGATCGACTAATCGTTTCAAAAACATCTCTATCAATGCATGCTCATCAATTTGTGTCGATAATCCACCGACTAGTGATTCTGTCTCAGTTGATAGAAAGGCTCGACAAATTGTTTCCATAATCATAGATATTTTCCTTCGTCGATAATTCATACGTAAATTAAAGCTGTGGTCACTTTGATCACGCGTGTTAATTGGACAACTGTTTACACATTTCAATTCTTCCATGAAGAGGTAATTTAAATAACTCGATAAGTGTGAATTGTCATAGCTATATGACTCAGGTATCCATGGTATAAGTTTGGTTCGTGTGACAAATTGGGAAAAATCTAACATTTCCGGATGTTTTAAAGGAATATCAATGGAATGAAACCACATATTGTCTTCAATATAGAATAGTTCTTCTATCTTTTCAAACGATGTAGGTATCGCCTTCAATTGTTCGCCATGACGAAACCTAAGGAAGTTGTGAAAAGTAGAGCTCAAAGGTAGCATGAAAAATAACTCCTGCAATCAAAATTGAAAACGATAGCCACCCCGCTCCTCTAGTAGCTGTAACATTTTAATTCATCCTATTATAATAATAAATTGTACCCAATATTCCAGTCCCCTGTAAGACTAACTGGTCACCTGCATAGTGCATAAAGAAATCTCACAGATGAAATGGACGAAGTGCTAAAATTGGACAGACAGGAATCAGGTAAAAATGAGGATGTTATGATATATCGCTCACACCATTCACTAAAACTTATTGAAATGGTCAAAAGTGACTTTAAAACTGACAAAACTATCTTATGGATTGTACAGTTCATCCAACAAAAGCGGTCAAAAATCCTGCTAACAAAACCTAAAGTATTAAATTGTCTTCTTAGCAACAAATATTGAAAAAGTGAAATAGAGAGGACTTTTGTACGTTTAAAGTCTTGACAGATAAGAATTATTATGAATGTGACCAATATCATGCTTTCGAATCCCATTCCTTAACTTGCAACGACATGACACAACTATGAAGTCGAGGTGCTACACTGGTTGGATAAACATTTTGTATTTCTTTTTCGTCATTAACAATAAAGGTTACGTAAAGGGAACCCTAATAATCATACATTCTCTGGAGGTGGTTAGCTTGACAATCATGAGCACTACTGGCAGAGAACGGGTAGAAAAGATCGCAGTTGTCACAGTAAGAAATACCACTATACTACGAAATCTTAGGTTGTCGGTTCCATCAACACAAGTAAGACTGCAAACTATTGTGGCAACTTTAGCCAGCTCTCATACTGTTAGTGTCCATCTACTTGGTGGTAACTTCAACTGTCTTCAAAAAATTACTTTACGATGTTTTTACATCTTAGTCATCATCACGGCACATCCAGTACAATTCAAACTTAGAAAGATAATGATGCGAAGATCACGCAATAGACAGCAAATCGTGATATCCAGAAGGATCGAAATCCCATGTTGGTTTCTGTGGCTTAGTCAAAGATCTCATTAGGGCAACCACTCAACTCAGTTCAAAAATCACAGAATTAATAGACACTCTACAGACACTATGATCACAAAGGTGATTTTAAGCCCGACAGTTTCACTTCACTACCGCATATGACCTGGTTACTTGGAGAATCTCTTTGCTGAATTAAAGTAATAACTAAAAAGCACATGTAAAATTTATTAATAACTGTGCACTTACTGCATTGCGATCAAGGATGAATTACACTACCTAACATCTTCAAGTTATGGAACTGGAAAACAGAACGAAGAAGACTATCACTGAACTTCAGTGGGTCACTTTGGCTGCAGTTTCATGTAGATTGTAAACTAAAGTTAGCCAACAACTTGAACAGCTTCCATTTCATTAGCTAAACACCCGAGACTGATTCAACAATGGCACTATATAACAACTCCTTTAAAACTACTGATCTCCATTTTAATCATGATTCAGAGCTTTCGAAACCTAGTGACAAAATATGCATCCTAAGTTTTTAAAATGTAGCAGCCATGTCAACCGAGTTTCATATACTTTAGTTTACTGGGAGACAAACACGGTAGGCGAGATGAATCTATTGTGGGGTTTCAGCTTGAACAACTGTCTACTAACCAGCGTGTTGCAGGTTCAAAATCTGTTTCAATTACATAAATTTGGGCAACGAGGTAGTATTATCCAACTTATGTGCGGCTCTGCCTCGTAAACATAATCCTAAATGGCTGCTGAGCTACATATACGACTATCAAAACCTAAATCTGGCTCAGGTGCTCTGACCTACAGAACACAGTTTTTGCTTAATCGTGAAACATTGGCCACACAACACTTTAGTGTGACTAATCCTACTACGTCAATGCGAATGGAATATCTCAAATCCAAGTTTCTTGACTCAATGCTCACCTTAAGTCGCCTAAAAAGTTATTGTTGCACGAAATGCAACAACACTGTGGTTTATTGGTGTTTCCGGTCAAAGTACAGACTTATCTACACAGAAAAATTATCTCACAAAAAGTTTTAAATATCATGTAAACATATTTTGAACCTCAAGGCATTGTTGCTGATACGGTTTATACAGGGTAAGCGAACGACCAGTTAATAAGCATTTAAATCATGTTCGGGCTTTGTAATGATAGACAGTAAAAGAAACGGTGTCACAGAAATTAAGACTGATGGAATACCACCTACTAATAGACTACGGTTACCTAGTTGTATTTTCAGAAGGCATTCAACCAACGCACAAGTTAGGAGGTTACGAGATATTCTACTGGAACTTTCTATAATCTCCTAGGTAAACAGGTTAGTAGCACAAACAATGACATTCTATGTGCAGAACGTTTCACTTCAAACAAACAGAAAAAGTACGCTACCTTAATTTCTTGGTTTTCTCATCCATTGATCCCCAGTGACCACCAATTTTTACCTCTTTACTCGGTAGACTGTCAGCCGGTGCTTGATCGTAAAAGGGGAGCGAATGAAAAGGTGGGGGTTGGCTCTTTTGGATCGTAGTTTGTCATGAGGTGGTTGTTTGAAAAGGGTAGGAGATGATGAAATATAACGGATGGCTAGAGAAAACTTCGGTATTTTGTGAAGTAATCTCATTGTCGTCTCTTAGGTAGTAGGTACCGGTAACTAAAAGATTAAATACCAAAGAGGTATCAAAAATTGTAAAAACAAATGGAACGGTACGAATAACTACAATTTTATGTATCTGAAGACAAAGTCACAATTCAAAGGAAGTTCAAAAATAAAATAACGCTTCTGAAGATGCTGCCATAACACTGACTACACGACTTAAATATACACACAAATGAACGAAGTAACTTTTTTCTTTACGATGCTTTAATTTCTATACCTGCCTTGAATTTAACAATTTCATAGATTGCAGCAGTCTTCATGGATACGGCCAGAAGATCACCTGATCTGCTGCACTCCTCACTGTAAGAACTACATTTTTCTTTAGAAAGTTCATCGAAGGTAATACCAGTTTGAGTAAATAATCCAACTATTGACTACTTGGCGAGGGAAGAAGAGCTTTATGATAATCTGCTTTCATCGTAGCTTTTGGATTTATATGTGATTATTCAGGAATCAGTCATGTATGCCACAAATCCATTGAAAAAAAATGGTTTTACCTTAGACTGGTACAGCCACAAGGTAGCATCCTAAGTACAGCACAGATGATTGGTGATATTTCTTGTGGTAGCCCCTACCCACTACAAAATACAGTTTTTATTAGCACCTCATAATAGCGTTCCCCACATCAGCAAACAGGTTATTCGGGTATTCAGAGCTATTGGCAACTTTCTAAAAAACTATGAATGTTTTATTGAATAGGAAAAAGGCAATAATTTGCGCACATGCTGCGAGCTTTCAGAGCAACCCAAAACGTACATTGAACACACTAAAAATTTTCAGCATGCGCTGAAAATTTTGGATATTTTGGGTGCCATTCTGTGGAAGTACTTACATACCATTCCAACTTTTGACGCATTGGAAGTGTTTAAGTTTTTCTGCAGCAAATTTCAGTGTGTACAGGAAGTTTTGATCAACCGGTTACCTACCTAGTTTGAGATAGTTCCAAACACAACTGGTCTGACTAAACATTTGCTTGCCAAAGGTCAGGAATTTCTCGATGATTCTACTAAATTTATAGTCAGAAAATGAGAAACTGTACTACGGTTCAAATATCTAGATAGCAGACATTCATTATTATATTGTTATTATTATTTGTCCCTTGGGTTCCTAGTGGAAAATAGGGCTTCAGTAGCACGCCTCCATTACACTCTCTCCTCTGCAGTCTTTTGAACCTGGCGCCATGACTGCCCACAAACTTTCATTTCTTCCTCACACGATCTCCTCCATGTCACGCTCAGCTGGGATGCCCAACTCGTCGTTTCCCATTTGGATTCCACTCGAGAGCTTGGCGCGTGAAATCCCCAATCGGCCTTCTCAGTGTATGCCCAATCCATCTCCACTTTCTTCCTCTACATATTTGTTGGGTGATAGGTCCTTGGTTGGTTCGTTGTCAGCCAGCCAGAGTTCCCTGTTGCTTATTCTTATTATTCTGGCCATCTGATCTTCAGTATCGAGTGGGCGTAGTCGGCCGCTACTGATGATGTATGTCTGTAGTTTGTTGGAAATGCTTTTTGTGACGCGCCAAGTTTATGAACTATATAGAAGCACAGACTAACTTGACATTGGTGTTGAAAATCCAAATCTTGTTCTTTGTGCTGAGTGCAGTAAATCGCCACAGTGAGTTCAGACTAATGAAAGCCTGTCTTGCTGTCTTTCCGATCCTGGTTTGCACATTCTCATCTGCGTCGCCGCTGCCTGTAGTTGAAACGATGCTGTCCTGCCTAGGTAGGTGAAAGAGACAACTTCCTTTAGGTTTCTCCCGTTAATGGTGATTGGTGCCTCTTGTTGTTGTTGTTGTTGTTAGTTTGGTGTCTTCACCACCTCCGTCTTCTCTACGTTCACTTGAAGTCCCGTCTTCGCTGCCTCGCCTCACCTCTTATGTCAACTTGTTAGTTTTCGCCTGTAGATCTTCGAGTTTGTGTGACAAGACACTAGACATAAATCATCATCGACGAAATCCAAATCTTCTGAGGTCTTTTCATCGGTCCAGCTAGAGTATGCCCATCTTCTCGCTCCTCAGTTTGTTGCATGACCCAGTCCAATCCAGTTCACCACAATCAGGAAGATCATCGGTGATAGTAGGCAACCTTGTATTACTCCTGTCACCTGTCTTCACTTCAAAGGCGTCACTGAGCTTTCCATTATGGATCACTTGGCATGTGGCATCTTCATATAGCTGTTGAATGGCGTTGATAAAAGTTTTTAGTACTCCGTAGTGTTGAAGCAGCTGCTTGTCAAATTACTTCTCGGTAGACACTGTCGAAGGCCTTCTCAAGATCGATGAAGTTGAGGTAGAGAGTTGACTGACATTCTGTACTCTGTTCTACGATGACGCGTAGCGTTGCAATTTGGTCCTCACATGATTTGTTCTACCTGAATCCAGCCAGCCTGTTCCGGTCGTAATTTTGAATCCAGATCATTGTTTAGTCTCTCCAGGATGATGCTCTTTAATATTTTGCTTGGGGTGGACAGCAGCATGATTCCTCGCCAGTTCTTGCAAAGACTTAGGTCTCCTTTCTTTCCTTCCTTCCTTGCAAACCTTTGGCAATAGTAATGTGAGCATGTCCACTGTTGTTTCTGTATCTGCTTTCAGTACGTCCGGCGGAATCCCATCTGGTCCTGCTGCTTTGCCGGATTTCAGCAGTTTTATGGCATTCATGACCTCTGCTTTTGTCGCAGGGCTTGTGTCCACTGGTAATTCTGTGGCTGGGCTGCTGGTGGTATTTTGGTAATGGTCGATCCAAGAGTTATTTTAAGTGGCGATCCCATCGTTTCTTTTGTTCCTCCTCTTTGGTAACTAGCTTTCCTCCACTATATTTCATTGGTTTCGTCTGCGTTCTCTTACCAGATAGTAAGTAACCTGGTTATTTGATGTGGTGTTGTCAGGTCTCTCCTATCAGTGGTCTGTTCTACTTCACTTGCCAGTGTGTCATAGAAGTGTTTTTTGTCTTCGCGCGCACTCTTTTTCACTTAACTGTCCAGTGTAGCTTTTATAAGTTGTGTTCAGTTCCTCCTTTTGTTCTTCATCCTTGCACTGCACTGATTTATCTTCTGCTTGGCCACCACCATCTTCCTCCTCTATCAGCTTCCATGTGTCCGTCGAAATCCATTCCTTGTCTTGTCTCTTCTTCTTCCTTCTTAACACGGTTATACAGGTTTCCTTCCACATCCCTTTAAATGAATTTCAGTATTCTTCCACACAGGTTCCTTCAGGGATGTTGTTCAATATCTTCCATTTTCTCCTAATGACTGACTGATGTAAAGATGTCACCTGTAGTTTCGTCCTTCAGTCCAGTTTCTGTTCTGGGTGGTTGATGGACTTGAACTGTGGTCGTCTATCACCAGCTTCTTTTGAGGCTTTTAACTTGATTTGGAAGGTAGGTTCCTTGCACTAGATAATCAAGTGAGTGGTGTGAACCTACATCTGCTCCTCTCTCTTCTTGATTTGATCTTGTGTCCAATAGGCTGAGTCTCCATCTTCTTCACATTGAAATCAAGTCGATCTGATTTTTAGTGTAGTGTGTCCTGGTGTCTGGTGAATTTCATGTCGCTGCCTTGTGAATATCTTTGTGTTTGTACACACTGCCTGACTCTCCCATCACCAAATCGTTGGGTGCTAAGAAGTCTGCAAACAGTTCTCCATTCTCAGTCATCATTTCACCAAGTGCTTCTCGACCTATGATTGGTCCTCTACCTGTGTCGTCCACTCCCAGTTTAGCATTCATGTCACCTCACCCATTAGAATTTTGATGTCACCATCGCCATTTAGGTTGGAGTCTTGTCCATTACTGATTGTAGTTGTCTGTAGAATTTCTCCCTCTTCTCTCCATCTGCATTATTTGTAGGTCCATTGCGTAGCATTGTATGATTGTGACTTCCCTTCCTTTTGAGTTGAATCTTGCTGTCATGATGCTGATCCTGCAGGAGGAGATTGGTCCCCACTGTATGAGTGAGAGCCTTTGATGCTGTTGGGGACATGATGATAACCACTCCAAAACTCAGTGTGATCGTGGTTGTCGTCTGGATGACAATATCGGAGTAGATTATTGACTCTCCTGTTGACAGTTGGGAGACTCCACTTCCATTCCGCCTACAGATTCCTCGCTGATTCCTAGAACTCCTATGATATACCTTCTCACCTCTTTTGCAATCTGGGCAGCCTTGTTAGGTTCGTTGTTCGGACATTCCATGTTCCCATGTTTACTTTTAATTTCATCGATAGGAGATACATCGGTCAATTGGCTTCCTGAAAGCTTTCACCAACTGGCGTTATTTCGCCTCTCCGATTCCAGCGAATAAGTTTAATTTTATTTTTTATATTTACTTTGTGGTTCGAAGCTTCTTTGACGGTTACATTGGTTTTCCGCGGTAGGGTTGCTAGCCCTATGCCCAACCTTCCTTCTTTATTCGGGCTTAGGACCGGCTTGTAACTAGTGAACTAGTTACGCAGGCGAGATTAGCAGACATTCATTGGTATTTCTTAATCATTCCAACAGAATGAATAAACAGATGTTGAGGCTAGGACGGTATATATTATAGGGTGAGTAACGGTTTTTTAAGTATCTATACTTCAGGATCAGATAATAAACCAGTAAAATAAAATCAGAAAACAACTCTTTTCTTCAATGCAAGCACTAAGAGGAACACGCCCTTGTATATTTCCTTCCAGTTTATCGTAACTCAAGATATTAAAATTAGGGTTACGATAATTAGAAAAAAAATTAGTTTTATTAAGGGTAGACAACCGTAACTGCTCACTATCAAGAAAATAATAGCCACTAGTTTGTCGCTCAAGCTGGTTTGTGTGAAATACTAAACAGCTTTCAAGTGTTGAGAAGATAACCACTTTTACAGAATGGCACTCAGTAATTCACAGGCGTTTCCCAGATAGGATACAGACGACCACTTGACCAAAGTAGACATATGAACGCCACTGAAATTTGTTGGAACACCACCCTGACCCACCATACAACAACAAGGCTAACCTAAAAGAATATAAATACAGAAATTGTAAGGCGTACTAGGAGCCTATTTTTCTGCAAGCAGAGTCTGCGTTAACTAGTAAACTTAAAACTTCGTGTTTTATAAATCGCTAATAATGGTCCCTTTAGTTCTAGGTTCGTTTTAGTGGAATACGTTCTTTGTTTGCGATGGTCCGTTGTTTTCCTGGTTCAAAGAAATCTGAAAACAGGAATAACCAACTGATTAATTAATTAACCAGCTTGTTATACGTAGTGCTGTCACTAATGGCTTCTGAAGTACAACCTATCTGTATCATACGACTCTATGTGTGCAGCGAACCTCCTTCTGAAAGAATCAAAAGAAGCTTTGATAACTTTTTCAGGAAGTTCCATAGTTTACGTACCCTGACTGCAAATGAGACAGCGTGGATCACCCCACGTGCATTCTCATGCTATAATCTGAAAAAATGACCTCTAAGGTGGTGTTTCTGATTAAGGCTCATGAGATATCGGTTAGGATGAAGACGATTACGGACGACATGATCATATACGTTCATATTCCCTCTTATCTTCTTGCACTGTGTTGGATGCAGCTTAAGGCCAACTAAGTGATCCAGATGCGGTTTGTGCCTCAACCTGATTACTTTCTTCGTAGCTCTTCTCTGAACCCGTTATCGGATCTCTATGTCTCTTCAAGTATGGAAACAAACTAGCGAGTTTTTCTCTACATGAGGACGAATATGTAGAACGAAAGCTGTAGTACGAAGTCCCGGAATTAGACTCCCTAGAATTTAAGAGATAAACCTTAGAACGCCCAGCTGGCTGCAAGGCGACAGTGGACACAAGCTGCGAATGTGTCACTTAGGGTAACCCCTAGACCTTTTCCGATGTTTGACTGAGATATTTATTTTCTCCAGGAAGTAAGAACTAGAACTACACGTATCTATAATCGTTATCTTATACTTCTCCAATCTAAGAGAGAGCAGGTTTTCACTTGTACAACTTATGATTTTAGAAAGATCCTCCTGCATGACTGAGATATCGCTTGTTCTCTATGTCACCCTCCGAGTTTTCAGATCAACACATAGTAGTGAGTGAGAAGTTTGGTCTGTTGGCAAACCAATTGTGAAAGTAACAAAACAATAGTGCAGCAAGAGATGAAGTCTGAGACACCCTACTTAGCATCGGGAACCAGTTAGGCAAGGAGGAGCCTACTCTAACTGATGGTAACCGTCGAAGACAGTCCCCAAACCAAGTGAATAGCTCCCTATGCATCCCCATAAGGTGAAGTCTCCTTCAAAAGATATTATGAGTTGAAATAAACTTAAGTGACGGAGAACCTTGGGGATAACCAGTCAGGTGGGAGATGGTTTGTTCAAGCTATTCGTAGCCTCCATGTACCTTGTTAAAGGAGCATAAACCTCTGATGAATTATGTCGAAGATTACGTTGCAGGTTGCATTTGAAATTTGGTGGAATAGGCGATATGTCTGACATAGATAAATGCTTGTTCGGAAACTTGAAGAAAGCCTAGGAAGACTGGGTAAGCTATACATTACCCAATGTATGTATGCATACATTTGTCTTGACAACCACAGATTCTCAATACATACGATCAAAACGAAGAGACATAACATTTTTAGTGGATAAAGTATGGATCAAAAAGTGTATTCTAGTAGTTTTGTGAAAATATGTGGCAATAGGTATCACAGTATACGCAGACGCTCGGAATTCATATGCCTTTATCCGAAATAGGTTACCCCCATCAACCTTCGGTCCACAAAAAGCACCCCGTTAATGGGACAATTGAAGTGCGCGTAAATAACTTGGAAAGTATGTGGAGTCAGCTTACATAGTTCTTGAGACCTTTAAGGGGATCACGAAGGAAAATTTCACAAAAACCATTTAAATGATACTCATAAGGATTAGCGCCAACGAGGACAATGGTATGGTTTCAAAGATTACAGACCTATTTAAAATTCAGCTATTTTCACTTCTCAGGTAAAACAGAATAATTAGTTATACATAAGGTACCATTTTCCTGAATAACTACTTAGTCCATATTCTTGATTGAGTGATCAGTATATACTTGAACGTGATTGGCCGTCACTAAATCTAGTACAATCATATTATGATTAACCCCGTCAAAGGCTCTAAAAGTCAGGCAATTCAATATGAATGAGCTTCCTCGAATTAACAAACACGTCAACCATTCCATGTTATCAACAAGTTGGTGTTATATGACCTTCAAGGTAGAATTCTATGTTGACAGTCAATTAGGATTGCGTAGATAATCATGAAGCAAGTTACTTACCACTCTCTCCGTAATCTTAGTCAATAAAAAGATCAAGGAGAACGGTTCATAGTTAGAGGCAAGTAGTTTATTGCCGACTTCATACACTGAGACGCAAACCAGTATTCAGTCAGAGAGAAATCTACCCTTTAGAAACAAATACTCGAAGGAGTTTTTTAGTGACACAGTTAGAACGTCGGCACTTTGAGGAATCCCTGATTAGTGCCGTCAACTTTCTAAGGATGTATTAGAATTTAATATCCCTTGAATCCTTAGGAGTTTCGAGTATCCACCTCCTGTTTGGCCGACTTTTTCACTAGATAGGAAGTATTTCGGAACTCTTGAGCTATTGAACTAGCTACCTCAAAGTTAGTGTTGTGAACCAATGAATTACAGAGGCCTGTATGCTGAGTGAAACGCTAATCTTTTTATCAGTAAGTACACTTTTGATTCAGTAACCGTGCAGGAAGTTTTAAGCTAAGGTTGAGTGGACTATTCAAATAATTCTAAATTACTAGCAGTATGAAACGCTCTTAGATTACTCATCTCACCTTCCGATACATATGCAGAAGTAACAAAGCAAATTAAACTAGCAGGCACTTTACATGTCTGTTCAAACAAAATAAGGGTGTGATAAAAATAAGTCAGGTTCCATGGATGTGGATCGAATACAAACGTAATCCAATCTGCTAACATACTAGGGATTTTAGCTGGATAATAAGCTTTTGCGTATTTGATACAAAGTGTTGGGAATAAATAATCATTTGTAGATTCCATTTCACTAATTTTTGGTTCCAAATACCTTGCAGAAAGTACCCGCAGACTGTCAAGATGCTCCCAACAGCTCTGTGAATCTGTGTACAACTTTTGGTTATGGAGGCGTTGAAAAAAATGCTCAGGTAAAGAGGCATATAAATATTTGTTTCTATGTATGTCCGCTATACTTGGTGTGGTATTCCATGGGTATTCAGAGAGCCCAACAAATGGATTTCCGTTAAATGAGTGAATGCTAGAAATGTAAGCGCAATCAGCACACTGCCAGTTTATCATTGGAGTAAGTTTCGTTTGTGAGCCACGCTGGCTACTAGGATAAATAACCCTCAGTTCAGAACCATTTCGATTTATGTAATTGATTACTCTTGTGTCTTCATAGGGTTCGTAGGGTGAGTGTTCAAATGGTTCAGATAGTTTAAACTACTACTGACGTGACAGAAGAAGCTGAACTGGCTTCCGCACCTACAATCCCTGGATCACTATTCCTTGCGGTTGTCAACCTGTGTAAAATAGAAGAAAGAGCAATGAGTGATGGTTAGAATTCACAGCTTCAGTTAGTTCTGAGTAGATTTCACCCACACCTCAAGTAGACTTCAGACCGGCTTTTGTAGCATTTAGATGAAGTGTCCTGGATCACTTCTATGGGAAGAACATTCCAGGGAACTAAGGAGTAAACTGTTCCCCTGATGATGATTGACTGGCCTGGGCGCAAATTATGGCCGAAACATCTGCAAAGCTGTTTTGAATAATCCGAAGTATAATCATTTCCTAAAATTCAGACGTTGATCTTTCTGAATATGCCGAGTATTCACGTTTCACTTCCCTTTTTCCCGAATTTCCACGACCAACATGCTTTTGCAGGTATATCTTGGAGCTACTCAGTCTCGAATTGTGGAAAGCAGGTTCCAGGCACCAAACGTGACAGCTGAGCTCTCTGCTATTTAGTTAGCGTTGCAATGCATCTAAAAACGGCTACTTGTCTTAAGACATGTCGCTAATATTTTGGGGTAACTCAGCTGAGGTTCTGGTTTGCCATTGTGCATCAGGTTTCTTAAGTTGTTTAACAGCACACAGGAATACATGCTGATTAAAGTGACGAAACACTTTCATTTGTTCTGCTTCATTTTGCCTGATGTTTCTGTTTTGTCACCACTAGGTCCTACTGCCTGTTGTCCAACTAGGTATTGTTTAACTGTATTGAAGGGAATGCGGCTTCATCCAAAATTATCATTCAACTCAGTTTGTTAAATAAATTTTCAGTGCTATTGTAGCGTTAACGCTTGGAAATGACATTTTAGTTTCATTTTCCGAAGGTTTGCAACTATCTCTTTAATCCATATCTCCAGAAAAAGACTTCCCTTTCAAGGCGTTGCGGAATCTAGTGAGTGACTGCCGGCTGTTGGTAGCACTTCCCTTCGAGGACTGTGAGTCACCCTTGGTGACACATTTGTATGCAGCTTACACGTATATCAGGATGACTTCTGCCTATCAGGTCACAGCAAGTGCAAGTTCTGGGAGCTTTAAACTACCGTTTGTCCCACACTGTTTAAAAAAGAGTTTCTGGATTGCACAGCGATCGTGAATGAAGGTTTGTTTGTATTTTTGCGCTTCTAGAGGTGACTGTGTGTTTTTATTAGCTGATTCACCTCTCCTGCCCTTCTGTGCAAAACTTAGAGTAACTGAGTGTTTAGTTGAATTCATAGCCGTTTATAGCTAGTATGGCCAGCAAAATTAGAAAACGATAATGAAAAGCTTTTAGGTAAATTACCTTTTACAGAACAAGGCTCAGAAGTGGTCTGGAGTATTGGGAGGACGGAAAACGTCGGGCAGGCCTTTGAGGACGCTAACACTTGGGTTGCCCACACTTTGTAACGTACGAAGTAACTCATCGTATAAGGTGTATTTTTACTTGTGTAATCCCGGCGTCGTATATTGGGACGAATAACAAGATAAACAAATATTTTGTATTATTCCGCAGCGTTGCGATCTCGCTACGAAGATCTTTTTCCAGAGTATTAATCGGACATTAGGCTTTCAGGTTAATATTTGGGTTTTGGTACAGAAGGTGGTGACCCTCACAATTATCCAATTGCATCGTGATATGGAGCAAAGATAGATGCAATGCAGGTGAGTAAATAAGCAAGTCAGTCGGAGAGGCTTTTTAAATTGTGCAAGCAGTGTGGAACAAAATAAGGTGAGGAATATTTAGTCCGCCCATGAAAAGCAAGATGGGGCCGTCAGTTATCAGGGGTGGGAAAGAATAAATTACCAGTTTGGAAGGATAGCGTTTGAACATCAAACTATATGAAATAAATGAATAATAATAGTGATAACGATAAAGGTACTTCTGATAACACTGAGTATCAAAGATAACAAAATGGATTATGTAATATACAGAATGGCTCATAGAACGTATGTAACTCATTAAGGAGCGTAAAACAGATAAAAATCGCAGATCAATGAAGTGTTATGTAATAGGAGTAGATAAGTTGTTAAAATACGACCAATATTTTTTCGAAGTGACTAAGACGATCAAACGAAATAACACCAGGAACTATTCAGGCAAGAGTACATTCAGAATAAATCGTGTGGAATAAAATTGTGTTCCATCTTCTCTTCATATATTATCTACAACTGCTAATACGAATCATTAACGTTTGCCATGTTAGTAGGATGTCCAACCCATCCTTTCCGTTGACCGAAGAAGTGTACGGACGGATGTGCAAGGCTCCTGCAATGGTCTGCTCACCGTGAGAAAGAAAACTTTTTTGCAGGACTTTCGTCTGTTGGAATGATATTTTATTACCTGACTATAAGCCATGAGCTGCGATGCAGAGCTACTTCAAGTTTTTCTAGATCAGAAATATTTTGGTGGTTTCTTGGAACTTTGACCGTGTTCGGCTAGAAGTGTTAGTCTTGGCGTGATGCTTCTCAAATGTATGTGGCATCGAATTAACTAAAGTCTACCTTATAAACAGAGTTCTGTCGTTCCAAATGGGGAACTGGATCTTTTAGTTTACACAGGTGTGATGTGTATGTCACCTTAAAGAATAATCTGGTGTTGTAACTGTTAAGGATGCGTCTTATTTCCTCCGATCCAATCTTTATGACTTGGCTTTTCCATATCTTCGTTCGATAAACTTTTTTCTATCCTTTCTAATACCTTTCCTGGGTAGATAATTTGTTTTAAGAATTTCCGAACAAGATGTCCACCTACTTGCTGAGATTTCACTTTATTTGGTATCCTACGTGATCTCGCCAGCGGATTTTTGGCAACGTTCAACTTAGTTTTCAATGGATGAACTGAAGTCAAGGTACCTGTGTGTGTGTCTTTCCGACAGACGTCAATGTCAAGTGTCCCATCATTGTTTCGTGTCACCTTGCTGTCTAGGGAGGCTGACGTTCCGAATTCCGTTACCAGTTCACATGCACGAAGCAGGCGTTTCGTTTTAAGGCCTTATAAGATGTCTTCACCCCCTGTCTAGGACACGATGAGCTGAGTTTCGGAAAATAAAGAGGACTTTTTTAGGGGTGAATACACTCAGGACACCAAGATAGTAATGGAAATGGCCCACGACCCAAGCCAGCAAGATGGCCATGAGACTGAGTGTGTGAGGTATTCGGAGACCGTTTAGACATACACACATGGCAGTTTGCTTGGTGCCCGAAGAAATAGCAATTAAATCAGACGTGAACCTGTGGATCAGCCGACAGGCAAAATAGCAAATATTTATCTAGTTATCAAGTGCTCTGAATATTATTTAGGTGATTACGCTGGGCTATTCGGGCTGAAATTTAACTTGTTTGCAACTGGAGACGCAGTGCGTGCGAACAACCCCTTGTACATGTATGATCCCTATGGGGCTGTACATTTTATAAGGACCTATAGAGGTATTGAAGGGCTTTTTGACTGATTCAAACACTGCCTAACATGAATATTGAGTGAAATAGCCTAAGGGGTTCTAGCAAACCATGTAGAGACGAGACGCGGGCGTCAAATGGAACAGATGCGTATCCTGAATATCTAAGATAAAGGAAATTCGGCTACGAAGTGAGCTGATTGCGACCCAGACAATACGAATGACGCTGTGGGTGGGCACACGAAAATCAGAAGGCTTCGTATGTAGGGGTACACTGGCTTTTAAGGGCACCCCGGCAACGACGCTAGATGTAGCTCCTCAGTTATTTTCATCCTCGGATAACAAGCCAGTTAGCGCATTTGTGAGTATTTTTAATTATCAGAGCATTTTTTCAAGTCATTTCCTACAAAAAGAGCTTTTTAAAGAAATCCACTTAATGAATGATTATTGCACCACCACTACTATCTGTCCGCTCGTATTCCGCAGCTGCTTTCAACCGACGGGTACACACTGTTTTCTTTTCGGATGGAAGTTAAACCTATATACACCCGGGAGTAGAAGCTTTCACCCAGCTTTCATGCTTTGTCAAATTTTTGCGAAATGGCTGAGCAAAACGTTCTGGGACATGATTTTAGAGTCTGTAGGTCGGTTTCTAGGTCACTGTATGAGAATGATAGGTCCCACTTTAAGCGGCAGCCGAAGTGACTAGACTCAGTTCTTCTGGCTCTTTGGAGGTAAATGACCATTCTATGCTGAGAAGGATGTCGCCCAGCATTATGTCTCCGCTTAGTTCTGAAGGAAGAAACATCTGCGTGGTGAGCACTGCTTGGGAGGGGCAGATTTACAGGTACACAGAGGGGAGAAGTATCTCAGATGAATAACAGGTCGAGAATCTTTTCCTTCGGGTAGGTTTAGAGACATTTTGCACAAATCAAAAGAATTCAAATTTGTCCAATAATCCGCTTTATCAAGGCGGCGAACAGGTCGGTTCCCAACCAAATTCAGGCATATTTAAATATCCCGCAAAAATCTTGTTTGTGAATGTTAGCGTGGGATTATGGTGAAGAACTTCAATTACTCAGTCCACTGTGGTGGTTTGTGGGATGATAAGCGAGACCGAGTACGTGATTAGGATGGACGGAGAGGTCTAGTGATATACGTGCTGTGTCATTTATGCTAAGACTTAGGTTTTCGTAGCTAACGGGGGCTGTGGTATGACTAGACACATAAAATACACCCTCAGCTTAGACCAATAGATCCGTTTTCTCTGAAGGGTGAATATCCTTCACCATAAGAGAAGTCATCGCCCAATTCAAATGTATCCCGAGCCTCAGCGGTCGGTGTTGCAACCGGCTGGAATACCAGTAGCAGGGATTTTGTATATGTGTAATGAGGATCATTTGGAACATGGGATGTTTCGGCTCTGTTGATTTCAGACATTCTGATGACACATAAAGTTGCCGAATAATTTGCACGAAAAATAGGAAAATTTAGTTACATTAGTAGAATTATGGTCAAGGGATGTGATAAGGTCGGAGCGAAAATAAACGAGACCAAAAAATGCCACACCACCGGTATTGACGTTATGCAGGGTTGGGATCAACACTGCCAGATCAGGTCCAATGTTAGCAAAATTTGTTTTGAGGGCATAAGGCGGTTTAAACTTGTCGGTGGTAAGGGCTTCGATTAAACTAGGTTTACGTCCCTGATCGCACCTATGCGATACAATAAAGCTGCGTTCATACCAATCCTACTGCCTGTTGGCAACATGTTTTTCAATGCATGTGGAAGGACTTTTGTCAGACTACACAGAGACATTAGTTGCTGCTGCCACCGATTCACACGCTTGACCATTCTCGGCCATACTTCATGACTGCTTCTCCTTATGTATGTGTTCACAGACATATGTAAAGCGATTGACGTGGTAGGATGTCATACACCCGTTCATATGTTGTCTAGGTCTGCTCTGCAACATATATTTTGTTATCCTTGACAAGATGACCCCGGGCCACATGGTATGTTGGGCTGGCATTCAGCTTGAGACACTTCTTCAGAGCTGAGCAATCTGAATCACTCCTGTTCGGCAGTGTTATGTGTGGATTTGTCCCAGGTACTGAATACTGACCAGTCAGTCCCAATGTTGTACCGACTTTTCACCCGCTGGTCAATTTTATTGGTTATCCATCTTGCACCAACGTGCTGGTCAACAGCTTGGCTGCCGTTTCTTCCATATTTCCTGTGAAATACGGTCGGTCATATTAATGGACAACTGGTTGGGTCACACGGAGATGGAACTGGATAATGGCCATGAAAACCAAATTGCTGCTCACTCCAAGTCGAAGTCTCATAAATGGACCTTGATTATGAAATCTAAAAGTTTTCAATTGAAATACTGGCATGCAGTGGAACAACATACTGCTGTTTGCGATAACTAACCTCAATATTTTTAATTGAATTCATGGGAATCTTTTGATTGGGATGATACCAGAGCGTTAAGGAGGCTTCATTAACGGCACCAGATATCTCGTAAACGCGTGCGCCGAGGATTCACTATAGGCCACTTTCGGCCTCAGAGATACTGACGTGCAAGATTTTGGGCGTGCAGAAATCTGAAACTTGCCTTGGATCAAGGGACTCAGTTCCTCTGGGAACTGTTCCGTTCCCGTTTTCATCGTCTGATTTCCTCATACGGACTGGTTTGCAGATGTTCAAATGCCTTACGATAATAATCTGCTTTACTTGTAATCACTGTTACACTTCCTTTATTTGCCCTGGTGATTATGACTTCTTTATCTCTCCGTACGTTTTGAACGGCTGAGCTTTTTTCTTTCGAAGTATTCGGCGGCATATAGATTTATCACTTACGATTTGGACAGTCAGTAGCCCATACAGGTTTCATCCTCTGAGGAAGCGATTTCCTCTAAGTCTCAAAATGTCCGAAGCTATTTTTCAAGGTACACTTCATTTATAACTCATTTACCCCAGCCTCAGCTCACCCAACTCTGTCAGGCCAAAGTCTGGTCCTGAAGTTTATCGGATTTGAAGATTGTGTACCGTGTTCCTCGCAAAGCACTTACAAAGGGCTCCAGTGAAATTCAAGATGACCTGATTAGAACATTGGCGGACAGCTTGAATTTTGGGCCGCCAAACGTATTTCGTCGAATATATCACACCAAATAGCTCCTTTTTACTCGTTTTAGCTCTCCAAATGTCAACTGACAGCAAAACCTTCTCTCGTGCGCTTTTAAGACATTTACAATCTACTGTGAGATGGGCTAACGGTGAGATTGCAAAAAACATGCCACAGCAAATGATGGTTAGCCTCTGGACACACGACAGTACAGCTTATAGCTGTTACGGGAACACGTAGCTGGAACAACAAACTTTCACACCGGGTGAATTAACCTCCACCACCAAACTTGCGTATGCTTCTCTATCCCACTCATGTGCAACAACACGCAGACTAGATAGTGACCGAAATCCCACTGGTTATTGTACGGTGTTGCCTATCATACCATTATTGCTAACGTCGCTCAACTCCAACTTTTTTGTAATTCAAAAATGTTGTACAAGAAACAAATTTGCTGAGGTATGGCACTGAAAATTCCGAAGCTCACTGAAGATTGTTGTCCTGAATAAAGTGGCTACTATCACTACTGCTGCTTACATGAAACCCAACCTAGCAGCTACCTGTAACCCCTAAATAGTTGCGGTGTCCTCCATCCCAATAAATCCAGACCATATGTGACGCCAAACCTGGATGACACCCTACTGTAGATAAACAACCCAGTAGAAGACCTTAGCACCACTTACGCCTGGAGTTTAATCTTTACAGGGTATGCAGCTTCAGTGGTATTCTGAAGCTGGCGACTCGTAGATCTTCTATACAAAAGCGTATTCACACTTAGGGCAAAACGTAAAGCATCAAAGTTATGGTTCGCGCAATATTAGAGTATTGCACACTCTTCTGTTGTAATATGAAAGCATTTCCTAAGACCCGAGCTGAGAGCATCTGGCCAAGCTGTATTCAGCGCCTACTTATTAACTATGAAGGACTTTCTCACGAGGTAAGGTGCAAGAGACGAGAACTTGAACCATTCTGGATTAGACTACTGAGGCCCAGTCCGACCTCTTTCTTTCGTCGTTTCCCTGACAAATTCAAAGCGGACTGTCCCATAACTTTTAAACCAACTCTGCCGTATAATCTTTGCAATTCCCATCAACGAGCATCACTCAAAACCCCAATGCAGACTTTTCATTGCACGATGCAGCATGCTGTGGAACAGACTCTCTCCTTCTATAGAAGCATACCAATCTCCCCACTGGTTTCGGTAGTTCCTCACTAGGTTCCTTCTACCTGACGACCCTCACCTTTTCGTTGACAGACAACTCATGAACAGCGATTCCAGGGAAAACAACGGTACCACTGATAGACGGATCCAACGCTGTAATAAACAGCATTAACATGGGTACATCCTGTCATAAACAGGGCACATAAATTGAGCTGAAAGCCAACTAAGCAATTCGACCGAGACAGAAAGGTATAATGCCATGCTTCTGTGGAGCTGAACTGTGTAGCTGCTCCACTTTTTATAGCTCAACCGACCCATCGATTTAATACCTCTTCAATTTTGAGCCGTTAAAAATAAATATTTTGTTCTTCAGTTCATGTAGACAACTTCCGCCTATTAACCCGGCGCTCACATTGTTAGCTGTAATTTAACTCTACGCGTGTCGTACTTAGCGACCATCCACCTGTCTCCACTTTATGGCGCCAAAGATAACGTGTTGTGACCAAAGGTTATCCGCGAGTAGCACTATGGTTAGCAAATGGAGGGGGATAATTTAAATAATTTCCACTTTATTCCAGACAACCATCGGTACAAATTGGAGTTCTCAGCATGATATGCTGCGATGACAGCAAAACATGTGTATGTACATACCCCCTTCCAAGACTTAGAGTTATGTTATGATGAAAAACCAAGTGACGTGAAGAATATTAGCAACCAGAGCTTTTACACTGTGAATTAAATTATTGAAATGAAATTGTTAAAAGCCGCCGACTTTATACACCAATCCTGTTAAAACAACTTTTACCCCACCTGATATGCGTCCTAGGTAAGGCACGCTCTAATTCTCGTACTTGACTGTTCTGGTGCACCATCACAAGCAGTTTCTTATTGTCCTTCCTGAGATGGAAGGAGAGAGCTGTGAATGAAGTGGATGCTCACTGCTAGTTAAACCACTATAGCTAGTTACCTGCTAGAATTTAAATGTCTATCAACTACAGTGTTAACCGGTTTGGCCAGAGGCACACCACCCGCTCTGAGGACGGCTTTCAGTGCCTCACGCAATGTGACAAAGTCCTTTTTCGGTAGATTAGAAAAGATTAGCGGGGATAATAGAGAAGAGTGGGCAAAATGTAGGAACTAATAAGTCGTGAAAGCATGAGAAACACGAGAAACCCTAAGTTTCTCTATGCAAACGGTGAAACGGTCAAAAAATAACAATAAAGGTCAACCAACCATACCACCGTGAGCTCTTTAAACCGTCAACACACACCCTAGAGCCCTTCTTGCCTTATGATTGCAGTAACCACCCTCCCTTTTCTTTTTCTGCGGCTGAACATATACATGCGGAAAGTGCATACCAGCTCTCAAATGCGGGTCGAAGCCAATATTCTCAAGCATTTGTAAAACGGCCTAAGTTTGAACTTCGGAAAGCACTATATAAAACTCCAAAACCCAGCAGCCACTTATGCCTCGTATCCTCTTTAAATATTCTTATCTCTCATATTACTTTGCCAAATTCTGATTTAATAATGCCACTACTCATGTTTCTGTTCCTCATCTGATCATGACCACGCACCACACCAATAGACACTGCACTTAAATGCGCTTCATATTTCTGTTGGGGACATGTGAGCTTTAGTTTAAACCACTAGAGATGCGAAAATGGGGAGACAATTCCTACCAGAATACAAACCCCCCTACCAGTGAGGTGGAAGGCAGAAGGGGCCGCCTAGACGTGAAGGTACATTGCATGAAGTGAAGGGGCAAGTATGTATGCTCTGTCTGTTAATAACACTGAGGGAATCCGAAAATTGGGTTGAGTTTACTATAAATATGTTTGTAGTGAACGTCTACATACAATGGAGTTAGTTAATTTTGGTAAACATTCATTACCAACATGTTTATAATAAACTGATTTTCCCGGCAAGGCACACATTTTCGTGGGTATACTTAAGTCAGCTGAAACTGAACCGAAACAAACAATACTTCTGTGCTTATAACTGTGAGTGGTAAAAAGCACCGTCCCTGTAAAGGCGGGACGTACTCATGCATACAGTGTTATGTGAAACAGGCATTATTATTGGTTCTGTTCCATCATCAGTAAGACACTTGGCGGGTCTGGCCCTTCAAAGGCTGCTTACACAATCAAATTGGTTCAGCCAACTGCCGGGGCTCTGGGTTTGCACACCCGTCATATGTGTCCATGGTAAAGTGTGAGGTGTATGATCCAGTTCACCTGAGGTGAGGTTATTAGTTAAAAGGGTTCTTCCTAGCGCGGTGGCCGTTTGCAAAGCGGCTAGCAGACAGCATAGAAGCTGGTGAAATTCTTCTTGGTGAGCTCAAATTAATTCGCAAGAATGGTTCACAGAAATCAGGAAGCGGCTTTGCCGTTCACAACTGTCCTTCGTTGGTTACTCTTGAGATCCTTCTTCCAATAATCAGGACTAGTGATAAACTCAGCCGTAGCTTTAGGTGTCACACGCCGACCCCCGACAGCGGCTGAACTTCATGGACCCAAAGGGGAACTCGATTCCGGTGGCTGAGAGGCTCAGTAGCAGTGTTTCTCGCTCAAAGGGTTACCTAGTAACCCTGCCGCCCCCTTCAAGACTACTCGTGCATCAATAGGCACATCGGAGCCCGTGGTGGGCTATCGGACGAGATGTGTAAATCCAGTGGCGCCAGCCGGGGATGCCAACCGTCCCCATCCGCATTCCACCCTGCCTTGTACATGCATATGAAGGTCTCTTTGTCGTAGTCTGACTTCAAAAACACTGACCTGACCACAGGAAAATCTTTAGTGGCCCCAGAGTACCCAGGTGACGCAGTCCCGTCAGGTGAATACGCTGGTGAAGTGGCGAGTCTTCCAGACACCTTGACTGGCCATTTCAGGACGTTTGAGGTGCATTTCTCATTGCCTAGACCCATACTGTTACTCCACCACTGGTCCTCAGCGGTGCGCCAGATAACAATGTGAAGGGAAGAAGCGAAGTGCGTCTAGCACTTCATTTGCCTTGGAAGCCGGGTCAACCATGGGAAATCAGTGGCAGGCGCGTTCGCTGCCCGAACGTAGAGAGCTCGATTGGTTTTTGCTAACTTACGTTACCCGCGGTGCTACTGTAATATCCGAATGTTTTCTAAGGGTTGGGTGCGATGCACTGCAGTTCATTATGTCCTACTATGTAATTGTGAAACGTGGCTTTCATAGGCAGGGGATATGATGAAGCTTCATTGGCTCGACCACCACTGTTCCCAAAGCGTAGGCCGCGCATCTCGGCATTAACACTTGGGTAACTCAAAAGTTATTTGTGGTGTTTTTGAGAGGAGAGGAGAGCCAATTATTTAATGAATAATAGGTAAATGTTTCATTCCCACAGTGAATTTAACATGAGAAAGACCAGTTCACAGAAATTATCACATCGACATTTGTACATTGATATTTATTGAAAAATCTACAAGACTTTCGGGATCTCAAAAGGTGTGGGAAATTCCAAGTTTCCGTTACAAGCAGTCAACATGTTTGACTGGTCTTCATGGTGCCGCGCTAGACCAGATAAACGTCTACTTTACTGTAAACTCCCATGTTTATGGCTTCAGAGACCAAGGGAACCTACACTGGTGATTTCGGGGATCGGTAAGTTTCCACATAATCATGTTACCCAAATGAATATGTGGCCAAGTATTCCCCACCCTTCAGGAGTTACCGTCCACAGCAAGGTAAATTTACACCATTACAATTGGATGTAGTCTAGAGAAATAAACTTTCAAAGATCTACAGACCACTGATGGTGGACTTTACATACTATTCATGCTGTAGTATGCGGCACGGATGAAGTTGTGGACCTTCATGATCCCAAGTAGGTGAAGGATGCGCTGCACACCCTGGTTCCCACCCACCTCGTCGCCAAACTATTGGCCTAGTTATACTCAGGCTGAAAAGAGGCTCGTGACGGCCAGAATAGAGCACAGTATCGGTGACCGTGTGGCTGAGCCACATAAGGAGGTGAAGACCAGCCGGCCGGGGTCTTCGTGACAAGGTCCAGTGGTTGGTGACCTTAGGTGATATGGTTCAGAATCAGTCTTGGTAACCCAGATGCGTTCCCATATCGTCTTCATCTTAACCGTCCCAGAAAGCTCATTACTTTCCCCTCCTTTACTGTTTTCTACCACTCCTGACAGGCTTACCCTTATTTCTTTATTTTTCGTCTTGTTGCCCTCTTTATTGATATGGTGATATCAGGTGTGACAACATCAAACGCTATGCAGTGATACCCTGTCTAATGTCGATATTGGTGATTATGGATCTTAAATGAGCTATCGTGCCGTTCTGAATAGTTATCGGGTATTGTAGTATGAGCACGAACTGTCTGGAACGCTTCTTGCTGGTCGGGGCTCTTTCCGGAAACTGGCTTCAAATTTTTCAGTCTTGTAGTGGAAACATTAGTGTGGCGAGATTTGATCAATCTAGCACCCATTTTTGGATGTCAAAACGAATGATGACCGGACAGCAAAACCTTGTAGCGCGCTTGCTGCCTAAGAAAGTATACTTTCAACGGTACTGGTAAGATATTGCATACAACAGAGTGATGGGCTGCAGCACACTTGGGAACTTCGAACTTCGGTTTCCACTTTTTTCATAGTATTCGAAAAGGTAACACTAGCCCTGGTAGTTAGTAGCTTTGACGTATCATTACGCTGCACCTCCAGTATTACCTCTGTTATTTTGGCGGGAGGCAATTCAATTAGTAGAACTTTAGAACACAGTTCATCAAAGTGTGGTTGGGGCTGCTAAACAAGAACTGCAGGCCACGCGATAACTGCAAGTTCTGCCACGATATACCACAGTCTGGATTCCATGTTACGCGTAGCGTCTGTCATCGTAAAAACTTCCCTTGTTTGTTAGTCTATTCCACTTGCTTCATTTTTGAAACACAAGAACTTGCAACACAACATCATTCAGCTCCGCTATCAGCGTAGATACAACTTTCAAGCTCTTTATACTGACTGTCTTATTATGGCTCATGTTCATTTCGTCGAACTGCGCAGCCAAGAGAGAGTTGAAGCTATCTTCGCTGCCGACACTGTCAGGCGCCCCGTGAACAAGTGTTCTGGAATAAGAACCGATAATATATTGGTGTTTTGGAAAGCATCGCTAAAATAAAAAGACCAACCAGCTAGTTGATAAAACTGGCTGAAGGATAACCGTGTAAATGTCCACTCAAAAATGCCAGCGTGAAATATCAGGCGGCCTTATCAATCTTATGGTGGTGTCACTGATACCAGAGAACTAGATATTTTTCCACAACCGGATCAAATGATCAGCAGAAACCGTCCGTCTTCCTTCAGGGATGCCATGTCCTCACTAATGTAATTTCCTGACCAACAGTAGCAAGCGCTCATAAACACTATCCCGATTAGGTCACTATCAGAATGGATCATCATGGTGCAAACGATAACATGCCTCACAAAAGTTAGCCAAACGCACTTGTAACAGCGTGAAAATCCATGGTGACGTTGGTTGTTGGCAGTGGAACACATGAACGTCGAGGCATTTTTCTAAAAGACTGTGAAAGGTCTAATGTGGAGAGAAGTCGCAGAAAATATGCGAGGTGCTAGATAAAAGGGTCACTAGTCTATGATGCTATTGCTTGCTATTTTGCGGCCTGAGCAATGAGCGTGTAGTCAAACCAATCGGTAGTCAAAACGCCCAAACGAGCATATTCACAGAAATCCAACTCGCGACGTGTGCAGATTGGTGTGCCAGTCCCAGTAAATTTTGAAGAATCGACCGCCGCTGGAATTTTCATGACACGGCCCTAGGAAAGGATATCTGTGGTTGAGGTCATCAGGACGCTTAAATCAACGTTTTGCCACAAGAAAGGTAAACGCGTGGAAACTTGAACGGCATAGTGGCCTTTGATCACCAACAGGTTGCTTAAATCAAGAGATGTTTGACATAAGGCGTTTGGCAGACCACCATGGCAAGTGTCTCAACCTAGGTGAAGTGCACTAAGAACCGAGCAAACTGGAAGCTGGTCGATGTGGTGACTGTAGGCTGATTTCAGCTGATACATTTTCGGGTAAACTGTAGGTTCTGCTCGCGCCTTCGCGTTTGTTCTTTTTTCAGAATATACCCGGTGAGAATGTCTTGGGCATAATTTTGACGGAAAAATACCGGCTTACCGAAAATGTCACCTCGTGCTTGATCTCAGAAGTTGTTAAAAGAATCCTTCAACTGGCCTGCAACCGACTTCCGAGTTTTGAATAGCTTCGCAATCCACTAACCTACTTATCGACGCCCTAACTGCGGCCACAAGCGAAACCCCAACCACACTATCCGGCCTAAGGTTTCTGGACACAACGGCAACGAAAATCTGGCTAAACAATTAAATCCAAGAAATCACTTTACCCAGTGAATCTAAGAGAAATACTCGCAACGGATTTTTCTTGTACTTTATCTTGTGTGGTCATCCAATATAAAGCATTTATCAGGCAGTATACCCCCTCGATAATTCTGCATACTTCAGCCTGAGACTTATGGTCTTACAACTGTAGACGACGGTTCATCTAGGGTTTATTTTCTTGCGACACAATAACTGCTTTTAACGTTACGAATCAATGCTGGTGGGGATGACAGCACTACGAGTGAGAAATGCTTGAACCCAGACATTAAGTTGAATCACATGATTATATGGATACTTACTGATTCCTCAAATCTTTTAAAACGGAAGTTTAGCTAAGGAAGCATCGGATTATAAAGACAAGCCAAACATGCAGGCTGTTGACGAAAACATCGAATACTGTATGACACTGGTGCTGCCTATGAGTGAAAAAGGTAGCTGAAAAGATCTAAAATTTTGTATTTGCTAAAGTTGATACTTCATTGTTTGTTTCGTAACCTGTAGATATTTCTGATACTACAACAGGATCGGATGTCTTCCATTCTTTACCATTCAGGCCCTCCTAAATGCGGTGGATTGCTCAACCATTATCAGTTTGATGACGCGTATAAACCGGATTCTCTCATGTTAACTTTATAATCTGAGAGCAAAATGTTTGTTTATGTAGAGGATTGAAGCAACGCCATTGTGAACTGACAACCAGGGTGATCGGAGGAGGGGGTATGCACTTTTTTATTTTTAGGCTATCCGTTGAAGGACCCTGAAAAATTGTTCGCACATTCACGTCAACAGAAGTCACTTTGGTTATTGAAAGACAGTCTGTTAGGTCGCAACAAATCGTCTCACATATGATTTGACGACGCCATTCTCAAATCCGATGGCACTTTCCGCTTTCCTGGATTTCCCAAAGTAGACCAAATCTCTAACAATGAACTTGCATTCACTGTTTCCCCACATTAGCTGTTCCGATTTAGCTCCCGGCCGTGAAAGATCCATAACACGGGCTTTTCTGCTATTGTTGATCCCACAGACTTGAATTCTGGAGTTCGATCTCATTTCATCAAGCTGCAGGTTTCAGGAGAGACATCTTAGGGCAGTTACATAGATGGATTTTGAATTATACATGGCCGTTTGGACCAACGACAAGGTTTTAAAAGTCCAACCAGTGGTCTCTGATGCTCTCCTCTCGTTCGTATATTCATTCTCTATGTTAGCACTTGTTGAAGGGCACAATACCACCGGGAGGTTTCTCGCCGGGAGACGTCTACTCGCAACCTATGGTTAGGCTGACTCTCAAACCCCAAATCTAAAGACTTAGCCAAAATGTCGGGTGTGGAGAGGTCTCACGAACTGCGACCACAGTACAGGGCCAAAACTGCATCCATTTTAAGTCGCAAATTTCTCCTGATAAACTCGATGGCTTACGTGAGCCAGGTAAGGACACTAATGGCCATCTTGTAGGTGTTACTGAGATGCAAGGTTTTGCTAAAATATGCGGTCACTAGTTAATTACCTCCAACACCATGCCATTTCTCGGGGACGATGAAGTTGATAATGGAGACAGGTCACCACTTTACTGTAGTTCTTCTCCTACAATTAAAGTTCACATTCAGGAAGTGAACCACCTTGAGGAGTCCATCTGGCAATCCATAAAGCTGTCTAAGGCTACCTAGTGCTTGGCGGCGGTCATTCATAAGAAGTCATCTGCTGAAGCCCAGTGCAATGAAATGATAAAGGTATCTGGATGCTGTCTTAAACTGGAGCACGGAACTTCCACTTCTAGAAGGACTGAGCCTACCTGGGACTTTATAGATCATTAGTTTCGCAGAAGGGAGGACTCCACTGAGGCCACTTTTCCAACCTTGTTGAGGAACCACGACAAACTGAAAATTTGAGATCAGCAGTGAGTTTCTGGGGTACCAGAACCCTGTTCCACTAGACTGCACCTCCACAAACCACGAGTTTTCGGTCAGTAATCCGGTAATCTTTATTTCGGGCATGAGTGACTACATCGTTATTGGACTCCAGCATGTCTGTCGAAGCAAACCAACCTGACGCCCAAACGACTGTTGCTTGTGCTATAGGCGATTGACACATCCCAACTTCTCCAAAGACAACGAAAAAGACGGATTGGGAGCCTGAATGTACACCACAAGGTATTAACGCCTATGAGAGATTGTCCCGAGAAAAATCATGTACGTCATCAACCACTCTATTCCACTCTCGACTCCAAGGCAGTCCAAGACGCCTTAAGTTATAGGCAACTCCACTTGCAAACCTTCTGTGTTAAAGAGGCGCTGCTGAACCAAGGGAGAATGGTGGCGAACCAACTGGTTAGAGAAGCGGAGAATAGATTCATGTCGGCATCGGCAACCGATCACCGGTAGCATCAATAGAGGCTCGCAAGAATACTTGTTTCTAGCCCAAGAAGACAGTTTTGCTGCTCTGCACCGTCCTGATAGGCTGAAGCGGGAATCTGTTAGCTAGTAGGGGGCAAAGGGATGAATGCCAGTTGCACTGAAGCACTAGAACTCCTAGCTAATCGGTAACCGAAAATGTTTTTCATCAATCAACTTCTCTAGAGTTCAAGAACTTCCGAGAAACCAGTTGGGGCACTTGGTTGTTGACACTAGCGATGAGCTAGTGCCGCGGAGAGTACTACTTCTGATAAAGGATACTCCTCTGGGACCGAGCAGAATCCGTGCGGCAGTTTCACAGGGAGGAGCGTTGATAGTGACTGAACTTTCAAGGAGGTTATATAAACGCCCAGTCTTTGGAAGTTGGGCTACATAAAGTCAATCGGTAGAGAAAGTCGACGAATCGTCCGGAAGAAATACAGACTGGCGACGATTCCATCCATGCCTTACAAGATGACAAAGTCGGTAACTAACAATGAACTGAAGACCCCCTTTATAAGATTGTCTTCTCAGTATCCTACCAACGTAAATTTATTTCATACAAATAAGTCTCATTGTCAGCTTTAAAACAGGAAGAAGAAATGTCGTAGCAGGATAGTAGGAATTCATCTGAAACTAAGTTACCAGAATAGTTGACGGGTGATGTTAGATTCCGTCTGAAAACATTAGTCTGTTTCCAGGCTCCTGTTAGTAACTTCGAAAGATTCCAAAGCATCTGCTCCATGTCTTGTTTCCGCCAAGTGCCGTCGAAACTTGCTTGTCTCACCTGTAGGTCACTTTGGACGCGCTCAAGACATCCAAGGTAAGTCCTACATTTTATTTTTCTGATGTAACTGCCTTGGGAGTCACACGTGAACTGACAGACAAAATCGGTGGCATAAATGCAGGGACTTGTCGATTTGTGATTGTACCGGTGAGTAGGAAACGGGAAAGAACTAGCTTTCCGTTGGCATACGTCCTGACTAGTTCGGCTGACCACCATCGCTGCACCATTGCCTCTGCAGTCCAGATGAAAGAAGGCGGGCTTCCCGCTAAATATTATTTTATCAGTATTACTACATCCGCCTCTGCAACATTCGATATGCAGTATACTGCTATGGATTGCGTGACTCACCACTGGCAGGATGCTTCGCATACTGAGTGATTATGTCCGGATTTTCTTCACTGCCGTTTAGCGATACCGCTTTTATCCAATGTTCGGGACCAACAATGTCTAAACAATTATTTTCTCCAGGAGACCTTGTACAGCACGCTGATTTGTTTCTTTCCGAACGTTTTCAGCTTCGATAAGAAAGTATCACTTAGGCGTTGCCTGTGAAAATGGCATGTGTCTGTATATTTCATCATTTGAAACACATTATTATTATTATTATTGCCGTATTTGTTGGCGAGGATTTGTCAGTATAAATTTCCCTACAGATACTCCTCCAGAAGAGATAACTGCCCTTCGTGCTCCACAGAAGAGCATTCTAACTAGTGGATGGAGACTATTGAAATTTAAGAAAGGGTCATCCCATGTGCCTATGCGATGGACAGATCTTCGAAGTGTACCATCAATTCTGAGTTAGATATTGACATCCATAAAGGTGAATTCATCATCGTCCTAGTATTCTATTGCGAAATTAATGCTTCTATGTAAACCGTCAAAGCCAGAGATGGTCCATGGTGTAAATTCTTGCACACAACAAACGTGTTGCAGATATATGTGTAGCAGGACGTATCGATAAAAGCAAATTTCAGTTATGTCAACTCAATGGCAGCCATAGAAACATCTGCCAATATAAGGCCTAACGAACTCCCCGCCACTATTCCGTTAAATTGGCAAAATCTGTTGTTGCCAGACAGCAGCTGGACATCCTTAGGACACAAACAAGGAGCTTCCTGAGTCCAGTTAACAGAGGGAGGAGATCGGTGTACTGATGGACGCAGGTAAGGGTAACCTTACATTACTAACTTCGACCGTCTACGTGGCCTCAGTAGTGTTTACCTGGAATTTTCCGAAGTACTTGACAGCGTCAATTATCACTGCCCCAGTGGAAAATTGAAATTAAGCGGGATCTAACCACCTCTAACCAACTGGTTATCACGATGTCTACGTGGCCGTTTATTCAGAGTTGGAACAAGTTTTTCTGTATCTGAAGAAACGGGGTATCTAAGCGAAATTCCCCAAGGACGTTTTTGTTTTATGACATACACGAACGACCTGCCCCAAAGAGTTTATCCCGAAATCCTTTACTTCACCAACAAAGTGGAACTATGGAGAGAAAAAGATGCCACGATGGTACTGTCTCTATACAGGAAGACTTAACCAGACTTCGAAGCTGAGCAGTCAACAACGGGTCCATGTTTAACCCTGAAGAATGCAAGGCCGCACATCTAAAAAGTGATGCGTGTCACGCGTATAGCCTTGATGGCACAGAACTAGAAGCGTGACAGCTGAAAGAGGACTTGAGCGCTTTGGTTCCTGAGACGCATTTCTTGTAAACTTGGCTGTAGTAACTAGAACAGATTTTATCGAACATCTCTGGCAGATACTTCCATGGTATTTTCACTTACTTTATATGGTCCGACATGAAGTTTGTGAATGTGGCCTTCCACCTTCCCGTCGAAAGACGGATAAAACCTAGAACGCATCCAAAGGCGATCAACTAAATCTGTTCAGAGACTTAAATTTAAAACATATGATGATGTGCCCTGAAATTAAATAGTGACTTGCGACACCCTAAACACTATTGGATACCCACTCTATCACTTGTCTAATCTCAAAGGCAACAATAACTTTGGAGCCAACAGAAACCAGGCCTTAAAAATATTAGGTTAGATATCAGTCACAAATTCGACTCCCTGAGAGTTGAGCTCAGCCTGTTCGCTCGGTTTCTTCTTTCTGTCCATAATGCTTTTCTGAAAATAAGGGAAACCGCTAGTTTTTCTGTATATACAACATTCCATGGATGACACTTACCTACCACTCGCCTAAGGCATAAAAGGGGGAAATGTTATTATTTCCCAGTGTCGAGCTCTGAAATCTGACTCCAAATTTAAAACGTGTCCATATACACTGTCACCTATTTATAATTCCCGACACTGCTGATCCAACTACGTCAGACAATGTAAATATCAGGAGTTAACACGAAGTATATATCAGGATGTTTTATTGGTCAACGAGCGAACAACTAGACAAAATACTCAATGAGTTGTCACACACATCAACACAATGGGTGAAATAAAATGCCACGTGAGTCCCTCTTGAGAATACGGATATGAGAGGGAATATCTGTGTTCGGTATAAAATGTTACGAGAAAGGTTAATTCATCTTGAAGATATTCAAAACGTAGAAGGAATGATAAGGATATCTATCATCAGGATGAAAACTGATCAGAAGTGTTTATATAAAAACGAAGTGTATGAAAGTCTGAGCACTAAAATAACTTTACCAAAGTAATAATATACCCGGAGACTTAAAAAATTGGCAACCAAAATCGTATTACCCGGAACATTGTTAAGAAATAAAAGATTCGGAAGTCCGTGGTGTGCGTACGGAAAAGCCTGACAAAATCGTGTGGCCATGCTTTCAAGGAGGAACTGAACAAAAAACGGTAATTATGTCGCTAGAGAATTGGTTTTGTGAAGTGCAAATTGTCTGAAAGTAGCGTCGTGGCCAACGGACTCTTCTTCCGGATCTTGTGGCTCTGCTACCATCGCTAGTACTGGGCGATTCCGACGCCGTTATTTCTGTCTTGACGGTGGTTTTCGGTGTTTACGGTTGCTTCACCGCGGGTTCAGACATGATATCCGTGACATCTAGTCCATAAACGCTGGTTTGGTTCTATCAATGCTGACCGTTTCTCGTCTCCCGGAGCGTCCGACCGTGGCAACTTTGTCTGATTGACTAATTACCTTGAAAGGTCCCCCATACAGGGGCTGCAAGGGTTTTCGTACGCCGTCGTGTCGGACAAAAACGTGAGTGCAGTTTGAGATGCACTGAGGTACGTAAACTTGGTTGTCTCGGTATCGTGGGGACTGAGGTCATAGTATGCTCATATGTCGCCGTAGTTGTTCCGCATAGTTAGTCAAGTCCAGTGGAACGTCTGTTGCTGGGTTTAAATGCTCTCCTGGCAATCTTAGAGTGGTTCCACAAACTAACTCAGCAGTACAGTAGCCAGTGTCCTGCCTGACACTCGAACATAAACCAGGGTGTACTAGTGGTAATTTGTCGCTCCATTTGTCATCAGTCTTCACTGCATCAGTTCTGCTTTTAGTTGTCGATGGAACCTTTCAACAATACCATTGGATGCAGGATGGTACGCAGTGGTTCTTATGTGACGATCCCGAGAAGTTTGGTTTACCGTTGAAACCGACTACTCTCGAACTGCGCACCTCTGTCTGTGGGAATGACACTTGTGACACCAAAGTTAGAAATCCAGTGTTGGACGATATTTCTCGCTACTGTTTCAGCAGATATATCCTGCAGGGGTATTGTCCCTGGCCATCTCGTGAATCGGTCCACACATGTTAAAATGTAGGTAGAACCATTTGACGGGGGTAGTGGTCCAACGATGTCAACGTGTATATGGTCAAGTCTGCCATCCAGTGTGGGAAATCTTCAGGTAGGTGAAAGAATATGTCTTTGCAATTTTGATCCCTGGCACGCTAAATAAGCTCTTGACCACCGTCGAAGATCCCAATCCATCTTTGGCCAGACGTATCGGTCAGTAATTAACTTCACCGTAGCTCAAATACCAGGGTGTGAAATGCCATGCACCTTAGAGAAGACCAATAGTCTCATTGACAAAGGCACAAACGGGCGTGGTTTACCCTCGGATACATCACAGGTGACGGGTACAGAGTCATCAAGTGTCACTTCTTCAAGGCGCAATGAGGTGCTCACATTGTCTTTCAAATGTTTTAAGTCTTCATCCGTGGCCTGCAACTTTGCCATTTCTACTAGGTCAATACGGCCACGTTCCAAGACGTCCACGTAAATACGAGACAAAGCATCAGCTGCCTAATTTTTGCTGCCTTTGACATACCTTATGTCTGAAGTGAATTGTGAAATAAATTCTAAATGTCGAATTTCTCGCGGCGAGTAGTTGTCATGCTTTGCATCAATTGCTTTGTGAGTGGCTTATGGTCGGTAAATACCAAAGATGCGTACCCTTCGAGCATATATTTGAAATGCTTGATAGCCAAATAAATCACCAGTAGCTCTCTGCCGAATGTACTGTATCGCGATTGAGAAGCATTAAGTCTTCTCGAGAAGGAAGATAATGGTTCCCACTGACCGTGAACAAACTGTTGTAGTGCTGCACCTACCGCAACATTTGAAGCGTCTGTCATGATTGCTAGTGGTGCTTCTGAATCACGACGAGAGAAGAGTTTCAGAACTTAGAGCCAGCTTCAGTTTGTCAAAAGCATCATAGGCCGCTTGGGTCATGTGAAACACTTTGGCTCGTCCTTGCAATAAATCTGTCAGTGGTTGGGCTACTTCAGCACATTTAGGTATGAAACGTCGATAGAAGTTTATTAACCCCAGAAATCTTCGCAGCTTTCGAAACGAGTCTGGAACAGGATATTCTCGAATTGCATCTACTTCTTGCGGAACCGGTTTAACACCGTTGGCATTAACAATGTGACCCAAAAACTGTAGGGATTCCTTGCCAAATTCGCATTTCTGCGGATTGATTGTAATGCCATATTCACGCAGTCGTTCGAAAAGCGTCCTCAGATGTTGCAGGTGCTCTGTTTCAGATGCGCTAGCTACTATTAAGTCATCTATGTATGCACTGACGAAAGGTAAGCCATGGAGTACCTGATCTATAAATCTTTGGAATGTTTGAGCAGCATTTGTCAAACCAAACGGCATACGAATAAATTCGAATAGTCCGAAGGGGTAGTGATGGCCGTCTTAGGAACATCATTGGGTTCCACAGGAATGTGATAGTAAGCTCGCACGAGGTCAATCTTGGAAAAAATATTTACTTTTGTCATAGAGTTCATAAAATCATGTATGTGAGGAATTGGATACTTTTCAGGGACCGTACGCTTATTCATCGCTCGATAATCACCGCAAGGCCGTATTTCCCCTGATGCTTTTTTAGGTACCATATGCAGGGGTGATGACCACGGGCTCTTGGAAGGGCGTATAACTCCCAACTTTAGAAGTTTATCAAATTCCTGTTTTGCTATCTGCAGCCTCCTAGGGTCTAAGCGCCGGGGTTTTGATGAGACTGGAGGACCTTTTGTAAGAATATGGTGCGTCACCGTGTGTTTTGGAGAGGACTTCGTGTAATCCGTTTGAGTGAGCTCGGGAAATTCTCGCAGAAGGATATCATACTCAGAAGTGCAGTTTTTTGGAGCTACGACTAGGTTTATTGTTTTTGTCTCCGTAACGACACCAGTGATTGGAAATTCACCATTACGGCTAGCTGGTCCACGGTGACTAGAGTCGGCCATTAGTTTGTAGTGTCGAAGAAAGTCCATGCCGATGATAGGCGACGATATGTCAGCGATGACGAATTCCCACTGGAATTCTGTGTGGAAGCCAATGTCTAAGACCGAAATCCTGGTTCCATATGTAGTAATAGCAGATCTATTTGCCGCTTGTAGTACCAAGGTTGGGTTGGGATGGCGTTTTTCGGAAGGTGTGGGTGGGATCACGCTCACTTTCGCTTCAGTGTCAACCAGAAACAGAGCTCCGGCCTTCCTATCCGTCGCTCGAAATAAACGACTGTGTTGTTGTACGCCAGCGACAGCAGTCGTCACTGATCACCGGCCTTTCCGTTTCCCCATGAAAAGGTTTTAAAATCGCATGATAACAGACAATGACGTGCTTTACTACCAAGCTTCTTGTGATACCAGCACGTGCTACTTTTAGACGCAATTCTGCTCGTGGTCCTATCAAGACTACAGGATCTGCTTCTGTGGAACTTCGTTGACCGGTTTTACTGTCAGTTGTCCTGTAAGTACGTCGACCTTCCTCTCTAAAGCAGCTACTCGTTCGTTTTGCGTTGGATCAGCAATACTTTCAACCGGTTTAGGCATCCTTTCGCACATACATTCAACGATGTCAGCCAACCTATCAAAGTCAGCGTCCTCATCTCCAACAGCTAATATCTGCTGAATGCATGAAGGAAGTCTCCGCAGCCAGAGCTGGTAGAATAAACGGTTGTCTACGTTCCTATCTTTCAGCAGACTTTGCAAATATCGCTTAAGTTGTGAAGGTGTCCTGTCACCGAGGCATACGCTACTTAGTAGTTGATCGACTGCCTTCTGATCAGATAACGAAGTAGCTTTCAGCACTTCTTGCTTCAAAACATCATAAGGTGTGTCTGGGTAGGGCTTTAATAGTGTCTCCCTCACTTGCTCAGCCGTTTCCTCCGACATAACAGAGCATATCCGAACTTTGTATTTTGTGGAGTTAAGTGATTGGCCATGAAGAAATGTTCCAGACGGACAAGCTACAATTACGGGTCATTAAACTTAAAACAAGGCATAGGAAGATTAATGGCACCTACGGACCGTACATTCGAAAAGTCTTGATTATGACAGTTTAAAGACATCAGTACCGGTACAGCAAAAAGATTTTAAGAACAAGAGTAGGAAAAATACAATAAACAAGTACGCCAATGCCTACCACAAAGCAGCCAGAGAAATTCTTAGTATATATATATATATATATATATATATATATATCCGTATTGTATACAATTATTAATGACCGGTTGCAGCATTCAGTTGAAAACAACAATCGTATCCACCCGTGAAACTTGCGAGAATTTAATCACGTTGGGCTCACGAGTTCGTCGAGCTTTGAAATCTGACTCCAAATTTATATACTTTTCCATATACACTGTCACCTATTTATAATTCCCGACACTGCTGATCCAACTACGTCAGACAATGTAAATATCAGGAGTTAACACGAAGTATATATCAGGATGTTTTATTGGTCAACGAGCGAACAACTAAACAAAAATATTCAATGAGTTGTTACATACATCAACACAATACAGTGAAATAAAATGCCACACCAGTGTCTGCGCATTTAAGTATAGTGGTGCATGCATAAGGTCATGTAGGTGGTGCTTCCAGGGTTTTTCATGCACGGTTAGCTTGACTATATGTTTGTGTAGCTTAAAGGAAGTAGACATCAGTTACAATATATCACTGCTGAGGTTACTTTGTCAACTTAAAGTCTATACAACTGGTGTTTATAAGCACCCAGACATTGAAAAAGAGCCCGAGTTTCAATCTCTTTTCTGCACATAAACCTCAGTTATCAGTTACTTACCACCCTAATACCACAAGGACTGAAAAAAGTTACAAACCTCAACATAAGTTTCAACTGAGAAGGTTTTCCATTTCTAATGCATACATCTAGCTCATTACAGTATGTAAATGAACACAAGCATACGTTTAAAACAAAAACAAGGTCGAACGTAGTGAATTAGAACACTTAAACCTGTTATTTTCTGCAATTAAATGAGCTGATATCTTCTCTATTTATGTTATTTTATAAAGCACGCAGTACTTCAGGATCAGGCTACATAGATGAAGTTACTAAAAAATGAACTTATTATTGTAGATAAAATTGCACTTAGTTCTAAGGTAAGCCTGAGGAAATATCGTTTGAAAAGTGTTTGAACTTTGTTTGGTTAATCAACTGAAAGTTTGGCGGGAGCAAATTGCAATGAAGCGGCAAGAGTCCTTAAAACAGGTTCAGTTATAATGGGGCCGATGTTGGTGCTATTGTGATTAGCAACCTAAGGAGTTTTGTGTTAGTTCTTACCTCCTAAAGATTAACTAGAATATGCAAACAGTTTAGCCATTTTTAGTTTTTTTCCATCCTAAATATCAATATTCGTAAGACATGTCAGCGTTTTTATTTAACAACTGTTCTCGAGTTCAGTTGACTGTTCTCTTCTGCCTGAAATCCTAAACTTAGTCTTTGCATCGCTAATGTGTTGATACCGTAACTCGGCCATTGCCACACGGGCATCTTCGATGGAACACCTGGGGCTGCCAATGTTCTCTACATCTCTACTCACACCCATGTAGTACATCGAACAGACTGAGGTTCATTGCAATGCGCTCGAGCCTTATTGAGCCCGTAGATACCACCGTTGTACCGTAAATGCTGAGAGCTGTATCCGTGCCGAAATCTCATGTCGGATACAGAAGGCCTATTTGACATTTTCAAACTTGCGTCATGTAAGCAGCAACAATATCCCACTGTCCATCGAAGGATGAGTATATTGGTAAGAAGCCCGCAGATATATTCACTCCTTGACGTCTTCTAAAGCCTAAATATTCCCACTATGCGTTATCTTCAAATCGTTTTTTCTCTCACATTTGTCTACTTTGATGTCAGTCCTTTTCTATCCACCTGTTCTTTGTATATTACTATGAATCGTGGTAACTCGAACCGATGCACATGTTTGTGAGGTCCTACGTTAATTCCGTTTGACTCTGAATTCTCTTCGGTCACTGACCAACCAGGGGTGATCCAACTTCCCAAGTATGTGAGTGGTCAACGCACTCATGAAGTTCGCTCCCTGTATATAGACAAGCCACTGACGTAAATGTGTCTTGGGATAACGGTTTATATCTAGGTGCTGAAAAGCTCATCCCAAACATCCAGCTTACCACTAGATATTCAAAAGACTGCATCGCGCGGCGTCTTCCCGTAACAATTCATCTGCCTACTCTAATTATAATAAGTCTGCTGTGATGAGGTGGATGTCTGTAAAGTCAAATGACAAGATGGAGGTCTGGATAGTCACATCTGACAAAACTAAGCAATGGGAGTGGTGCACATCGTGGAATACCACTCAACGTATGCAACTCACCTAAATATCCAGCATAAGCTCCGATGCGCCCACAGGTATTCGAGTACAAAGACTTAAGAATGATGAACGTAACACATTTCAGTGAGAGACATTATCATAAGACGTCTCGACCGACGAAGTGAAATCCTATCCTCAGGTAGAGAAATTCAGCTATGGTAAGATGCCATCAAGTGTTCCAAACTTGATGGTTATGATCTGGTCTATGCACCCACAACCGGGTCTCAAAGAATCCTGGTTCACTGTTTTAGGGTTTCACTTAGGTGTCCTATGATCATGAAACCTAGTATTCTTCAGAGTGATGTCTCTGTGGTTACCACAGGACGATTTCTCTCTTTTAAAGCAGAGTGAAGAAAACCAATCAGGAAATCATTTCACTACTTTAGGTGACATTTCAGTCCATCTAATCAGTAATCGACCACCGTATTGGGCAAGCGATCCTGTTGCCGTTCATCATTTCAGGTTAAGAATTGAAAGTTGAACTCTTCGTCGAAATGTTCTGTGCCTCGTTCCAGCTTCCCTCTGTCAGTGAATCGCAGACTATGCTTCAACGCTATTACACAGTCAACCAACTTTTCCATCACAGTTTCCTTGGTCAATTGTTACTTATCACCACCACCTTTTCTATCTCTACCTTCGGCTATCCACTGCAGCTCACGGTAATTGTGTAGACTATTTCAGTTCACATTTGAACCGTGTCCACCAGTCATTGTGCCGAGTTTGCGGGAGTGCGATCACATGCGTTCATTAATTCAGGTGAAGCTTCCGAGATCCACATGTGGTTTCTAACTTTTTCTCTAGTGGTTAGTGTGGGTCTTGAAAATTGTTTTCACAACAAGCTGTAGGTGACACTAAGTTTTCAGAAAGAATAACTTCTCGTTAATTGTTTAGCTGGTTCCTCCTTGAAATTAGCCTCAGCGTCCTTATCACTAAACTCGGAACGAGTTTCCGATTGTTCTATGTCCATCTCGAGTAAACAGGCATATACTCGAACCAGCGCGTGATCACAGTCCAAACACGCGCTCCAGAAATAGTGTTCGTCTTGCAACAGCTAACGTTCAGCGTGAAGTTTCGGCCGGCACACATCACATCGGACGTCTTTATTTCTGGAGTTTGTACCGGCCAGAAACAGTTGTATCAGGGAATCGTCGTTCTTTTCATTAGGTTGGAGTTCGGAAAGTGCATCTTTGCTTTGCTAGACCTACCCACTTATGGATTAAAACCAAGTGCTACAGCAACCGCATGTAAATGCTTGACTTTCAGTAGGACACGTCTTCATAATCTCAGGGAACTTGAGAGCTGACAAGAATATGGATGGAACTGACGCTGAAGGTTACTTGACATGCCTAAAATCTGGTCTTCTTATGTTAGCTGTTCTTAAGTTCTGGTTCGCCAGTGTGTAACTATGGTTCCTAGGATCTTGGACATGTTGAAACGGTCTTTAAGCTAATGTAAGAAAATCCGACCATCAGTAGTGAATAACGAATAACCTCTTGATCAGTTTCCCTGACCTCGAATAAATACGGAAGAAATTCACTGTAGTGAAATGATTACATGTTCCAAACAGGAAGATTAGAGGTAAAAAGGGAATAAAATAACGAATCAATCAACCCAAAGTATTGGGCTTTACACAAGACAAAAACTAATTGGCTATGTATCAGTTTCACTGTTAGTCATTATAAGCAAAAAAATATCCTGACTGCTCAGATATCATTAGTTACCCTAGTTAGTGAAGTTGATACTTCCTCGGTTGTCACGAGAAGACATCTCTGCTTTGCAACCTGGAACAGTTACCAATGTAGTCCAGTCTGACAAGATTACCTCTAATTCCTGTACACTAGGCGGTACCCCTGTAATTTTCTAGCTTCAGAAATTTTGTTGGTGAACGGTCAGTCTTGCTGCTTTCAGGTATGAAACAACCTCAGCTTCAAGGAGTTAAAAAAACCCGACATGTTTGCCGTATTCAGTTACAGACCTAGATGTTAACCAGCAAAAGCATAGTTGTAGGTCTGTTAATCTGTTCTAAGTCTACCTCACCTGTTCTTTGAGGTGGTCAGGGACCCATGCTTTTCAGGGATTGTTTTGCTAACTATCGTCTTCTCGTTACTACCATAATGTGCCGAAATTATGTGTGGGTATCACCTAGCACTGATGACTTCTCCATCTCTTCCGCTTTCACCATTCACCGCTCGCTATTGTTGCAAAGACTCAATTCAGGGTTAAGCTGCTGTCGCTCCTCATTATTATTAGGGTCAACTAGAATGAGTTCTTCCGCATCGACAAACTCTAATAAGGTTGTGGAGTTCCACCGGCTTTTGCTAACCTTTGGGTGTTGGCTACCGTATGTCTTTACTGCTGTTTCTACAGCAGACCAAACATCACACCCGGCTTCATTAGGAGGATAATTACTGTCATGTTCAGATACGCACCTAACGTTTTGATGTCCCAGTTGGCCACACATAGGTTTAACTACTATATGCTTCCCACTCATACTAGGACGCAGACACGTACCTGTGCTAACGTGTGGTCGGGGTCCAAACAAATACTTGTGAAAAGATGGCAGTCGTCTACTGACCTCCAGTGATGAGTTGTTGCAATATGGTCTGTGTTCACTGTTGGTTCGATGATGGCAGATGCCAAGTGAGTGTCCTCCTTTATACTTGAAATTAATACTGACCAGAAACAAGTGGTTGTCAGACCAGAAGCATTGTAAGGGACGATCATCTTTGTCGTTTTATTGGTGTGGGATGCTGTAGATACCTCTCAGATGCCTTCCCGATTGTCTCAGCTTTCCCACTTGAGGGTTAAAGTCACTTGCTACTATGACTGAATGTTATGCCTTTTGTGGCAAAACTGACAGTTTTGGGTATAGCTCTTTTTTTTCGTCGTCCGAAATAGTTGGTGAGCAGATAGGCAGGCACTATATGTAAACATCGATGAGTTTCCGTGTCCTTTTCATTCAGTCAAACAGCATACAAATGGCTATCTACTAGTATCCAGTAGAAGTACGAGCTTTCTACTCTAAAAAGCAGCGCAGTATCTTTGACGAGTCCACAGGGATTAGCCACTAAATCTCCAGCACTCGTAAGGTTCATCAAATTGACAAAATGAGGTCAAGTGAATCATCACACTCCGACCCTGTATGCATATCCCACAAAAGGCAGAAATTCATTTCTGACGTTGCAAGCTCCAATCTGAAATTTGCAGCGTGGTTTTAGTAGACTAGAAATGGTATTTTGATGGCTTTGATTGCTACCTTTGATTGTAGGTATCTAACTTCGGTACCAGAAAATGAAGGAGATAAGGAAGGTGGGTCATGGTCCGTTTGGCGTTTGTATGCCACTACGAGCATTCTAGTCTTTGGTACTTACTGGATACTCGTTTCTGAGAGAAATGGTAGGCTGGTTACGCAGGACAACATAGCCCAAGTGAGATCTGTTTGTTGCAAGTCAAAGCCTTTTGGGAAGCTTGTTTTGACTGAGCTAGAGGACTCATTTGGCAGTACAAAAACCTCAGGACAGAGAGTAGTTTACTATTTTTGGACCGATCTTTTTAACATCAATTTTCCATAAGGAAGGCAGCACCAGCATCATCGCTAGTGATCTACGGGAAAGACTTTTTGCTGTCACTATTTGCGCCATGAGTTACCGTTTCTTTGTCTTAACTGTCCAGCAAGCCTTTGCGGTATGGTAACATTTCAGAGAGAAAATGTTTCCACCAGCGTAACTCGTGTCATTGAGGAATGCAAACCCTAACACTGTGTAGGTGTAACAGCTATCAACCGGAGCCTGGCGGTCTATATTATTATAATTAAACAGGGTTAAAATCAGGGACTTGCTGAGTTCTTAGAACAATTTCCGCAAAAGTCAATTATAAGCCTAAACCTGACGTTTGCTAGATTAAGATCAGACGGTCAAGTGATCTGGTACTGTATCAAAATTTTACTTCTAGATTCCCGATAAGTCTCAATAGTATTGTTATTATCAAAAACCTGGTGTTTATTTTGAAATGTAATGAATTTCGTGATGTGATATTAGAGTTCCCTGTACTGTAAACATTATTCCGAAATATTAAACAAAAATTACAGGTGTTTTGTTGCTCAAGTTGAGATTTACTTAGTTACGCATTTTATTGTAGTAGTTATTTGCGACCACTGGTCTTCGTTATTACTCGTTTCCCAAAACGAATACGATGGGGTGAATAAAAACAATTTTCCAACCATAATGAACTAGATTTTTCATTGTTATAATCGAATTCGGAATCAACAACAACAAATCTTTAATATTATGTCGACTAGTGAAATATCATGGTCGTAAGAATGGTGCGTTCGTCTGAATGCGTTTAACTCGGACATGGTGTTACCTTACCCGTATCCTGTATGTGCCAATTTTGAAATAAGCTGAGCCGATTGGCGTCTTCCAAGTTAAAGTAGTGGACAACGTTCTTTGACAGAAAAAGAACAGATTGAAACCTTAAACATTTGCATATATTAATTTTCATGCAGCCAGTAGGACAGATGAAATTAGGCAGAAAGATCGTAAAATGTGAAGCTGGCAAATCGTGAGGATCTAGATTTCAAGCAATGACTCCTTGGCTTAAGCCCCACTCTACTTCGACCTGGGAAACTGGGTAGCACCACAAGCTCACACAATAAAAACTCTACATCGAAAAAGCATATCGGTTTCAGTTACACTGATAGTTGTTATTGAAACGTTAGGTTTTATAGGTGGGTAAAGAATATTGTCTCTTAAAGAGTATGAAATTTCAAATGTATTAAACGTAACGCAAATAGTCAGATGTCTCTCTAGGTCGAAATATTTTAGTATCGATCCTTCATGGCTTTCATATCCAGAATCCGATCCGAGACACCCGATTCTCTACTCAGAGTTGCGGTTCTGCAGCTTCAAACAAGAGTCGTGTTACTATGAGCCTAAGACTAAATTAGCCTTCTCTATGGTCATCACACTAGGGTTTTGTGCTTGTTAGTCTGAATGCAACTAACCATCAATACTTGTCTAAGTTGCCTGTGTGGTCCCACACTGACTAACTCCTCAGGTCATCTGTTGGTTGGAGTCACTGAATTCCTTCGTATCCTTTAGTACTACCAAAAATGTATCTTGAGCATATAAACTGCTAAACAGTATGATGAATATCAGAAATTCAGGCTCGAGATATATTCAGCGTATAAAGTTGACTCATCTGTGCACCCATGAATAGCTCGGCAAGATAAGTGATTATTTTATACATTTCCTGAGAAATGTCTTTCTAGTAACTGGCGATCCAAATGTTCTAACAAAAATGGAAAGTAGATTCTCACTGAATAGTCATTTCATAGTAATTCATAAGAGTCTAATTCTCAAAACTAGATTGAGAAGGTTCTAAGATCATTTTGATAGGTGGATTGTTAATTTAATTTAGACAAATGTTTATTCGTCCTTTCTCTCTTGCAAATTGACCAATTAGAAATAAATAAGTCCTATGTGTCTTTAAACTTATCTGATCACATTCCAGCCGTTATTTTATTGCTCAGTCAAACTTGCTCTTCAATGATCACTCCTCTTCAGGGCTGGTGTTCAGGCACCAAATTGGTTTCAGACGCTGTGGCAATTTTCCCCTTCTACACCATCAATAACACAAGTTTTAGTATAAACCCGACGAGTGAGCATCAGAAAGTGACTGAAAGTGAGATGTTTTGTGAGGACCAGTCTACTTATTCTCTAATTGAATCGAGTTATTTGAACTTACTAGCTTTAAACTCTCTAACAGCAATTGGCAAGGTAATTTAAGCATATTCACTATTGAGATTATTTTAAATTATTTTAGGAGTTATGTGATTCTCAAGTAATTATCGTAGTTTTTACCAGTGTTTACTGTATGTATTTTTTCCATTCATTAATGAGGTTCTACTTTAAGTCAGTTATTGTGCATGTTACTGATCTTCATGAGCTTTCGATTTCCGACCATTTTGTTGCGGGTCGAAGCTGTCCTCAGTCTGTTGAAGTTTGCGCAGTTAAATAGCTTCTTCGATCTTAAAATTAAGTGTTGTTTTGTACAGTTCCCCTTCTATGAGTGTTCATACAGTAAAAAAATAAGTGCGCTACTGGGTATTTGCTTTTGGTTCTAGATATCGAGTTACTCTATCCAATTGAATTCTTGTTAAAACTGTTATAAGCAGTCACCACCAAATCTATTAATCGATATAATATTGTTTTTTTCTAGAGAGTCCTAACTGAGGTGCCTACTATGAAGGATGTCAATCATTTTGAGTCAAAGAAGGTGAGTCAAGTCGTTACTCTGCATAAAATTGCTGCCATACATTTCGAAATCAATAAATTCCCACAAACTTCCATACTGATCATATACCTACTTCATCAATTCTTTCCATATGAAAGGTGGGGATACAAGATCAAATAAGAGAGAATGGCATTGAAGAATGTAGCAATAAGAGTGGCAATGAACTTCACTGAATTGCTTCTATTCCCACTTTTCATATAAAATGTATGTGTTATTAAACCGTTCGAAATGTATAGCACAAATATACTGAATTTCTCAGATAAAATACTCGTAATTAAGTCATCTGAATTAATGAGGACATGTGATTCGAATCTATTTTTATTATGTTCCAGGCGCGATTAGATAGCAATACTTCAAATGCCGTACCTGAATCGTGTGTTCTCCATGTTCGTGGTCTGCCACCGGATATTACTGAACATGAAGTTACGATTTTAGCTATACCATTTGGTTCAATTGCGAATATGATACTAACCAAGAAAAATTGTCAGGTATGCAAATAACGCTATTCATTTACCAACATTTCCTTGCAATTTTGTTTATTCGAACTTAGACATCTTAAGGTTATGAATTCTAGTATTCTGTAATTCATGCTAGTTATTTCTTATGGATATTTTTTGCGGACAAATTCAAGTACTGTGAAGCTTATATTTATTACTATTTACAACATATTAGAAAATAAACTGTACCATTTGTTAGGAACACTAAAGTTCAGAAAACTTGACAGATCACATAAGGTTGTAATAAAAAATGAACACAAAGCACTTGTTTAAAAAGGGTGACTACGCACTTGTATATGGTGACCAGCTTTTTCCAGTTGTTTGATGGCTAATTAATTATGAGACTAACCTGATTCTAAGAAAATATAGAGGTACAAGAGGGTAAGGATACTCAGTTGAACTGATTACTTCGTGATTGCTCGTGCATATTTCTCAAGATACTCCTGCTGAGTATAGAAACCAGGCTGCAGATGATTGTTCACTGTTGTTTTTTGAAACAATTGTCGTATGCATTCATCATTGTTTCTTCTGCTTTGATTTTTGATGGTTGGAACTAATTTTATAAGAATTTGTTATAGGAAGACTGGAATATAGAACCCATGTTACACACTAACCAGTAGTTACTACTCAACTAACTCGTGATTATCGTAATTTAGATATTTGGCGTTTGTGTGATTGAGTTTACAAGGCTTCCGACTACATACAGATTTCGCTCTTCTCTGTAAATAGTTTCAAGGTAGACAAGAAATAAAGCATCAGTTCACAGTCCTTTGAAAACCTCATTTCACCATAACCTGTAGTATATCTAAATTTATAGAATCAAACTTGGTTACCGAACTAAGTTATCGTTAGTACCATGTTCTAAAAGTAACCCCAATAACGAATATGCCATTGTCTTAGAATTGATTGCCAAATAATATTCTATTGAACACGTTATTTCCTTCAGGAACTCATAGAATTTAGGGCAAACAATATGTAACCTAAAAATTGTTACGTGCACAATTGTTAACTGCTAAACTAATTACTTGGAAAGAAATGTTATTTTTGTCTCGATAGGAGTGAAGTGTCATCATTTAGTTGTAAAACATAGGAAAGGTAAAATTCCATGATAACACATTGCCTTCCTTTTTTAGTAACCACTGTTTTAAGAGACACCTAAAATGCTGTACTTAATTTATTGCACGTTTTTTTAATGAATTCTGTTACAGGCTCTTATTGAAATGGATACATTGGAATCGGCTGAATCCATGTTTGGTTACTACACAACTGTATGCCCCCCAAAACTACGTGGCAAGTATCCTGTGGAAATTCAATTTAGCAGATACGCTTCTCTCAGCAACTCGAATACTAATAATGCAACTGTGTCCGCTATCGAGGAAGCTAATAAACAGTTTGCAAAATTTCGTTCCGAAAACGAAGAATCTCCTAAAACTGTGTTGCATATTCAAGTGGAAAGATTATTCTCACCCACAGAGATCGGTTACTTGCCATTCTTTCTTGTATGTGTTTATTTTTCAAGTTACAATATGCTAATTATTATTTATACTGCATTGTCATATCTAATAAGTATGGCGATATGTTTGTTGTAGATCCGTTCTTCACTTCGAATCTTTTCGTTGTGATTTTTACTGTCATGTGTAATGAAGTGACTAGTATTTAAAGTCAGTTCATCTTAGAATAGGTTTGTGTAACCAATTCACGAAATGAAATAATGACTGGCATACATCAAAATTACCCGATGAGTACACTTATTGTCGGATCCTTAAAGCGATAAATTCGAAAAAGGGTAGACTTTGCCTTGAGGGTAGACCGAAAGAAATGTTATTGATATGACCCGTATCTAATCTCCGTATATCAGTCACACTATGAGGCTACTATACGGATTAATTGGTATCTCGAGTTTTTTTTTCGCATACTAGTATCCTCGTCTCTACAATAATTTTTGAATTTTATTTTCTAAGCGCTACTCAATAGGAAGGTTTGACTTGTTGTTAAGTTGCCCACTCATAAAAGGAACGTATATGTTAGTTACCAACCCTTTATTGGTATAAAATATACTATAAGAAGGCATCTTCCATTTACGAAAATCGTTAGAACGTCACGTAGTTCGGTAAACGGTGGCGTATCTTTGACTATGCTTCCAAATTTATGGAAGCCGTAGTGATTAAACCTGTGACTTGTTGTCCAGTGTATGAACTCGACATCGGTTTAGATTGAAGTGTAGGGTAGGATATATGCTTGTAATATTAAAAAGGCATCGTATCACATAGAATCCAATAGAAATTTCACTTATAGTATTTACGTGTGTTATCAGTCTTTTTTTATCGCTTGTGGAAGCATAAGTCAGCTAACCGATAATTTCTCAATAATTTATGCTATCCTTTATTGAATGAAATGATTAAGTAGTTGACAATGTTATATTATAAGCGGTTGGACTTTAAGTTGATCTAGATGTCATTTATTCACGTCTATCTTCTAAGCTTACATTGAATTCAATGTTATTTCTACATGAATATTTAATTACATATGTCAATGTGATTGTGAATAGTTTGTCACAGAAAAGTACACGTGGAATGGGTAACTAATTAGAACGAATGTGTATTATTTATTTTCTGAAAGAGACATTAAATTTCTTACACAACTCATGCGATAAATAATGATTATCAATTCGACTATCTGAGATAGCCGTGGTTTGGGGGACTAGTGTTGATAGTGGGTGATGATTGAAAGTACAATGAAAATTTGGACCACGGGGGATTTGAACTAGTGGGTATCCTGTCCGGTGCTTTACCAACTGAGCTACGAGGCCCGACCGATCAGATTTGTATTTTGCTTCAACCACCAAGGATTTTGTTCGACTACCGTGTGAATTCGTGACACGTTACTACCGCTTGACCGTACTCATACTGACTCACCAGTCAGGATTTCTCATCCGAATCCAAAATCTAACTGAATTGGAGAGGAGGAACATCATATTGGTCGGTTGGCAGGGTATCGGGCAGGAAATCCAGTGGTCGCTGGTCCGAGTCCTGCTGTTGACCAAATTCTGCCAAACTACGACTATCTTAGTCTAAATAATAACTAATATGATGCTCCCCCTCTCCAATTCAGTTAGATTCTGGATTAGGATGAGATGTCCTGACTGGTCAGTCAGTGCAAGTAAGACCAGGCGGTAGTAATGTGTGACGAATTTACGCGGTAGTTGGACAAAACCGTTGGTGATTGAAGTGAAACAAACCTGGTCATCACTCGGGCTCCGCACCCTAGTTAGTAGAGCACTGGACAGGAAACCCGGCGGTCGCTGGTTCGAGTCCACCCGTGGTCCAAATTTTCATTTCACCTTCAATCATCCAGTATATGTAAAGACGAAATCCATACTATAAGTTTCAGGTAACTAAGTAATTTCATTCTACCGAAGATAATCCATTTCACGAGACCTGTCTCAAGTAGTGCATCCACTCTTAATTTCAATTCGCCTTCAACACCATTCCGTTTACGGCTCAATTTTTCTACATCAATGAAAATTTAATTCATTTGTTCATCATAAGTAAATTACCAATGACAAGTTTCCACATAGATCAGTCTTTATTTTGCTCGAAAAATTACCAAAATAGAAACTTATCTTTGCGTAAGCTTGTCATTAGAAATTTACCTATAATACTCTTATTTTTCTGTTGTATATCATGCTTATAGAGACTAAATATTTCTAAAACTTCCATTTCATTTTGATGATACGACAGCATTTCGTATCCGATCTATCTTTAAACTATGTTTCTTTTATTTTAACCCAATATGGCTGTGATGTCATTGTTAAAGTATATCTTAAAATTATGCTAAACCGCCTTTGTAAAACATTATTGCCAGTTGATTTTTGTGCTTGAATGTAATAGGAAAAGCAATTGAAGCAGACTAATATGAGCTGATCTTTACTTCATGCATTTTCTTTGTGTGCTTACTACATGGTGAAGATCAAACTGTATACACTACAATAAAAATCCACATACCTTCATCTAGCTGACATAAGAACAACCGCGGGAACAGGAAGAAGCGTAGTTTAAGAATAACGTAAAGCAGTTACAGAGTGAATTGTGAGGACGTTAGCTAGTTTTAGCGTGGTTAGGTAAATATTTTCGGAATAAATGGAAACAACGGTTAAATAGGTTTGGAAAGTTATTACATGACTATGAGAAGTTCACAACAGCTCGAAAATTGGGTTGAACAGTGTTTCATGCATTTAGTTCCTTTATGAACTTGATTAACGCAACAAGGACATCCGTTTGTAGGATTGAATTACTTCATAGAACTTTTTTCAGCCGTATAAAACCTGAATATATAGATAAATAGTCGCCACAACAAATGTTGGCACACCTCATGTGGAGCGTTCTAAGATACCGGTTAATGTTTTAAAGAACAGGAAAACAGTGATTCAGGTCACAAAAAAAGTTCAAGTGGTAAATTCAGTCAAACTATAAGGCAAGTTAGAGAGATAAGATTGGAAATAAGTAAATGTTTCGTAATCATGTGAAGATAATACGTTAACAAAATGACAAGTCTTCGAGACAGAGCTTGTAATGATAGCAAATACAAGTCAGCATGAATAAGCAAAGTATAAATGTATTAGAAATATCTTGGGGAAGATTAAAGAGCGAAAAGTCGGTCATTACCAGGGTAGTAATAAATTGGTATCTGTCATCTCCTAAACATAGTTGCAGTTGGTCTCGTCGGATGGTAGTGGCTTCCACAATTCGAAGTAGGAACTAGGTCTTTCGTCTGTTGACTACTATGCGGTGCTTCGTCCCTTCCACTTGATATCCTGTGCTGCATAAGTGACGAGCTAATTCAATGTTGAATGAGGATGAACCTCAGAAGTGGACTGGGATTTCTGGTTGACAATGACCCCTCTGTTCTTCCTGCGTAACTGCTACCCCATGTACATGTGAATTGATAAATACAGTTGGAGTTGACACAGTAATTTGGATTGTATAATTGCATACAGCTGGATGGGTCCTAGAGAGTGCAATTCTAATTTGTCTGTCAATTCTCCTCACAATATCATCTGCTTTGAAAGCCAAAGTAAGAAACACTGGTTTCTTTTCAACAGTAATGCATCCACCCCACTCTCATCTTACTTTTGTAGCACCTCTGAATGAACATCGGATAACCATTACTCTGTAGACATCGTTCCACTAGTTGAGATTTTTCTTGAACTATTTCTTGTGACATAATCTCTCTCACTAAACCTCTCTAGTAACCGATTGGAAGAAGCTGTTGAAGTTTTAATACTGACCCCTCCATGTAGTCTTGCGATGAATGCTCCTCTCTGTTGTTTCTTCTTCATTACGTCGCAAACATAAGTTGAGAAAATTCAACCGCTGCTTCTTTTCACGTTCCATCGTAGACTTAGTGCTATGACGTACATTGTTGAAATGTTGAAGCAGATCCCTTGCTTGTTCAGCCTTCTCACAGATAGTAAAGTTTTCATCAATGTATCTTAAATAAAGCATGGTTTAATCGATTGCAGGTTTTAGGGTGATGTTTTCTGAGTATGACAGGAAAATATCTTCCATTACCGGTCCTATTTTTGATTTCATTTATTTTTGCTTGTATGTACATTAATGGTATGCGAGATCTTCTGAGTTCACCGTGGGTTTCACTACCAATCACTTTTGTTTTGAGTTCTTTGGTGATTCCCTTTTTAATTGTTTCTGTCGTATCTTTATCATAACCATCCGTTCTGAATCGTGCAGGACCATCCAGCGTTAGTTTCATCTTATCGATATGTTCTTTCTTACTGATTACAACCGCACCGGAGCCGTTTGAACAATGTTAGTTTTTCAGGTGACTAAAGTGCCGTTTGACAGAACAAATGATTAAGCCTCGAAAATAACTGAATCAACATTTTAGATATGTTTTTGGTAATTTGTATTCACCAAACCAGTAAGAGAATGACAAGTGTGTCGTTTTAAATTCATAAACTACGCTTAAGGTCACTTGTGTGCAAACACTTCCGCTACATGAGGGCAGATAGCAGGAATTTTCTGACAAAAATTATGACTACATTACAACTTTTCCCTAGGTTAAGCTGACTCATTCCAACCTCCGCCACATTAGGGGATTTAGGTGGCTACAACGGCACTTGCATGCATATTAAATGATAATCCGATCAACCATTGAAATCTTACAGAAAAAGTGGTCACGCTTCGGGATAAAAACGTATCTAGTTGGTCGTATAATACGTCATGCAAAATTGTTGATTAGGATTTATTTTATATGATGATTGATCTTTATTTTCAATACCTCTCCAAATAGTATTCAAAACTGATATTGAAAAGAACGTTCCTGTCGTAGAATTTAGAAAAAATAGTTTAGTTGCAGCTTTTATCACTCGTTTTTCGAATTTCTTCCTACAACTTTGTTTAACTCTTTTTGAGTCTATTTCATCTATAAACTTTGAACATTTCTGATAGGATGTTAATAGATACATGCTTAACCACTGAGATCTTATTGTAATGAGCGGAAAAGCAGTCTTACAACCATTAGTTAGAATTCACTGACTAGGGAAACTGTTATCCCTGATTGACTATTTATTGTCTGATATATTGTTCATGCTTTCGATCTCAGTCAAACATTTTACAAATACGTGACTGTTTTATTACATTATTCAATATGGATCTGATTTACTAAACATATACAGCAGTCGGTAAGACAGTAATATGACCTTCTGATATTCATTTAGTTCAACCTTGGTGATAGTCACCGCTCAGTTATAATGAGTTGACAGTATCACAGTCGCGAGGTAGAACCACCCAGCCTCTAGCGTATCGTTAACTGGACGTAAAGGAGGTGATTTCGTCCCACACAAATTATGGTTATGACACTTCTAGTCTTGTGTTGCTGGATAACTCATGTTTTTTATGTTTTCACCCTCAATATGCTTTTATAGTGATTTTTGATAAATTCTTCCTGGTTATATACTAGCCTTGCATAAAAAAATTAATTTCAGATTCATAAACAGATAAAGAAAGATAATAGTTCTTAAAGTTACATGCTTTTCTAGTTATATGTTACATCCTTATATCTTTGAATATATTCAAGATGTAATTTAGACAAAAAAAAGCTGTGGATTGAACCTATACTTTAAACTGTTCAGTTTCAGTATGGAATCAGTCAACTGATAACACAGTTATACATAGTAAGACTTATGGAGAATCTTTAAACAATTTATTCAATTTTAAGTTGTTATCCATAGTAGACTGACATCAGTTGGAAGAACAAAGGAAACCTGGGAGTACTGTACAGCTGTTTCGTCCTAGTATGGGTCGTGGGTGCGCACTGCTGAGGAGTCCCATACTAGGATGAAGCAGCTGTCCAGTGCTCCCAGGTTTCCTTTGTTCTTCCAACTGATGTCAGTCTACTATGAATAACAACTTGAAATATTTCCAAATCTCCACAACTCCCTCAAAAAATTATTCAATTTATGATCTACCATTCTGTTTGTGTCGTGTAGCCACATTCTAATGATTTGAATACTTCGGTTCGTTGAAATGAACCACTGAATGAACACTTGGGAGCTGGTTCGTCCTAGTATGGGACTCAGCTGTAGGCATTTACGACTCTGTCATGAATCAAACTCAGGACCTTCAGGTCTCGCAGAGAACGTGTCAGCCACTGAGTTGGGGTCCAGTGGTTTGCAGTTTCCTACTTCTGTCAATTAGCAATATAGGGCTACTTTCCATCAATATTTATTGTCATTTGTTTTGAGTGAACCTTAAAGTTATAAATAATGGTAAAATTCAGTGACAGAATTTCGGTTCAGTTTACCAATCACTTTTCATATCAATAACCTTGTTTTTAGATTTATGTTTAGAGTGTTTCGTATGCAAATGCGAATGAAATAAAGATTCGTAATGGTACAACCGCTTACATCATTTTACAGCAGCACAAGCCTTAGTAAAAGAAACCAAGCAGTATAGCGAACACACCAACTGTACAAGTCTCACGTTATCGAGGTAAATCAAGGTAAATATCAGGTTTAATTATCTTTTTAATAGGTAGATAGCCTTAGTTTATCGCACTACATCTAATAAAAACCAGACTTATTTCGATCGTGTATCATCACGTATTTACATGAAGATCATGTGATTGATATTACTCGATAACAAATGTTGTCCTAAACGTTTTAGGGTATCACATATTTAACAATATTCATTCACACCTTTGTTAATTATAAAATGCTTGTGTTTTGTGCACATGTGTGGCCTTCAAGGCTATTAATTATGATGCACGGTATGACATCTTTATCACTGAGGCTGGGCTTCTGACCACTAAGATTTTACTTTGAGTTATACTGAGTTTTCGAATAACTGACTTCGAGTAAGCCATCTATAATTTAAATATTCCCGTTGTGATAATAAGAAGAGAGAGTTCGAAGCGAATACGTATTCTTGGTAAATTCTTGTCAGGCTTTACATTTACATTTACAAATTATTCAGCAGTCAGCTGATGACAACATGGCTAAATTAATTTGGGTACGACGATGGCCTGCTTGGGCTACTAAATTTATCCACCGAAGATTTTTCATGAAATTCTTTCCTTACATTTTATATCGTCTGAACGTTTCGTATACTATTGCTTATTTTTAAACTGTTCCCAACTCTCTGTTTCTCGAGTCAGTAACAAAGCAGAGAAAAAATGTTACGTCATATGGAATTTTCGGTGCAAAAAAGTTCATATTTCTATCCGTCAGATGCTTAGCTTGAATTGCAGATATTTTTACCGTCTGAATGAACCCCTGCCACCAAAATTACGCTTGCATTTCTGTTGATTCTTCATTATGGACCGTATGCCCACCCAGAACCAGCTGACTATTTCATATTATTGCCCACACTAGTGTTATTATTAACATAATTCCGATGCGATAACTATTTCGTCTGAAAGTACTGTTCTGGAAGTGAATTTGTTGAAAAATTACATACTGAGAATTCCATACTGTCATACATATTGTTTGGAATAAAGTGATCATTATTATTAATAATATTATTAGCTAATAGTAAAGATGATAATCACAAAACAAAATCTCGGAAAGTTTATGTATTCCCAGTAGTTAACGATTATAGACTTGTGAATGAATTGTGTGTGTGCAGGGATAGAGGGAAATAAAATTACTGTCGCGTAGCGATTAGATAATAAAATGTTAAAATTCCTGATCAATTATGAAGCCAAAGGCGAAAAACAAAGTGATAATGGTAAGAGCACAATCAGAGATATTTACATTTATCCAGGTGACCGAGAAGGAAATTATTGTAGTTGTATCATGGTTGAATCTTAAGGCCTTGAGTGGGAAAGGGAACTAACAAACATCTGAATACATAAATTAGGTTTGAAAATTTTAATTGCTATATCTTCTCTAATGCCAAGCAATCGGAGGCGCACAAATGTAGGGTTTTGTAATGGGACTTTGTAAGTAATAGTAAATGCTGAGGTTTTATCAATCTTATGCTCAGTATCTACTAGATAGGCGACTATTAAGCTTTTGATAGATTTTACTGTTCCTTTGCCTAACGACACTGGACAGTTTTCAATCAAGCGGTGATCGGCTTGCTGAGTCATCCTACCTGTGTAACCATCTCCATAAGAGGAGTTAGATTTATAAATGCATATAGTTGTGGCCACACTTGAAAAACTATCTATCCTTCAACGATAGTAGCATCATAGAGCGAGTAGTAAATTTCAAACAGCGTGGCTACAAAGAAGGTTTTTTGTATCAGATTTCTGAGTTTCAGTGTCAGTGTTTTTGTAGCTTCATCTCCTTTGAACGCTAAGGTTAGATATAACCGTTTCTTCGGTACCATTTAAAGACACTTTTCTCCGACTGTTTTCTTTTTAACAGTCTTTAATGACTTTTCAGAATAACCATCCTCGTATAAGTTCTCCGTTATTCTTAATTCATCGTTCAAAGTATTAGCTGTGTAAATCCTACCTGCTCGAAACACCAGTGTACGGATTCAATTCCTTTTGTACATAAGAGGGACGAATGATCGAAAATGTGTATACTAACCAGTCTATGAAGCTCAGTGATGCTTTTGAAGTGAAGATAGGAGTGAAACAAGGCTGCCTACTACCACCCATGATATTCCTGATTGTAGTGGACTGGATCATGCAACAAACTGTGAGGAGCGAGAAGAGGGGCAAATTCTCGCTGGACCGTGGAAAAGAACCTAGAAGACTTGGATTTCGCCGATGACTTGTGTCTGATGTCACACAAACTTGAAGATCTACAGGCGAAAACTAACAAGTTGACAGGAGAGGCAGGGCAGCGAAGATGGGACTTCAAGTGAATATAGAGAAGACAGAGGTGATGAAGATACCCAACCACCACCAACAAACTCCAATCACCGTCAACGGGAGAGACTTAAAGGAAGTAGCCTCCTTCACTTATCTAGGAAGCATTGTTTCAACTACAAACGGCACAGAAGAGGATGTCAAAGCCAGAATCAGAAAAGCAAGACACGAGTTCATTAGCCTGAGACCAGTGTGGAGATCTTCTGCACTCAGCATGTGGAACAAGATTCGGATTTTCAATACCAACGTCAAATCAGTGCTTCTGTATGGTTCAGAGACTTGGAGCGTTACGAAAGGCATTTCCAACAAACTACAGACATTCATTAACAACTGCCTACGCTGGCTCGTTACTGAAAATCAGATGGCCCGAAAGAACAAGCAACAAGGAACTGTAGGAACGAACCAAGCAAGAAGCTATCGCTCAACAAATATGCAGAAGGAAGTGGAGATGGATTAGGCTTACATTGAAAAGGCCGACTAGGGACATCACGCGCCAGGTCAGTTACTCGAGGGGAACCAAGATGGGAAGCGACGAGTTGGGCGTCCGAGGGTGACATGGAGGAGATCGTGCGAGGAGGAAATGAGAGTTTGTGGGCTGTCGTGGAGCCAGGCAGAGAAGATTTCAGAGAACAGAGCACATTGGAGACGTGCTACTGAAGCCCTATGTTCCATTAGGAACCCAAGGGACAAATAATAATAATAATAAGACCAACCTATGGTTTCTTACGATAAATACTGCGTCTAACACTCCCTTCTGTTCGTCTTGATAGCAAAACATTTAGAAATGGCAGACATATGTCTTTCTCTGTTTCATTCGATTTTTGGATGAGCGCTGTTGAATGAATAGAGAGGAATGTCAGGATTAGTATCATTTTCGTACAGAATGAAAGTGTCATCCATATATCTACAACATAAGGACAGTTTGTCCATCATGCTATGCAGTGGTCCACTTTGGAATTTCGACATTAACATGTCGGCTAGAAGAGGATCTAATGGTGAACCCACTGCCACACCTTCTATCTGACGGAAAACCCTTTGTTAAACTGAAATTGTACATTCATCGTACCACGAAGGAGCAGCTGTTGTAGGGCTGCAAGCGGTATATATACCTCGATCTTTTTATCTAGCAGTGAACTAGAAACGAAATCAATTATATCCAGGAGAGGAACATTGGTAAACAAGGAAGTAACATCCATAAAAATCGCTGCTTCCTTACAGGTATTCTTGTCTTCGACTTTTGAAATAAATTCAAAAGTATTCTTTGAGCTATATTTAGCTATCTTATGTTGTGGCAGTTTCAGTATATCTTCTACCTGTCTTGCTACTTCACGATAAGATGAATTGGACATATCTAAGATAAGGAGTACGGGTACATTAGGTTTATGGATTTTAGGCAATCTATACATCCTTGGTATGTTAGTACCAACTGGCTAGATTCTTTCGAAAGTGTTTGATGAGATTATGCCACTGGTTAATAGTGTCTTCAATATTTTTAAAAATTTCTTTTATATTTTCTTAGTATAGTCTGGCCTGTTTACCGATTTTTGTGGTATCTTCGAGGATGCTACTCATTTTATGATTATAGTCGTCCTTATTCAAGAGTACGACTCTAGTTCCTATGTCCGGTCTCGTTATAAGTATACTGTAGTTAGAGTGCATTTTCCTCAATGCTTTGCAATGAGCCTTACTAAGTATACTCCTGTCGTTGAACTTTCCTGACTGGTACAACTCTCCACTAGGGAGGATTTTAACTCTTCCTCTTTCACAGGAGACGATGGGACTAAATCACTGGTCTGACTAGAGATTTTCAAACTGGTTCAGTTTCGATTCTTATGGGACGAAATTTTGGTCCTAGTGATAAAACCTCTAGGTCTAATGAAGTGAGGGGAACAGCAGAAAAAACTGTGGACGCACCTCTTGGGATTGGTAGGAGATAGACATTGTGGTGTTAGCTTATCCAAACTACTCATTAAACAAATATCTTGTTTTTCTGCCCGTTTATCAATAAACTCCCAAACATAATTATCGAACATCAAGCGTAAATTATCTGTGAGGTGATCCATTGAACTCTGACGTTGGGACGCACTTCTTTCCAGCTCAGAATGTTTGGGTTCAGTAGAGTCAACTTGGTTCAGTGTTTTGATGTAAGGTCTAATTTTCCATCTTCGAAAGATTTCCAGAAGACACTAGAACAACGATAGCGTTGCATGCATGATTTTCAAAACTATACGAGTGCATTTGCTCAGTGAGCCTAGTATTAAACTTTAAGGATTCATTAAGTTATCATTTTATGTTCTCATTACTTGGCAGAATGCATGTTAACCTCGCCTGGATAACTAGTTCACTAGTTACTAGTCGGTCCTAAGCCCGAATAAAGAGGGAAGGTTGGGCATAGGGTTAGCAACTCTACCCCTGAAAGCCAATTCAATCGTTAAAGAAACTTCAAAGCACAGATGAAATATAAAATCAGACTTATTCATAGGTGGCATCGGAGAGACAAAATGACACGGGTTGGTGAAAGCCTCCGGGAAGCTAATTCGCCGATGTATCTTCGCTTTTCTCGACGAAAGCGAAAGTAATCATGGGAACATGGAATGTCCACACTATGTTTGAACCTACCAAGGCTGCCCAGATTGCAAAACAAATGAGAAGATACAGCATAGAAGTGCTTGGAATCTGCGAGGAATCTGCAGATGGAATGGAAGTAGACTCTCCCAACTGTCAACTGGAGAGTCAATAATCTACTCCGATATTGTCACCCAAACGACAACCACCAGCACACTGAGTTTTGGAGTGGTTATCATCATGTCCCCAACAGCATCAAAGGCTCTCACTCATGCAGTGGGAACCAATCTTCTCCATGATCAGGATCATGACAGCAAGGTTCAACTCAAAAGGAAGGAAAGTCACAACCATTCAATGCTACGCTACGCACCTACAAACAAAGCAGATCAAGAAAAGGAGGAGGACAAGACTCAAACCTAGATGGCGATGGTGACATCAAAATTCTAATGGGTGGGGTGACATGAATGCCAAACTGGGAGTGAACGACACAAGAAGAGAACTCATCATGGGTTGAGAAACACTCGGTTAACTGAATGAGAACGGAGAACTGTTTGCAGACTTCTGCACATTTAATGACTTGGTGATTGGAGGCAGTGTGTACAAACACAAAGATATTCACAAGGCAGTGACATGGATTTCACAAGACAACAGGACACACTACACTAAAAATCAGATCGACTTCATTTCAATATGAAGAAAGTGGAGACGCAGCCTACTGGACACAAGATCAGATCAAGAAGGGGAGCAGATGTAGGTTCACACACACTACTCACTCACTATCTAGTGCAGGGAACCTGCATTCGAAATCAAGTTGAAACAATCTGCTGATGATAGACCACAGTTCAAGTTGAACACTCAGAACAGGAACTGAACTGAAGGATGAAACTACAAGGGACATCTTCAGGTCAGTCGGTGATTAGGAGAAAATGGCAGACATTAGGCAACATCCCGGAGGAAAGCTGCGTGGAAGAACACTGGAACTCTTTGAAAGGGGTGTGGAAGGAAACCTGCATAACCGTGTTAGGAAGGAAGAAGAAGAGACAAGACAAGTAATAGATCTCGACGGACACACGGAAGCTGATAGAGAAGGGAGAGGAAGATGGTGGTGGTAAAGCAGAAGATAAACTAGTGCAATGCCAGTATGAACAACGAAAAGAGGAAACGAATACAACTTATAAAACACTACAATGGACAGTTAGGTGAAAAAGAGTGCACGCAAAAACAAAAGACATTTACACGACACTGAGAAGTGAAGCAGAACAGGCTGCTGTTAGGAGAGACAAAGACCTGACAACACTCCATCAAATAACTAAGTTACTATCTGGGAGGTAGAGATCAACACATATGAAACCAATGAAAAATAGTGAAGGAAAGCTAATTACCAAAGAGGAGAAACAAAGGAAACAATGAACCTACCACTTCAGAAAACTCTTGAATCGACCATCACCACTACCTGCAACTCGCCCATAAATACCACCAGCAACCGTAGAATTATCAGTGAACACAAGCCCTCCGATAAAAGCAGAAGTGAAGTCCTGAACGCCAAAGGTTGTTGAAATCCGGGAAAACAGCAGATGGAATTCCTCCAGAACAAACGCAGAGACAACAGCGGACATGCTCACACCACTACTGCAGAAGGTTTGCAAGGAAGGAAGTAAAGGTACCTGCCGATTAACCAAAAAAAGGGCTACCTTGTCAAACTCCCAAAGAAGGGAGACCCAAGTCTTTGTAAGAACTGGCACCAAGCATCATCCTGGAGAGACTAAAAGATACGCTGGATTCAAAATTGCGTTCGGAACAGGTTGGCTTCAGGAAAAACAAATCATATGAGGATCAAATCTCAACGCTACACTACGCAACATCATGAAACCGAGCACAGAATAGCAGTCAACTGTATCTTTATCTCAACTTCATCGATTTCGAAAAGGCTTTCGACAGCGTCGACTGAGAAGTAATTTGACAGGCAGCTGCTTCAACACTACAGTCTTGGTGCCAAAAACCTTTATCAACCTCATTCAACAGCTATACGCTGTGTGATGCTATATGCCAAGTGATTCACAATGGAAAGCTCAGTTCACTGATGCCTTGAAGTGAAGACAGAAGTAAAACAAGGTTGCCGTCTACAATCCCCCATGATCTTCCTGAGTGTGGTCGACTGGAGTGGAGTGGACTGGACTGGATCGTGCAACAAACTGTGAGGAGCGAGAAGATGGGAAAACTCTCCCTGGACCGATGAAAACACCCCGGAAGAAGATTTGGATTTCGCCGATGATGAGTTATGTCTAATGTCTTGTCGCACAAACTCAAAGATCTACAGACGAAAACTAACAAGTTGACAGAAGAGGCAGGACACCAAAGATGGGACTTCAAGTGGACGTAGAGAAGGCAGAGGTGATGAAGATACCCAACCAACAACAACATTAATAACAAGCACCAATCACCATCAACGGGAGAAACCTAAAGGACGTAGTCTCATTCACCTATCTCTACCTAGGCAAGGCAGCTTCGCTTCGACTACAGGCAGTGGCTTCACAGATGAGGACGTCAAAGCCAGGATAGAAAAGACAGCAAGACAAGCCTTCACCAACCAGAAACACTCAGTGTGGAGATCTACCGCACTTCACTCCACTCCACTCCACTCCACTCAGCATAAAGCGCGAACAACATCCGGATTTCAAACACTAATTCAGTCAAGTCAGTCAGTGCTTCTATGTGGTGAGTGAGAGACTTGGCGTGTCACAAAATGCATTTCCAACAAACTGCAGACATTCATCAACAGGTGCCAACTACGATCACTCGAAACTGAAGATCAGATGGCCAGAGTAACAAGAATAAGCAACAAGGAACTCTGGCTGGCTGGCTGGCTGGCTGGCTGGCTGGCTGGCTGGCAACGAACCAATCAAGAACCTATCACCCACCAAATACACAGAAGAGAGTGGAGATGGATTGGATTAGATTAGATTAGATATACACAAATAAGACCGATTGGGGACATCACGCGTCAGGTCGTCAAGTGGAACTTGAATGGGAAACGACTGGTTGGGCATCCGATGGTGACAAGGAGGAGATTGTGTGAGGAAGAAATGTAAGCTTCTGGGCAGTTGTGGAGCTAGGTTGAAGAGACTTCAGAGAACAGAGTGAAATGGCGACGTAGTACTGAAGCCCTATGTTCCACTAGGAACCCAAGGGACAAATAATAAAAAAATAATAATAGAATAAATGTTTCCAGGATCTTTGGCCTACGCTTTACAATTTTAAGACCATGAACGCGATCACTTAATAGTCATTGTTAAGCACAAAGAAGATTATGGGTATAACAAGAGAACGAATGAACAGGTGGATTTGAATGCAGAGGGTATGCTGACTTCCTTTGAGACCGATTACATACAGTAAACTGTGATCTAAGTCTACACGATTGAAAATTGGTACATGGATACCTGCGCGGTTTACAATGCACACAGATAAAAATTTTAAGAGGAGATCCATTATCAACGGAATAAAAACCATGCAAATACTACAACGAAATGGGTTAAGCTTTATGTAAGGGATGTAAAAGATGACTGATAGTGGTGATACTAGGAATAGTAAAGTGACAATAGTAGAATCGAGATATTTTGTTTAATTATAATTTTAAGGTGATTAAGTGAGAGTGAAATGAAGAATAAAGAATGGAGAGTTAACAATATATCTATACGACAACTAGAATTATAATAGTCATTTGCTCCGCTATGGAAGACAGAAAGATAGAATATATTCTTTCTGAATATATAAATATGATTTCCTTTTTATTAATTTCCATGACTTCTACCATGGATAACCGATATAACCGTGTGCTCTTCAGAAGATTATTTAGTACTCGACATATTACTGATGAAGTATAACCTAATTTCATTTGACGTTCACTATCCACTAATCCACCTGTGACTCCTTTTTCGAGTTGACCTATTACTTGTTCATGGACACTAAAGTCGTCTTAAAGGACGATCTATGTAAATAGCCCAAAGGAACAGTTGAATTCATATGTGTACATTAAATTAGTTATCATAGATAATTTATTCTCAATACAAATTTTCAGTACTGATCTGTTCCAAAAGTTAGTAGCTTGTGTCCTCAGTAACAGTTTCTTATTAACTATTTTTCAATAGCAGAATTGAAACAGTTAACTATGAACAAATGACTAATTTTCGTTCATTACTACTCTGAGTTTATTCACGAAGTGTTATATCCATGAGTTATAACATACTCTGATATTGTAATAATCTATATAGTGAATATCTATTAATATTGCTTCTATAAATCGCATTAAGGCGTTGAAAGCTTGTATGATATTACTTGCTTAGGCCAAATAGAAACGAGTGTACCTGATTTCATGGAGTTGTTATATGCATCGTAAAAAGCTTGTTCTCATCTAGCATAATCCTACTTGGAGGTCAAGAACCAAATGAAATTCAACTAAACCTAAGCTCAGTATATCAATGCTATTCGTCAAATCTGTCGTCCAAATGCTGTGCTATTTCTTTTTCTGCTTACTTATTATTTGTCAGTACTATCATTTTAATTACAATCTTTACTTTTTCTCTTCTTTCTACACTTTTCAATTTCCAACTCACAGTTACTGATTATATTCTTTGGTACATTGGAAATATTATTGTTGACTTCATTCACGTGATTTTGCAGACATTATGTTGAAAATCTTATTTGATAGAAAAAAATAAGTTTGTAAACAAACAAATGAAATCAGTATAGGAACAGGCATCACCGCATAATGGTTCAAGTTGCCATACCTCATATCATGACATCAAGCGAGAAAGTGCTCAGATGAAAGATAATGAAACAAAAAAGAACCAGTTAAAAGAGGTAGAAACCAGTAAACAGAGAAAGAGGAACCAGCAAACACTAAGTTCACTAAGACGATTAAGATGAAGACAATATGTGATGAGATCGATTCAGAGGCATATTATCTAAAGTCTCCAACCGTTGGTTTCTGTGTTTAATTTAAACCCCTAGCGTGAAGTCGAAATTTCCCCATATGGCTCAGATCAACAGTCAAAGACTTATTACACTGTAACCATGTTTTCTGCTGGTACCTTCAAGCCTTTCTCAAGGCTGAACCTACTTCAGGTAAACTTGCGCGACGCGACAGACAGTGACCATGCGTGCATAACACATGTCACAACTATCGCCGTCGATAAAGGTTCACAACCGTATTAACTGACCTTCCCTCCTCCCTAAAACTCTACACCTTACTTCTACTATACTGACATGATGGCACGCCGAAACACGATCTATGCTACGAAGGAAGCGATGATTCAACCCTTGGAACCTTCTCATATCTTCGGTGACCACGTTTCAAAACAGTATTATAGGATAAAGAGAACTGCAGCACAGTACACTCAATTCTTAATAGGCAATCAGACATAACACTGTTGTCATACTTGGTATAAATTAGCAAAGACCAATGAAGCCCTTTATATCCGTGCAGTGATTTCGTCGGTCACTGAGCCACCGGGGCTGATCGGACTTCACAGATAAGCGAAGTGCTCAATCACATGTTAGACACAGCTCCACTGAAGTCAGTTCTGAAGTAACGACTTTGAGTGGTGATAAACTCATCCCAAAAATTCTCAAATTCCCACTCAATATATCTAGAGGAATCTGCGACTTGTCAGCTTTTGCATCTAAAACCAAGATGTCATCTAAGTACTCTAGATCTATCAATGATTTTCCTGTGATTAGATCAATCCTTCTTAAGTCAGACGATGAGAGAGAGACCTCCATAAGAACATCTAACATAAAACTGAACTTGAACGGAGAGAAAGGTGATCGTTGACCGATTCACCTTGATGTACACAGCTCACCCGACAACACTATAGGCTATGACACGCCTATGGGTGTTCAAGTAAAGACCCTTCAAAAGAGTGATATCAGACAAAAAAAACAACGTAAAACCTCGCGCACAAGTGCATCAGTCCAAGTTACCACACTTCATAGCAGTACACAAAGAACAAGTGTATAAAAAAAGACTGATATCAAAGTAGAAAGTTGTGTGAGAGAATAAACAATCTGAAGATAACGGTTAGTGCAAATATTCAAGCTGTAGAACACGTCAAGGAGTGAATACATCTGAGCCATTGTGACTGATTTCAGCCACGTCACCAAGAATCCTCAACCACTGATTCTCATTGTCTGACGGACCTCAATCAGGTAGTTTACATTTCGCTACACGACTCAGACCAGCAGTTAGGGACTTCATTGACTGGTGCCACATCTTGGTCTGACCACCCTGAACTCTCTTCAGACATGATCCTACTTTCCCTATAATGGCACACCAAGGGTAATAGTGGCTCGGCATGCTCTACATATATATGTCCAAGCCACCTCAGCCGATGATGGCTCACAACCTCATCAATCGACTTCCTTGTCTTGCATAGTACATTCCACCTGACCTCAACAGTGCTCATACGGTGATTCCATCAAACGTGAGGAATACTACGAAGACACCTGTGATCGAAACCCTGCAATCGCTTCATTTCTCCCGCCTTTGAGGGCCATGTCTCACAGCCGTATACCCGGACAGAACGAACTGTAGCGCGGTATACTCATCCTTTGTTAAGTAGACGGATTTCTTGCCAGTTGGTGCCACAGACAACCCAAGTTGGCAGATACCAAACGAACCTTCTGGATCCAAACTGAGATTTTGTTAGGTACCACCCCGTTTGGACTGATGCAACTTCCCAAGTAAGTGAAGTACTCTACGCATTCCTCTACTTTACTCCTAACAATTAAACAAGGGCATCATCTTACATTTGACAGGTGCCAATGAAACGCACGCCAAACCTAGTCAGATTTCTGCTTAACGCGTCCATAAGACCGAGCATTTTGTCGGCGTCTTCACCCACCAGGACAATATCATCTGCATACTTCAAGACAACCAGATGACTTCAGGGGAGTAGATAAATTTGTGTGAAGTCAGCTCTTTTCGTATCTGTGTTATCGTGGGTTTACTGAATGGTGTGTGATTGAACTTGTAAACAATTTGGTACTGTTCATTTTGAAACGTTCAGAAAAATGAACATAGAATCATCTTTCCATCACACCGATATATCTGCTTTGGCAAGTACATGTGAAATAATAGGTGCAACCATCATCCTCTTCTTGTCAATATCCCAAAAAAACCTAAGTAGTTGGCAGGTGTTAACCAATTCTGAAGTCCTTTCTATCTCTCACGCTCTCGCTACCCACCACTGCTCACGATCATTGCGAAGAACCTCATTAAATTTACTTTTAGGTTTTCTTGGTTGTGTTGCATTCTCCGAGCTCAGTGTTTAGTCATGAAGAGTGTTGCGCTCGTATGATTTTGAAATGGTATTGACAGCTCACTTCATACTGAAGTTAGTGCTGATGATGTCGTCCAGCAAGGTGATGAAAGCTTCACGATTAAACAACTGAGCTCAGAGAACACAATGCAACCAAGACTATCCACCTGAGCTACAAATTTCTCCATCATTTCAAGATCATACGAGTGCAACGTGCTTCACGTTGTTTGAAGATGGGAAGACTTCTCCAAGAGACAAGCTTCCACAAAAGAACAACTATTCTTTCTGTATGAGTGGCTATGTCAGCATGTTATGCCGAAGAGTATTAGATATAAACCACCAATTAACTGCCCAATGGGATGGAAAACAGCTGAACAAAGTGGAAGATAAACAGTACAACTGATGATCATAGATGCACATCATCGGATCTGGAAATACCAATTTGTGATTAACAATCGAAAGAGAAAGCTAGAAAACATACTCACGACACAACACATGGCAACGTTAACGACAGCAATTGAAAAATCAAGTAGACGATACAAAAAACAACGAAGAAAAGTCTTCAGAAAAAAGCTACTCAAAATCTCAGAAGCACCTACAACCGAAGAAACAAACGACTGCGTTATCAACTTATCAAAACAACCATTAACAAAAATGGAAGAACATCTCCTTCAAAAAGTACTGGATTACAACATAAGAGATGCCTCGAAACCAGAATTCTTTGAGGCATTAGAATCCTCACTTGAAACATCAGGATAAAATGAGGTCACTCAGCAAGAAATACGGCAAACAATCGTACCCCTAACTAGGCAGAGGAGACATCATGCTCAAATGAACACTTAAGAACAGAAAATAATAAAAAAACTGAAAAACAGGAAAGATATCGTTATACTTCCAGCAGACAAAGGACGCAATACGGTAGTCACGGACAAAGAAGACTATATCAAGAAGGCACAGGAATTACTCAAAGACAAAAATGTGTATCAACCACTTGAAACCAATCCTATCCAAAAGTTCGACAACCAGATCAATGAAACCTTGAACAAACTCTTCAAAGCAGAAGAAATAACAAAGCAAGACAAATGGCGTATGAAATCAACTGAAGCTGGCCTTCCTCGATTCTACGGCAGACCAAAACTACACAAACCCGATATCCCTCTATGACCAATAGTCTCACTTCCGGGAACTCCAACATACAACATATCAAGAGAACTTTCGAGAAAACTGAAATACCTCGTCCAATCATGCAGACATTCCATCAAGTCACCAACAGAATTCTTAGAAAAGATCAAAAATATTAACATAGAAAACGATGAGTTAATAATATCCTTCAATGTTACAGCACTATACAAATCCATCGAACCTCAATTGGCCAACGAACCGATGTCCCTCCTGATCAATGAAGATAAAAAGCTTTCAGAACGCACTAAACTCAAATGTTCAAGTCTGATGGAACTCATCGACCTTTTTATGACAACATACTTCCAATTCAACGACAAGATATACAAACAGATGAAAGGAACTTCAATGGGATCACCGATATCTGGATTAATTGCAGAAGCAGTGATGCAGAGACTGGAAGCCATTATTCTACATATGATCAAACCAAAAATTTGGATTCGCTATGTAGACGACAACCTCGCCTGGTTAACTAGTTTACTAGTTACTAGCCGGTCCTAAGCCCGGGTAAAGAGGGAAGGTTGGGCATAGGCTAGCAACCCTACCCCGTAAAACAAATCTAACCGCTAAAGAAACTTCAAAGCACAAACAAAATATAAAAATGAAAACAAACTTATTCCCCGCTGGAATCGGAGAGGCGAAATGACGCCAGTTGGTGAAAGCCTGCCTTCGGGAAGCCAATTGGCCGATGTGTCTTCTCTCGATGAAAGCGAAAGTAAACGTGGGGACATGGAATGTCCGCACGATGTTTGAACCCAGTAAGGCAGCCCAGATTGCAAAGGAGATGAGAAGGTATAACATCGAAGTGCTTGGGATTTGCGAAAGCAGATGGAATGGGAGTGGACTCTCCAAACTGTCAACTGGAGAATCAATAATCTACTCCGATACTGTCACCCAGACGCCAACCACGAACACAGCACACTGAGTTATGGAGTGGCTATCATGATGTCCTCAAGAGCATCGAAGGCTCTCATGCAGTGGGAACCAATCTCCTCCAGGATCATGACAGCAAGATTCAACTCAAAAGGAAGAAAGGTCACAATCATACAATGCCTGGTTATGCACCTACAAATAATGCAGAGCAAGAGAAAAAGGAGGATTTCTACAGACAACTTCAATCAACACTGGACAAGACGTCAGTTGGCGATATCAAAATTCTGATGGGCGACATGAATGCCAAACTGGGAGGGGACAACACGGGAAGAGAACTAACCATGGGTCGAGAGGCACTAGGTGAAATGAATGAGAATGGAGAATTGTTTGCAGAATTCTGCGCATTCAACGATTTGGTGATTGGAGGCAGTGTGTTCAGGCACAAAGATATCCACAAAGCGACATGGATTTCACCAGATGGACACACTAAAAATCAAATCGACTTTATCTCAATCTCAAGAAAATGGAGACGCAGTCTACTTAACACAAGGTCAAGAAGAGGAGCAGATGTAGGTTCAGACCACTACCTAGTGCAAGGAACCTTCCAAATCAAGTTAAAAGCCTTCAAGGAAGCTGGTGATAGACCTCAACCCAAGTACAACACTCGGAAACTGAAGGATGAAACTACAAAGGAGATCTTCAAGGCAGCCATCAAGACAAAATGGGAGACATCGAGCAACATCCCTGAAGAAACCTGTGTGGAAGAACACTGGAAGTCTTTGAAAGCTATGTGGAAAGAAACCTGCACAACAGTATTAGGAAGGAAGAAGAAAGAAGACAAGGAATGGATCTCGACGGATACCTGGAAGCTGATAGAGGAGAGGAGGATGGTGAAGCAGAAGATAAACCAGTGCAAGGATGCTCAACGACAAGAGGAACTGAGCACAATGTATAAAACACTGGACAAAGAAGTGAAGAAGAGTGCACGCAAAGACAAAAGACACTTCTACGAAACACTGGCAAGTGAAGCAGAACAGGCTGCAGGTAAGAGAGACCTGACGACATTGTATCAAATAACCAGGTTGCTATCAGGGAAGAGACCAACACAGATGAAACCAATAAAAGATGAAGAAGGAAATTTAATTACAAAAGAAGAGAAACAGAGGAAACGATGGGCCGACCACTTCAAGAAGCTCTTGAATCGACCACCACCTGCACTTCGTCCAGAAATACCACCTGCAGCCGCTGAACTACAAGTGAACATTAATCCCCCAACGAAAATGGAAGTCCTGAACGCCATAAAGCTACTGAAATGTGGGAAAGCAGCAGGACCAGATGGAATACCGCCAGAAGCACTGAGAACAGATGCAGAGACAACAGCGGACATGCTCACACCACTATTGCAGAAGGTGTGGAAGGAAGAGAAGGTACCTGACCATTGATTGGAAGAAGGGTTACCTTGTCAAACTGCCGAAGAAGGGAGACCTCAGTGCTTGCAAGAACTGGCGCGGAATCACTCTCCTGTCCACCCCAAGTAAAATATTAAGCCGCATCATCCTGGAGAGGCTAAGGGATGCACTGGATTCAAAACTACGACCGGAACAGGCAGGCTTCAGGAAGTACAAATCATGTGCAGACCAAATTGCAACGCTTCGTATCATCATAGAACAGAGCATAGAATGGCAATCAGCTCTCTACCTCAACTTCATCGACTTTGAGAAGGCCTTTGACAGCGTCGACCGAGAAGTAATTTGGAAACTGCTTCAATACTACGGAGTACCGCAAACCTTTATCCGCCTCATTCAACAACTATATGAAGATGCCACATGCCAAGTAATCCACAATGGGAAGCTCAGTGATGCCTTTGAAGTGAAGACAGGAGTGAAACAAGGTTGCCTACTATCCCCCATGATATTCCTTATTGTGGTGGACTGGATCATGCAGCAAACAGTAGGCAGCGAGAAGAGGGGGATACACTGGACGACGGAAAAGAACCTAGAAGACTTGGATTTCGCCGATGACTTATGCCTAATGTCACATAAACTTGAAGATCTGCAGGCAAAAACTAACAAGTTGATAGAAGAGGCAGCGAAGACGGGACTTCAGGTGAATATAGAGAAGACAGAAGTGATGAAGATACCGCACCACCACCATCAACAACAACAACAAACTCCAATCACCGTCAACGGGAGAAACTTGAAGGAAGTAACCTCCTTCACTTATCTAGGAAGCACTGTTTCAACTACAGGCGGGACGGACGAGGACGTCAAAGTCAGAATCGGAAAAGCAAGACAGGCGTTCATTAGCCTGAAACCAGTGTGGAGATCTTCTGCACTCAGCATGCGGAACAAGATACGGATTTTCAACACCAACGTCAAGTCAGTGCTCTTGTATGGCTCAGAGACTTGGCGCGTCACGAAAGGTATTTCCAATAAACTACAGACATTCATCAACAACTGCTTACGCTGGCTCGCTGCTGAAGATCAGATGGCCAGAAAAAATAAGCAACAAGGAACTAAAACTGGGAACGAACCAACCAAGAACCTATCACGCAACAAATATGCAGGAAGAAGTGGAGATGGATTGGCCATGCACTGAGAAGGCCGACTGAGGACATCACGCGTCAGGCCAGTTGCTCGAGTGGAATCCCCATGGGAAGCGACGAGTTGGACGTCCCAGCTGAGGGTGACATGGAGGAGGTCGTGCGAGCAGGAAATGAGAGCTTCTGGGCTGTCGTGGAACCAGGTTCAAAAGATCTCAGAGAACAGAGGTCACTGGAGGCGTGCTACTGAAGCCCTATGTTCCACTAGGAACCCAAGGGACTAATAATAATAATAAATATGTAGACGACACATTTATCATCATTAGAAAAGATGATATAGAAAACACCCACAGTTTGATCAACAACATTTCAATGACATCAAATTCACAATGGAGAAAGAGTCAAACAACCAACTACTATTCCTGGATGTCTTAGTCACTAGGACAAATGTCGGAAAGCTGGAAACCCAAGTGTACAGGAAGCCAACACATACTGACCAAATCCTCAACTACACTAGCAATAACCCAACAACACACAAAATCAGTTGCGTGCAGACTCTATTCAAAGAGCGAGATCATACTGCAGCACAACAACTTCACGGAGAAACGAAGAAAATTACTTGATGTCCATCCTAAACAAGAACGGCTACCCACGAAACTTTATCAGAAGATGCCTATCCCGTACATCATCAACTACAAAGTCATCAACAGAAATTAACAAACGCATCGTCCTACCATACATAAAGAATGTATCAGAAATCACGACAAGATTACTGAGACCACTTGGAATTGATGTGGGTCATGAACCAACAAATTCCCTCCAAACACTATTATGCAGACCAAAGTATGCAACAAACAAAGAAGACAAACCCAATATCATTTACAAAATCAACTGTAATAACTGTGGTCAGCACTACATTGGACAAAGCAGCCGCCCTTTTCGCCTTCGTCTACATGGGCACCAATTGGCTATTAAACGCCACGACATTTCGTCACTCATTTCAATGCATGTAGATAATTATGGAGATGAATTCAATTCGACAATGTAGAAATTTTGGACAGAGGAAACACAAAGAATGTCAGAGAATTTCTAGAAGCTTGGCTTTCAGGTCAGTCAGCAATCCACAGATGTATAGACATAGACCAAATCTATCAACCAGTAAGAAAAATGATAAACGACAGAAAGGTCAGAGGTGAGGCAGAGGAACAGCCAACAGGAAAGTCTATACAATCAATGACACAACAATCGAAGGAAACAACCAATCATAGACCACATCGTCAGAGCAAGCTACTAAATCACTCACGGAGAGATATTGACAGCTCACTCATACTGAAGTTAGTGCTGATGATGTCGTCTAGCAAGGCGATGAAAGCTTCACGATTAAATAACCCAGCTCAAAGATGTAGTTATATGGTTTAGTACAGTGATTAATATCCTTCGTTTCAATGAACGTTCACTTGGGCTTTAGCTTTCTTTCTGACACAGATTTTGTACCGGTTTGTTTGGCAGTTGTCGAATCTACTGAGCCTAGTGTTATCCCAATCCTAAAAATGATGATAATGAAGGCTTCAGTTAAGTCCATTTTAAAGCGTTTATTTGAGCTATAGGATGACACTGACAGATTCATAACAATATTTTTCAAAATCACATTCGTAATTACGGTTTGTATAATGGATTTTTGCATTGGTTTTTGAAATCTTTAAATAAGTTACTTGTAGATCTGTGGTAAGAAACTAATCGTAATTTATTGGTCAGTTGTGAAAAAAGTAGTCAATCCCTGATCTTTACAACCTTCATAAATCTAAATTTAAGTCGTTCTGTTTCACAATATAGACCTGAGTAAGTTGCTTAATAATTCTATGGATTCCTTTTCGCAGATATCCACTAGCATGTTTCACTCACTTTGTCTGCTGAAACCGAATTGTCAACTGAATTAATTATTCATACACCGGATACTCAAGATTTATGACAGCTAATCACAGGTGATAAACGAATATTTGCTCAGTTTAAATAAAAGTTATTGAGTAATAAAAAGCAGTTAGATAAATAATCGTATTATTATCGGTGACACATGCAGATCTCTCAAATATAACTCACTAATCCTGTACAAGTATGTATTGCTCATTAGATTCAATAATGAATTTCGAGTTTTTCAGACCCTAATCAACTATATTGGACCTGTGCAAACGAGTTCTATCATTAACTCTCATACAGGAAACTTAGTTTATAGCCTAATGTATAAACAGCAGTAGCGGGTTGAGTTTCACACCGCATATCACATTTTCTGTATTAAGTGATAAACAAAACCCAATGATGCTACCTTGTTTTCCTTGCTTCACTAAGTAGATCCCATCTCAACTTGGAACACACACAGTTAATAATCAAGAGCATAAACCACTGAAGTACAGTACTAATTCGCAAAAAAAAGTTGAAGAGAAACTTATCTACAAAAATAAAATATCTTTGGTAATAACTACCATCAATGACAAAACAAACAGACGGAAATGGTAAAAAATTTATGATATATGTAGGACATGTAAGCAGTAGTTAGCACTGTAAACAAGAACTTGGGTTAGCACGTAAACAAACGATAACAACAGAAAATTCAGTCAACCAAAAAGTAACACACATACACATATATGGGATTTCCTTTCTTTCGTTAAACAGTGTATACGAGAAATAATAAAGGGAAATATTAAAATTAAACCTTACAATGTAATGGAAAACAATCATTTTTAGAAAAATGATAATCAGATTAAAATGTAAAAAGAAATTCACAGCCTCTTTGTTAATCAACCGCAGTCCAATACTCTCATATATATGCACAGTAACGTGAAAGAAACATTAGGAGACCAATTTGAACAGTGAATAAATAGATATGCTGCAGTATTCCCTTCCTCTCTCTCAGTCGATATCTAATCATATTCCTTCTACATAGCATCGAAATGGAAACGTTGTGATTCCTTTTGTTTTTCCAAACGATCTTCACGAAATTCAAACCACTGAAGTATGCCAATAATAATTAGTAGCAGAATGCAAACGCATAACAATGTGATGGCAATGTAAAGCACCTTCATGTTATACAATGGTTGAAGAAACAGTTTCATAGTCCACCTATACATGAGAAATAGTAATAATAATAGAAGGTACACAGACAATCATAGCAAAGAATGATGAGACAATAATATGATGAGTATAATGTAGAGAAACATCTGCGATAGATTGAGACATGTCACCTAGAGTCTTCAACTACGGATTTCTCTTGTCACATAGACACCAATCAGGAATTTTACATCTCACTCCACGTTGTAACCAACATTTAAATTCTTCATGAACTGATGTCATGTTTTAGTTTGACCCCTCTAACCTTTTTACAGGCTGAACCTACTATCAACTACCGATGTATAACAGGATGGACGGTGACTAAGCATGAGTAACGCATATCTCAGCCGCTTCAGTCCATGAAGCTTCAAAACCTCATCAACTGACTTTCCTTTTCTTTGCAAAAAACTCTATGTCAAACTTCTAATTTACTCACGTAGTCGCAACACGTAACTGAACATGTTACGAAGGTGGCTGTGGCTGAACACCTGATGACTTCCTATGTCACCCGCCATTAATAATCCTACTTCACGAAGATATGATATGCAACTTATAAACTAGATAAAGCACATACCACAACATTCTGTTCGATGTCAGACCTCCATAAGAATGCAATGCAATACAGTTTCACTGGAAGACATAACTAGTTGGCGAACTGGAACAAAAGTAACATCCAGTACACCATTACGCTGATTCACGTCTCCACACTTTTACAACGAAATGGTGAGATAGAATCAACTGGAAAAATGAAATACCTAAGTGAACCGGAGTAAAATAAGATAAAGAATAGAATACTAACATAATTTAAAGTTAAAAAAAAGGCGAAGAATGGGTATATCCATTCATCCACACAACTATACACATGGATATCTTGAGTCGCTATAAAACCTTACGTTATGATAGCGGTTCGATGTTCTCTTATTCTTGGTATCCCTTTTGTGGTGTTTTCGTCACTATGTTTGGTGACACCCTCAGCAGTAATTTCACGAAGAAATCAAGCATGTTCAAAAGCTACACAGATGTTTATGTGGGTTCTTTTCTGACCTTGGATGCTGTCAATCTATAAGTTGGGGATTGTTCATAACACTTTACTGACCAGTCTAGCCATCGGATTGCTTATAGAATTCATGAATACCAACTAGTAACAAAATAATAGAACGCAGACTCCTTACTTTCACTGCATACAGACCATCATGATCACGAATTCTACTAGGAGAATACGCTAATCCTCCGAAGAGCTGGTTAACAAGCCTCAAGAGAACTTCTAGGAGCACAGCATTCCAGTGAAAAGTCAATCAACGGAAATGTGGATACAGGCCCAATCCACAATCTGCTTACCAAGAAAACAGTCATCCATCAATCAAGTGCGAATTGCCCAAACAAATCATTGGTGAAGCAAGCACAATGTGATAACAATAAATCTCACAATTTCACTACAACAAAGATTATCTACCAACGTAACCGGATGAAATGCAACGTCAATTAGGTCAAGGTATGACAAAAGTCTCTTCATTAGACGATCCAAAATGTCACACCTTATATCGGCACATTAAGATACTAGACACAGAGATGAAAGGTAGAGAGAAAAGGAAAGATACCAAAAAAAACCACGAACCTCTTTGATTTTTGTCTGGCTTTCTTAAAGTTTCTTATGTTATCCTCCCATCACAATAAATATCGAAATTCCCAGCAGATCATACAATTTGCAAGTCTACCACATGTCTAAACTCTCGCATGTGGCATATATTCAGAAAACTAGTACTGTAACTATAATCTTAACAGTATTTCGCAGATTACTTAAGAAAACGATGATACACCTCTAGTTAACCTTAGCATAACTGTTTTTATATTAGACCGTCGTTGATTGGACCGAATCGATCGGTCTCTTTTGACATATAGACTCCTGTGCGAATGCCTCGATATTACCTGTGCTCTAATTATAGTTAGTAATGATGGATAGTGGCTAGCAGTGTGATCCAGGAGTCCCAAATGGGACAAAATGCGCATCCAATCAACGACGGTATAATATAAAAACAACTACAAAATTACACCCATCGCACAAGAAGTGGTACCGTGGCTCGGTGGTGTAGTGGATACCACCCTGGCGTTTGAGTCGATCACTCCCGAGTCCGAATCCCGGCGGGAACAACACTCACTGGGAAGCAGGTACATCCAGCTGACGAGTCCCAAACAGGACGGAATGCGCATACTGGACTTCACTGTTAGCCACTGTCTAACATTACTAGTTAACCTACTGACACTAAATAAACTAGGAGTTGCACAGTAGCTGTATACATAACCTAACATAGTAAACTGTGATGTTGAATGTATTAGTCAGTCTGTTGTGCTGGATAAAGCACAGTGGCAGGAATGGGTTACTTTCATCGGGGAATTTCGGGATAACATCCTAACAGAGTGTACCAATTGAAAGAATAAAATGCATTGTTTGTAAAGTAAGTTTCAGTTAAATTTACTCAATAGAGACTACGATTGCACGGAGTAATGACAGAGAGTAAATAAAGACGGGTCAGTAACTCAGATGCCGCGTGTTTGAATCTTAAGACCTTCAAACATCACTCTGTATGAACAAAAACCAGCATGTCAAATCATAACTATACAAGATAGTTTCAGCGAAAACTATTACTCCCCACATAATGAACATGTTATGAACTAAATAACTAATCTGTGCTAAATGATTTTTGAAGTGTAAACTATACTACTATAAATGAAATAAATAAATAGATATCACCAGGTACAAAACAGCACTTGACAACTTAGTTTCACTTGTGTATTCAAAGTAATATTAGTCTACTTATTTACAACACTTACGCAGAAGGATTATCCAAAGGGAATGGATTGATCACGATCTGGGCTTTGGGTACTATAAATGACAGTAAACGTGACCGTATAGCCTAAAGAAATCGAAACGTTATGGGTATAAGATGCAGTAACTCATAAAATGTAAATTTCTTTAAAAATGAAGCTTTTAATTAACAGAAAATCAAGAATATAAAGGTGGCTATCCTATACGAAAACAATATTTCAATCTCTATGGATATACTTAGAGTTGACTGCATCCTTCGACCTCGTAGTTATTGAACCGAGTGGAAGAAAGTTTAACAGATGAGATTAATAACACTATTCTGGTGAATACGCAGCATGAGATGGATACCTTTGCAGTCCATATATAAAATGTTCAACGAGAAAAAACAATGAACAATAGCATGTACAACCTTGGAGCATTTTTACAGCATGACACAAGGTTGTCATCATATCCATGCAACATGATTCCCATTCCCTAGACAATCCGGTTTTAAGATGTCTTCATTACAGTTGGTTTGGCAACCCTTATTATAAATTTTGTTGTGTTGATCCGAAAACATACTAACAACTTAGATTATCATTAAACTGGAATCTAAATAAGTTAATTGGTTTTTATCTTACCTCACATTTTTTGTAGTCCTTATGAGAGTAATCAATGTTTATCACTGATTATTTCACTATTTCATATTTAGATGGCAAAAAAATTATCCTTTGCCCGATAAACATCGCCATTCAAACACACTGTAAAAGGTTACTTCATTTCTTGTCGTCTCACTAGAATATATCCGTTATTAGGAGCTTTTGATATGAAGTTGTTTGTTCTAATATACGACACCGGGATTACATACGTAAAATACACATGATACAATAAATAATTCAAGAAGCTTACAATATTAAAACGCAATAATTGGTAACGTTTTTTATGCTATTTATTAGTGCTTCGAATCTTGTCATTCATAAATGGTATACTAGAATAACACGAGATATCTTGATAACTAGATTCCCGTCAAAAAAGTGATCAAAAATAAAGTTGATGCTTTCTTCACTTGAATGATGATTCTTAGACAAAAATACTTACCGTTTTCTACTTGGTGACTGGCTGTGGAATCGAGGACGCGGGTTTCGTCCTATTTGGGACTCGTCAAATGGATGTTTCCTGACACCAGTGGGTGATCTTCTCACTGAGACTCACACCTAGTTCCCATCACTTCAAACTCTCTAAACCGTTATCCACTAAGCCACTGCAGGTGGTTCTCGTGACACAGTAGCTCAGATCCTGGATAGCATTGCCAGCTACCAAGTGGACTACAATATAATGATATCCAAGCAGTACCGAGGTATCCTCAAAGAAGCTCATTTGCCAAAAAAAGCCGAGAAATTCGATCCATTAGAGTAGCATAAAATTACAAACAAAAATACTTACCGTCTTTGATGGAGGTATAGATATAGTCAATTTCTCCACATAATTTGCAAATGGACCTAAACCAAGTATTTCAAAGGGCACCTGAAGTGCACTGCAACAACTCTGAGAACTTAATAATGAGGAAGAAAGTTGGCGGCCTCCAGTAGCAGCCTCCGTATCAAGCTCAGAACTTATGCCAGTTACAGGAAGACCATATGGTAATCTACCATCTGAACATACGTCAGGAGATGAGCAAAGTCCATTGAGGACAGTGACCTGGTAAATATAAGTTGAATGATGAACTGTTATGAGAATTAGTTTATAGGTATTACGATTCATAGGACATAAAACTTAGCGATTTCTTGTTGAACTGGTTGTTGAATCCAGTGAAGCTCAATCCAAAATATAGTTACAAAATTTACACAAAAAAGCATTTAAAGGAAGTTATCTATACGTACTCATATACTACACT
>OX104134.1:96291297-96520931 GCA_944470555.2 Heterobilharzia americana
TTCTATGTTTAAATTTAGAAGAGTTGTAAATAAGCTTCTTTTTTTAGAATCAATTCTGCCTTAGAAACTTTACTGAGTCTTCTACTTGCCCATTAAATTAATCTATCATATTTATTTAGACTTTGATCACTCCTACTACTACATCCCTTAGCATTGATGAATTTGGTTTTAACCTACATTGTACAAATATCCGCATTACCATGCTGTTTTCATCAAACTCATCATTACTAGTATAACTAAGAACATTAGCATTACCGCCTTGGTAATTAATAATTGCATATTTCAATAACTTGTTGCCGCAGCCTCAAAAATCACAATGATTGGTGCAATGGATTATATATACAGATAATATTACGCATAGTGAAGTTTGAGGTCGAATTGAAGCTAAATATTATTGTTAGCCTACACACCTACATCTTTTTCTAATTTCAACAATTTCAATTTTCAACATCCTTAGACTGTTAGCATTTTTTGTAGATTGAAAGTGAAGTGGGTTCAATTGTCAGTTGACTGCACAAAAAATAGAGACAATTCTACAAATTTGATACGAAATTTGTCCCCGATGTGTGTGACATGTTACATAGTACAAATATGCACACAAATAATATATTTATGACTAATCAGATAGTAAAGTTACTTTTTTTGGAAGAAGTAGGAGCATACTGCTGTTTAAAACAACAGTTTTGCTAACGCCTAAATTATTTGTCGAAAAAGATTGCAAGGAGTAATAGACTCATTTTATTACTGGAAATAAAGATCAACCTGCATGGAAAATGGAAAGGTTTTTTTCCATGAAATGCAGTTATTTTTACTTAAAACAAAATTCTCACAGATTCTTGAACCCTGTAAAAGGTGAAGGTACAACTTAATTTACTTACCAGGAATACCATCTCCATTGACGTCACCGAAAGCTGAATAACCAAGTTGTGACCAAGATGGACCATAATATGAAGCAGACACTCTTGTAATCATTTGCCTATCAAACAAAAAATTTCAATACAAAAATTACCTAGATGTTTCGGGAAATGCATTTCATGAAAAGTCCTAAAAATTATTTTAGAAAGTTCATGCAAAAGCGGACTAAGAGAGTGTTCCGTGTTTACAGTATAGACATTGTCACACAAATTTTACCCTGATCTCATTTATCTCTAGCTATCAACCTAGAGATCCATTAGAATGAAAATAAAACAGACTAGTTTTGAAAGAAAACTGGTTGTACATGAAAGTCACTTTACTACCCTCTACTAAATGTGTTGACATAAGCATGATAACTGCACTATTGAGGTCATTTCTATGAGAAAACATTAACCCTACAACCGAAATATCTTTGAGGCATATTCAGTGCTCAGTGAAAATATTTGAAGCATAATCCATCGTGAAAATCTATGGGCTGCTTGACCTCATAATAAATGAACGCAAGATTGTTAAATATCCAAACAAACTTATAAAAAACAATTTGTACTAACACCTTAAAAGCTACTCAAAAGCATAATTGCTTTGATGACGTTAACTGTTTACAAACTAACGTCGTTTTAATCTGGGTTTTTTCAAGTAAGACTCATAATTTTCCCAGTAGTTCAGATACAAATATAAATAGACACCTAAAGTGGAAATATTAATAGCAAATAATGTTCGTGAGGGTGGCAATGTCACCGAGGTAACTGACGTATCGTGAAACACGTATGGACTTTTGAGCAATAAGCTTAGAACTGACCCTTAAAGGTAGCTCGATTCTTAGAGAGGAGAAAGGAGCATAAGAACAATAAAAAAATTTATTCGCAAATAAAACGTGTACAAAATGTAACTGAGTATATAAATATACATACATGTTTGTTTTTAATGGCCTCGGTATTTTCTACCCTTCTCTAGAAAAGCGGTTCCTATCGACTTAATTTTATTACCCAATATGAATGGCACAAGTATGATAACATGGTTTTTTGTAATCATTCGGTGTGCGATGATTGGTTGGGAGGGTTTTCATGGAGCTATGGGTTTCTTTGAATGATCTCAGAGGTAACACTATACTCTATAACACCAGCTGAGTGGCAAATAAAGCAAGCTAGGATTAGGACTGAAACTGTGATCAGTCCTTCAAATGGTAAAAAGTGTTCTAATCCTACTCTCAATCATGATTCTCTTCAGTTACAACTGAAACTGTATCCAATAATAGTTTTATATGCTTGGTTATGAGTCACCTTTATTACATGACGGATAATTACGCTAACCACCTTTGCAAAATCTAATACCGCGAACAAAGTTTGAACCTCTAGGTTATATCATGCACCCAGGTCGTAGTTGGTTACTAAGTCTTACATCTCATATTTACGATATTTATAGCTATTAGGTAACCAAATAACTTTGTATTAATAAGTAATATTGATACTGAAGATGATAATCAACTTTGATGGTGTTGTGCTCTCTGAGCTGGATAGCTAAATCGTGAAGCTTTTATTGTCATTCTACACAACATCAGCATAAACTTCCTCACAAATTATTTCAACAATACTGTTGCTTTAAAAGTTTAAACAATTTTGTAATTACTTGTTGAGTATTTCATTGCTTAATGTAAAAACACAGATGTTTATCATTTCTAACAGGTGTATATGTAGCTAAACGAAAAAGACACAATAAAATGGATTTACTGTATTCTACAAACTTAGTTGCATATGCCTCGCTTAGATTAACATCCTTATTGGTGGTTTTAATTACCTAAACTATTTTCTATAAATTCAACTTAAAAATCCTCGAAAAATACAGATTTTCAATCGTACCGTTTCTGAAAAATTTTTCTCGGCACGAAAATCTAAATCTCTTTCTATAAACTTGTTCTTTGAGTGGTTAATCTTTAAAGTCGCCTAACAAAAACCTATATTAATATAACGCGTGAATTTCAAACTGATCATCATTAGTTTGCAGCGAGAATAAACCCTTCCAGTTTTTTCTTTCTCTTCTTGTTTTTGCTTGCTAGGGACGGGGTTGAGGACCCACTTACCAATAATAACAGCAATAGTGATAATCATAATCATATTGTTCCAGACAATAACTTTTAATACAGTATGGAATTCTCAATGTGCAATATTTCGACGAATTTATTTCTTGTACGCTATTTCGAACTAGTAATCATGGCAGCTTAATAAAGTTAATAATAACAGTATGCTAAGCAATAATACACAATGATCAGTTTTTTTTAAGCTATCGTTTAGCTTGTGAATACGTGCTGCACGCGGGGGAGGGGAGAAGTGAATGGGAAAGCTTTCTTAAGTTTGGTAGTGGAGGTTCCTTCAGCCATTGTGAAAATTCACAATTGTAGCTAACTATTTCTGTAGTAGCTATATGATGTATTGTTATGTGCTCAGGTGTCCATTCCCATCAATTGTGGTATCTCATAATTTTGTTGTTAACTTGTCTAACGATACGTTGAAGACATTTCAAAAATGAGTGAGGGTACGTTTTGTGATATTTTGACACCTGGATAATTAAAACAAAGCAAAACAGAGCGGTTTGATGTCATGCATTCGGTGAAAAAATGTTGGTGGTCCAAAATTTTAGAAAACAACCAATGTGACCCGTTCGATTATTGCTTTTTCGTATCACTGTCTCAGCTTCTCACATCGAGTCTTATCTCTTCAGTCTAAATCATACCACATATTTGTGAAGTGTTATGGTCAGAAAAATCGTAAAAAGAAATCAAACAAAATGAGTTACACATACCCGCCCAAATATGCCACCCTTTCACGTTTCGGTGTTTCACCGTATAAATCAGCGATCATATCAGAATTCAAATCGCAAACCAATGGCTGAGAAGAAAACGTGTCCACAAGCTGAGGTTTATCTGTGAACAGAAAGGGTTATACTGACGTATAGTCAATAAAAAATACATGGAAGGTGATCAAGAGGACATGAATATACTCTAAAACAGATTGAGTATACTTAGCTTTACTGACCAAGATATGTGTTAACCGGATTAGGTCACGACACTTCTATACCTGCTGCAACTAAAACAGAATTCAAAAACCAAAGGAAACGTGTTGGGAAAAACACTGGAAAAAATGAAAGGAACAGATAAAACTCGGGATTGCTTTTTGAAACACTGAACGATTTAATAATATGTTAAACGACACAGATATAACTTAGAGAATGCCGAATGAATAGTACAGGAAATCATTCACGTCTAACTGTGAGTATGGAAGGTTGTTAAAAGTATCAAACTTTTATGAACAAGAAAATTCATTTGATTGGTAGTGACAGATTGGATAAGACGTAGGTCAAATGAAAAAGACGAAAATGATATCCAGCCTAAATAATATAGGACCCATACTACGCGTCTAAATCAACACTGAATCCCAAACACCTTTCATAAAATTACCAAGATAAAAATGACTATCCACTGTAAAAGTAAAAACGTTATGTTAAGCACTGGAATAACAGAACACCTAGCAAAGTAAGTATATAGGGTCTTGACCATCTAAGCCAATTAGCTGACTCCATATTAGGAAAAAATTCAACTACACATTGTCGTAGAAAATCAACAGCTGAGAATATTGCGCCTAATATTATAAGCTGTGGAGCAACTTTATTAAGAACTACGTTAACCAAAGCATACAAGAAAGCAGTTTTCGAATTCCAAGCATCTAAACCCAGTGATGGCCTATTAACATATGAATATAATCAACAACAATCAATCAAAAGTTAAAAAAGACCGAATGCAAATAACATGAGAAAAAACGCCTAAAATCATAAATGGAAACTGCATCAAGTAGTCCTGCATTTTTTATTTACTGACACATGGATATAATCAGATAATCTCCTATACATTCCATTAGCGTAATTATAACTGTTGATGAAACTACAAATTTCAAAATACACTGTATTTTGGCTACATTTGCAATAAACTCAATTTCGATGTTTGTTTGCTCAGATTACAACAATAACAATCCCCAATATATATCCGTTCAGCTTTGTCCAAGTTTTATGCAGTCGATTTCATTTAACAATATTACACCATCAAGTCATTTTTGGGATACAAACCCTAAAAAACGAGACTTAGTTGCGTAATTAAGATACTGAACCATGAAGTCATGGGTTTAAATGCATTTCATAAATCAAAGCATAGTTTATTGCAAATGTATATGTTTTGTATTTATTTTACCATCATGAAGTTATTTTTTAAAATGGGCGCAATTTATCTTGCCTGGTATTAGTATAGGTAATGACTTTACACGCATAGAAAATTGAGTGGACACGTAGACAACATTATCTCATAGCGTTTCATATAATCTGTTAACTTACCGAATTTCCCACGATTTTCACTTTTTAAGCCATAAGCTATATAGACCTCAAAAGGCCCAGTATCAGAATCAGAAGTCACCAATAGCAGATCAGTCCGAGAATCTCCATTAAAATCAGCAGTGGCAACACTACGGATAGGTTTAGATAATACATGGCCCATTATTTCAATAGGCGGAGCGAAATTAATACTGGTCGGAGTTGACGAAGCGAACTGAAATCCTTTGGTACCTGGCTGAATCACAGCAAACAATTTCGTGCCATCACCATTAGTAAATATGATATCCATTCGACGATCAGCATTCAAATCTGTAAATGCAGCGATTTGGAAATCAGGCCAAGCATTCAACTGTTGAAAAGTACCCACTGGATTATTTATAATAGCAACATTTTGATCTGAATTCACCATATTGAACAGCATTAAATACAATCCCGTTAAAAATACTCCTGAAGTACAAATTGATTGTTTCATTTTCATCGGAAGTAAGATATTCTGTTTCAAGCTGAAATTTTGACCAGATAATTTTTACAACTCTAAAATAAGATTAAGGAAGCAAATGCTTAAACCATCTTTAAGTGCAAACATATTCACAAGAATAGGTGATGTAATGCATTCTAAAACAATGAGATATCAACCGACCAGTAATCTCATTTCAAAAAGGTTAAAAATAGTCGAATTCATTCCAATTAATTTCAGGTTGGTATTAATCATGGACCGACATCAGTTCGAGAAACATCGGAAATCTGGGAGCATTGGACAGCTGTTTCGTCCTAGAATGAGACTCATTAACAGCTGACATTGAAGTTTCTGGAACACAATGCCTTAAAGTCGTTACTTGACACTAAAAAAGATAAAGTGAAGTCAGTCACCTCCAACTCAGTAATCAACCCTCGAATGATACGAACTGAGTCTCCTGTTTAAAGTCCAGTGAAACAATGTATTAAGATGTATGGGAGCTATTCAAATAAATATTATCGTTTGCGAACCTTGCAATTCGAATACAGTCTTCGATACCATCACCCCTTTCAGCTGACAATACAGATATTTCATGTTTCTATAAAATCGGATTCCTGAAACTTTGAATAAGCCAACCAAGCGGCGGTATAATAAATTTAACATTTCATGGTCTACACACCGATAGAAGAGAGACTGTCTGTCAAAACAATGGAGTGTGATTTTCTAAAACTGTACATAAATAGTATTTCAGTAGTCTGATACCTTCAAGAAGTGATTATTCATGACAGAAGTCAATCGTAAACATATGTGGATGGAACCATCTAAGTAAAATTTGCGGAAAAGAACCTATGAATCTACGGCATACGATAAACTTAATCAATATGTATCCCTGTTTGAACACGGATGAGATTACTGAAGACAGGATAATCATACTCAAATATTTGCGGATAACTTTATCACCTCATTAGAAAATGAGATTTGCACAAGTTCTAAGAGGTGGGTAACGAGGGTTTTTTCCAGAGATTTCATAGCTATATGTTTTCATGATATTAAGCGTAACAAGTGATTTTTAATAGACATGTGGTCATGGCTTGAATAAGTATTTTGCATGTCACTTCACTTCATCCTTAAAAATAACTGAGATAAACAAATTAACGATTACGTGCAGGTTCGTGCACCAGACAATGAGCTACACATATTGTACAACAGATAGATAAGGACAGAGGGAAAGTGTAGTTGACTTGATGTGATAGTGCACTACGATTATAAAAACTTCTCAACTAAACTATCCAGTTTAAACAACTATTTATTGCGAAATCATCTTCCTTGGGACCAAACTAATTCAAATAACTTTACAGTATAATATTTAACAGTCATACAACTTACTTACGACTTATAAAACGTAGGTTAGAAAGTAACTGTGAACACATCATTTGTTAATCATTCATTCGGATATAATACAGACAGCAAGACAAAACAAAACTTCCAGAGAATGAGTCACTATATTTACGGAAATAATTATCACAAAATTTTAAATTCCAAGTACAACAGATCTTCATGATTACATTTTTTTTAAGTTTAGACAAGCTTTCGCATAAGGAACACTGTTTAGTAGGTAATGGAACCACTGAGAAGAATTTACACATAGAGAAGTCGAACAAGAAAATATGAGAAAAAAACAATCTAAACCATTTTCATGATGAACGAAGATAAAGAAGTAGAAGAAAGATATCAAAGTCAAAATCATTGGTATTATGATTACATTTTACAAATAAACAAGCACTTCTATTCATTTACACTTTTAGACAGTATATAACTGATAATAATCACAACAAAACTGAAAGAGAAAACAGTTATCCGATGTTGCATCAATCTACACAACAATTGTTCAGTTGTAGACTTTTTTAAAGACTGGTGAATTGGTGGTCTGATCAAGGTTCTTTGTTCACGATATTTAATGATCCGTTTATTGCCCAGTTTTTGCAGTTCAGCTGGACTCAAATCAATATAAATCTTTAATGCCTCATGAATAAGTTCTTCAACTGGATGCATTTTAGGTAGGCGTGCAAGTGTCTGGTAGAGGAGAGCAAAATCTAATGGAGTTGACTCAACTTCCTTAGCGCTAATGGTAATAATCTAAAAAAATAAAACGTAAGGCTTAGAGAATAAACATTTCAAAATGCTATTTCAGAAAAGAACATGTTCATGCATACTGTGAATAAATATACTTATACCAAATCACATGTCGTTAAGCAATGCCAAAACGAAATAAACTTTGAACGACAAAGCTTACACTAATAGTCATAAATACGGTTATGTTAATCAAACACTAAAATACGCTTAAATCTTACATGATTTTTCATATTTCTTAAGACACTGAAAATCACTTGTCCTAAACAGCTTCATCATCATCATCATTATCAACACAGGACCAAGCATTACTGCGTACCGGTCCGAGTTGCCACACCTCACGTCAGTTCATCAGGTAAAAAGGCAGTGAGGTGCAGGATAAAGATAAGAGGATGCAGTCAAAAGAAATATAAAGTACGAGAAGAAAGAAAGGAGGAATGACAAAATGGCGAGATTCAGTATGGCGTCGTTAAGATGATGATAGTGTGTGTATACATCTGCGCCACTGACATCAGTTCTGAGCCACACACGTAGAGTCTTGAGCCACTGGTTCCTCTTGTCCCGCTGACCCAGACCACCTAGTCTGCATCGCCCCACATGACTCAAACCAACAGTCAGAGACTTCATACATTGGTGCTATGATTTAGTCTGGCCACCTCAGGCCTTTTTCCAGCCTGGACCTACTTCAGCCAACATTGTGTGACGAGGCAATCGGCTACTAGACATACGTAACACGTGTCCCAACCATCTCAGTCGATGAAGGTTCATGACCTCGTCAACTGATTTCCTCTTCTCCCTAAAACTCTATACCTGACGTTTGCGTTATTCACGTGGTGACACCACGGAATACAGCCTATAGTACGAAGGCAACGGTGGTCAAACACTTGAAGCCTTCTCATATCTTCCACTTTGAATGGCCATGTTTCACAGTCATAGAGTAGAACAGAGTGGACTGCTGTGCAGTACACGCGACCCTGAACAGACAAAGGGATATCACGGCGGCGCCATAGGTGGCGCAAATTGGCAAGAGCCGATAGAGCCTTTTGTATCCCTGCAGAGATCTCATCGGCAACTAACCCACCAAGGTTGATCCTACTTCCCGGGTAAGTGAAGTGGACAATATACTCAACCACTTCACTCTCTATTGTTAGCCGCGGTACCGCTGAAGACCAGTCCTGGAGCAAAAATTTGCATTTGGGTGGTGAAAATCGCATCCCAAACATTCTCAAATTCCCACTCAAAGTGTTCAGAAGACTCTGCATCTTGTCAGCGTCTTCACCTAACAGGACTATGTCATCTGCATATTCTAGATCTAAAGAAAACTCACCTGTGATTGTGTCAACGTCTGTGTAATTAGGAGACGAGAGGGAAACCTCCATAAGGCGTTCACGTGCATCCATTAGTTGGTAAGAAGCTGCTGATATCCACTGGCTCTTTTTAGCCACTATTTTGGAGTCGGCTGCGGTCTTCAAAGCTGCTCTTACAGGAGACTAAAGATGGCACCAAGCTTCTTCTGGATGAGTGATGGTCTTTTGTTCCGATAACTGTCTAGTCAACTTCTCACTGAACACGGCTTTGGTGTTTCCGTTGTCCAGCAGCACTCGTAGTGGTTTTGTTGCCAAATTTTTTTATGTCCATTGAGACGCAGGCATGTACGCGCTCGGACCAACGCGTGGTCGCTATCCAAACACGTACTCCACTGATCCTCTCCAGCGATGACTGATACCAATGTGGTTTATCTGTGTCCATCGCTGAGTTGAGGTTGGTGGATGCCAGGTGAGACAGTGTCTTTCTTTATGTCTGAAATTTGTGCTGGCTAAAAATAGGTGGTTATCTGAGCACATTTGTAGTAGGCGATCACTGTTATCTATACGTTCAGCCGGTATTCCGAAAGTGCCACCTAAGTGCCTCTCTGCCTCACTCAGTCTACCCACCTGTGCGTTGAGGTCACCTGCAACAACCACCACGTCTGAACTTTTGGCTTTCGAGAGGAGGTTAGACAGTTTTCGGTAGAACTCGTCCTTCACTTCATCTGAACTACAGTCAGTGGGTGCGTAAGCAGAGATTACAAAGAGACAACGGCGAGTCTCACTATTCCTTTTAGTTCTTACTGTGCCGTTCAGCTGGATAGCGCAGAGGCGACTATCAACTGGGATCCAGTCTAGTAGTGAGTTTTCTGCCCTAGTGCTTAATGCTATGCCTACACCTGCAAGACCACGAGAGCTAGCTATCGAATCTCCAGAAACTGGAAGAGTGAATTTCGCGGACTCACCAGATTGGCTAGGAGAGGTCAGGTGAATAACCACACTTGGGTCCTGTATGCGTGTCTCACAAACACAGCACATATCGATGGCCTTTACCAACGAAGCCTGTTGACCAATTTGACGGAGGGTGTGGACATTGAAGGCTACAATATGTAATTTGGAGCGTGGTATTAGGAGACCAAGGATGCTGTTCTGTGGACTCAGGTCGTTGTCGAAGGCTACAGAGGTAGGAGAAATTGAAAATGATGTAGTATTGTTAGCTGAGAGAGGTGGAGGAAGATTAGAAGGTAATGATGGAGGGGGTGGATAGCAGTCAGAAGAAACTTGAGTTCTGATTGAGTTGTGAGGGCGGTTGACACTTCCCGGCTGCCCACACCGTGGAAAGCTATTTCTTCTTAAGGTACCTGAAAGAGATTTGTGTTACCGCAGAGCCCATCGGACATCTGCTTGAGGCCTGTCACATGCAGTCTTTTGAGTATGATTATTTTGAACTTTTGTATTTTTGGGGCCGGATGGTCGAAAGGAAATAACAAGTGAACCAACACCGCCGGCCCGACAGACCGTGGGGTATGGTGGAGTGTGTTATTTTTGGGGCCGACCTTTTCTAACCCTCCCCCTTCCACTGAGAAGGCAGCATCAGCATGGCACTGCTGGTCAGGTCATCCAAGGGAAACACCTTACTGCTGTCACACCCCATCCAGCTAGCAGGAGCACGACTTCGTCCTCAGACCCCATCATAGTGTAGCAATTTACACTATAACGGTAACTGCTTTTCATCTAACCACTATCCAACAGACCTTTCTGGTATGGTGTGACCTCGAGGGAACAAGCGTTCCACCAGCATATCTCGTTGGGTCATTGTGATATGCAAGCCCGACCACCACGTCAAGGTAGCAGCTATCGGTCGGGAACATCTAGGTTAATGAAAATAAAAAAATAAAAAGGGAAAATATGGTCACTTAAAATGATCGTTTCACTAGAATTCAAGATTTAGAATTATCCAACCAAATTTACCAGCTTATCACTGTGACGGATTTATGAAGTGTAAAATAAATCGTACCACGACAACGTGCTGTAACCGGTGAACACCATATTCTACTCCCAATGCAAATAAAACATCTAAACCCACATATAGATTTCGTCCAGTAAAACCCTGCTTCGGTTAACGGTGATTGACAAGTTACGTGTAGTGATGGATCTTTATGCGCAATACATGCCTCCCTGTATCAATTCAGGTTGGCAACACAATAAACTGACTTAATTCCTTCATCTGCTAATATAGAATTGACCTCAATATCGCTACAACGGTGATCCCACTAAGTGTAAGCAATGCTACGAAGACATCTGTGGTCAGAAACCTGCAAACTCTTCGTACATTCTACGGTATGCGTCCAACTCTCAAAAAGGAACAATTAGATCAAGTGAATTGCTGGATAGTATATCAACCCTTTTATATATGGCTGATTATCTTCCCCTTCCCAGTAATGATAGACAGGTGGTGAACGGCGAAAAAGATATTCCAATTTGAGCTGATATTTAACAACAAAAAAACAGCGAATATGCACTGATGCAACTTCACTAACAGTGATCAACGCATTTTCCACTTCGGTCGGGATCCCAGAAATATTCCTTTCCTAGGAGGGAGTCGTTAATGTAAATTCAAAAAGTTAGACGAAAATCCCCAAAATCACTTGTATGACAAGGTCTAGTCTAAGCGCATATCCCTGACGGGTACCATTTGATGTAGATCACTCACATAATACATCCCCATAGGCTTCAGATAAGTCAATGCGTGTTTGAAAATATAGCGTTAACAGAGTAATGTACTCATCATGTACCCTTTTTTATGAGACAAGCTGCGGTAAGTACTTTTGATTGATAAAGTTAAATGTGGAAACCATGTCATAAAATTCAACCAGTTTAAGGGTCCGATAAGTGTACTTTCCTTCCACCGTGTTACAGAGGATGAAGATTTATATGCTTTATACACCTACAGCCAGATGTGATGAGTTCCTGGTTTTCTCGTGTTTCGCATCTGCGAGCATCGCTTAGGTGCCTGATGATTGCACAACCTCAAATCACAGCCATGTTGATTCCTCAGTGCTCACAACAAGAGGATTTTTCGCCTTTCTTGAAGACATGGGCAACTAGCTATCGAGACCAGTCAGAGGCGATCATATTTAATTGTCATACCCCAGTAGGCACTTCAGGTGTTCTAACCTATACTCCCGTCACAGTCCTTGAATACATCTCATCCAATCTCATCGTGATCTGCTGCTTGCCGAATTTCCGTGTTACTTAAAGTCTTCTCAACCTTATCAGTAGTGGCAGGTCCCATCTCTATGTTCTATTTAAAGTGTAACTGGGTAGCGGTCATATAACTCAATCGTAGAGATTTTTATTAACTCCTCCATGTTACTCATAGTTTCGCAATAAATGCATGTTAAGTGAAATCAAATGTTGAGCCTTATTATTCCAATTTCTATGCATTAGATTAGTCATTTAGTTTTTATGAAATATGGTTCGTTGTGGCTATGCACTTCATTTGTCTGTTTGTATGACTCAGATCCCATACAGTACGAGAAACTGTGCCATTATTCTCGGTCTTCCACCGCATATTGGGGTGAGTGAGAGAAAACTGATATCAGGGAGGCTGAAAACATCTCGTTTTGCGTTCAGCTCGGTTAACGACTTAGATAAGTGAGTAAAGTGTAGCATGTGGATCCATATTCAGATGATGACGTGTAGAAAAACAGAATCATATGGTGGTGTCAACGATATATATTTGAATGACTTTGAAGGCCAACTTCAGCCAGCCAGTGTCAACATGGGACCTGACCACTGCGTAAAGGTCGAAGTTGCCACATCACATATTAATGCATCAAGCAAGAATGTATCAAGGTGAAAGGTAAGAAAATAAAGAAGAAAGTAGTCAAAAGTGGTGGAATTTTCTGCAAATAGAACCTACGCGAGTGAGAAAATAATTATCTTCGATATCACGATTAAGGTGAAGATAATGTGGGTATATATCCGCGCTATTCTGACTGATTTTCAGCCATGTCACCGAGGTTCTGGAACCTACACCTCGATAACCCGACTAGATGGCCTAAAATTCTGTACACAGCTCAGATCAACAGTTACAGACTTCATGGACTGATGTCATTTTCTAATTCGGCCACCTCAACCCGTTTCCAATCTGAACTTACATCAGGTAAGAACGTGCGGCAGGAGAGACGGTGGCTAGGTATGAGTAACAGACATCACAGTCACTCGAATGGACGGAGGTTCACAACTTCATCAACTGACTTTCGTCTTCGCAAAAACTATCTCCGACTTCTACGTTACTCACACATTGATACCACGACAAATGGCCATTCCAGCAACCACTGAAATTAGTCACAAAGCCTGTCCATTTTACAGAAAACTGCCTTTTCTACAAGAACAAACAAACCGAATCGGTTATTTCAGTGGTTGCAGGGATGGCCCTTGAAATAACTAAAATATTTCCCAGTAATCAGTCCAAAAGTAAGATACTCTTCCCCACTAATTTTTTACTAGGCGTTTTCCGTTTTATTCCGGTCCCCCTGATCATTCTAAATAATTGCCTACTGTTAACTGCCACCGACAACCTTCCCATCCACTCAGCCCTGGACATCCACCACTGCTCACGTTCATTGCGCAGTCACTTTCTCAGTCTTTATTTGAGCTGCTTCCGCTGCTCAGTGTTTAGGGTCTTCGAAAATGCCACCACGTGCATCCGTTAATTCAACTAAAGGTTCTGAAGATCACTACTTCTTAAGAATCAGTCACGATCTCTAATTCTGTTTCTACACGATTGCGGATGTCAATGAGATTATTCGGGATGAGTGAGACTGTTTCGTTTCCGTAACTGTATAACCAGTTCCTCTTTGAAAGCAGCCTTCATATTCTCATCATCGAAGTTGACTTCGAACGGGTTTCTGAATGTAGTTTTCCAATGACCACATAGGCACAAATATAGGCATGCACGGAAAATCCGCATTGCTTCATTTATTTTAAAAGGCATTTTAATGAAAGTTTGTTTAATAGCATGATTGAACTGACAAACAGAAAGACAAAGTAGAATCTCAGACAGAAGTGCATTGGTTCAAGTTGCCACAGTTCAAACCTGCATGCAAAACAGATGGTTGGGAAAAGACTCATATCAAAGTAAACAAACGTCTATGGGAGGAAAGGGAATTTAAAAATGAAGCTTAGTAAAAACTTCCAAGCATGAGAAGACGTCAAAGAGTGAGTACATTTACGCCAATGTGATGGCTATGTTATGAACCACTGATTCCAATCATCCCGAGGACCTCTACTAGGTAAAATAAACCTCTCTACACAGCTCAGGTCCAAAGTCAAAGACTTCATAGACGATCCACTATTTAATTTGGCTACCCTTAGCCTTCTTTCAACGTAATCTCAGGTTGGCTAACATTGCACATCGATGTAGACAGTGGCTTAGAATGCGTAACACTCATTCAAGTTACCGCAGATGAAGGGGAGTGCAGAAAGACAGAACCAGATGATAGTGTAATAGTCACATATTTGAGAGATCCTGAAGATCATCACAACAACTGAAACCAACCATTCCGTTTGTTCCTTTTCAAACACTACCCCTTATACGGAAAAATAAACCTCTTCAGCGATAAATGATAGCAATATGGTCCATGGTTGAGTTGAGGTCGATGAAGGTCACACCAAACAATGCCTTTCTTTATATTTGTTGATGCCCATCAAAAATAATCATCTGACCACAGTTGTAGCAGGCGGTCGCCTCCGTTATTAGTTCGTTTAACTAAGCCGCCAACAGTGCTACCTACTTACCTTCCTGTCTGGCTTAGTTTACCTAATTGTGCACTAAACCACCCGTTACAACAATCACATAGAATCATCTGACTTGCAGTAAGAGGCTAGATAATCAGTGGGTGTGAGCAGAGATTACAAAGAGGTGATGGCGACTTTCGCTATTGTTACTGTTCTTCACTGCACTGTTCAGTCAAACAGCGCACAGGTAACTGTCAACTTGGATACAGTGAAGTGATGCCCTTTCTCGCCTAAGAATTAACACTATGTCTACACATGTAAGACAATGAGAACCCGGGAAGAGGTCACTAGAACTGGGAGAGTGAATTTTGCCGATTCACCTATCTGACAGCAAATCCCTTTGTTAAACTGAAATTGTACATTCATCGTACAACGAAGGAGCAGCTGTTGTAGGGCTGCAAGCGGTATATATACCTCGATCTTTTTATCTAGCAGTGAACTAGAAACGAAATCAGTTATATCCAGGAGAGGAACATTGGTAAACAAGGAAGTAACATCCATAAAAATCGCTGCTTCCTTACAGGTATTCTTGTCTTCGACTTTTGAAATAAATTCAAAAGTATTCTTTGAGCTATATTTAGCTATCTTATGTTGTGGCAGTTTCAGTATATCTTCTACCTGTCTTGCTACTTCACGATAAGATGAATTGGACATATCTAAGATAAGGAGTACGGGTACATTAGGTTTATGGATTTTAGGCAATCTATACATCCTTGGTATGTTAGTACCAACTGGCTAGATTCTTTCGAAAGTGTTTGATGAGATTATGCCACTGGTTAATAGTGTCTTCAATATTTTTAAAAATTTCTTTTATATTTTCTTAGTATAGTCTGGCCTGTTTACCGATTTTTGTGGTATCTTCGAGGATGCTACTCATTTTATGATTATAGTCGTCCTTATTCAAGAGTACGACTCTAGTTCCTATGTCCGGTCTCGTTATAAGTATACTGTAGTTAGAGTGCATTTTCCTCAATGCTTTGCAATGAGCCTTACTAAGTATACTCCTGTCGTTGAACTTTCCTGACTGGTACAACTCTCCACTAGGGAGGATTTTAACTCTTCCTCTTTCACAGGAGACGATGGGACTAAATCACTGGTCTGACTAGAGATTTTCAAACTGGTTCAGTTTCGATTCTTATGGGACGAAATTTTGGTCCTAGTGATAAAACCTCTAGGTCTAATGAAGTGAGGGGAACAGCAGAAAAAACTGTGGACGCACCTCTTGGGATTGGTAGGAGATAGACATTGTGGTGTTAGCTTATCCAAACTACTCATTAAACAAATATCTTGTTTTTCTGCCCGTTTATCAATAAACTCCCAAACATAATTATCGAACATCAAGCGTAAATTATCTGTGAGGTGATCCATTGAACTCTGACGTTGGGACGCACTTCTTTCCAGCTCAGAATGTTTGGGTTCAGTAGAGTCAACTTGGTTCAGTGTTTTGATGTAAGGTCTAATTTTCCATCTTCGAAAGATTTCCAGAAGACACTAGAACAACGATAGCGTTGCATGCATGATTTTCAAAACTATACGAGTGCATTTGCTCCAATGAGCCTAGTATTAAACTTTAAGGATTCATTAAGTTATCATTTTATGTTCTCATTACTTGGCAGAATGCATGTTAACCTCGCCTGGATAACTAGTTCACTAGTTACTAGTCGGTCCTAAGCCCGAATAAAGAGGGAAGGTTGGGCATAGGGTTAGCAACTCTACCCCTGAAAGCCAATTCAATCGTTAAAGAAACTTCAAAGCACAGATGAAATATAAAATCAGACTTATTCATAGGTGGCATCGGAGAGACAAAATGACACGGGTTGGTGAAAGCCTCCGGGAAGCTAATTCGCCGATGTATCTTCGCTTTTCTCGACGAAAGCGAAAGTAATCATGGGAACATGGAATGTCCACACTATGTTTGAACCTACCAAGGCTGCCCAGATTGCAAAACAAATGAGAAGATACAGCATAGAAGTGCTTGGAATCTGCGAGGAATCTGCAGATGGAATGGAAGTAGACTCTCCCAACTGTCAACTGGAGAGTCAATAATCTACTCCGATATTGTCACCCAAACGACAACCACCAGCACACTGAGTTTTGGAGTGGTTATCATCATGTCCCCAACAGCATCAAAGGCTCTCACTCATGCAGTGGGAACCAATCTTCTCCATGATCAGGATCATGACAGCAAGGTTCAACTCAAAAGGAAGGAAAGTCACAACCATTCAATGCTACGCTACGCACCTACAAACAAAGCAGATCAAGAAAAGGAGGAGGACAAGACTCAAACCTAGATGGCGATGGTGACATCAAAATTCTAATGGGTGGGGTGACATGAATGCCAAACTGGGAGTGAACGACACAAGAAGAGAACTCATCATGGGTTGAGAAACACTCGGTTAACTGAACGAGAACGGAGAACTGTTTGCAGACTTCTGCACATTTAATGACTTGGTGATTGGAGGCAGTGTGTACAAACACAAAGATATTCACAAGGCAGCGACATGGATTTCACAAGACAACAGGACACACTACACTAAAAATCAGATCGACTTCATTTCAATATGAAGAAAGTGGAGACGCAGCCTACTGGATACAAGATCAGATCAAGAAGGGGAGCAGATGTAGGTTCACACACACTACTCACTCACTATCTAGTGCAGGGAACCTGCATTCGAAATCAAGTTGAAACAATCTGCTGATGATAGACCACAGTTCAAGTTGAACACTCAGAACAGGAACTGAACTGAAGGATGAAACTACAAGGGACATCTTCAGGTCAGTCGGTGATTAGAGAAAATGGCAGATATTAGGCAACATCCCGAAGGAAAGCTGCGTGGAAGAACACTGGAACTCTTTGGAAGGGGTGTGGAAGGAAACCTGCATAACCGTGTTAGGAAGGAAGAAGAAGAGGCAAGGATGCACAACGAAAAGAACTGAGTACAAGGTATGAAACACTGGACAAAGAAGTGAAGAAGAGTGTGCGGAAAGACAAAAGACACTTCTACGACACATTGGCAAGTGAAGCAGAACAGGCTGGTGGTAGAAGAGACCCGACAATACTATATCAAATAACCAGGTTACTTGCTGTCTGGGAAGAGATCAACACAGATGAAACCAATGAAAAAAAGTGAAGGAAACTCAGTTACCAAAGAGGAGAAACGAAGAAAAAGATAGGCCCACCACTTCAAAAACTCTTGAATCAACCACCGCCACCACCACCTGCAACTCGTCCATAAATACCACCAGCAACCCAGCCACACAACCATCAGTCAACACAAGCCCTCCAACGAAAGCAGGAGTGAAGTCCTCAACGCCATAAAGTTTTTGAAATCCGGGAAAGCAACACGACTAGATGGAATTCCTCCGGAAGCACTGAAAACAGACGCAGAGACAACAGCGGACATGTTCACACCACAACCGCAGAAGGTTTCGATTGGATTGGATATACACAAATAAGACCGATTGGGGACATCACGCGTCAGGTCGTCAAGTGGAACCAGCATGGAAAATGACGGGTTGGGCGTCCGAGGGTGACAAGGAGGAGATTGTGTGAGGAAGAAATGTAAGCTTCTGGACAGTTGTGGAACCAGGTAGAGGAGACTTCAGAGAACAGAGTGAAATGGCGACGTGGTACTCAAGCCCTATGTTTCACTAGGAACCCAAGGGACAAATAAATAAGCGTGACTGTGGAGTCCGGCGGACATCTGTTTGAGACAGGTTATATCGCATTTTGAAATGAGATTCGATTGTAGTACGTCAGTGCTAGATGGAAAACTCATCACGGGCACTGAAAGAACGCAGGGCAAGAAGAAGAAAGCTGTTTCTAGAGCTGGCCTTTCCTAACCTGTCTTGCCGTTAAGTGGAAGCAGAATCAGCATAGTGTTGGTGATTCAGGGATAACACCACCTCTATCACATTCAATACATCAGAAGCATGGCTTTGTGTTCCAACCCTTAAGCTAAGTTGTGTGACTTTCTTGATATGATTACGAGCAGCAAATTTTCCTGGGAACATCATCCAATAAATAATACTATATTCACTGTGTGCTATATCAAACAGACTAATCCTATACAGAATTACATTCAAAACCTACAATATTTACACTATGATAGTCTTGGTCTTCATCAAATAAGCCTTCCTGAAATGGTAACACCACAACGATCACGAGTTTCGACCAGCGTTCTTCATTGTAATAAGCGAACCTGACGACTACGTCCAGGTAGCATGCATCGATCATGTCTTGGATAGTTGAGCAATTCTATGCAAGTATACAAAAAGCTCGTTTGACCTTCCTCAACCTCCACCGATTATGGTGTTATCATGATATCCAATTATCCATTAGGTAAGTGTAAAGCGCTGCAAGTAACCCTGTTCTAATAGATCGCAGAAAAGCACGGTTATAAAAAGTAGAGGATATAAGACGCCTTCAGGTGATCGATCCCCGTTGTCAAAGCGCGTGCACGGACGTAAACATCCACATGGATGCCACTTACAAACATTCAATAAGTCACTATTCATGAAAACAATCGTGGACACAAGACAAACAATCTTCACAGCTCAAAATCATAACAACCCAACTACTCTTCCAATTTTAAAAAAGGAAACTGAATCCTACACAACTCCATGGATTGCGCAATAACTGTGAAAACCGCATGGTTAATGTTACAATTTTCAGAGTTTAGTAGTTGTTTAACTGCAAAAATCTCATCTAGACAGGATTTTTATACAAAACTACTCAGGAAAGCTTATAATGTGTGACACAATTCTCATGAAACAACAGTATATACCACTCGAAAAAACATGAGTCATAGGGATAAACTTACAATAAATTGCAGATATTCCACCTTCGTTTGCACAATAGGACGAAAAAAAGTGGGTATCAGGCAAATAAAACTATTGATTACTCGTACATTTCAGTTTTGAATAGCAAATCCTGGTAACATACTAGCAGTAAACCAAGATCTGTTGCTTTTGACCCACATTGGTCTTATCACTGATCCTCTCTCTCCACAGCCATCTCTCACAAATAGTCACACTACCAGGCAACTTCAACACTCAAGTAGGAAAGCTGAGTTGACTGGAAAAGTCTCTGCGGTATCCCTTACCAACAAACAGACAACGGTGATCGTCCCTTACAATGCTTTCTCGTCTGACAATCACTTGCTTTTGGTCAACATTAATTCCAAGTATATGGACAAACACCCTCTCAATTAGCGTCCACTGACATCAAACCAACAATCGACACATAGATCACATTCCAATAAGCTATCGTTGAAGAGGACAGCTGGACGATTGCCGCTCTTTCTGGAGTACCTTATACGACTCTAAGCATGTCTAAGCACATCCACGTGCAAGCTTACGCCTTAACAGTTACACGAAACATAACAGTCAAACCTCTGTATGGTCGAGCGGAACATCAGAACATTAGGTGCCTATTTTTAGAGAGGGAATAGTCAGGCATTTATCTGAACATGGCAGAAATTATCCTCTGACGACACCTGGCGTGATATTCAGTTTGGTGAAAACAACGGTGAAGACATAAGCTAGCCTACATTCCAAAGGTCAGAAAAAGTCGATGAAATTTCGCAACCTCATTAGAACTTGTCGATGAGGAAGAACTGATTCCAATTGGCTCTGACAACAATGAGGAGCGAAAGCAGATTAAACCTGAATTGACTGAGAATCTTTGTAATGATGGTGAGCAGTGATGGATAGCAATAGTGAAAGAGGTGGACAAGGCATCAGCATTAGGTTATACTCAGCAATGTTTTGGGCTTATTAAGGATACGGGTAAGAAGACGATTGTTAGTCAGACCATAACCGCAAAGAATCGGACCCTGACAACCTCTCAGGATAGGCCGTTAGCACGTCAGGTGTACCATTTTGAAGAGCAGTTTCACCGGACCACTGCCCATAACCCAACCACAATATGGAAGGGAAGTTGACTCCGCTCCTCCAAATATACCAATTTTGTAGGTTGTTTTACACCTGAAACGACGGCAAAACAGTAGGATCTAACTTCTTGACACTAGAATATTTTAAGGAAGGAGGTAAAAAATTACACAGTAAAGTAAAGGAGGGTCTAGGCAGCGTGGAGAATCACACGTAATCCCATCAAACTGGTCCACATCACTGATCACTCCAGTTCAGAAAAAAGAATAGGTCTTCCTACAACAAAGATAAGACTAGCTTAAACAACACTGCATCCAGGATTCTACGGTCCACAATTACTCGAAGACAGCCAGACACAGATGAAATCAACAGCAAACCTCGCACAAAAGTGCATCGGTTCAAGTTGCCACACCTCACAGTAGTATACAAATAACAAGTGGACAGGCAAAGTGATATCAAAATAAACAAAGTTGCGTCAGAGAATAAACAATTTGAAGATAACGGCTAGTACAAATATTCAAGCTGTAGAAGACGTCAAAGAGTGAATATGTCTGCGCCGCTGTAACCGATTTTCAGCCATGTCAACAGGAGTCCTCAAACACTTACTCCTATCGTCTCGAGGACACCAGACACATAGTATACATCTCTCCCACACACCCCATACCAACAATCAGGGACTCCATCGACTGGAACTCCAAAACAGTTGACTAGAGAAAACCAGGCAAGATTCAGATCTGGACGAAGGCTGGTCGATCCAATCTTCACTGTTTAACACGTTTTAGGACACACGCCTACCTATCCGCGCCCAACATCGAACTGAAAACGGAACGTGAATCAGTCGGCCGAAACGTGCTGCAGCGGTCAACGACTGACTGTGAAGGGAGAACAGAACAAGCACCTAGTGCTAAACAAAGTTCTCTACTGGAATCCACCCAGCCATGCCACAGTTTATGAGGAGTTGTCACCTGAAGTGAAAACAACCACTGGCGTCCGCCAGGAACATCTGCTGTCACTATTCCTGCTTAACCTCGTCATATATGTATTAATAGACATAATACCAGTCACCTCTGACTTTACAAGAAATGATCTACTCCCCAAAGAGCATCTGGTTCACCTCGAGTACACAGACGATATTATCATGCTACGTGAAGACACCGACAAAATGTAGTCTTCCGAACGCCTCCCCCAAATATCTCAGTATGTTTGATACGCCCTTCACTCCTGTCAAGTCTGAGATGATGCTCCAGAAATGCTCTCCAACCACTCACAATTTAATAAGAAGAAGTGAAGTTTACAATGCATTGACCACTTCACTTGCCTGGGAACCTGCATCAGCTCGAACAACCTCGTTCCTCACCAAATCTCAATGTGGATACACAAGGCTCGTCTGGCACTCACCAACATGCTTCATCTCTCCCACCAGGGAGATATACCACTAATTATTACCGGAATCACGGATAGACGGCACTCCAGCACCTGTTGTCCTACTATACACTCAATAGACATGATCGTTCAAAACATAAGATATGAAGCGATTACACATTTCTAACCACACACGTCTTCGTAGTATTCATGCGTGTGGTGGAGTCACCGTGTGAGCATTGTAAACGTTACGCAAAATGTACTAGGTAAGGAAGTAAGTCAGTCGATGACGCCTTGAACCTTCACCTATTCACGTGGCTTCGAACATGTGTTGCGAATGCTCAGCTCAGCTCAGCTCAGCTCAGATCACCTACCACTTACCTCGACGTGCAATGACAGTCGGAATTCAATTCGATTGGAAGAAGAAGGCTGACAGTGGTCAGACAAAGAATTGCTAGCAGTGTATGAAGTCTCTGACTCTCGAGCCAAACCATGGGAAGAGGTGTGGCCAACCTGGTTGTGCACCCTCAGACGACAAGAATCAATGGTTGGAGACTCTTGGCGACATGGCCATAATCAGCAACGAGAGAGTATATGTATTCACTCCACTGACTTCTTCTCATGCTTCAACATTCTCACTAGCCTCCATTTTCAAATCCCTTTTCCTCCCATAGACGTTTGTCTATGTGGATATTAGGCTTCTTCTAATCGCTTGTTCTTGCATGCTGCTGTTAACTGTAGCATCTTGACCCGACGCATTTCTGTGTTAGGTTCTACATTGAGTCTATCTGTTTGTCCACTTAGGCTTCCTTTGAGATTTAAAGGTCGACTTTTCGCAAAATATGATCACGTTTAGTAACAGTAGAATCAAAGATAACTGACAGCTGAGGAGTCATAAGTTGCACTGTGTCATAAAAGTAAAACGGAGAACGGTCGCAACCAACGAGATGCAGGCCAGAAGCTAATTAACGTGTGTTCATCATAACATAATAGTTTGGGATCAAACTCTAGGATGGGGATATTTTTATACAGATTAATATTACTTCAGAGCATAGACACTGCATCAATCCTATCGACTACAAGTTCACTTACGTAAAATCGTCATCTATCTATTTCGATTGTTTCGTGAACAACAACCAGATCACTGAGAACTCACATCGATTTCATTGACAGCTGCCATGTGTCATGTATTAGAATGGTCACAGGTAGTTCTTTTCCAGACTACTTGTCTTCCAATCAGGATAAAGTGTAGAAGTGGTAGAGACGAGTATTGTATGCGTTAAGGTTTCGTTATTTTTTAAGCTGATATTAAGATGTGTTAAATCACTGTCACTTTTATGAGGCTTAAATCCTGCTTAATATGAGTTACAGATGTTCCGTTGATAGTCATCAGCAAAATCCACCTACTGGTTATTCACAGAATTCTAAGATAAAGTATGGCAGAAGAAAACAACGTTTCAATGTATTTTAGTGAACATTTAGTTTATGGAAAACTATAAGGACTAACACATGGCAAAAAAGGATATCATGTAACTGAAATTACTTTCTTCGACGATGCAGTTCATTGCATCAGTGATAAACTTTATTTGAAAATCAATCAACAGTGTTTACATACTACCATTTTCAACTTACAGCAACTGACACGTATACCAACATGATAGGATCTGTAGCTAAAAACAGATCAAACAAACGTCTAACATCATCCATATTCGGTAGGACATGTGCAAACCAGGTGATAATCCAAGCAATAGCAAAATCTGGTCCCAGTTCAACAGATTCAATACTGCTTAATAAAGAAGTTGATACGCATTCCAGCAAGGCGAATATTAACTGCATATATTCCAGGGTAACGTCCATAGACTTTTGCATAAACAAACTGCGTAAAATGTAAGAAAAAAACCTTTGTATTGATCTGAAGACAGTAGGCACATGCACAATATTTTTCAAAAAGTAATCACCTTTATTTGAGATATCTTGTAGAAAAACAAACAAACTCGACCGACAGCTCCAACATTGACGTGGTGGTCGGGCTTGCATATCATAATGACCCAACGAGATATGCTGGTGGAACGCTTGTTCCCTCGAGGTCACACCATACCAGAAAGGTCTGTTGGATAGTGGTTAGATGAAAAGCAGTTACCGTTATAGTGTAAATTGCTACACTATGATGGGGTCTGAGGACGAAGTCGTGCTCCTGCTAGCTGGATGGGGTGTGACAGCAGTAAGGTGTTTCCCTTGGATGACCTGACCAGCAGTGCCATGCTGATGCTGCCTTCTCAGTGGAAGGGGGAGGGTTAGAAAAGGTCGGCCCCAAAAATAACACACTCCACCATACCCCACGGTCTGTCGGGCCGGCGGTGTTGGTTCACTTGTTATTTCCTTTCGACCATCCGGCCCCAAAAATACAAAAGTTCAAAATAATCATACTCAAAAGACTGCATGTGACAGGCCTCAAGCAGATGTCCGATGGGCTCTGCGGTAACACAAATCTCTTTCAGGTACCTTAAGAAGAAATAGCTTTCCACAGTATGGGCAGCCGGGGAGGGGCAACTCAGATCACAACTCAATCAGAACTCAAGTTTCCTCAGCTGCTATCCACCACCAAATGTGCTCGGATAACCACCTATTTTTAGCCAGCACAAATTTCAGACATAAAGAAAGACACTGTCTCACCTGGCATCCACCAACCTCAACTCAGCGATGGACACAGATAAACCACATTGGTATCAGTCATCGCTGGAGAGGATCAGTGGAGTACGTGTTTGGATAGCGACCACGCGTTGGTCCGAGCGCGTACATGCCTGCGTCTCAATGGACATAAAAAAATTTGGCAACAAAACCACTACGAGTGCTGCTGGACAACGGAAACACCAAAGCCGTGTTCAGTGAGAAGTTGACTAGACAGTTATCGGAACAAAAGACCATCACTCATCCAGAAGAAGCTTGGTGCCATCTTTAGTCTCCTGTAAGAGCAGCTTTGAAGACCGCAGCCGACTCCAAAATAGTGGCTAAAAAGAGCCAGTGGATATCAGCAGCTTCTTACCAACTAATGCATGCATGCGAATGCATCCCTGCAGGCTCTGAGTACAATGAAGAACGAGTGCAACCTAAAAAAGGTCTACGCAACGACTGCGAACAGTGCTGGACAGCGAAGGCTAAACAGATGGAAAGGCAGCGGCGATCGGTAACAGTAGACAGTTATTCAAACTTATTAAGAAAACTGGGGGGAAAGTCAACTGCGGTTAGTGAGGCTATAGCGGAGAAGGAAGGATCTGCAATTCACTCGCAGAGGAGACGACTGGAACGATGGGCAGAACACTTCGAGGAACAGTTTAACTGGCATACAGTCACTATTGCATTGCCCACTATCTAGTAGGATCCTGAATGGAACATTGAGATAGGCCCCCCAACACTGGCAGAAGTAGAAAAAGCAGTAGGTAACCTGAAACGAAGAAGGGCGGCAGGACCAGACGGACTAACTCCCGAGGTATACAAGGATGGTGGTAAGGTGCTCTTAGTCACGTTAACGGAAGCGTTAACCAGTATATGAAAATCAAACACGATCCCCTATGACTGGTCCAAATCACAGATTATCCCAGTCTTCAAAAAAGGCGAGAAGTCTTCTTGTGATAACCACAGAGGAATCAGCCTAACGAACATAGTGCCCAGGATACTAGGTCCTATAATTCTTCGACGCCTGAGTGGAGCTCGGGAACACCAAGCCCGAGAAAACCAGGCAGGATTTAGACCTGGCCGCGGGTGTGTCGACCAAATATTTACACTGCGCCAGGTTTTGGGGCACAGACACGCTTAGCGACAAGTCTTATAGTAAAGTCTCTCACTGAAAGGCGTGCCTGGTAAGTACATCACCTTATTGAAGGCTCTCTACTCGAACACTTGTGGGCATTTTAGAGCCTATGGTGAGTTGTCCTGGGAGCTATACTCATCGAGTGGTGTCCGTCAAGGGTCCACACTGTCTCCATTCTTATTCAACTTTATCACAGATATTCTCATGGAGGTCTCCCTCTCGTCACCTGATTACACAGACGTTGACTTAATCGCAGGAGAATTTTCGTTAGACCTACAATATCCAGATGATATGACAAAGTCCTGTTAGGCGAAGACGCTAACAAGATGCAGAGTCTTCTGAACATTTTGAGTGGCAATTCGAAATGCGTTTCTCACCACCCAAATGCAAATTTTTCTCCAGGACTGGTCTTCAGCGGTACCGCGACTAACAATAGAGAGTGAAGTGGTTGAGTGTGTTGACCACTTCACTTACCCGGGAAGTAGGATCAACCTTGGTGGGTTAGTTGCCGATGAGATCTCTGCAGGGATACAAAAGGCTCTATCGGCTCTTGCCAATTTGCGCCACCTATGGCGCCGCCGTGATATCCCTTTGTCTGTTCAGGGTCGCGTGTACTGCACAGCAGTCCACTCTGTTCTACTCTATGACTGTGAAACATGGCCATTCAAAGTGGAAGATATGAGAAGGCTTCAAGTGTTTGACCACCGTTGCCTTCGTACTATAGGCTGTATTCCGTGGTGTCACCACGTGAATAACGCAAACGTCAGGTATAGAGTTTTAGGGAGAAGAGGAAATCAGTTGACGAGGTCATGAACCTTCATCGACTGAGATGGTTGGGACACGTGTTACGTATGTCTAGTAGCCGATTGCCTCGTCACACAATGTTGGCTGAAGTAGGTCCAGGCTGGAAAAAGGCCTGAGGTGGCCAGACTAAATCATAGCACCAATGTATGAAGTCTCTGACTGTTGGTTTGAGTCATGTGGGGCGATGCAGACTAGGTGGTCTGGGTCAGCGGGACAAGAGGAACCAGTGGCTCAAGACTCTACGTGTGTGGCTCAGAACTGATGTCAGTGGCGCAGATGTATACACACACTATCATCATCTTAACGACGCCATACTGAATCTCGCCATTTTGTCATCCTCCTTTCTTTCTTCTCGTACTTTATATTTCTTTTGACTGCATCCTCTTATCTTTATCCTGCACCTCACTGCCTTTTTACCTGATGAACTGACGTGAGGTGTGGCAACTCGGACCGGTACGCAGTAATGCCTGGTCCTATGTTGATATTGATTGATTGAAACAAGACTAAATGTATCTGGGAACTCCAACTGAACAGTGTAAATTAAAAATATTGCAACGTAAAAAAATAAAATACACTTTCTGAATTAATTAGTATCTATCCAATCACATTATTATAACCTATAATAAAGAGTCATTAAGTTTCAGAATACAACCCTAGTTTAGACGTTTCGAATACCACTACTTTATACATCTTCACGACTCAAACAATCTCATTGTCCAGAAGTCTGTTTATAATCCTTGGAAGTAGTACCTAAGCAATACCATCGATCCAAGCTATCCAACACTAGAAAGACATCTAATTCAGCCTAAATTGATGTTTGAAATAAAGCAAGTGTATAAAGAGTTGAACGTGCCAACATATTCGGTCACCGATTGTATTGTTGAAGCTAAAAAAAACATCTTCATGTGGTCATAATATATTGATTACCTGCACTGTTTCAAACATTTGCAGGTCTGACTAAATAAATGGTTTTCGTTTCTCTGCAGTTGATAGAAATACTATATATATATATATATATATATATATATATATATATATATATATATATATATATATATATATATATATATCACATGTTTCAGATAATCTTCTTCTCATTACGCTGTTTAAATTTATCAAAGGGACCAGTTGCTTCAAACATATATATATATATATATATATATATATATATATATATATATATATATATATATATATATGGGTAGCAATTGGGTTTTTTTATTACGACCAAAAGCTAAATTGAAATGTAGACAGAAATTATCAGTAATTTCTCAAACAGTGGAAGAATTGACACTGAAAAGCACAATCTATAAAGAACACTCACAACAGAGCCAACTAGAAACAGACCGGAATGACAGATGTAAAACTTTTAAATTTACAATATCAAAATACTAGGGTATAGCTTACTAATAGCTCTCAAATGACTCGAAAAATTTAAGCGTGTACGTTGCAGGTTGTTTATTTCAGCATAAGCTGAATGCGGCACCTTAATTAAATGTGTTAACTCTAAACTCTAAATTTGTGTTTTAAAAAGGTGCGAATTTGATTTTCAGTATACCAACTTGTGACTTTGAAGTAACGCATACCGCTTAAATATATGATGTAGAAAACTGTTTTCTCCACCCTTTAGATGAACTTAAAGTGGGTTAAAACAGTGGGAAGAGGAGTGAAGGAACCACTTGAGAACCTTGGTAATAAACAACTTAGAAAGAAGTTTTAAGTGTTGATAAAAATAAGATGGCAGACTTCTTATAAATACAGGGTGATATTGTCAAGGTCGATTGTAGAGAAGTTGTTGCGAGTGCTTTTTCATTAGGGAGATTGAAGCATGGCATTGGACAGTAAATAGATAGTATAATTCTACTTTTACGTATCTATCATTTTTTAATTTTTCATCTCAAGTATGTTCATATAGAGTATTAAATTTTTAGCTGTTATAGAATTGATTTCTACTTTACATCACAAGCACTATCCTCGATTAAAGTGAGTACAAACATAAGGTTGCTAAAAGCTCAATAATTATTAACATGAACTAGATAAACACGTTAAAATTACCTACTATTCAAAACCTTACCTGAAATGAGTTGGGACCAATTTATTCAGCAGTACACGAGACTCCTCTTCACCCAGGACAGAAAAAAATATGTAACAAATATCATGGAAGCCCTGTGAAGTAATTTCAACGAGATAATGATAAATAATTCTTGAAGTTTCTTTTATATGAGGCAATACATTAATGTTCTCACCGAATCTGATTAGGCAGAGCAACTTTCAAACACGTGAATGACTGAATAAAAGTTTGCTGCTTGCCATGATCAACCACAGATCAGTAAAACACGATAATCAAAATATTAAACTTATTAAAATGTTAAATAGCACCACCCCGATACATCACCTAGATTATCCAAACATTCATGACAAATTTTTCGACTAGCGCGAAAAAGTAATCCAAATTTCAGCACATAGCTGAGAACAGGAGTCAAGGAAACGATGAATTCCTACTATACCCAGCTATTGTTAAACAGTCATCTTAAAACACGATTCTAATACCCCAAAAGGTCTTTAATCAAGAAAAATGGAGAATCGCGTACACAATGCGCAACTAAAGGGTATCAGTAGCTGAGAATTCACAAACAAGTCAATCAACTAGGACTCAACAACCATGAGACAACAAACGGATTAAAAAAAGAACACGGTATACAAGTGCATCATTTCAAGTTGCCACATTACACGGGAAACATCAATGTCAAGATAGGATCAGGCATTATTGAGCACCAATCAAATCAGCACAACAAGTAACAAAGCAATAAGATGAAAGGTGAGAAGAAAACCAGTCAAAAGCAGAAGAAAGCAGAAAAAAGAGAGCAGGGTGAATTGAAAAAATGATGAATAAAGTATAGCGACTGAGATTAAGACAATGCATAGATACAACTCTGCTTTTCTGACAGCGATTCTGAGCTATATCACCTAGAGTCTCCAACCACTGGTTCCTGTTATCACGTCAACCCCAAACGGGTAGTTTGTATCTCCTTACATGGCTCACACAAACAGTCAGAAACTTTATTCACTGGTGGCTCGAAACTTTTTCCATCCTGAACAAACTCCAGCTAACATTGCGCGACGCGGCAGACAGTGACTAGGGACGCGTAACACATATCACAACCATCTCAGTTGATGAAAGTTCACAACTGTATCAACTGATCTTCTTCTACACTCTAAATCTATTTACCTGACTTCTACGTTACTGACGTGGTGGCACCATGACACACGGCCTATGTTGTGAAAGCAGAGGTGGTCAAACACCTGAAGCCTTCGCATATCGTTCACCTTTAATCTCCATGTTTCACAGCCATACTGTAGAAAACAGAGGACTGCAGCAAAATACACTTGACCCTTAATAGACAATCGGTTATCACAGCGGCGCCACAGATAGCGTAAGTTGGTAAAAGCCAACCGAGTCTTTTGTATCCGTGCAGATATTTTGTCGGTCAATGACCCATCACGGCTGATCCAACTTCCCAGATAAGTGAAGTGCTCAGCGCTCGCAACTACTCATCTCAAACATTCCCAAATTGCTACTCAGAAGACTCTGCATCTTGTCAGTCTCGTTATCTAACAGGACTGTTATTTGTGTACTCTAGATCTACCAAGGATTCTCCGGTGTCTAGACTAACCCCTCTTATGTCAGGCCATACAGGAAAACCTTAATGTACAGATGTATGGTAAGAATGAATAAGAATGGAGAGAGTGGGTATCCTTGAAGGATATCACTCGATGTACACAGCTCACCTGACAACTCGCCAAAGGCTCTAAGACGCCTCAGGTGTTAGAGTGAAGAGCCTTCAATAGAGTGATGTACATACCCGTTAACCCTTTCAGTCAATGTTATAAAATCTCTCGATTCACGAACTCGAATGTCGCCTTCAGGTCAAGAAATACAGCCAGTGTTGGGTGTCGATAAATGTATCTGTGTTCCAGAACCTGGGGGAGTGTGAAAATCTGGTCGATGCACCCACAACCAGGTCTGAAGTCTGCCTGGTTTTTTCGAACTTGCTGTACCCAACCTCTACTCAGACGTCATAGGACCTAGAATATTAAACATTATTTTCGTCAGGCTGATTCCCCCGTGGTCTTCACAAGAGAACTTTTCACCTCTCTTGAAGACTGGGACAATTAGTGATTGCCACCAGTCAGAAGGGGTCATATCTAACTCCCACACACTAGTTAATACTTCAATTGACTAAAAATTCTTGACTACCTTCCTTAAATACCTCCGGAACTAGTCCATCTAGCCCTTCTGCCTTTCTTCGTTTTAGGTTACCTACAGTTCTCACGACTTTGTAAATGCCGGGAGTCCTGTCCTATCTTGATGTTCCATTCAGGCCCCAACTGGATAGCGGGCAACTGAATATTAACTGGAAACCAGTTGAGCTGCTTCTCGAAAAATTCCTGCCCATCGTTCCAGTCCTCTCTCCTTTCAGCGAACCAAAGACCCACCCTTATCTGCTGCAGTCTCAATAATCACTAACGTTCTTGTCCCAGTTTCCTTAAGAAGTCTAAATAGCTGTCCACAGTTACCTTTCACTACTACCTTTTCCATCTCTTTAGCCATCGCTGCCCACCACTGTTCACGGTCATTGCACAGATGTTTTTTCAGTCTACGTTTGAGTTGCATTCGCTCCTCTTTGTACTCGGAACCTGGAAAGATTTGTCCGTGCGCATTCATTGATTCAGAAGAACATACTAGTATCCACTGGCTCCTTTAAACTACTCTCTGACAGTCTGGTACGGTCTTTTTTCCTGTTTTTACAGCACACTTGGAATGGTACCAAGCTTCATTTGGACGAGTGGTATTGTTCAGTTCTAATAACTGTCGAATCAATTTCACATTGAAAGAGGCCTTAGTGCTCTCATCGTCTGTCGAACATTCTTGTTGCTAATGTTTTCCTAGATCCATTCAGACATAAAGATAAGTGCGCTCTAATCAACACGTGGTCGCTGTCCAAGTACATGCTCCACAAGGAGCGGCAGTCTTCCCCCTTCTCCAGCAATGACCGCTAGTATTGCGATCTATATGTGTCCACCGCTGAGTCGAAAACAGTGAACACCGCATCAGACAATATCTCACTTTATTAACGAAGTTCGTGCTACCAAGAGAGAAATCGCTACATGACAACAGTTTTAGAAGGCAATCACCGTTATCTCTTGGTTTAGCTGGGATTCTGAAAGTACACCTAAGAGCATCACTCCTTGATTTAACCCATCCACTTGTGTAATGAACTGCCTAACACAACCACCAACCAATTTTAAAAAAGGAAACTGAATCCTACACAACTCCATGGATTGCGCAATAACTGTGAAAACCGCATGGTTAATGTTACAATTTTCAGAGTTTAGTAGTTGTTTAACTGCAAAAATCTCATCTAGACAGGATTTTTATACAAAACTACTCAGGAAAGCTTATAATGTGTGACACAATTCTCATGAAACAACAGTATATACCACTCGAAAAAAACATGAGTCATAGGGATAAACTTACAATAAATTGCAGATATTCCACCTTCGTTTGCACAATAGGACGAAAAAAAGTGGGTATCAGGCAAATAAAACTATTGATTACTCGTACATTTCAGTTTTGAATAGCAAATCCTGGTAACATACTAGCAGTAAACCAAGATCTGTTGCTTTTGACCCACATTGGTCTTATCACTGATCCTCTCTCTCCACAGCCATCTCTCACAAATAGTCACACTACCAGGCAACTTCAACACTCAAGTAGGAAAGCTGAGTTGACTGGAAAAGTCTCTGCGGTATCCCTTACCAACAAACAGACAACGGTGATCGTCCCTTACAATGCTTTCTCGTCTGACAATCACTTGCTTTTGGTCAACATTAATTCCAAGTATATGGACAAACACCCTCTCAATTAGCGTCCACTGACATCAAACCAACAATCGACACATAGATCACATTCCAATAAGCTATCGTTGAAGAGGACAGCTGGACGATTGCCGCTCTTTCTGGAGTACCTTATACGACTCTAAGCATGTCTAAGCACATCCACGTGCAAGCTTACGCCTTAACAGTTACACGAAACATAACAGTCAAACCTCTGTATGGTCGAGCGGAACATCAGAACATTAGGTGCCTATTTTTAGAGAGGGAATAGTCAGGCATTTATCTGAACATGGCAGAAATTATCCTCTGACGACACCTGGCGTGATATTCAGTTTGGTGAAAACAACGGTGAAGACATAAGCTAGCCTACATTCCAAAGGTCAGAAAAAGTCGATGAAATTTCGCAACCTCATTAGAACTTGTCGATGAGGAAGAACTGATTCCAATTGGCTCTGACAACAATGAGGAGCGAAAGCAGATTAAACCTGAATTGACTGAGAATCTTTGTAATGATGGTGAGCAGTGATGGATAGCAATAGTGAAAGAGGTGGACAAGGCATCAGCATTAGGTTATACTCAGCAATGTTTTGGGCTTATTAAGGATACGGGTAAGAAGACGATTGTTAGTCAGACCATAACCGCAAAGAATCGGACCCTGACAACCTCTCAGGATAGGCCGTTAGCACGTCAGGTGTACCATTTTGAAGAGCAGTTTCACCGGACCACTGCCCATAACCCAACCACAATATGGAAGGGAAGTTGACTCCGCTCCTCCAAATATACCAATTTTGTAGGTTGTTTTACACCTGAAACGACGGCAAAACAGTAGGATCTAACTTCTTGACACTAGAATATTTTAAGGAAGGAGGTAAAAAATTACACAGTAAAGTAAAGGAGGGTCTAGGCAGCGTGGAGAATCACACGTAATCCCATCAAACTGGTCCACATCACTGATCACTCCAGTTCAGAAAAAGAATAGGTCTTCCTACAACAAAGATAAGACTAGCTTAAACAACACTGCATCCAGGATTCTACGGTCCACAATTACTCGAAGACAGCCAGACACAGATGAAATCAACAGCAAACCTCGCACAAAAGTGCATCGGTTCAAGTTGCCACACCTCACAGTAGTATACAAATAACAAGTGGACAGGCAAAGTGATATCAAAATAAACAAAGTTGCGTCAGAGAATAAACAATTTGAAGATAACGGCTAGTACAAATATTCAAGCTGTAGAAGACGTCAAAGAGTGAATATGTCTGCGCCGCTGTAACCGATTTTCAGCCATGTCAACAGGAGTCCTCAAACACTTACTCCTATCGTCTCGAGGACACCAGACACATAGTATACATCTCTCCCACACACCCCATACCAACAATCAGGGACTCCATCGACTGGAACTCCAAAACAGTTGACTAGAGAAAACCAGGCAAGATTCAGATCTGGACGAAGGCTGGTCGATCCAATCTTCACTGTTTAACACGTTTTAGGACACACGCCTACCTATCCGCGCCCAACATCGAACTGAAAACGGAACGTGAATCAGTCGGCCGAAACGTGCTGCAGCGGTCAACGACTGACTGTGAAGGGAGAACAGAACAAGCACCTAGTGCTAAACAAAGTTCTCTACTGGAATCCACCCAGCCATGCCACAGTTTATGAGGAGTTGTCACCTGAAGTGAAAACAACCACTGGCGTCCGCCAGGAACATCTGCTGTCACTATTCCTGCTTAACCTCGTCATATATGTATTAATAGACATAATACCAGTCACCTCTGACTTTACAAGAAATGATCTACTCCCCAAAGAGCATCTGGTTCACCTCGAGTACACAGACGATATTATCATGCTACGTGAAGACACCGACAAAATGTAGTCTTCCGAACGCCTCCCCCAAATATCTCAGTATGTTTGATACGCCCTTCACTCCTGTCAAGTCTGAGATGATGCTCCAGAAATGCTCTCCAACCACTCACAATTTAATAAGAAGAAGTGAAGTTTACAATGCATTGACCACTTCACTTGCCTGGGAACCTGCATCAGCTCGAACAACCTCGTTCCTCACCAAATCTCAATGTGGATACACAAGGCTCGTCTGGCATTCACCAACATGCTTCATCTCTCCCACCAGGGAGATATACCACTAATTATTACCGGAATCACGGATAGACGGCACTCCAGCACCTGTTGTCCTACTATACACTCAATAGACATGATCGTTCAAAACATAAGATATGAAGCGATTACACATTTCTAACCACACACGTCTTCGTAGTATTCATGCGTGTGGTGGAGTCACCGTGTGAGCATTGTAAACGTTACGCAAAATGTACTAGGTAAGGAAGTAAGTCAGTCGATGACGCCTTGAACCTTCACCTATTCACGTGGCTTCGAACATGTGTTGCGAATGCTCAGCTCAGCTCAGCTCAGCTCAGATCACCTACCACTTACCTCGACGTGCAATGACAGTCGGAATTCAATTCGGTTGGAAGAAGGCTTTGTACACAAGATGAAATCATTTCACCTCTTCTCTTTTTATGGTTGTAGTTTTCAGCCTCTTTCTTTCTGCACCATGTGCTTCCTGCGTCATTTACTATTCGTCAATGTTTTCGTGATTTTCTGCGCAACACTTGAGTGCTGACAGAGTTGTGAGGGCGGTTGACACTTCCCGGCTGCCCACACCGTGGAAAGCTATTTCTTCTTAAGGTACCTGAAAGAGATTTGTGTTACCGCAGAGCCCATCGGACATCTGCTTGAGGCCTGTCACATGCAGTCTTTTGAGTATGATTATTTTGAACTTTTGTATTTTTGGGGCCGGATGGTCGAAAGGAAATAACAAGTGAACCAACACCGCCGGCCCGACAGACCGTGGGGTATGGTGGAGTGTGTTATTTTTGGGGCCGACCTTTTCTAACCCTCCCCTTCCACTGAGAAGGCAGCATCAGCATGGCACTGCTGGTCAGGTCATCCAAGGGAAACACCTTACTGCTGTCACACCCCATCCAGCTAGCAGGAGCACGACTTCGTCCTCAGACCCCATCATAGTGTAGCAATTTACACTATAACGGTAACTGCTTTTCATCTAACCACTATCCAACAGACCTTTCTGGTATGGTGTGACCTCGAGGGAACAAGCGTTCCACCAGCATATCTCGTTGGGTCATTGTGATATGCAAGCCCGACCACCACGTCAAGGTAGCAGCTATCGGTCGGTCGGTCTGCGCAACACTTCTGTTTGCGAATGTTTTGTCATGCTGTATAACGTTTTTATGAAACTCTATTTATAGTTCGATTAATCTACACCATGCATCACAATTTTTGATTTGAATGACAGCTGACACGTTGACGCTATTTATGTTGCCATGATTGATAGACTACTTTTATTCGTTAAACACCAGCAGAAGAAAAAGGCATTTATTTGCAACTGTATGGCTTCGAGAATGAAAGGCTGAAGATAAACTCTTTGCTGAAATACTTCATTTCTCATCAACTTTTTTGGTTAAAGGCTCTTATCGAACTAAGTGTATAAATAATTTGGTCTACCGAATTCTGTATAGTGACCTTGAGGTCAAATACATGCGTCAAACTAGTCGACCAGAGTTAACTAGGGTAGTAGAACACGGGGACCTGGCTAAACACAGAAAGGTAGGCTCTAATAAGATAAGAGACTTAAAAAGGAGCTCAACCATAATCGTGCATGCAGTCACACACAATAGGATGAGATAGAGCGATAATTTAGAAAACAACTTGGGTCGTTAGAGAGAGATTGATAACTGAAGCTTTGTTTATCGAATCGACATCTGATATCTGAAATGACCCAACATCAATTTCGGACATATGAAAACCTTACTACTAATTAAATCAATGTAAAACAGCAGAACTCCAAAACTAGACCAGGAAGTTGTTTGATTACCGTGACCCGGACTATGAACAATAAATTCGACGTATAAGGTAAATTGCCACATTTGCTGCTTCACTGGTTTTCTATTGATCTGGACCATCAAGGCAATAATAATGTTGACACCGACTAACTGACCTGAAACCGTTTCATTTCCATGAGCACGTCTTGGAGACGTAATGAACTGTTGCGCAGTACACTTGGTTTTTGGTTCGCAGTTTGATGTCTCGGCAAAACGTGAGATGATGCAAATTACCAAACACCACATGGGCCTTTAGTTCCCGTCGTGAAATTTTGTCCCCAACCAGTTGATTAGGACTGCTACAACTTCTCATGTAGGTGGAGTGGTCAACGCATCCCAGCACTTTTATCCCTAACAGGTAGACAAGTCAATGTAAAACTTTGCACAGAAATGGGTCAGTTCAAGTTGCCGTACTTACCAGGTGCGAAACATAGGCTAAATATACTCAGGTTTCCAGATAAAAACGTTCAGAAGACCCCACATTCTACCAATATCTTCATCCAGCGAAAGTTTTGCCAAGGTACTTCAACTCAAACAGCTGCTCTCCCCCTCATCATATCTTAACACTAAAACTTGAAGCAAACACGGTCGCCTCCATCAGTAAATCTAGAAAAAAGGCAAATAGGAATAGTGAGAGTAAACATTCCTGACAAACCCCGCTGGTTGTCACCACTTCAAATAAAAGCTCTCTGCAAATCCTTAATGGCTTGCATTATCTCATGCAGAGGCATGTGGTCAACCTAGCCCACTTGTTCAATGCTTTGTTTGGAATCAGATACTGACAAAATACATTTCATTAGATGATGCAGAAATTCATTTTCCCGTCAACAATTGTGACACATTTAGAGCATCAGTAGGAATACCAGAAAAACAAGTACACGAATGCATCGGTTCAAGTCTTCGCCTAGCACCAGGACTATGTCATCTGTGTATTCTATACCTGCCAATGATTCCCTTGCGATTAGATCGATCCCCAAGAGGAAGACCTCCATAAGAACACCTACCGCTAAGCTGAACAATAATGGAGAGAGTGGATATCCTTGACAGAAACTACTCGATGTACACAGCTCACCGGATAACTCATCATGCACCTTAACACGCCGACGGGTGTTTGAGTAAAGAGCCTTCAAAAGAATGATGTCAGACAAAAAAATCAACGTAGAACCTCGCACAAAAGTGCATCGGTTCAAGTTGCCACACCTCACAGTAGTATACAAATAACAAGTGGACAGGCAAAGTGATATCAAAATAAACAAAGTTGCGTCAGAGAATAAACAATTTGAAGATAACGGCTAGTACAAATATTCAAGCTGTAGAAGACGTCAAAGAGTGAATATGTCTGCGCCGCTGTAACCGATTCTCAGCCATGTCAACAAGAGTCCTCAACCACTGATTCTCATCGTCTGGCAAACCTCAACCAGGTAGTCCACATCTCGACACAGCTCAGATCAACAGTTAGAGACTTCATTGACTGGTGACGCTTCTTGGTCTGACAACCCTGAACACTCTTCAAACCTAATCCAACTTCCACTAACAAGGCATATTGAGGTAAGTGGTGCCTTGGCGTGGGCAGTACATGTCCAACACACCTCAGTCAGCTAAGATTCACAATCTCCTTAATAGACTTTCCTGTCTTGCCTAGTACCCTTCGCCGGACCCCAACATTGCCAACATGCTGATTCCACCATACGCGAGAGATGCTGTGAAGACATCTAAGGTCAGAGATCTGTAATAGCTTGATATCACTTACTTTTAACGTCCATATTTCACAGCCGTACAACGGAACAGAACGGACTACAGAGCAGTAGACTTATCCTTTGATGGATAGTCAGATATCTCGCCAAACGAGCCTTTTGTATCCACATTGAGATTTGGTGAGGAACGAGGTTGTTCGAGCTGATGCAGGTTCCCAGGCAAGTGAAGTGGTCAATGCATTGTAAACTTCACTTCTTCTTATTAAATTGTGAGTGGTTGGAGAGCATTTCTGGAGCATCATCTCAGACTTGACAGGAGTGAAGGGCGTATCAAACATACTGAGATATTTGAGGGAGGCGTTCACAAGACCCTGTATTTTGTCGTCTTCATTTAGCAGGACACCATCATCCGCATACTCCAAGTCAACCAGATAACCCCCAGGGAGTAGATCAACCCCTTTGAAGTCAGATATGCTCAAGGTTATGTGCATCAGTACGTCTATAACGAAGCTAAATCAGGACGGTGACAACGGACATCTCCGGAGGACAACTGTATTTCAAAACCTGTCGAAGGTTGAAAATCTGATAAGTGTATCCTCCTTCAGGTTTAGTTTTCTTGAATTCCTTACTTTTAAGCCCTAGTTAACCTTAAAATGAGTATGGATCGAAAATACTGCACTAGGCAAACTGAACCTTTGGACACATTTCAATTAACAGTAAAATAAGATGAAGGTATCATAGGAGTAAGACTTGGGCACTGTGGCAGATTGTAATTCCATTTTGGTCTGTCTATTAGAAATGTCACATAGTGAAACAGTATCATTTACTGGATGTTTTGGACAATTTATTGTCCATATTCATATCAGGTAACTCCACAACTTTCAGAGTCCTAATTTTTTCTCCTTCTCCAAATACATGCAGTAGAAGCGACTCCGCACCTATCCCAGATATATGGGAAATCTTACTACCCTTATCACGAAGGAGAGAAAATTAGAACTATATAAACTATATCTCAAAGTTGTGGAGTTACCTGGTATGAATGTGGACAATAAAATATGTCCGAAAAGTTATCCAATAAATGATACTGTTTCACTGTTACATTTCTAATAAACAGACTAAAATGGTAAGATGAAGCTACCTCCCTTATTTCAAGAATGAGTCCTTCACAAGCATCTTTGCAGGCTCATGGTAGCGAAATGTAAGAGCCCGTTACTTTGTTCATTTTCAGTTTTGAAACAACTTCCCCAACTGTGATGAGAGTTGGAGGATCAATATTTAAATCCCACTCCGATTAGGAATGGATGATCGATAGCTGAAGCTGCGCCGCAGATCAGTTAAAATATTGTCCAAAGTCTGATAGTAATGATGAATGTTAATCAGTAGTAGAATCAAGGATGCACGTTTTTTCCTATTTGGAACGCACCCACTAAAATAAAGTAATTTGTCCAACGTTCCAACGTCCCAAAATTTCAGGCGACAGTCTCACTAACCATCGTTTTTTCGGAACATTCTTTAACAAAAATTAGGACGAAACGAATTAGGACCTTGAATAAAAGTGCGAGATTTCATAACAGTACAGACCAAGTGAACAGAAGTCGAAGAATAATAAAACAAATAGAGTACATGAGCAGCAAAGAGAATAAATAAAAAGCTATTGATAAAGTGTTCATAACATCCATGACCAAGAATGATAGTCCCTCTGACATACATAAATAACTACTTAGTATGACCTGCTGTCTATTCCTTCTCCATCTCTTCAACCGTTACCATTCACCACTGCTCATAGTCATAATAAAAGCTACGAGTAAGCTTTAGCTGGAACTGATTTTGCTTCTTATCCTGATATGAAATAGCAGGAATGGATTTGATGATAAAAGTATGTTAGTAAGGAGTTGCAAAATATACTGTCTTTTGCTAACCTCTAGTTCCAAGCTACTAAGTGTGCCCAAGTGGGACTGTGACTTGTAGGCCTAAACACTTAACTTTCAGCTAATGGCTGTGGGTTAGAGCCCTACTCCACCTATCGAGGTCCGAACAGCCACGTATTACTGCTTAACTTCATAAAATAAGTGTGGCTGATTGCCAAGTAAAATAACGTACACCTGGCTATTGAATTCATTTCGAACTGTCTTTGCAACTATTCATGAAGCAGACTTAACGTTATACTAATCTCCATTAGGATGAGAATCACTTACACGTCCAGATAAATGCCTAGGTAATTCCTCCCTAAATATCGACTTCGTGTTCTGAGGTTATCACATAGTTGCTTGTTTAGTGCGTCAAATTAGGTTCAGACACACATATTCGGACTACCACAATGTTGAAGTATGAGTAACTTTCCCAAAAAAGTGGTTATACTTCATTGATCATGTCGAACGATAGCTTATAGCACTATGGTTTATCTGCCTCCACGACTGGAATGATGTCAGCAACCACCAAGTTTACCACTATCTACTTGTGTTTGAATTTTATGCTAATCAGGAATAAGTTCTTTTTTGCTTGTTGATCTCTGTCTTATTATTAGAACCAAATTGTGGGAATTTACTTTTGTGCGTTCGTTTGCACACGATTTCGTAAACAACTCCAAGACACCTTTTCAATATGCTCCACTAGAGCAGTATAGTCACTATAAATATAATTAGCTAGATAATTTGCTTTTCGTAAAGCTGGCACTTCACTCATTTCAGACAGTACTTAGCGCGTGAGTATACGGAAATCGAAAATGGACATCAGTGTTGCAGTCACTTTCAGTTCTTAGATTCCACCAAGTCAGATAGTACGTGAACGGTTTCCAACTAGTAACCAGGCAATCATTATCTTTTCTACTGTAGAGCTTCGTGTTAAACCTACACCAGTGAGCCCACAGAAACTAGTTACCAAATCTGTAGACGCCTGTAAGGCGAGTTTTATGAATTCGTCAAATTTGCCACATGGAATCAAATGACTAACCACTCTTAGACTCTACATGCATGTCACATAAACATAGTTCGAACCCATGACTAGATTCTAAAGTTTTATTAATTGGGGTGTGTCAATACGTTCGGTGCAGGCTTTGAATACTGAAAGCTTCAAAGCGAAACTAGCAGCGTGGTTTTAGGAGACCTAAAACAGTATTTTGCTATCTTGGATAGTAATGACTACAGAGTAACAAGTTGCAGAAACTGTAGAAGACTCAAGGTTGGTAACGGGAGGAAGTAGTGAAGTTAAAGGAAGGTAAAAGAAAGTAAAGAGGGTAGATTATGAGATGTGCTTATGTATTGTTGAAACACATACCACAGAAGTTGATGTCACTACGAAGAATCCTAAAAGTAAATTACTCTGGTGTCACCGAAGATTTCAAGAGATGTCTACTTAAAACTCGTCATTACTTCTTGAAGTATCGAAGTATATAGAACTGCATCTATTCTTTAAGATCCTAATCACCAATTAAAGAAAGCCTTAGAGGGGTTTACAGGTGGTTTTTCTAAGCCACTTTTCTCTGAATGAGGTAGTGTAGTTGGGATCCTAGCTGTCCTAGAATATTTCACTACTATCACATTCTTGCCCAGCCAGCAGTACGACTATTTCCTGAAATTCCCTCTAAAGCGAAAGATATTTGCACTTTGATGGTAGTCGCTTTTCATTTCATCATTAACTAACAGACCATTGTGAAGTAGCAGAAACTCAAGGGATAATCGGTACAGATAATAAAAAGAAAATATACTTGTAAAGTCCTTTATTAAACATTCACGCCATGTTCAACTTATCTAATTTTATCAAGCTAAATCTTGGTTCTGAAGTCTACAAGAGTTACAGATAATGCAGTCTGTTGGGTTACTGAGTAGTATGTCAAGATAGAAGATCTAGCCGCTAGTATGCATTCTGAGAAAATTCCAAACAACTAAAAAAAAGTGGGTGCAAATTTTGGAAACATGACGATTGATTGATCATAACATGCCAATAAATCTGAGATAAGGGTACTAAAACCCAACATGACATTACGACTTGGCCACAGTAAGTACTGAAAAACTCTGGACTGCAAATGAATTTAGATGATAGGAAAGCCCAATTAAGGTCACAACCTTTTATCGATAAAACTGAAATAAATCGTAAAATGAAACAAAGCATAACAGATGCCTACGTTCCCAATCGTAAAAGAACGCCGCACAAAAGTAACTAAAAAGTGTGCAGTTAATTCGTTGCCAACCATTTCTAAATTTTCATCATACCATCTGAAGGATGAAAAATTATTCAAAAACCTGTTTCAAGATACAATATTGAAAATGCATCACCCAACGATGCCTAACTAGAATACCACAGGTTAGTGAAGCATATATGAAAACTAAAAGCCCATATAGTGTGCTGAATAACAACATTGACATTTATAACAAAATCAAATAAACCTCGGTTAAGTGAATGAAAGTGGGTCAGTATAAATGAGACGACTTCACAAAAGTAGCTACAAAAACAAAATACATGTAACTGTACACACGCACCTGATAATAGTGTAAAGAGGGGTTATCCGTTAGTACAGATATCACAAGACGGGTTACAATTCTTTTCCTACTTTCAACTTCTTCAGAACTCAGTTCCTTGGACATCAAGTTTGTCATCCGATTCGTGTCTAGTTCAACTTGATGATAACTTGGATGACTTCTTATTGCCTCAGGATCTAACTTTGAGAAACAGAAAACAAAACCAAATTGGGTGGAGTTTCTTCCCACTTAACCAGACGAAAGACATTTTCATCAGATAGCAAATAAAATGATATCAAATACAAACGACCTGAGCCTTGTAATATTCCACTGTTGAAAAGAATTGACTGGCCCTCGTTGGTACGATATATCCTCTATGTAGATACTTTTTACTATTACTACTACCACCACTACTACTACTACTTTTGCTTTCATCTTTACTTCTTCATCATCATCTTGGTGCATTCCAGTTGATGCTTGGTAGTGTGGATTGTTACGCAGTAATGCCAGGCCCTAATTGTTTTTATCTTTGAGCCTATATGTATGCTAGCAAATTACGGTCATCTACATCAAAAAGTTAAAACATTTTAAACAAAATAAATGGCATACAAGTAGGGAAGATTTTTAATTTCGAATCCTTAACTTTCATATTAGTTTAAACTCGATGCGCTGGGGAAAATAATCCAAAGGTGATCTAATATCCAACTATTAAATGCTACAATTTATGATGGAATTAGTGCTTTTAAAATAAACATATCTAGCGAAGATATAACTAACGATCAAAAATAACGGCTTAGAGAAGACCAAACAAGAGTCACCAGTCATAATTTAGCGAATGAGGTGGGTGAAAATCTTCAATTAATTATTTAAAATATGTATATAATGTCTTTTACTAAGGGTAAGCACAACAGCGTGGTGACGGTGAGTACAGCGTATGTGCTTTAAATGTAATGAGATCAAGAGAACGAAGGAATAGAAGAACAATCCGACGCTGTGTTGAAAATAGGTTACATTTACAGGGAATCTAAATAACAAACAATCATTACTTTTCCAATCGTTTTCAGTTTCCTTTACAATCAAACGTCCTATATAATATTTAGATTTCCTTCTTGACGATATGTTGGTGTTAAAAAAAATAGTTAGCTTCTCTTTCACTGTATGTTAATTAGCATTAAATAACTAAATGTAATTGAACTTCTGTTCGATTTGCTACACTGTAAATGGAGAGAGATATAGGAGAAAACAGCAATGAATAGGGGAACAACTGAGAGTAGAATATGTTTAAGACTGAAAGAAATACGAAGCTAATATTTCTGTGCACTGAAATAGATTCTGTTTCGTATCACTGAGATTATCCGCACACAGATTTCTAAAATTTTATAACCTTTATCTACGAATACTGTCTAGTTTATGATTATTTAATTGATGCACTCCTACTATGTCCGTATCTGACCACTATGATAACCCTCAAAACAATCAACTACTATTAATAATAAGCGGATCAAATTGCAACGCAACGCTACACTTTGTCATAGAACAGAGCATAGAATGGCAGTCAACTGTATCTTTATCTCAACTTCATCGATTTCGAAAAGGCTTTCGACAGCGTCGACTGAGAAGTAATTTGACAGGCAGCTGCTTCAACACTACAGTCTTGGTGCCAAAAACCTTTATCAACCTCATTCAACAGCTATACGCTGTGTGATGCTATATGCCAAGTGATTCACAATGGAAAGCTCAGTTCACTGATGCCTTGAAGTGAAGACAGAAGTAAAACAAGGTTGCCGTCTACAATCCCCCATGATCTTCCTGAGTGTGGTCGACTGGAGTGGAGTGGACTGGACTGGATCGTGCAACAAACTGTGAGGAGCGAGAAGATGGGAAAACTCTCCCTGGACCGATGAAAACACCCCGGAAGAAGATTTGGATTTCGCCGATGATGAGTTATATCTAATGTCTTGTCGCACAAACTCAAAGATCTACAGACGAAAACTAACAAGTTGACAGAAGAGGCAGGACACCAAAGATGGGACTTCAAGTGGACGTAGAGAAGGCAGAGGTGATGAAGATACCCAACCAACAACAACATTAATAACAAGCACCAATCACCATCAACGGGAGAAACCTAAAGGACGTAGTCTCATTCACCTATCTCTACCTAGGCAAGGCAGCTTCGCTTCGACTACAGGCAGTGGCTTCACAGATGAGGACGTCAAAGCCAGGATAGAAAAGACAGCAAGACAAGCCTTCACCAACCTGAAACACTCAGTGTGGAGATCTACTGCACTCCACTCCACTCCACTCCACTCAGCATAAAGCGCGAACAACATCCGGATTTCAAACACTAATTCAGTCAAGTCAGTCAGTGCTTCTATGTGATGAGTGAGAGACTTGGCGTGTCACAAAATGCATTTCCAACAAACTGCAGACATTCATCAACAGGTGCCAACTACGATCACTCGAAACTGAAGATCAGATGGCCAGAGTAACAAGAATAAGCAACAAGGAACTCTGGCTGGCTGGCTGGCTGGCAATGAACCAATCAAGAACCTATCACCCACCAAATACACAGAAGAGAGTGGAGATGGATTGGATTAGATTAGATATACACAAATAAGACCGATTGGGGACATCACGCGTCAGGTCGTCAAGTGGAACTTGAATGGGAAACGACTGGTTGGGCATCCGATGGTGACAAGGAGGAGATTGTGTGAGGAAGAAATGTAAGCTTCTGGGCAGTTGTGGAGCTAGGTTGAAGAGACTTCAGAGAACAGAGTGAAATGGCGACGTAGTACTGAAGCCCTACATTCCACTAGGAACCCTAAGGAGAAATAGTGATATAAATATAATGCTACTACTACCGCTCGAAGGATAGGTCGAAACGTACCCAGCAGCATTGTGCACACTCGTGCAGTAGATAATGAGCCACATTGTGTGAAAGCTAGTGATACTATCTGGCTTCCATAACCTCGGTAGGTGAAACAGGGTACGCACCCATGGCCCATCGGTTAAAAGTTATCTCCCTAAACCAATCAGCTACAGTTCCACTAATACTAATACTGCATCAACTATCTTGTCATGCTATCTCTCATTATTACGCAAGTCAAACAGGTGGAGCAGAGTGGTGCTATTTAGTACACTTCAGGTTTGAAAGATATACGGATGATTCTTGTTGCAACTATAGAGAAAAGCACTGAACCAATGCTTGCATACAAAAAAGGATCCACCGATCATCATAACCATAAATTCGACTCAGAATTTAAATCATGCAAAAGATTAGAAAATTTAGGACACCTAATTTTGGTAAACGAAGATAATAAATCACAGTTTGGTAGTCTTGACTTAGCCATTAAATGTTTAGTAGGCAGATACTTTTATTCTGGTCGATTAAGACAGAATAAACCCTGGATACCGGCAATAACGCCTTTATATTCACGCCTAACCTACTTAAATTGCCTGACTCATTAACAACTCTATTTGCCTGTTGAGCGTTAATCTTTGTGCCATAAGACTTTAGTAGACACTAATATTATTTCATACACTTGGTTTCCATTCAGATGTTTCCAAAACTTTGAAAGAAGATAGGTGGTAGCCTACCTTTGCTACGCTATCTTGAAAAAGAGAGGAACTATTGTAATATTCCGGAGTTGAATGTAGTAGTCAGGTTTACTTGGGACTTAAAATCTACTGAGAACATCTAGCTTCCCGACCGTTAGCTGCTACCTTGACGTGGTGGTCGGGCTTGCATATCACAATGACCCAACGAGCTATGCTGGTGGAACGCTTGTTCCCTCGAGGTCCTACCATACCAGAAAGGTCTGTTGGGTAGTGGTTAGACGAAAAGCAGTTACCGTTATAGTGTAAATTGCTACACTATGATGGGGTCTGAGGGCGAAGTCGTACTGCTGCTAGCTGGATGGGGTGTGACAGCAGTAAGGTGTTTCCCTTGGATGACCAGCAGTGCCATGCTGATGCTGCCTTCTCAGTGGAAGGGGGGGGTTAGAAAAGGTCGGCCCCAAAAATAACACACTCCACCACACCCCACGGTCTGCCGGGCCGGCGGTGTTGGTTCACTTGTTATTTCCTTTCGACCATCCGGCCCCAAAAATACAAAAGTTCAAAATAATCATACTCAAAAGGCTGGGTGTGACAGGCCTCAAGCAGATGTCCGATGGGCTCTGCGGTCACACAAATCTCTTTCAGGTACCTTAAGAAGAAATAGCCTTCCACGGTGTGGGCAGCCGGGAAGTGTCAACCGCCCTCACAACTCTGTCAGCACCCAAGTTTCTTCTGACTGCTATCCTCCCCCTCCATCATTACCTTCTAATCTTCCTTCACGTCTCTCAGCTAATAATACTGCATCATCTTCAATTTCTCCTACCTCTGCAGCCTTCGACAACGATCTGAGTCCACAGAACAGCATCCTGGTCTCCTTAAACCACGCTCCAAATTACATATTGGAGCCTTCAATGTCCGCACCCTCCGTCAAATTGGCCAACAGGCTTCGTTGGCAAAGGCCATCGATATGTGCTGTGTTTGTGAGACACGCATACAGGACCCAAGTGTGGTTATTCACCTGACCTCTCCTGACCAATCTGGTGAATCTGCAAAATTCACCCTTCGAGTTTCTGGAGATTCGATAGCTAGCTCTCGTGGTCTTGCAGGTGTAGGTATAGCATTAAGCACCAGGGCAGAAAACTCACTACTAGACTGGATCCCAGTTGATAGTCGCCTCTGCGCTATGAGGCTGAACGGCACAGTGAGAACTAAAAGGAATAGTGAGACTCGCCGTTGTCTCTTTGTAATCTCTGCTTACGCACCCACTGACTGTAGTTCGGATGAAGTGAAGGACGAGTTCTACCATAAACTGTCTAACCTCCTCTCGAAAGCCAAACGTTCGGACGTAGTGGTTGTTGCAGGTGACCTCAACGCACAGGTGGGTAGACTGAGTGAGGCAGAAAGGCACTTAGGTGGCACTTTCGGAATCCCAGCTGAACGTACAGATAACGGTGATCGCCTATTACAACTATGCTCAGATAACCGCCTATTTTTAGCCAGCACAAATTTCAGACATAAAGAAAGGCACTGTCTGACCTGGCGTCCACCGAGCTCGACTCAGCGATGGACACAGATAGACCACATTGCTATTAGTCATCGCTGGAGAGGATCGGTGGAGTACGTGTTTGGATAGCGATCACGCGTTGGTCCGAGCACGTATATGCCTGCGTCTCAATGGACGTAGAAAAAATTTGGCAACAAAACCACTACGAGTTCTGCTGGACAACGAAAACACCAAAGCCGTGTTCAGTGAGAAGTTGGCTAGGCAGTTATCGGAACAAAAGACTGTCACTCATCCAGAAGAAGCTTGGTGCCATCTTCAGTCTACTGTAAAAGCAGCACTGGAGACTGTAGCCGACTCCAAGATAATGGCTAAAAAGAGCCAGTGGATATCAGCAGCTTCTTCCAAACTAATGGATGCACGTGAATGCATCCCTGCAGGCTCTGAGTACAATGAAGAGCGAGCGCAACTTAAAAAAGGTCTGCGCAACGATCGCGAACAGTGGTGGGCAGCGAAGGCTAAAGAGATGGAAAAGGCAGCGGCGATCGGTAACAGTAGACAGTTATTCAAACTTATTAAGAAAACTGGGGGGGAAAGTCAACTGCGGTTAGTGAGGCTATAGCGGAGAAGGAAGGATCTGCAATTCACTCGCAGAGGAGACGACTGGAACGATGGGCAGAACACTTCGAGGAACAGTTTAACTGGCATACAGTCACTATTGCATTGCCCACTATCTAGTAGGATCCTGAATGGAACATTGAGATAGGCCCCCCAACACTGGCAGAAGTAGAAAAAGCAGTAGGTAACCTGAAACGAAGAAGGGCGGCAGGACCAGACGGACTAACTCCCGAGGTATACAAGGATGGTGGTAAGGTGCTCTTAGTCACGTTAACGGAAGCGTTAACCAGTATATGAAAATCAAACACGATCCCCTATGACTGGTCCAAATCACAGATTATCCCAGTCTTCAAAAAAGGCGAGAAGTCTTCTTGTGATAACCACAGAGGAATCAGCCTAACGAACATAGTGCCCAGGATACTAGGTCCTATAATTCTTCGACGCCTGAGTGGAGCTCGGGAACACCAAGCCCGAGAAAACCAGGCAGGATTTAGACCTGGCCGCGGGTGTGTCGACCAAATATTTACACTGCGCCAGGTTTTGGGGCACAGACACGCTTAGCGACAAGTCTTATAGTAAAGTCTCTCACTGAAAGGCGTGCCTGGTAAGTACATCACCTTATTGAAGGCTCTCTACTCGAACACTTGTGGGCATTTTAGAGCCTATGGTGAGTTGTCCTGGGAGCTATACTCATCGAGTGGTGTCCGTCAAGGGTCCACACTGTCTCCATTCTTATTCAACTTTATCACAGATATTCTCATGGAGGTCTCCCTCTCGTCACCTGATTACACAGACGTTGACTTAATCGCAGGAGAATTTTCGTTAGACCTACAATATCCAGATGATATGACAAAGTCCTGTTAGGCGAAGACGCTAACAAGATGCAGAGTCTTCTGAACATTTTGAGTGGCAATTCGAAATGCGTTTCTCACCACCCAAATGCAAATTTTTCTCCAGGACTGGTCTTCAGCGGTACCGCGACTAACAATAGAGAGTGAAGTGGTTGAGTGTGTTGACCACTTCACTTACCCGGGAAGTAGGATCAACCTTGGTGGGTTAGTTGCCGATGAGATCTCTGCAGGGATACAAAAGGCTCTATCGGCTCTTGCCAATTTGCGCCACCTATGGCGCCGCCGTGATATCCCTTTGTCTGTTCAGGGTCGCGTGTACTGCACAGCAGTCCACTCTGTTCTACTCTATGACTGTGAAACATGGCCATTCAAAGTGGAAGATATGAGAAGGCTTCAAGTGTTTGACCACCGTTGCCTTCGTACTATAGGCTGTATTCCGTGGTGTCACCACGTGAATAACGCAAACGTCAGGTATAGAGTTTTAGGGAGAAGAGGAAATCAGTTGACGAGGTCATGAACCTTCATCGACTGAGATGGTTGGGACACGTGTTACGTATGTCTAGTAGCCGATTGCCTCGTCACACAATGTTGGCTGAAGTAGGTCCAGGCTGGAAAAAGGCCTGAGGTGGCCAGACTAAATCATAGCACCAATGTATGAAGTCTCTGACTGTTGGTTTGAGTCATGTGGGGCGATGCAGACTAGGTGGTCTGGGTCAGCGGGACAAGAGGAACCAGTGGCTCAAGACTCTACGTGTGTGGCTCAGAACTGATGTCAGTGGCGCAGATGTATACACACACTATCATCATCTTAACGACGCCATACTGAATCTCGCCATTTTGTCATCCCTCCTTTCTTCCTTCTCGTACTTTATATTTCTTTTGACTGCATCCTCTTATCTTTATCCTGCACCTCACTGCCTTTTTACCTGATGAACTGACGTGAGGTGTGGCAACTCGGATCGGTACGCAGTAATGCTTGGTCCTATGTTGATATGGATGATGACGACATCTAGCTAGGAACGTTTCACAAAGCGAAAATAAATATCCAGCCAGTGAAGTCATCCAGAATCTAAATTAATGTATATATTCATGCTTGGATCACTCGAAACGTCATCGGGATGTTTCAACACTTATGAACTGGTATTATATGTTGCAATGACTCATATCCTTCTCACCTTGATAAGAATTTAGTGATTTGCCTCTCTCAAAATCGACTGTTTTCTTTCCTACCTTTCTATGTGATCGCGGTTTAAGCGTGAAATCTCACTTTAGGTTTGGTAACCCTGGAATCTTAGCTTATGATGGAGTACATAGTCAACAACGATCACGTTAACAAGGAGGTCAATCACTTTAAAGCCTGACATAGATTATAATAAGCAACAATATAGCTACAACATGAAAGGCCAATAATCTTCCATAAGTTCTTACCAGATTCTACAGTCACAAGGTGAAATCGTGCCAATCAAAACAAGCCAAGTCTAAGGCAAATAAAATTTTAAGATGGAATGAGTTGGGGACTATAGCGAGATTGATGCTTTTCCAGATTTTTCAATGTAAGAATGGCATGTACAACTGAAGAATGGGATGGCAGGAGAAAAGACAACAAATAAGGAAGGTGGAAGCGGCTTTTAACTTACTGAAGACCAAGGAAGGTATGATGTCAAAACAAACTTTTTCTGGATCCAAAGCTCAGGTTTGATCAATTTTATTGCGATAGCTTCAGTAATACTGAGTAAACTATATATGGTACTGATTTCGGAACAGTGTAGGACGAAAAGATCTGTTAGCATCTTTGTAATGACCTAAATCGATCAGGTGGGTCAAGACAAAAGTGTATGAAGGCGGCAAAAAGTTCCCTTTAGCTCACTTAGTAGATATACGACCATGTAGATGATAAAAACTTTTATTGTCAATTACCTTGCTTTTTATTTAATGGATGTACTATAAATATCATGGAATTTCAATGCTGCTGGAGAGTGTTCTGGTGGCAAGTAAATATGTTGTTGTCCTTCTGACTTCTTTCATAATTATAAATAGTGGGACGATGGAGCATATCTGGCGATCACATAATTACAAAACTCCAGCCTAATGATTAACCCTCTCATAGGATTCGACTACCGCCACTAAGTTACTGGATTTTGAATCCTTAACTGGATTTGGTAGGCTACTTTTATCTAAGTAGAATAAATCATTATTACGTGAGATAGCATATAGAAGTCTTTACAACTAAACCGACTGAATTCCCAAGCCTTGAGTTCCTGAAATTAAACGCCACAAACATTCCAACAGCTTTTGCGACCAATATGTCGAATTCCACACGTGCAAAAACTAAATGCCAACACCTCATATGCTATAGGTTCTAGGAGCTGCACGTGCAGTTTGAGAAAAATCTTGTGACTTAACAGTTACTGTTTTTCTTTCATTACTAGCGCTTATTATCGCCAAACATTACCTATTTAAGGTAGATTACCTGTGGTCATATCATAAAACTCAACTGTGCGCTTAGAAACTGAATAGATTGATTAACCACAACTCTCCATCTCATTTTCCAAATAGTAGACTAACTTGCTCAAAACTAAAAGCCTGAAAAGACACACGTACTATTTTTTCAATGAAACGCTAAAGCGAAGACAAAACAAAAAACATATGGAAGAAATAGACATTCAAATCAAAGTTTACCTATATTTGTAAGTTCACAGTATCCCTCAACTAACATTGGCCAGACGACCTTCCGTATATCATCATCTACCAGTCCGTATCGGCTGATTGAGAAATGACGCAATTTCTTTATATCTTTTCCTTCTTTCAAACATTTGAGTATACTTTCCTTTTTACAGAGGTTCTCGGAGCGCATGACTCAAACTTGGCGTTTCAAACTCAACATGAAGAAAGTAGACTCAGACTTCAAACTTAATGTTGCAGAATTAGTGGACGATGGTCTCTTGGATTCTACGTTGATGAGGTAGGTTTCAGGTCTGGGTGGTCAAAATGGTCTCCCTGGTTTCAAAAAACCTGAAAAGATGGAGATAATGGACTTATAGCGTCACACTTCCCCAAAATCAATAGCCTAGGGTTTGACGACTTTCGACATTGATGCTGACCTTCATAGTTTAACTGGACTCAAGCATCCTCACCATTTGACACGCTGTCGTGCTACGTTGCACTGCTCGTATTCGACTCTCTAGCCAATTAGTTGCAAAGTATCCGTATCTTGGCACAACCATCCAAATATACTATTCCATCCGACTACGCTATCGTGTTCTTCCTTGGCTTCGTACTCGTGGGTATATAACAAGTTCGAATAATTAGTGATTGGTCTTTGCGTCCGTCAAGTTCGCACCAGAACTAATCCTAAATTGGTGAGTCCGAAGTGATCACATATCCTGACCAATAACAAATATTGAATTGGTGAGCCTGTTCCATTTTATATTTAAACATTGTTTTCATTTCCATAACATTTATATATCCATTTACTACACTTTCTCATGTCCGACCACACTCCCAAGCTTATTCGTATTAAGCCGACTACGAACACGATCCAACTCGTGCCATATTGGCCAGACAATGCAGAAACATGGTTTCTGTATGCCGAGGCCAATTTTCGAGAACAGGGCGTCTCAGATCCTCATTCTCGATTTCTTGCTGTCATATGGTCACTACCGCGAGAATTAAACAGGTATGTTGCAGCACACATGTTTAATCCTGAAGTAGGCGATCCTTATGCACTTCTCAAGGCCGAACTCTTGAAGAAAAGCGATCTGACAGATCGCCAGCGTCTAGGCGAATTACTTCGTAACATCGAGCTGGGCAGCCACCCAGCTGCTGAAGTCCTCGCACTCATGCGAGAAGTAATCGGTGCACGGACATTCGACGATGGTTTCTTCCGAGAACTGTTTCTCTCAAAACTACCGCAACCGGTGCATACCGCGTTGGTGACACTGCAGCCAGTCCAACTCGATGACCTAGCAGCCTCGGCAGACAAAATTCTAGAGGTTTCCAGCAGACCCATCTCCAATGTATATTCTATCTATGACAAACCAGTGAGCCAGGATTCAGAGATGACCAAGCTGTGCAGCTATGTTAAACAGTTGCTACGATCTCGAAGTCCTAGTTCACGTTGCACTCCACAGAAACGCATCTTTGCGCGTCGCAGCAACTAGCGTGGTAACCCCAAAACTAAATCTAACAGGGTTGAAGACCCTAAATGGTGCTGGTTTCATAATACTTACGGAGATGAAGCCAGAAAATGTCGTAAACCATGCCGTTTTAAGAAGGACACAAACTCGGGAAACGGTCACACCGGCACGTGCTCACGGCAACCGTAGCCGGTGGAAACAGCCGTTTGCTCTACGTCACCGACGTAAAAACGAAAGTCCGCTACCTCGTCGACACCGGCGCAGAAGTTAGCGTTCCTCCCGCACCCAAAAAGGAGCGTCATCATGACCCATCCTTCAATCTTCAAGCAGCCAACGGCAAGGCAATCGCGACATTCGGGAGACGGTATGCCTACCTCAACTTAGGTTTACGCAAACCTATCCACTGGATTTTCCTCCTGGCTGACGTCTCTATGCCCATCATTGGCATAGATTTGCAAACCATTACGATCTACTCGTAGATGCTCGCCGTCGACGACTGATAGATAACAACACAAAGTTATCTATTGGCGGCACCACCTATGTAGGTCCGAGTTTAGCCATCGTTAGGACTAAACAATCAGGCGACGCGTCCTACCAGGCAGTTCTGGAGAAATATCCAGAGTTACAGCAACCGAAGCACACTCTTCCGTGCATAACCAGCAATGTTATGCATCACGTCACAACCACAGGTCCACCTGTGGCATCCAAAGCGCGCCGTTTAGCCCCCGATAAGCTCAAACGGCGAAAAATGAATTCGACCACATGCTCGAACTGGGCATTATCAGACCGTCAAACAGTCCTTGGGCATCGCCATTGCACATGGTTCCCAAAAAGGATAGCAACGACTGGCGTCCAACCGGTGATTACCGAAGGCTTAACGCCAAAACAACTCCGGACTGCTACCCGATACCTCACGTTTACGACTTGACCGCAACCTTATGCGGAATGAACATTTTCTCAAAATCGACTTGGTCAAAGCGTACAACCAGATACCTATGGCAGCAGAAGATATCGCGAAAACAGCCATTATTACTCCTTTTGGCCTGTTTGAATTCCTGCGCATGCCATTTGGTCTTCGGAATGCAGCACAAACATTCCAACGCTTTATGGACGACGTCTTCCGTGGTTTGAATTTTGTTCATGTCTACATCGATGACTGTCTAATTGCGAGTCCAGATAAGGAAACTCACCTTAAACATTTGGACCTCGCATTCGAAAGACTAAAAAACATGGCATCACAGTTAACTTACAGAAGTGTGAAATAGGAGTTGAATCACTCAGCTTCCTTGGGCATACCATTGACAACAAAGGTATACGCCCATTGAGAGATAAAGTGGCGGCTATCACAAACTATCCAGAGCCGACCACTGTGAAACATCTCCGCACTTTCAATGGCCTGGTAAGTTATTACCGAAGGTTTATCCCTAACTGTGCCTCTGTCATGAGACCACTCACAGATCTACTTCGAGGAACTGCGAAGTTCGTGTCTCTGGACAACGCGGCTAGACTTGCTTTCTCTAAAGTCAAGGAAGCCATTTCGAACGCAACCATGCTTATGCATCATGACCCCAATGCTCCCTTGAGTATTGCTGTTGATGCATCTGATTCAGCAATTGGAGCAGTTTTGCAACAGTTGACTGACAACCAGTGGCAACCGTTAGCCTTTTTCTCGAGGCGGCTGCAAGACGCGGAAACAAGATACAGTACATTTGGTAGGGAACTCCTAGCCATGTACTGTTCTGTACGCCATTTTCGACATTCTGTGGAAGGTCGTGATTTCATTATTTTCACAGACCACAAACCGTTAACGTTTTCCCTCAGCTCGGCGTCTGACAAATACTCCCCTCGTGAGTCGCGACAGCTGGATTACATTTCCCAGTTCACGTCAGACATCCGCCACATTTCTGGAGCAAACAACTCCGCAGCCGACGCACTATCTCGAATAGCTTCGATAAACTATATCGAGGGTATTGATCTCGTTGAACTAGCTCGGCGTCAAAAGGAAGACCTTGAGCTGCATCATGAGTTGTCGTCCACAACTCTCAAACTGCGACTTTGTCCTGTTGGATCAGACAAGGATGCAATTTTGTGCGATGTCTCTGCTAGTCAACCACGCCCAATAGTTCCGAAGAGTTGTCGACGCAACGTCTTCAATACGTTGCACAAACTCTCTCATCCAGGTGTACGAGCCACCATTAGGCTTATCGCACAACGTTTCTGCTGGCCTGGGATGAACAAAGACGTTAAGGAGTGGGCCCAGTCGTGCTTAGCTTGTCAAAAGTGTAAAGTCACGCGACACACGAAAAGCCCTTTAGGCTCATTTCTAGCCCCAGACATGCGTTTCGACCACGTCCATATAGATATTGTAGGACCCCTACCAGAATCTAATGGATGTACCTACCTTTTCACTGTGTTGATCGTTTCACACGATGGCCGGAAGCAGTACCCATTAAAGATATTACTGCCGAAACAGTTGCTCGTGTTTTCGTCGAAAGATGGATCGCGAACTTCGGATGTCCATCTACGTCACAACCGACCGTGGGCGCCAATTTGAGTGTGGATTATTTCACGCTCTAACGGCACTTTTAGGTTGCACTCGGTTCCGAACGACAGCCTACCATCCACAAGCAAATGGCATGGTAGAGCGTTTCCATCGACAGCTGAAAGCTTCCCTTTCAGCTACAAACATACCTCAGTGGACCGAGGCTCTGCCTCTAGTCCTACTAGGTATTCGTAACGCGTTGAAAGTTGATGCTGGATGCACTCCTGCAGAACTCGTCTATGGGACCACTCTTCGCCTACCAGGTGAGTTTGTTTCCCCTTCAACTTTCAAACATGTTTCCGACAGGGCATCTTACGTGACTAGGCTTACAAACGCAATGCGTTCAGTTAGGCCTTCTCCGATTAGACCGCAAACGACTGATGTTTTCGTCCACCCCAGTTTACAGAAGACATCACACGTGTTTGTTCGCCACGACGCCGTTCGTCGACCACTTGAACCACCCTACGACGGGCCGTTCAAAGTGATTAAGCGACCGAGAAATTCTATATAATTGAGCGAGACGGACGTGAAGATACTGTCAGTATCGACCGTTTGAAACCAGCTTATTTCGAAGGCAACCCCATTATAAGTGACGTTTCAGCTCGCTACATCCGACGACGGAAGGCTCAATTATCGAAATTCTTGACGATGTGCCTGGTAATGCACAACCGCAACAACCATCGGCGCAACAAAAAACACGATCAGGTCGAACCGTCAGGTTCCCGGAGTATTTAAAGTCGTATTCAACCTAGCGGTGTGAAATAAAATGTGCCAACCATGTTTTTCTTTTAATTACAAACTTTTTTCCGGGGCACTATTTTTCTCATTTACCGGCAATGCGCAAACCCTAGTACACTTTGCCTTTTTATATCAATTTTTTTACCATATAATGAAACTTTTAAAAAAAACGGTGAAAATGAGAGTAAATTTTTGTTTTTCGATATGTTTATGTATAAATAATTCCCATTTTGACGAAAGGTTTTCGTGGTATTAAAGACTTTTATTTATATTCCAGGTTTAACGAGCACTGGACGGAACGTCAAAAGCAACTGAGGATCACGACCGACGTCCGATTCGATTTATTGTATTTTATTATTTAATTGCCACGACACCCTAGAATAGGTTCAGACAACCAGGGGCCACTTCGCGCAGTGAGCCCATCGGAAGAGTTTTACCAGTGGTTTTTACTTCTGGCTGGTATCGTCTTAGGGTCCTCACGAACCCACTAGGGGAGGGTGATCTGTAGCGTCACACACTTCCCCAAAATCAATAGCCTAGGGTTTGACGACTTTCGACATTGATGCTGACCTTCATAGTTTAACTGGACTCGCTAAGCTGAAGGCACCCGGTCAAGCATCCTCACCATTTGACACGCTGTCGTGCTACGTTGCACTGCTCGTATTCGACTCTCTAGCCAATTAGTTGCAAAGTATCCGTATCTTGGCACAACCATCCAAATATACTATTCCATCCGACTACGCTATCGTGTTCTTCCTTGGCTTCGTACTCGTGGGTATATAACAAGTTCGAATAATTAGTGATTGGTCTTTGCGTCCGTCAAGTTCGCACCAGGGCAAATCCTAAATAATGCCTAGAAGCGCCCGTGCGCTTCAAAAAAGGCAGTGAGGTTTTACAAATTTTGATTAGTTTGATATATTAACTGTATTGAGGTTCAAAACTCCTTGAGCAAACATTTTTCGACCCTTTATTCAGTCCAATGACAGTTTCAAAGGATGTCTGCGTGGTTGGTCGCAGAAATGTCAGCTGCTCAGCTAAGGTGATGGGTTGTGAGCTTTGCTGTCGATAAACTCACTGCTCCTATGATCCCAGCCAGCCATCTGGTTATCATGAAGCACTACTTAGCAGCCCATATGATGGAGATTGGTATTTTTATCCACGTTGTAGGCTCAAAAGTAGGTGCCAAATAGGCCTTGAGCTAGTGAGACAGAACTTTGACCACCTTACAGTTGAGATCTCTACACAAACCGGCCTCAGTCAAAAGAAGTCTCATAGCTATAAAAAGACTCCTCAAGTTAGCAGTAAGGGGGGTAGCAAAATCATAGGTTCTCCGGTAATAACCAACTCCACTATCTCATGCGTAAATGGAGGTAAGAAGGAAATCATCACTGTCACAGACTGTCTCCCCGTTAGCATACTTTTGGAGCAGATCCCCTCAGTGATGAACCTGATTCTCACACTCGATAAGCGCCGAAAGATCTGAAGAAATGTGGGCTGGTCATATCGGTGAAAAATGGAGCATTAGGCAACGATCGCGAGACTGAAAAAGTAGCGACCACTCAGCCTAATGGGAAGCCGAACCATAAGTCGACCACTCCCTCCCCCTACCCAGGTGAAAAACGTTCTGAAAAAAAGCAGATCCTAGTCCCACCACCTGTAACTCATGGCGGAAGCCGCCTGCATTTCGCAACCAGCTTTGTTCAATCATCAATATGACCCACAGCCGGCAGATCAGGTCTTCCGAGTCACCCCAAAAGTCCTCATCCACAGGGAGGAACAAGCCCCAAAAAACAGACCTAGACCTTAACCTTAGATCTTTCCTGCTTTTTAACGTTCAGGAAAGTGTCTTCTCCCCAATGACCGATCGCGAAGAATGTTTGCAAACTCCCGGGAACCTCTCCCTGCAGTCCATCTCTTCAACGCCTAGTGCATGGTAAGTTCTTCCCCAAGGGCTCTCCTAGACCTCTGAGAGTGTCTCTCGATAGTGGACGTCACCTCGAACATATCCTTCAAAGAGGTTATCAACCGGTGAAACGTAAACTGCCTGATGATAGGGTTAGGTATGATAGACCCTGGTCGGTGCTGGGACCTCTTCGCAACAGCAGGAAAATCCACTCTCAAGAACTATTATTATTATTATTAGTCCCTTGGGTTCCTAGTGGAACATAGGGCTTCAGTAGCACGTCTCCAGTGACCTCTGTTCTCTGAGATCTTTTCAACCTGGTTCCACGACGTCCCACAAGCTCTCATTTCCTCTTCGCACGACCTCCTCCATGTCACCCTCGACGCACAACTCGTCGTTTCCCATCGGGATTCCACTCGAGGGCCTGACGCGTGATGTCCTCAGTCGGCCTTCTCAGTGCATGGCCAATCCATCTCCACTTCTTCCTGCATATTTGTTGGGTGATAGGTTCTTGGTTGGTTCGTTCCCAGAGTTCCTTGTTGTTTATTCTTTCTGGCCATCCGATCTTCAGTAGCGAGCGCAAGCAGTTGTTGATGAATGTCTGTAGTTTATTGGAAATGCCTTTCGTGACGCGCCAAGTCTCTGAACCATACAGGAGCACTGACTTCACGTTGGTGTTGAAAATCCGTATCTTGTTCCGCATGCTGAGTGCAGAAGATCTCCACACTGGTTTCAGGCTAATGAACACCTGTCTTGCTTTCCCGATTCTGACTTTGACGTCCTCGTCCGTCCCGCCTGTAGTTGAAACAGTGCTTCCTAGATAAGTGAAGGAGGTTACTTCCTTTAAGTTTCTCCCGTTGATGGTGACTGGAGTTTGTTGTTGTTGTTGATGGTGGTGTTGCGGTATCTTCATCACCTCTATCTTCTCTATATTCACTTGAAGTCCCGTCTTCGCTGCCTCTTCTATCAACTTGTTAGTTTTCGCCTGCAGATCTTCAAGTTTATGTGACATCAGGCACAAGTCCTCGGCGAAATCCAAGTCTTCTAGGTTCTTTTCCGCCGTCCAGAGTATCCCCCTCTTCTCGCTGCCCACTGTTTGCTGCATGATCCAGTCCACCACAATAAGGAATATCATGGGGGATAGTAGGCAACCTTGTTTCACTCCTGCCTTCACCTCACTTCAAAAGCACCACTGAGCTTCCCATTGTGAATTACTTGGTATGTGGCATCTTCATATAGTTGTTGAATGAGGCGGATAAAGGTTTGCGGTACTCCGTAGTATTGAAGCAGTTTCCAAATTACTTCTCGGTCGACGCTGTCAAAGGCCTTCTCAAAGTCGATGAAGTTGAGGCAGAGAGCTGATTGCCATTCTATGCTCTGTTCTATGATGATGCGAAGCGTTGCAATTTGGTCTGCACATGATTTGTACTTCCTGAAGCCTGCCTGTTCCGGTCGCAGTTTTGAATCCAGTGTATCCTTAAGCCTCTCCAGGATGGTGGGGCATAATATTTTACTTTAGGTGGAGAGGAGAGTGATTCCGCGCCAGTTCTTGCAAACACTGTGGTCTCCCTTCTTCGGCAGTTTGACAAGGTAACCCTTCTTCCAATCGTCAGGTGCCTTCTCTTCCTTCCACACCTTCTGCAATAGTGGTGTGAGCATGTCTGCTGTTGTCCCTGCATCTGTTCTCAGTGCTTCTGGTGGGATCCCATCTGGTCCTGCTGCTTTCCCACATTTCAGTAGCTTTATGGCGTTCAGGACTTCCATTTTCGTTGGAGGATTTATGTTCACTTGTAATTCAGCGGCTGCAGGTGGTATTTCTGGACGAAGTGCAGGTGGTGGTGATGGTCGATTCAAGAGCTTCTTGAAGTGGTCGGCCCATTGTTTCCTCTGTTTCTCTTCTTTCGTAATTAACTTTCCTCCATCATCTTTTATTGGTTTCATCTGTGTTGGCCTCTTCCCTGATAGCAACCTGGTTATTTGATACAATGTCGTCAGGTCTCTCTTACCTGCAGCCTGTTCTGCTTCACTTGCCAGTGTTTCGTAGAAGTGTCTTTTGTCTTTGCGTGCACTCTTCTTCACTTCTTTATCCAATGTTTTATACATTGTGCTCAGTTCCTCTTGTCGTTGAGCATCCTTGCACTGGTTTATCTTCTGTTTCACCATCCTCCTCTCCTCTATCAGCTTCCATGTATCCGTCGAGATCCATTCCACTCCTTGTCTTCTTTCTTCTTCCTTCCTAATATTGTTGTGCAGGTTTCTTTCCACATAGCTTTCAAAGACTTCCAGTGTTCTTCCACACAGCTTTCTTCAGGGATGTTCCTCGATATCTCCCATTTTGTCTTGATGGCTGCCGTGAAGATCTCCTTTGTAGTTTCATCCTTCAGTTTCCGAGTGTTGTACTTGAATTGAGGTCTATCACCAGCTTCCTTGAAGGCTTTTAACTTGATTTGGAAGGTTCCTTGCACTAGATAGTGGTCTGAACCTACATCTGCTCCTCTTCTTGACCTTGTGTTAAGTAGACTGCGTCTCCATTTTCTCGAGATTGAGATAAAGTCAATTTGATTTTTAGTGTGTCGTGTGCCTGGTGAAATCCATGTCGCTTTGTGGATATCTTTGTGCCTGAACACACTGCCTCCAATCACCAAATCGTTGAATGCACAGAATTCTGCAAACAATTCTCCATTCTCATTCATTTCACCTAGCGCCTCTCGACCCATGGTTAGTTCTCTTCCTGTGTTTCCCCCCCCCTCCCAGTTTGGCATTCATGTCACCCATTAGAATTTTGATATCGCCAACTGACGTCTTGTCCAGTGTTGATTGAAGTTGTCTGTAGAAATCCTCCTTTTTCTCTTGCTCTGCATTATTTGTAGGTGCATAACATTGTATGATTGTGACCTTCCTTCCTTTTGAGTTGAATCTTGCTGTCATGATCCTGGAGGAGATTGGTTCCCACTGCATGAGAGCCTTCGATGCTCTTGAGGACATCATGATAGCCACTCCCTCAGTGTGCTCGTGGTTGGCGTCTGGGTGACCGGAGTAGATTATTGATTCTCCAGTTGATAGTTTGGAGAGTCCACTCCCATTCCATCTGCTTTCGCAAATCCCAAGCACTTCGATGTTATACCTTCTCATCTCCCTTGCAATCTGGGCTGCCTTACTGGGTTCAAACATCGTGCGGACATTCCATGTCCCCACGTTTACTTTCGCTTTCATCGAGGGAGAGAAGACACATCGGCCAATTGGCTTCCCGAAGGCTTTCACCAACTGGCGTCATTTCGCCTCTCCGATTCCAGCGGGGAATAAGTTTGTTTTCATTTTTTATATTTTGTTTGTGCTTTGAAGTTTGTTTAGCGGTTAGATTTGTTTTACGAGGTAGGGTTGCTAGCCCTATGCCCAACCTTCCCTCTTTACCCGGGCTTAGGACCGGCTAGTAACTGGTGAACTAGTTGACCAGGCGAGGTTCTCAAGAACTATGCTGCTCAGTAATCATACACTGGATTCCGAATGTCCGTGTATCGATTCTCCGGAACCCATCCACGACATAAATCAGTGGAGATATATTGTCGGCAAACTCCAAGTCGATGTGAGGGCCGAAAGAGTCAATCGTCTTCTAGCGTCGGCTCACCTCTCGACTATTCGTACTCCCAGGTCACTCCAAGTAACCCTTGACTCTCCGGACATGCTTGGAACTACCTTGGAATCCTGGCATAGTTTATCTGACACATTCCCCAGGGGAATAAAGATAAGTGAGTGCAGACCCAGGGAATAAAGGCAGACTGAGAGGCGATTCAAGTGCTTACTGTTGGCCAACCTACATCTCATGATAGAACGGCTGGACTGTGAGCAAGAGTTTTACCAACCCTGTCTCAGATAGAAGAACCCTGAACCAGTTCTCAGTCAAGCAGACCGGTGGATCCAGTAGCCCTTGGTTCCAACGCCTTATCAAAAAACTTATCAAAGCCGGCCACTTAAAGGCTGACAACATACCCTTAACTCAACAAGTTTCTGGGACCTTCGGCCAGCATACTCTTATTCGCTGTACCTATAGTAATGCACGTGGCCCGCACTCCAGTGTGCCTGATTTAAGGTTGTTAGTTAATGAGGATGGCTCTAGCATAATGGCTTTCCGTGAAACATGGCTCAAAGAGAACATAAAAGACGAGGAAGTTCGTTTAAGACAGCTCAGCCTTATCCGAAAGGATAGACGCAGGGACCGGGAGGTGGCGTTGCTCTTTACACCTGCCCTTCCCTAAAAGTCCATGAGATTTAGTCTCATACAGTTGGCTCGAAAGATGTCCTCTGGTGTAGCACTGAGTGCTTTAGAGGTCCGTGTTTAGTTGGAGTCTCATACCGCCCTCCTGCAGCAGATGCCACGTTAAATAAAATGTTGGTACAGTCCATCAGGGGACCGCTGAAACCGAACTTCCCACAGGCCCTCATTACAGGAGATTTTAACTTTCTTCAACCGTTTACCACAGAAAGTCCATCTACTGCTCTAAAAGACTTGGAAATTATTGCTGAAAAACTCTTTGACCGAGCACGTCTCCCACTGCACTCGCTGGGGGTTTGACGGCAAGGCATCCCGACTAGATTATATATTCACAAAACAGTTCATTGAGGTAACCAATTTGGACCTTTTCAGACCTCTTGACCTGAGTGACCATGCAGTTTTCTCCCTCAATATTTCTATATCTAAGCCACTCGCTCCCGATCACCCACTAGTCAGGAATTACAGGAGAACTGATTTTGAGAAGGTTCAGCAAGATCTAGAAGGCTCCGCTTGCCTAAGTTGCGATGACATAGTGGGTCTGGATGCCAGACGGGATCTGTTGAAGAATATGATCCTCCAGACGATAAAAGATAATGCCCCTCTAATTCCAGGAAGAACCAACAAATTCTACTCCTCATCTCTTAAGTCAAGCACGCGCAAACTAATACAGAGTAAAGGGTCATCTTGGGATCTATGCGGGTGCACCAACAGCCCTTTTGACTGGCTAAATTATAAAGACATCAGTAACAGATGTACAATAAGAATCAGAAATGACAGAATAAACCTTGAGACAAAACTATGTAGAACCCTGGAGGGCAATCATGAGATAATGTACTCTGTGATGAAACAGAAGAGTAACAGTTCGCCTAGTTTGCAGAACCCCACTGGTTCAGAGATTCTCCATACTAACTCCGAAATTGCAAACGTACTAGCTCATGAATCCTAAAACAACCTCCGTTATTTTGGAGGCAAAACCACGCATCCATCGGACAACCGTACTACAGAAGTGCCAAACCATGTAGAGTTTGAAACCTCTATAATTATGGAAATCTTAAAGAATCTGAGCCCCAATAACACCTCAGAAATTGACGGGGTTCGCCTATGAGTAATCAAAGAGTGAACGAGAGTTCTCTGCACCCCATTCGCAAACTCATTAAAGTGTTCTTTTCTGGAGACCAGGTTGCCCTCTGATTAGAAAGGCGTGAATGTCGACCCAATATATGAAGGTGGAGCAAACAATTTCCCTCCGACTACAGACCGATCTCCCTGATCTCTTCAGTTGTGATGGTCATGGAGAGAGTCATCAATGATTCACTTCATGGTCACTTACTCAAGGAATCAGTCTTAAACGACTATCAACATGGCCTTCTGTCAGGGTCATGTAACACCAACTTGTTGATAGCTTGCAATAGCTGGACTCTACCTGTTGAGCAGAAAAAGCCCATCGACATTGGCCCACTTGACCTTTCAAAGGCTTTTGACAGGGTTAATCATGATATCCGCTGTAACAAACTTCATTTCATGAGTGTACACGGAAAATCGTTAATTTGGCTTAGAGATTATCTTCACACCAGGTTGCAGTCAGTCAGAGTTATAATAATAATATTTATTCCTGAATATACAGGCACATATCATTTCTACAGGTGTGAATAAGTTTATATACAAATTACAATCATCTTCATGGAAGGTGATCTGAATCCCTGCCCGTTGTCGCTATAAGATATAAGTGTTGCATGTTCAAATAATGGAACATCCCAACAGAATAAGTGTGCAGAAAAATTTACAAGTTGGACAAGTTGACTCTTCTCTATCTGCTTGGTTCTTGATGCTGGGTGGTGTACCTCAAGGTCCTGTTCTGGACCCACTACTAATTCTTGCTTTTATGAGTGACCCACCAGGAGTCCTTAATTCACATTCACTGTTATATGCCGACGTTATCAGACTTGGGGAGAAATACAGGAGCCAACGGATATTTCGGTCCTCCAGAAGGACCTCACTAAAATCCTAATTGCACCACAGAAAACCTGCTCCCCCTCAACTCGAGGAAGTGCTGAATAATGATAGTCGACAAATGCAAAAGCAGTTCCAGTTCTTACCATCTGGGTGAGATAATTATCAGTCACTCTAATGTAGAACAAGACCTGGGAGTAACACTAAACGATACGCTTGCAGCCTCAGTCCACTGTTGCCTCGCAGACAACAAGGCTCATGGAGTCTTGGGTTTTGTTTTGAGAACTTTAGGGAGTCTAATTCCCCTTTTCACCCAGTGTACGCACTATACATTCACCCTCAGCCTAAGAAAAATTCGCTCGTAATGTTCCCACACTTGAAGAGGGATATAACCGTCCTAGAACAGCTTAAGAGAAGAGAGAGTTACGAAGAAAGTTATTGGGTTATGGCGCAAACCTTGCCCAGACCGCTTGGTCGCTCTTCAGCTGCATCCAGTAAAATACCGGAGGATCGGAAGGAGTATGATCATGATGCATCACGTCGCCCATAATCCCCTTCATCCTGACAGATCTCTCTTTTTCACGTGAGCTGGCAATGACTGGCTTTGAAAGCCTGAAGACTGTCTCCGATATCATGTTACACACCAAGGGGCAGCAGTCGTTCCTGACTTTGAATGACAAAGATTTTTCAAGACACGTACGATGAAGCTATGGTTTTGAAACCTTATCACAATATTTTTGGCCGTGGATATCCCTCCGTGGGAACGAGAATGAAAAACACTAGTTACAGTGTCGGCCTAAAAGCCCGGAACAATGTTGTGGTGGTCATTTATTCCTCAAAATCGGTAGCCTATTTTTCGACTGTATCTAACAGTGATCCTGACCTTCATGATTGATGGGTCAGCCGAACGTCCTCATCAGCCGGCCTGTTTTCGCGTTGCATCGCCCTATAAATTTGTGATCGTTCACCTGTTGGACCCAGGGACTTATGGCTAACGCTATGAACGATTTGCTTTAGATAACCACAACGTAACAAATAAGAAGGCAGTAGTAGACGTATATCGCGTTTATTCCAAGCACTCTAGCGGGCAAGTTCAGCGGGCAAAGTTCAACAAGCACATTAAAAATTATTCATCATTCAATTACAGTCAATAGTGAGTATAAAGCTTACAAGTTTACTGGACACTACACACCCACCTGACCCACCCAACAAGGCAAGTTGTCATACTTTTCCTAATACTGGTGACCAGCCTTTGTGTCTATCGAGTTCACCTTAAGGAGATTCCCCAGCTGGTGAATCCCCTTCCTTTTTATACCTCAGCATTTCTGCTTGTATGCCGGTAAACTCAACTCTTATGGACTATCATCTTGCATATCCATGTGCAACTGGACTCCTAAATGGATCCGCGCCCGATCCTGCTAGTGTCCTTCCGGTCAAACAATAAGAGGATATGGTTCCCATACACCGATGCCGATTTCCGAGAACGCAGTCGTACACGTCCTCAGCCTCAGTTTCTCACCGTCATAAGATCCCTGCAACGATAATAATGTCAACATATTTGGAGTGATGAATTATACGAACACATGCCATTTTTATGGGCAATACCTGAATGTTACTTACCAATTCAAGCTGTAAAAGTTTAGGAAGAAAAAGCTCATTGAGCCATACGAACTCTTCTGCAGTAAACATGTGTTTAGATATTGCTGGTCAGATATATTGGATAAAAGCGATATCGTTAAACAGCAGGGGTGAAACGTTGTCCGGGGACGTAATCTCTCAGTATGAGAGGTATCCTGGCAATAGTGAGTCGTCTAATCTGCGACTGTATATTGCGTATCGAATGTCGAGAACAAATGAATCTTAAGATATGTCAGTATTCAATAAGTTTGTGCTGTCCACAGATGGCAAGTGAATCTATGGTTAAATACTGGGATAGACGGCGAAGGATATTCGGGTCTGGTATTGTATGGCGTCGTGCACGGTGCAGCGACTGTTTAGGTTTATAAGGCTGTGAACGGAGTTATTCGACCAAATAAAGCCAAAAATACAACTCAGTCCGGCTGATGTTGTCATATTAAGGTGGAGAACATAAGAGGTTTCACCACCGAACCATTCAACAAGACCTCGAGGTCGTCACGTCGTTCGAGGTCACTTTGGCTTAGCTTCGTTTCCAGTGAGTGGCTGTCGGGAGTGGAAGAACTTGAATGTTTGGATGCAAGCGCCATTTAACACCTTCATTCCCCAACTGGAACCATGAATTAAGGAGAGGTTGTAACCCGGGATGGATTGTCTAACCCCTGGTGATTTTGCATCTATCGGTGGTAAAAAATGATGGTTTTCACATGTTGAATAGAAGTTCGTAGTGTATCTCGGTGCTCATTGTGTTGGTATGGTCCGCCATCATAATCTCTAATCGAGTGAGAAAGAGAAACATAGAGGCATGAGAGGCGAAGTTAGTTGCCTCAGAATTTGGGCAAGCAGTGATGAAGACTAGAGTATTCAAGGAGAACAGGAGTAAGGGGCTATATACTTCTGTATTCTGCTTGTAGAATGTCTTTGAAGTTTTATGTAGTACATCTCTTACGTCCTACTTTAAGTCGTATTAAAAATGCCCAAAGGCGGTGACTTCGTTTTGCATGCGTGTACCGGTAAGAGCTATGATATGTACATAGAGGATCAGGGAAGACAATTATTATGGTCTTAAAGGAAACGGCGAAGGGCGTATGTTGGGTCTAATGACTTTAGATAAGTGTGGTTCCATAAGTGCCCACCATCAGGTCTGCCATCTCGCGATAAGCATTTCTGCATCATCTTATTCCATCACTACCTTGCCAGTGCCATGTGTCGTCATTGCTTTCTCCCCTTCGCCCCTACTCTCTTTGCCAACCGTAGTGACACGGCTGGCATGGGGGAGGTCATCGGGTGCGCGGTGTCATTCAGAGTCATTCTTATGCTGTCTTCGCGCATCCTAAAGCCTCAAAAATTCTTGGGTATCTCTCACATTAGGGTTGTTTTAAAAAGCCAACACCATCCGATCTGCCATCTCATGTGCTCTAGTAGTTATTAACTTTGTATGCCGTCATACATTGGCTTTTTGGTCAGTCGTGAAGTCATCTATACCATGGGCTATCTTCGCCAAGATAGAATAAAATTTGCATGCACTCAGATACGGATGGGATATTTAAACCTTTAAACCACGTGGTGAACTGGAAATGCATGGACTTGAACACTCTCCTTGGTTATATAACTGTGGATACTTACCAATACTCCAGATCGTATAAATAGGCCCTTTGTGGTTGGCGAAGCTAAAAACTGAAGAACTTTCTAGTGAGTGGAAGTTTATATCACTAAATAAGAAACTATGCAAACGGACTAACAACGTCGTCTGGTTATAACGCAAACTTCGAACATTGAGCGCTTTTGTCGCTGATAGTGGAACTTATCTGTGTAATGACAGATGGAAATCCATACCTGTCTCTTGATCTGCAGCAAGTTTTAATAAGTTTATGCGCATCAATAACTTGCTATGTGAGTTATATAATTCCCGGCATTATTCTGTAAACTATCAAAATCATCATTTTGACGGAGCTTGTGAACTAGTACCTGTCATGTTAAATCCATTATATAGGAATGGAAATTTTTATTATCCTCACTTCGGCGCACCGCGAATGCTGAAAGTGGTATTTCTTCGTCCCGTGACCGCGATCTGATGTTTTTGATGGAGTTAAACGGCCTCCCCTCCGTACCCGTAAAATCTTGTAGATTTTTCAACATATATCAGTGTTATGATGCCTGTAAGCTGGCTTCTCTCATGTTAATTACTAATGTGAGAATAAAAATGTATTTATTTATATGTCTGCTGTTGCCTCCGCATATGTTTGGAGTGCGTCTGGTGGAATTCCATCTGGTCCTGCACACGGCTCTTGATGGGGAATCAACAGAGATGCAGGCGTAACTTTGGTGGTGGCAGTTCATTCGGATGGTACAAAAATCGACGACTCAAGACAAGCATCTGATGGTTAGAGACATGGTGCACTTTCTCATCGAAAATTCCACTTCCATATGACCTAACATTCTTTCTCTGCTTTGTTATTGACTCGAGCCACGGAGAGTTGAAAACAGCTTAAAATGTGCAACAGTACACGACACGTTCAATGGACATATTTAAATGATCAAAACGAAATGTAAGGAAAGAATCTGGTGAAAAATGTCCGGTGGATAAATCTGGTAGCCCAAGGTTCATGGAGGCTGCCTGTGTACACGAACATGTTCAGAAAGAGACCTCGTGTGCTAAAAGGTCCTGTCGATGTTTCTTTGCAGCGTTATTTGTTTCACTGAACACCTCCTGGTGAGTGCAGGGTGAAATAGATAGGTCAAAGTAGCCGACCTGAGTTGACTAGATTGACTGAAAGCGAAAGCTTGGCTAAGTCCTTGCTGATGGGCTCAGATGTCAGAAAAGTCTTAGAAAAAACTTCTCAGGGGTTGTTTTTTCGCAGTTGCACGCAGTTGAGCCCTGGGATGGAACACAGTGGCGATATTCGGAAGCTGTTTGATGGGGTGAATTGAAGCACTCATTGCCAAGTCTGTGTTTATCGAATCAGTAGAAAAATAAGCACAGTGGGAGTCGTCCCACACCTGTTCTAGATGAGTGAAATATTACACTACTCATATCGCAAGGAGGGATAGAGGATGAGAGCTACGAAGATATTTTTCAAATCTATGGAGTTTTCCCGACAGCTAATTAATGGATAATGAATTTTAACTCAATAAGAAGTAGTTTCCTTGTGTGGTACACAGCACCTTTCTGTCTCTGAAATGGAATCAAACCAATTTTACAGAAGAGAACATCGACACGATATGGCCAATTGACACAAAACATGTGATGATATTTAAGGCATCGCATGATTTGAATATGCTTGCATCGCTTTCCGTTCACACCGAAAAAATATCTCCATTAAGGAAGTCGCTTCCTGCAATTTGTGGCAAATGGAGTTCGATTTGGAGACGAATTACAAGCCAGAAAAGAGCACTGAAAAATGAACGTTGTGAACTGTGGATTACTTTTTAGGATTAGTCCTGGTGCAAACTTGACGGACGCAAAGACCAATCACTAATTATTCGAACTTGTTATATACCCACGAGTACGAAGCCAAGGAAGAACACGATAGCGTAGTCGGATGGAATAGTATATTTGGATGGTTGTGCCAAGATACGGATACTTTGCAACTAATTGGCTAGAGAGTCGAATACGAGCAGTGCAACGTAGCACGACAGCGTGTCAAATGGTGAGGATGCTTGAGTCCAGTTAAACTATGAAGGTCAGCATCAATGTCGAAAGTCGTCAAACCCTAGGCTATTGATTTTGGGGAAGTGTGTGACGCTACAACTTCATAGCCTGGTATGTGAAAATCGAGGCACTTCTTACGCACAGATACAGCGTGGTAAGGAATAATGAGGGCTACATATGAGAATGAAGTCAACAGACTACACAATAGCGATGATATTTGTCCCATATAAACAATGCCTGTCAAATGAGAGACACAATCAGCAACGTGTTAGTAGTTTGACCACTTCGAAAGTTTGCCTAGTGCCCAAGCACTGGTTAGTATTTTGGAACATCATCTGAAAATATCGCAAAGTTACAGGACTGCAGACATTCTTGGGTGATTTGGAGCTCCTACACTAGCTGATAACACACTAGGGCAAGAGAAGATGTATTTCGAGCAGTTTCACCGTTTTTTAGTCAAATCGGTAGCAACGGAAAAGACTGGCCAAAGATGCTGGTACCTGCCCTGTTTTATCATTGTATTTTGCCCTTTTCAACTTTCACGTGTATGCTCCATCCTTCCTTCGACATTCCCTCGTCTTACGCCTTCTACCTCTCCCTATGTATTTATGTCTTGGTGGCACTTTTTGACCCCTTTTCTCCGGACACATTTATGCTGTGTACTTTGTCAACGTGCTTCCTGTAAGATGTCGCTGACAGCGATAACCCACAGATGTCTCATGTTAAAAGGCAAGTGATGTGCCACTTGTTGTTGGTTGCTAACATGGTAACACACTGCAGACAAGGCGTATGCTTTGGCTTTTGCGCGTAAGTCGGTCGTTTGATTCATTTGTCCAACGATCATCTGGTCGTTCACGATATGAATTTCTCATGACCGAATTCGTCGAACGTTTTCTGTGTAATATTTGCATCCTGCACTACTAGCTAATGACCTATATCCCTGGTTTAAAGTGAATATTCTCACAGCTCTAGAGTTTGGTTGTTTCTTTCGGAAGTCAATTCTACTTCAAGACGCTTATTCGAAACTTTTGGATAGTGGATAAGCATGCAGTCGCTTTGTAACTTTTGGAAAAGGTGACGCCTAAGAACATGTCACATTCTCTCTTGGTATTATTGAGACTTTTTCAAATTGGTTGTGCGCTACATATATTCACGGCCTATAGAACTCCAAGTGGACACTGGCCAATTAGGGCATCACAGCGGTAAACTACACTTCAGCGTCACCAGTCTTCAGTCAAGTCCTACGCACATATTTTGCTACTACGACATACAATTCCATCTAGAAAAGCACAGTAACTTCTAAATTGGACAGGTCCCTTTCTGGAAGATAGAAGCAACCTATCGTAGACAGCTGTGTGACCCGCCTGTTTGCAAAAGGTAGAAGGAGGATTTCGGACTATAAGAAGCTGATTGTGTGGGTCACTGGTCCAGAAATCTGTGGTCACATGGCGAAAAAATTGTGGTCTACAACCAGTGATGTACCCTATTCTAGATAGGGCTTGGGTTGAGAGTCTTCTAACACTGGTACTGAAGTAAAGATCAAGATGTGTGAGGAAGGTAGTGGGCTGGTAATCTTTGTGATGGCTGAAAACAAATGCAATACTCCCCATGATTCGGCCACGCTTATATTTCCCTGGTCTCATACTGGATTGAAATGATCAGTCTCCTTTGTCATGTATGCCTCGTACGGATGCCTCGAGGTTTCTGAATGCATATTGCCACAATCTACCTCATAGTGGTGGTGATGGAAGCACCTATCATCCTATTTAGGATTTTTCAGCTAGTTTTGGCCTTATGGGTGAAGCTTTGTGGCCTTAGGCAGTGGGCACTAGGCTCCAGTCTCCGTGGAAGTAATATTACTTGTTGAGGTGATGATTTTGACAGTATATATTTCGAATAATAAACTACGCTAACACACGCCGTTTTTACGGGCAATATCTGAGTGCATGTAGGCCCTTCTGACCAGTCTCTGGTGGGAAGAAATACGCGTCTTGAATTCCACTCCTAACCGACTCCAGGTAAGTTATGACGAAACTCTTTGTTGATCGGCTGGTACGACACTAACAGAAATCAAGATATGAGAATTGAGAATCTCTAAGACTGATGCGCCTCATACAAACGCTGTCTAACAACGGGGGACAAGTGACTTCACTGCAATATTTGTCTGCATCCAGACACATATTACCTCCCTTTGATGTGTTGCATTCACAACCCAATGTGGGCATTCAAAGGGACATCATCAAAAAACACATCTACCTCACACTTACAGAGGTGTGATGCAGTGATACCAGAGGCGTTGTGAAAGCGAAATCAGAAACCCAAGGCGTCATTCATGCCTAAGGGGATGCGTCCCAAACTGACATTAATCATGCACCAAGCACAATTAGCCACCCAAGTATTTCAAACTAAAGCAACTGGACACTAGGCAACCAACGGGCCAAAATTCTTCTGTGCAAGACCCGCGAAAATCGAGAATAAACTTCATATCAACATTCCCAAATAGATAGGCATCATGGTTTTGTTGAAAGCACAGGCCATCATCTAGTGACTTTAAGAAAAAAACACTGCCTACCATGTGTTTGGTGCCCTCCTTGGAGACTTACTTATTACCAAGGTGGATTAAAATACCTTTAGATGCCAGTGGTTTCCGTAGTCCTCTCCAGTCAGATACGCCATCTCATGCCGTTAGGCTGTATTTATGTCATGCATTATCTTTCAGTTCTCTCCCGGAGACTATCTGGATGTGAAACGGGGCATATCAACTTCGATTGTGAGCTGCTTGCCACATTGGGCTCCACAAAAATTTTTATCAATCCTTAGAGGATTGTAAGCTTGTTGCATTTACGGACTAAAACCTTTGTGCCGACATTCCACATGCCACCACTAATAGGTGGTCTTCACGCAGATTAATTCATCTGCATGGGATTTGTAAATGGCTTGAGATATCCACCACACTTCTGGTGTAGACAACACTGTAGTAGGTGCCTTGTCACACGTCTGCAAATCTTCGCTGCTACCAAAATAGGACAGTGAACGCCGCTTCATTTCGAAATTTGAATAAGTGGGTGGAAAAACGTCCACACTTCTGCCGCCGCTTGTGAACAAGAAAGCATTTTTCAGCACATGCTTAGTGGCAACATCATCACATCCAGTCAACATGGGTTCCTAGAATCGAGGTCCTGTATAACTTGCCATTTTGACTTCTTTAACTTCATAACCACTATGCGCGACCGACACCAATTAGTCCTTATACTCTATCTGGACATTTCAAAGGCATTCGACGGAGTCGATCACTTGCTGTTAATAAGTAAGTTGATGACTATGGGAGTTGACTATCCAGTATTGGGATGGACTAAGTCTTTCCTCGGTATTCCCACTCAAGTAGTGAAGGTAGATTCACACACTTCAAAACCCAGGCAAATCACCTCTGGTGTTGTTCAAGGCAGTGTGTTAGGTCCCCTTCTCTTTACTTTATACGTCAATTACATCTGCAGCCGCTTCACATACGGTAAACCGTTCTTGTTTGCTGATGACCTAAAAGTTGCATTCACATTCACACATGATAATTTATCCTATTTCCAAGCACTAATACAAGGGGAGCTCGCTATAATATCCGCACGGTCTGCTGCTTGGAGACTTCGGTTCAATATAGGCGAATGTGGCTGGATATGTTTTGGCGCTCCATCGGTGGATATCCAACTACATCTCCAGTCTACGAAACTTCCTGTTCTTAAAAGTGTATGTGACCTTGGACTAAGATATTGAGGGGCCCTCACATTTTCTGAACAGGTAGCATCACAGACTCGCAAATCTGGGATCCTGATGGGTTGTATAGTTCGTAACTTCCACTTAAAAGGAGTCAAGTTACTACACTATAAAACTTGCTTACGTCCACCATTAGAATACTGTCCATTTATACTGAGTGGTATCCGCATGACAGACAAACATAAAATAGGGGTGTCCAAAGGTATTTTACAGCTAGATTGTTAGGACACGATTGCAAACAGGACTGCAGCTGCAGGTGCAGAACAATAAGTCTAGAATCACTTTGGATGAGACGACTCAAAATTAACCTGACGCTGTTCTTCAGTGTGTTACACAAACTGACTTCTACAGCCAGTGGTGAGTTTCAGTTACAATACAACAGTTGTTACGATCTGCGCAACCACGCCCATAGCGTCACAAGGAAACCGTTTAAACCCTGCTTGCGCGCAAACACCTTCGCCATCAAATTCTCTCAGTTGTGGAACGGACTTCGATGAAGTGAAGGCCTCCAGATCAACCTCTGAATTTGGTCGGTTACTGGCTGACTTCTTATCATCTGGTGACTTCTACGGCTTATCGAATACACCAACAGTCTCTTTCACGACACTTCGTATACTCGGCTCTCTTAATGTGTAATGGGGCAGCCATCACACCTACACTGACCTTTCATACGAAGCGTTGAGGAGACTTCCATAAGTTACCACCTCAAACTAACGGCACATTCTGCCCCACCCAACACTGTGATCAAAAAAAAATTCTACACCACATGACAGCATGAGATTTATATTGTTAAATACTCTATAGAAAAAGGACACACAATGAAAGCCATAGCAAGGGAAGTTAAGTAGGGAGAAACATGAACATAGAAGACACTCTCCTCGCTGGAATTGTTGCTTTTCCGCCTGCTGCTTCGTCTGTTTTTTCTCGTTGTAGAAAAATAATTCAGTTCTAAACGTTGGCTTTGTTGCCATTGATAATTAATTACTTAAGGAATAGACCATGACTGAAACTACCCTTCGTGGAGGGTAACCAGACTAACCAAGTTCAGAATACCTAACTACAACAAGCAGAAATAAACAATGTTCGCTGGACTACAACTTCATAATTATCAAAGTCTAGGATCTACTTGGGAAGTTTTTGGCGTGGATTTGTTTCCAAACACGTCACGGCATGTTGCGTCTGGAGACGTGGTCGAGGCTTCAGTCAGCTCCAAGTGTTCCGAATGTAAAGTGGCGTTGTACCCCCTCAGTTTTTAGTTTGTCTTTTATACGAAACAAACCTCTCCAGTACTTTATCCCATTTGACTCCGTCTGATAGAAGACAATTAACAGTCATCATAACTCTTTGATAATGCTGCATGCTTCAGTGTGAGTTCTATGTGCAAAACTCCATTACCACTAAATAATAGTACTTCAAATGGTTCTATCTTTGTACCACAACAACTAATTCTGATGGCGTACGGTTGTGTTGCTGTGTAAGGTCACACTACTAGCGGGAAGTACGTGGACCTAGATATTCACATGAACTATATGGTTATGCTAAGACTTACCGTTACCCTAAACGATGAAGTTAGTTTTTGTTGGTCAGCGATGCTATAATATGTGAATTGATGTTAAAATGAACGTTTACCAGACGAACCATGGAGCCATACCGCCGGGTTAAGCATCTCGACCAGATGTAACAAATGTGTCCGGTATTGAGCGATTTTTGTGGTACTTTATTGTGGAGACAACCGGAACTGATCAATAATCTGTACGTAATGTGAAGTGACACTTCTGTCTTCTTTTTAAAACCTGCAGTCACTTTTGATATCATCTTAAACGTTGATGCACTACCGTCCGTACCATTCAGGCCAGCTCAACTAATGGAGATTTCTCCACCATTATCAATTTGATGATACCTGTTAACTGGCTTCTCTCGTGCCAAGGTCTTAATCTGAGAATAAAATATTTCCTTATTTATTTAATTATTTACCCATAACAAACGGGCAGTGTTCCGGAATTGGATGGGTGCATGCTATGTAGATCAGGACCATTGATTCAGTACTATAAAAGCTGCGAACGATGCACCCCAGGAGCCTGCGTGACTTAGTTTCGCTATACACTGTCTGTTCAGAGAAATTCAATTCACCAGAATATCCGAACCCTGGATCTGAGACGGTTTCGGTAACAGTTGTCCAGATATTTCAAATTTGAAGTCAAGGTTACTGTTACCAACGTAGATCCATCGCACTTGTTGATGTTGAAATGTAGGAGGGTATCAGACCAACAAAAGGAAGCCTTTTCTAGTTCATATCAAATAGCAGTCACACCATGATAATGGCATTATGATAAATGTTTCAAAGACAGTTGACCAGCTGTTTTCCACTTGTACCAGACGCCACGGGCATATTCATTTTCGCAACACACTAGTTTTGTACCCATCTCGATCATTCGCTGTGTGTTTTGCAAGCAATGAGCTGCGGTATAGACTGGGAAGTATGACACCTGAAACTCTTATCACTGACCCTTAAGAAGACTTTGAATTTAGCTATTCGTCTGTAGTGCCGTCTCCGGATCTTGTATCAAGCAGTAGCAGGATCCGAGTTCCCGAATCTGTGAACGAGCTGCGAAAACTCAGCGGCCTAATATGAAATCATTATATATGACTTGGTAAACAGCAAGTCGGATTTCAGGGTTGAGGAATAACGTGTAACAGATCCAAGAATTAGTGGGCTGTCTCATCATCATGTGGGAGATTTCACTGAATAATTTATAAGTTGCACGATCTGCCCATCGAATGACATTTTAAGCTGACGATTGAGCTTCTACTTAAAAGTTTTGGCCGTGACATCTTGAAACAATGGTTTTACCTGGAACAGGTTTTCATGAGTGCAACATTGCATACACTGAGTTTATAAACACCATCCATGGCCTTTAGTGGGTGCGGGATAGTATAACGTAGAAGCCTCCAGAACCATACTCAGTCATACCCATCACCAGATGAATTGCATGTAGAATATCGGCCATGCAATAGATGGTGTGTCATAAAAGACGAACATACAAGTCACAAGAAGCCCGCAGTCTGTGTCAACATATTCAGATGTTCCTATGATGAATCGTTTGACAACTTAAGGTTGGCCTTCGGTAAAAAGCAACATTTAGGGTTTTCAGCGGAGCTGGAAAAATTCAGAATCGATATGAGAGTACGAACCGTGACTAAGAAATCCATAAGTGAACGGTGACAGAATTATCACTAACTGGATACTATTGTAGCCACACGCCTCACCAGAATCAACAGCCTGGGGGTTGACAAGATTCAACAGTGATGAAGATTTTAAGGGTTTCACCGTACTCATTAAGCTGATAACACATGGTCGGCACACCCGCCATTCGGGACGCTGTCGAGTTACGCTGTGCTGCTAGTAATCGACCCTCTAGCCAGTTGGTTGGAACACATCAGTATCTTGGCATGACCTCACAAATACACTATTCCATCCGACTACACTATTGTGTTTTTTCTTGGCCTCGTATTTGTTGGCGTATTACAATTACGAACAGTTAGTGATTGGCCTCTGCGCCTGTCGAGCTCGCACAAGGACCATTACCAAACCATCTTTGTGGAAAACAATAAAAAGTGATGCACCACGGGGGGGCATACATCAAAGAGTCACTGAAAAAAGGCAAGGTCATCCGCTAAATGCTTACAGACAACGTCGAAATTTGAAAATCTCCTCACTGATGATAAAATATTACTACTAAGATGACACTGCTTGAATTTAGCAGTCAAATTTTCAAGTAGCTGGTTAGTGGGGCACTAGTAGTAGTCAAGATAATTCAAATTACGACCTAACTGATGTTGTTGTATGCCTTAAGGTCTCTGGGTATGACGATTCAAAAGTCAGAGTGCGTAATGAGCCAGAATTCAAACAGATTACACAACAAAGTCTGTCATTGAAATTTTTTGAAAGTTTCGAGCAGTAAGCATAATTTTCAAGTTGAAAGAAATCGTATCGAAGCGAGATCAGTTAATAGATGCGAAAATCGCCAGCAGTCACTGAAACCTAAGCTCACGAAAATCAATAAGATTGTACTGTCCGAAATCTTTACTTTTACTTCAGGCTAAGAGAACATATACCGGCATTATTTATCATGAGTAATGTTCACAGCGCTAATATGGTTTGCGCACTACTGCTCCCTAAAACTGGTCACCAGAGAGGACATCACCTAGAGACGCTGAAATTTTGAACTTCCGGAAGCCTTCTTCTCGAAACAGAAGGTACATTCATAGATTTCTTCCACAAAGCAACTTATTTCCACACCTTTTACGAACATGTCAAATAGAAAGAATATAACTACACAAGACTTTAACTCACATGAACAGATTGAGGTCACTCAAGAAACGTTTACTTACATCTGTCGACCGAAAATTAACCCATGTTTTTAAAAAAGGAAATTTGTTTTTCCGTATCAATTCTGGTAGTATTTTCGTTTTCGACCGCGCACTTTGAAGTTAATTATATGTTAGGCGCGACTTTTGTTGTGGTTTGTGTGGTAAGTTTTATCCTCTGAGTGTTACTCATAAGCTTTTAATACCTTGTTACTGTGAATTTGTGCGATTTTTGTAATACATGCAATGATTAAGGTTACAGAATGGTTGGCCAATGCCAGATTCAAACAAGTTAATTTATTTAGGTAGGGTTTTTAGTTCATACAAATAGAGTTAGTCGCGTTGACACTGCTGATGACAACAGGGGAAACATTTATTTCCTGTGAATTATAATGGATATGTAATGTCAGTACACCACCACAAGATTCCTACGATATTACCATTAATATTGTTAAACTCACATAAATAACTTGTTACAATTTATTCACGTTCTTCTCTGATGACGCAGTAATTGAAGCTGCTCCTACTGTTTTGAGTTGGAAAAATGATTATATATAATGTGGGCTATACGAGTGCTTTAACGACTTCACATCACTAACTGGCATAATAGCCTACTGAATGCGAATCGAGTGCGTTCATCAAAGTAAAAACTGATGTTGGTTGACGATTATTGATTGAAAAGCAGATAAAGTCCAAATTGCTGACCTTATCGTTGACAGTCTAGTGTATTGGCTAATATTCAGTAGTTTAATACAACTGACTACCCGTTTGTCACTTTTCGTGACTTGGAACCCTGTCCTAATTAATCTTAATGAAGACAGCCTCCCATATCTGCAGTATAGTTAAGGTGGCACCATACAAATGTATACTGCTGACCAGGACCTTTTCAAACTCAAATAACCACTCAAGAACCTGCGAAAAGCTTCTTAGTGCTCACCACTAGATATGTTTAATCCTACCACTCTTATTTCCATTTTTATCAGCGAGGCCGTAGTTCATTAGTTTAGACAGTTGACTTTCATACCAGTAGGTTACAAGTTGGAACACCACGGTAATTTTGACGCTTTGCACCTAATAGGTGTGAGCGCTAAGTTTGGCACAATAAACGCATTTTGAACGTTGATGTATCTGAATTCATTAGGTGGTTTTTATCACTGGTGCTACTGACACTTATGAGCACTAGTCTTTATTTTGTACGGCTTCCTTGGACGTAATTGTTTTCTATTGCACATCTTTCCCTTTGTTGGTATTTAGTGTTTGACATATCATGCACTGTTATTTTGACTTTGACCATAAGTATGTTTGTCAGCCTGTTTCATAAACAACAAAATGTCTATTCATATTATAACTATGTGTTACAAAGTTAGCAGTGCAAAAATCTGCTTCTGTACCTGTATTGCTGATATGAATGGAGATACGAATAGATATTATGCTTCATATCACTAAGGCTCATGCGAATAAAGTGTGGCAAACTATTATGCTACGTCATCTAGTTCTGTCATGATATAGTGTATTGCAGGTACTATGCATTATAGCAAGATTTTTTTAAAACTAAGTTTTTATTTGGTTGGTAAATGGTTTGGGTAGCTGAATAGATAGTTAGATGATCAAATCTGCTCACGACCTTTTACTCAAGTATGAAATACTAGGATGTTAGGTGATATCAAACAGATCAATCATTATGCACGAAAGTGCATTACTTTTCCTCGTATTCTGAAATCTAGATTTCCTTGTTCAAAACCTTTTTGAACTGATACGAATCAGAGACTGATTTTTAGTTGGATTAGGTATTCGTTTCACATTGTCACTTCTGCAACAGACTGCAGTGACTTGCTATCCTTATTTTGAGGACTAATATCCTAAAAGTAGTCCTAGTGTGAGTTTTGTTACAAGTACTTTCGAGAGACTTAAGCAACTTAAATAGTTCTTCAATATCGCAATTTTATTGTCATATTCATCTGCTAGAATTGTTTGTTGCGGTGTAATATTTTCTCTAGTTTCGTCTATGCATATTTTCATAATTTGGCCTTGGTTCTGATACATCTAAATTTAAATTGATTACACTCAACGGTTTACTTCTAAGGTTTGTTCAAGCTTAAACATTGGTTAAGGTTATGATAAAGGGCTTTAAAATGTATCATGCAGCCACCACCAGTTTCATTATCAGTGTAGCTATAGAAGTGAACACATTCTTGTTATCATTCCAAGCAGCAGCGGTCTGTTAATCAACTAATTATTGATCTGGTTGGCGTTGTTCGCTGGTTCCCCTACAGCAGTTTTCAGAGTAAGTAGGATGATCTTTTGAAGATGCTGGGTAACTTGGATATTCATGTTCTATGTCAACTTTTCATCTGTAAAGTTTAGAAATCGGCTGGTCACTGAAAACCCATTTATTTCTGTTTGCCTTCATCCACTGTATTCCTTATTCATCTGCAGAAGATTGTTTTGGAGTGTACCGCCGTTCACAAAATGCCGTGCCCCTCAGTGTCCAATGTTAGTTGAAGATTGGGTTGGAAGTAGTTTCAAGGTGGTCAGACCAAGACCTGACACCAATCCATGAAGTCTTTGACAGTCGGTCTAAGCCGTGTAACTTAACGCAACACATCAATCTTGTGCACATTCGTGCAATAGGCAATAAGCTATGCTTATTGTATGTGTTGAGGGTAAGTGATGCTACCTGGCTGCCGAAACCTCGGTGGGGTGGTGTCCAAACCCGTGACTCGCTGTTCGGTAGCTCCTCTCAGTCGTGTAGGGGATGTAGGTTACCTAGCTATGACCCTCGAGACGATAGGAATCACTGGCTAGAGAGCTTTGGTGACAGCTGAAAATCTGTCACAGTGGCATAGATGTATTCACTCTGATATCTAGGGGCCGAACATTTTCACTAAACTTGATTTTCAAGTTCCTTCTTCCACACACCTTTGTCAACTTTGTTATTATTTCATCTGCCCAGACGTGTGCTTACTACTGTGGAATGTGGCAGTCTGCGCCGATGCACTTTTGTTCCACTTTAGTTTTGTCCATTTGTTCGTCTTTACAAACTACTTCACATTTCACTAATATAGGAGTAAAACTCGGGTACTGTGGTGGATTCTAAGTTCACTTTAGGTCTGTTTATTCTGTCTGTCACGCAGTGAAACAGTAAAATATACCAGATAACGTCTCGGCTATAATTCATTGTCCATATTCATATAAGGTGAATATGAATGTAATACTCTCACTGTGACAGTTCTAATAGACAGACTAAAGTGGAATTACTTTACATTTCAGTTGCCAGTTTATGCAATATTATAGAACCTTATCCTGGCTTTGCCTCTGTCGTTGACCTTGTTACCACTGAGATTGTCATTCATTCCATCTCACTCTTCTTCTAATTTTGGTAAGCATACCTAACTGGTGCTTAATCCTTGTAGATAGGGTATGATGTAGTTACTGATACAGTCGAGTGTATTCTTGAACATTGAATGTAAAACTTAAGTACTGTGGTAGTGTATAATTCCTTATTAAATTAGTTTATTATAGTACGGTATTATTTACTAGATGATGTTTGGAACACAAGTTATTGCTTATAAGCTTTTCTTTGTTATGACTATGAACCGTAAACGTCACTCAGTAAACAATAGCGTAGCACTGCGTACTATGTTGGCAAACTAATTTATGAAATTAGCCTCAACCAGTGTTCAATTTTGTACCCTTAAATTACTCGTATCCGCTTTTGAGTATATATTTGAAATCTAGTATGTTAATGCTATCGTATTTTTGTGTCTTTGTAGATCAGAAAGCCTGATATTTTATCGAAATTTATAATATCCTGGGGTTGTCGACCATTCGTTCAAGATTTATACATAGATCTACTGTTAGTTAAATTCCTGTAACAACTTCTTTAAGTATACAAGTGTACAAATAAGTTAATTCAACATACTTGTTAATGTGGTACTCAAAAATCTCTCTTAATGAATATTTTGGACCCATCAATTCACAGACAAAAGCAAACTTTTCATTTCTATCTGTAATTATATAATGAGGTAAGATATGTATTCCTTATTGTCGTTAAAATAACCTGCTACTATAATCTTTCTTTTAAAATGACTTACTTGAGTTTTGTTTTTGGATGGAAAATCTAAGCGTAGAGTTTATCTATCAATAACCACTATTTGATGGCAGCCGTCAGACTAGTTCAGTACAAGGTTGTGCTGCCTATCCTGGTGTGTTCATTTTTCATACCAATTATGTACTATAACAAAATGCGGATTTATAAGATGGATGCTTTCCATCAGCATTTCCCACAGTCGTGTCTTTCCGTGACAATAATAAAATATGGAAATAATAACGATTCCCCGGGATCCACATTCTGTCTTTTTCTCAGTTTTACTGATTGAATTACAGGGTCTTAAAAGAATCTTGAGTAACTGTGCTTCAAAAGACATTCTTTGAGCTCGTCAAGCACTTCAAAGCCGCTTAGAACATTAATAGCTTTCTAAAGTTGATGATAGGTGAGACATTAAAGACTATTTAGTACTAACGTCTGATTGCGTGACAGCGAATACCAACCATTTCGATGTTAAGCGCTGGTCGATGACTCACCAATTTGGTTAGAAATGCTGAGTAAGGATGTCTTAAATTGAGGCAGTTACCGGTGCTGATGGATAAAAAATATTACAAAAATATAAGCTCATGATTCACAAAACCCTCAATAAAAATCGCAAACCTCGTTTCAGTTTAGGAAGTTTGAAGGAATTTAGTGGATATCAACATTTTCGAAAATGAAAGTGACATCGTAGTAGCATGTACACTTATGTTGGTTAAAACCATTATGAGATCCAACTACAGTACTTTTACACTCAAGCTTCATTTGGGACCTAGTTTGCAGTACTACTAAACCGTTAATCTGAACTGCATAGATTCTTCAGGGTTCAACATTTACTTGTGTTAAGTTACTTGACTCCCCTTAAAGCTATTTTTGTGATTACTATCGCGTAATTAAAATCGGACAAAACAGTAGGTGTTGATAAAGTTTCTTTATTGATTTCAAGTAGTGGGGTTTTTCCCACTTGAGCACCTATGTTTCGCTTAAAGGCACATAAATGAAACTCCGGCGTAATAAAAAAGCTTCAAGTTACATATCAACTTGTTGGCTCCCATATAGCCCAAATGTACCCAATAGAAGCCGAAAATATGAAGCTTTTATTATTTGTTCACTATTCTCACACTCACATTGATTACATTTGATAAATATACGAATACAGCAGTGTCAAAATCGAAGGTAACGTTTCTAGGTTTTCACCAACTCATTCAGTTTTCTACCAGTGAGACTGTTGGCCCTAGTCATTATTTAGTTATAATTTGGTGAATGGAAATGTTAGCAGCTTTTCTCTTGTGTCCACGTATCATTTACTTAAGATCTAAAAGTGAACTATCCATGATTATTCTGTAATTCGATAAACCATCTTACTACTTATCTTACGTCCTCATGGTTTGGTATCTTCCATTAGTCTTATTTAAATTAATTGTCTTTTGTATTGAATTTTACTTCTCTCTGATACCCGGTAGTAGTATGTCAACCTACTTTTTATACATCCTTTTAGTGTATCAAAAAGGAGTTGATGTCCCTTAAATTGATATGTTATTTATGCACATACGCTGTGTACATCTGTACGTTCATGTCCTTAAAAGTTTGTCCGTCGTGTATCCTTAAGTAAGTAATCCAAAATCTGGTCACGCCTCAAGCATTTACCGTTAGTTTGTTTACCAGCTGAGTTTGGTAGTTAAAGTGACAGACATGAAAGTGGCAGGACATACTTACTGTACAACTGTGATGTTTGTGGACTAGTCACACCTACATCTATTTTAAATTTGGATATGAAACTTGTCGTAGGCAGGCTAATCACTCTTGATTTTATTGGTTTTATTCTTCCTCTTGCTTATGTAAGGTTAGCTTCCGGTCATTTCCTCTAAAACTAGAGTTCAGCATTATGACCATTAAATCGACTAATTCACGTCAGACTTACTAATAGGTTTGATCATCTATGTGATTACATAATTTTTCATTGCCTACTTTTCACTGCATGCAGCTCAGCAGCCATATGTGAGCTGGTGTACTAGACGGCGTCACTTATTTTTTACAGGTGAACTACGCTTCCCAGTTGTCCAAAACTTTGTAGGTTAAGTGGGTTGTGAACCTCCGATCACGTAACCAAATGAATCACAGAGACTGGAGTTTTTTTGTAAAATGTGTTCAGAATACAGAGTAATTAGATATTTTACTACGCGGAGTGTGTATTCTATTTTGAAAAAATTCTAAACTTTCCATATTAAAGATAATTTTCATCACAGGCTGGGATCAACTAGTTAGTGACTGAAAGTCAAAGAGAATTAAACTGCCATTCTGTTTTAATCCAGGGTTTGACAATGTTTGCCTGTAACTCCATAAGGCTCAGTCTTGGACTAGCCTGACCGATAGCTCTTACTCTAAAGTGTTGCTCGGACTTGTATATCGCAATCACCCAACGAGCTATGCTGTTTCTTAAAGTTCTACCGTATCAAAAAAGCCTGTTGCCTAGTGGTGAGACTAGAAGTAGTTATCGTCATAGTGTTGATACCTACTGTGTCATGGGGGTCAGAGCATGTAGTCACACTACTTGCTGTGCAGTGTGAAGACAGATGAGTCAACGTAAAATCTTTGAAGTTGCCACATGGCAGCAACGTGCAAAGAATAAGTTAATAAAAAGACAGTAATACCAAAGTAGACAGAAGTTAGTGGGATTAAATAGAAGAAATAAGTTAAGGTTAGTGGAGATGTTCAAACTTTCGAAGAGTAAATACAAGTACGCCACTGTAACCGATTTTCAGAGAGTTTACCAAATGGCTATCTGAGAATTTTTCGGATGTTCCCGACCAATCAAATACAGATTGTTGCTTGAGGACTGGTGTTTTGTCTAACAGTAGGGATTAAAGTGGTTCAGTGCATTAATGATTTCACTTACTTGGAAAGGCATATCAGCTCTACTAGGCCAGTGATTGCTAAATCCCAATACAAACACGAAGATCAACTTACGCCGAATAGGGTGCAGGTTTTATATCCGCTTACCTATTGAGGACTAAGTGTACTGCGCTGCAGTTCGCTCTGTCCTACTATATGGCTGTTGAGCAATGTTGTTCAAATTAGGGGGTACAGAAAGGCTCCAAGTGTTCGACAGCCGATGTTGATGAGGTTGTAAATCTTCATAGAGAAAAATATCTGAGGCTTGCTTTATGTGTATCTAGTCACCGTCTGTTTGCCTAGTTGTTAGCCGAAGTAAATTTAGGATAGAAAAAGGTTAGGGGTCAGTACATAAAATATTTGCTTGTTGCGTTGAGGTGTGTAGTGAAGTGTAGGTTTACCGGCTGGAGTCGGTGGTTGGAGACTCTAGGCTTTAAATTGATCTCATTCGAACATTCTTGTTTCTAATCGTCATAACGAAACCCAACATTGTTTTTCTCCTTCTTGCTCTCTTTCTACCACTTTCAATTGCTTTCTTCCTTATTTCTCCATCTCTGCATGTCTGCTACCTGGATGTTCTAATATGTGTGACAACATGAATCTTTACTCAGCAGTGCCATATCCCGCGTTAATGCTGAATTGGTCAATAATCACTATTCAGTGATTCCTTTTATGACAACGGCTCTAGTTAGGTGATTTGCACCTGCATACACTGCTCATAGCAACAGTTACTTAATCGATTGGTGCTACGTCCTGGTATAACCGCCCTTAAACTTTCACACCGATCCTACTCCGACTCACATCACACATCAAGGTGGGTGGTGTTTCAGAATGCGCAAAGCGTATTCTAACCACCTCGGTTTCTGAAGGCTCACAACCTCATCGCCTAACCTCGGTACTACTAAAGTGGTCATTTCATCAAACATGATCAATTCTGCATGTATACTGGTGGCTGAAATCCTATAACTTCTTACTGTCAGCATTAAAGTGTTTCGTCCGAATGACCAGCAATTTATGCTGGTACTGCTTCCTCTGTGGGAAGTATTTGTAGAAAGGGTCAACTCTAAAAATAGCAGGCTACTTCCTGCTGTTTGGTTTTCCGGTGTCAGTGTATCGGTTTCGTAGTTCATATTCAACACAATCAATCTAGAGTCTCAAATTTCAAAACGACCGTGTATAGTCGATGTCAAGCAGTTGTCCTTCGGGCTGTGTGGTCACACAAAACCAATCCAGTTTTTCTTTTAGTATTTGTGTTCAGCATCCTTCATCGAGTTGACCAACAAGCTTTACTAGCTAAAACCCTTACATTTCGAGACAGACGTATGCTGTGCTTGTGCGACACGCATACACAACCCAAGTGTTCAAGTGTCTTCATCTGGCCAATACGACGAATTCATGAAATTCACTCTGCTATGTTCTGCATATTCTATGGCTATTTCTCGAGATCTTGCAGATTTCAGCATGCCAAAAAGTGCACTAATCGACTGGATTCCAGTTGACAGTCATCTGTGCTCTATTCATCTGAATGGTGCAGTGACGACTAAAAAGAGTGATGAAACTTGCCGTTATCTCCTTGTAATCTCCGTTTACGCCCCTACTGACTGCAGTGAGGAAGAAGTAAAAGATCAGTTCTACCAAAAACTGTCCAGCCTCCCCTACTAAAAGCCAAACATTCAGATGTGGCTATTGTAGCAGGTGATTTCAATGCACAAGTGAGTAGACTAAGTCAGACAGAAAGATAAAGGTACTTAGATGACACTTTCGGAATTCTAGCCGAAGGAACAGGTAACGGTGATTGTCTGCTATAACTGTGCTCGGACAAGTATCTGTTTCTGGTCAACACAAGCTTCAGATATGAAGAGTGACACTGTCTGATGTAGTGTCCATCGACACAGATCATATTCGTATCAGTTAGTGGCGCTGACCTCAACAGCAGACACATAAATCATATTAGTATTTTATATCACTGGAAATGTTCGACAGAAGATTACCAATCCTCCTAGAGCATGTGTTGGATCAATGATCACGTGTTGTTTTGACCGTACGTATGTATATCTGAGCCTAACTGGACGTATGAAAACTACAATTAGAAAACTGTTTCGAAGACACCTCGATTATGAGAAGACTAAGGCCTTATCGTTATGTCGGTAATGACTAACTTTCGAAATTGAAGTGTTACAAACCGACAAAGATGACTTTTCATAACTGCTCATGTTAACTTATTCTTGTCAGTCTAGAATTTTGGATGTATATGTAGTGCTACTTGATTTCCCAGCCATCTATGGTCTCAACCCATATTACGTGCGCTGTCATCAAATAAGGTCGATTGATAGGTGCTTTTGCTCGTGGTGTGCACTCTTTAATCCACAGTGGAAATTCAGCTGTTAACTCGTGTTGGTACTTTAATAAACATAAAAACCGTAACTAAGGTACCTTCCTGACACCATATTGGAAATTTATGTTGCAAGTTTTAAACCGAAGTTTTCTTATTTTATGTCTCAAATAATGAAAAGAAAAATAATGTACCAAAGTTTAACAGGAGACGTCAGTTAATGTCAACACCTTCAGTCCAAAGAATACATTAACTTAACCTCAACCAAGGTGACTCTGTACGTGTGGAAGTAGTTTAGGCTTCAACTTGGGAGTTTATTCATTGACCATAAGGAGTGATGGGCAAAAAAAGGTAGCTGCCAGTGGCAATAGTAACAATTAATAGTGCATATCTCTTAGTATTTCAAAGGAAACTAGCGTAAAACTGGTGGTATTTAGCAATAGCATTAATATCAGTAATACGCTTTCAGGACAGTAAACTGGAACTATGGTCACTACACTTTGAGTACCTGTTTATCTGGTCTCCAGATAGCTATTACTATAATTTGTGAAGTACTAGACTGAAGTTCAAGTGGGAAGTTAAATCTGGGTCTTGAAATGTCGAAACCCAGTTAGTCATCTTTAGAAGTCCTGATGGATAATCATGCAAGTTTACTAGTTAAACTAACCGACGTGCTATCTAGAATATTTAGTTTTCCTTAACTGATATCGATTACTAGTCATTACATTCTATAAGAATGGCATATATTTGGTAGTTTTACCGAAAGAGCTTCGTGAAGGATTCTATGATATATTCGGGTACCTGTAACCTGGAAAGTTGATTAGGTAAAGTAAATAGGTTAGTCATCAGTCTGTAGAACTAGTTGATGTAAACTACACTGAAAATTTGCAGTTGGACTGAACTGATATGGATATAAAAAACAGCTAATAATCTTAGACTAGGCTCTATGGTGGTGCATGATTCCATGTTAAATTATTTGTTGGGTATTTCACACAGGGAAACAGAATTATTCACCGTATGATGTTTTGAACATAATCTATTGTCCGTGTCAATCGTAACTGCATATCTTTCAAACCGTATTTATTGTTAAGTTTCTTCTTCATCGTGTTGCATGGGTAGTAGAATTTGCCAAATATCTAGAATAGGTATTGAGTCATTACTATCGCATGTACTCGATGTTGATTCATCCATAAGCTTAAGTTATCAACCACTCCCTTCACTCTGATAAGTTAACTTTTAGGGCTATCGATTTCTTGCATTCTATTGTATCATTGTGCGATTGCATGCCTTGGTATAGCTGAGTTTTTCTCTAGCTTTCTTATCTTACTAAAATCTACGATTCTGGATTTGGTTAATTTTTTTGTTCTCAGTTATTCTAATTAATCCCATTCAGCTACTTTGACCTTACAACCATTATGTAGAATTTGATCAAACCAATTATTTTGTCTAGTGGGCTGTTCGAGCACCACACCATCTACCGAGGTTTGGGAAGCCAGGTAGTATCATCAGCCCTCACACAATAGGTGTGGCTCAGTGCCTACTGCACGAATGTGCACAAGGTTGATTAGTGTATTGCCAATATTTTCAATGGCTTGTATAGGATCTTTTAACTTACAAAGCATGCTTGTTGTTGTTTAGGTCTAAACTCCATCTTTTTTATAAATCTTGCGTAAACTTTCTGATTTACCCTCTTTATTTCGTGCTACCACGGGACTTTGAATTCTTGTTTCTTAGTGTTGTCATTATTAGTATTTATATTTTCTCTGTCACCATTGTCACTTATCTCTTTCTTATAATTTTCAATACATTCCTAGATCACTTTAGAAGGGTAATTACTGGGTGGTGAGTTTTCTCTCATAGCCTTATTTCATGTCGTAGATTTTCTTTTGAACTACTCAGGGATTTTTTCTTATTATTTTAATTTGCAAAGCCTATTTTAACTGGCATAGGATGAGATGGAAGTCCAAGTATCTATTCCAATGTGCAGGTTTGGTGCATACACTAGCGTTTAAGCATCTATGTTGTCTTCTTTTCATCCCACAATCCAGCTTAACTAGTTCTACATCATTGTAATTCATAAGAAAACAGGATTCGTCTACAACTGAATATGTGTGCAAAATTTGTCGATATGTTCTGACTTCAATATAGCATGTGCCATATGCTTATCTCCTCCGTATATTCAAGAGCAGGAATAAGTGTCCTAAGAACTGTTTCTTCCTAACCATCCATGAATGAAACTGCCAGTATTGAGGATGTTAGCGTTTTTTCCGTTTATGTGTATATCCTTTCTTGAAACTTGTAGACATCAAGCATAATTATACTCCGAGCATAATTTCTTCAACTGATACCTCGGTTCTGGGTCTGAGTTCCTGGTCAGAGCTGGGCTTATTCTTAAATCCTCTTAGAGTCTAAAGTAATTGTAGAAACTGGTTACTTCATAGGCAACCTTTTTTTCACCACGTAATTAGAAGTCATCAAAGCAGTTCTTCAGTTTCGATTTTGAACAACGCCTAATCTAGTAAAGATTACTGACCTGTATGAAATGTCCAAGAGGAAATCAGCAGGAACAAGCAAGTACTCCTGTGTAATAAACGGAGAAATTAACAGTGTTTCTACTATTGTTTCATGCATAATAATTCGACATCTAGTTGAAGCTAAGGATATGGTTCGAAATTATTTGCGATGACTCGAGTGCTGCCACATCTTATCCTCCTCTAAATCTTTTGTTCGTCTTATTTACTTTATATACTGCCTATTATTCTTTATCCATATCGACATTGTTTCTATTTCTCTTCACTGTACTGACATGAAGGAAAACAAATTCAATGGATACACATTCGCATGAGGTCCTACTTTATCTACGGCTATGACTCAGCGTCATGAGATTGGTTATCACTAGATATGCTTCATATATGCCAAGGGTATATTAGGTTGTATTTCCAGCCACTTATTTATTCTACTAGTTCCCTGTAAATCAATGTTGATTCATGCCCCTTGTCTGTAGGCCAAATACAACGTACTTTGACAAATGGATTATTCCAAGGTAATTTTCAATATTGATTGGTATCAGTTGAAAAGAGTCATTGAAAATCTACCAGGATCGAACAATCGTTTCGTCTTAACTTGAAACTTGTCAACAGCGCGAATTCATGACCCCACGAGGTATCTATTCAAGGAGTGTCACTGTGAGTGCGTTATCATTCAATCATTGATGGTGTTTAATAGTTCGGTTTTCCATAAACCACCATTCGAAACACATTATTTACTGGTTTTTCTGATCTGTTGCTTCCTGTTTCCTTATTATTTGAATTTCTGCACTTATCCCCTAGTTCCTTATATTTTTGATGAGACTTTTATAACTTGCTGACTTATTCTGTACTGTCTATTCTATATTTTGTTCAGGTGTCTCAACAACTGTACACGCCTCTCCCTCTGTAAGATTGATTAACAGGATTATGCTAACTAATCAGATATTTATCCCTTATTAAAAACCTCAGGAATACTCTCTAGCGTGTTCATTAAGTACATTTCACTGTATCAATTTTAAGTAACGTTCATTTGAAAAATATTTTGTTTAAGATTAGGATTCATTTAGTGTACTATATTTTGATATGCTGATCGAAGTGTTATGAAGTGTTTGTGGCCTTAACTGTATGAAAGAGTACTGGTTCCCTGGCTAGTAGTTTTTAAAAGACTTGGAGTCAGCGGCTTCGATTCCTCAAATAAATGATATAAAATTAATTGCTGATATTCACTTCCTCTGTGCCACCAATCCTATCTACCTATGTGCTACTTTACATCCTTTTCCCTGTTTATCTACTTTCGTCCTTTGCTGTTACCAAAGGTGTTCTAGGTTTACATGAAAACAGTGAAGGATTTTGTTTACCATTGACTGAATTTCATTGGTCATGTCATACAAATGTGACACATTTAATATCGAATTAGATTTAAGGTACTTTTTAAAGGGTTAAACTTCTAGAGAATTCTTTCTCCCAGTGGATGTGTTAATGTCATTTTTACAGTTGGTAACATCTAAAGTTAGAATAAGATTCTCAATTAAACCCAATAACTGATTGGAGTGGCATTATCTGTGAAAGGACTATGATTTCATGGAATTATCTCCGAATCTGTATTTACTGTTATTAACATGTATGGCCTACATTTTCTTCCTAAGACTGCCCTTATTTTATGACTTCATATGCGTACTGTTTTCTATTCAGTATCACTATAATTGTATTACTTCCTTCGGGTCTGGGTTTACACGTATACTAACTGCTACTAAAGCGTTAACATCTTTTCGAGCCACACTAATTTCCGTTTTTTTCTTATACCTCGCTATGTAACTAGTAGTTCTTTTCATAATATCTTTTGTTTAACCACTGATGATTGGCTTATCTCACCATAGCTCCTTTTGTCTAAACTCGGCTTCAATTTTTCTACCAGTTTGGTTTAACAGTTTTGTCTCATTGGTAAAGTTTTGGTGTGCCATTGTCTCTCAACAGCTTAGAAAATAAGCTGCACTTGCCACCTACTGTCCATTCTAAATAATAAGTAATACTGTGGCATTGATCGTTCTGTTGTTTGGCCCTTACTATCAACCTAAGTAATTCACTCTCATTTTTACTGTTTTTGTTATTTTTGCCTGCCCACTTGCCTGTCTATCTCTCTACCTATGTGTATCATAAATGTATGTGCGTGTGTCTATAACTTTATGTCCAGAATTTTAATCGCATGCAAAACGTCATTTTACTATTTGTTTTACTCTGGGTGTTCTTCTGGCTGCTTGTCTATCCGTTTGTGTATATATTCCGGTTATCACATGTTCTTTGTTATTGTTTTTCAACCTTTCTGTCTTTCTTTGGGCAGTCAAATTGGCTGCCCTAGATTGATGAGAGATGATGTGCTCGTCTATAAAGTGGTTCTGTTCTGTGCCTCTGTGTAAAACAGGTTTTTTTGTAATGTGTTGTTTCCGGAATCATTTATAAGAATACTGATTTGGCGGGATTGACAAAACCAATCTAATAATAATGCACGTTCGATTCACATTGACCGTCTGCCTATGATATCTGTATTTTCTGACAGTTTGTTTAGTGACATAATCTTGGTGTTGCTTGCATGAAATGTTGATAAAATTCACGCTCTATAGATATAATACATAAAGAAGTTTGTTTATGACAAGATACGACAAGATACCAAAGTTCGGAGGACACCGCACCACCATCGTTATCCTGAGTTACAAATCCTTTCCATCATTTCACTGCTACAATCAAAGACTGTATGTAGTAGGTTGACTGAAGTAGAAAAGGAATCAAAAATGGCCTAACGTTGGCTAATCCTCGAAATGGAACAATTGCATGAAGTGTGTGACTGTTTGAGTTATAAATCAATTAACATATATACTTCTTGACTTGTTATGACACCTTTGAGTGTAGTTATCAAAGGCCTGTTACACTTCACTGTTATTTTGATGACATAGAAAGTTTCGCCACCCTTATTTCTTTAGTTGGATTTTCTTTGTGTGTTCTACTTTTTTTCACTCCCCTATCTCACCTTTTGTTGACATCACTCCGAGGTGACTGGTGGTAACTTAAATCGCCTTTATGTTGTTTTTCTTCGACTGTTCATGCTGGATCAATTAGTGGGTGAACAAGTTGACTTACTAGAGTGTTAATAATAGGTTTTATTCATACGTAACCGTTTTCCTCATTTAAGCATAGAGTTAGAAGTTGATGATATTGAAATGGAATTTTCAACGATAATAAAGTTTATATCTTTTGGAAAATAATTGTTTTTTCATAATTTCGATGTTTAGAAAGTTGACTTTATAAAAACGTTACATATGCATTTCCTCAACTGGTCTGCATAGCCATACTTTCCTGTATCTTAATCAATATGACTCATCATCTATTGACATCTCGAATCACGTTTACCAGCCGTTTTGTCTAATGAGTTTCGTATATTAGTCAAGGTTATTCTATAAGGATCATTCTCCTGGAGTTTGTTCATCCTTAGAGAAGATTTGCAAATCAACAGTATGAAACAGTCTCTTAGTTTTTACAAAACATCATTATTTACGTCATAATAGCAGGCACATAAATTGCAGCTCACTTTTAATTAGGTATAGCTAGCTACACATGAAATTCAATGGTTGTTGTTAAAATACTTTTTTTTATAAATGATCACTACGGCTTTCTTACAAAACGCAGGAGTTAACAAAAGAACATGTCCCAATAAAATATACATTTTACTACAAAAAGTTTGTTGTCATCAGTAATTCTACTTTCCGGATGATTGGTTACTAGTTAATACTTGACATTGTGTGCTTTTAATCCAAGAAATAGTTAGATTTAAATAGATCATTTTCATTCATTTCATTTTTTTTCACTTCAATGGTATTTTAAGACTATGAGTGATGCAATGTACAATTTGGTTGTTTCATTTTACCAAGTGTATTAAGTTAATTTCCTAATTAAAAAAAAACTGTTGAAATAGTCCTCTTTCATAGTTTGGTCATACTTATCTGGTTTTAATTTTTTTTTCAATCTACGAGCCAAATCTATTCTCCAATAGATCACTAATGAACATGGTTCTTAACTTGCTAGATTGAGTATATAGTGCACTGATTATATGACCTAATATAAATGGTAAAATCTACTGTGAGAATTTTCACTTATTTGAGTGTCACAATTTGAATTATTTCTTTGAAATATGAAAAAACCTAAATGATGGACAATACTGTTATTTTTCCTAAATGATACCAAATATAATAATTAGTTCATAAATAGCTTCGTTACAAATTAGTCTCTTCATTTCGTATTATTATAAACCTTCTTTTATGCACTTGCTATATGCATGCTGATTATGAATTCTTCTAACAATTAGTCTCATTTATGTATCTGTTTCAATTTTGTAAAAACTGCTTAGACCTGCCTGTGCATATCCCCCTATCCTTCAAACGAGTATTACAAACGGCCCAGATATGTATAGAGAACGCGAAACATTTAACTATGGTGTTGCAAATAGTCAACCGTTACCTGTGCAGGCAATGGCATCAAATCAAGCTATGTACCATGGTTCCGTATCTGCTTCCGGCCTTGGTTGCCCGAGTACCACAATGAGTCCGCAACCTCAAATGCAATCACAGTCTCACTTCCAAGTCCAACAATATCCTCAAATGCAGCAGTCTTACAATGATATGATGAATAACTCCCAGTTATCTTCATTTCAAGCACAACAACAATATCCTACGATGATAGTAAATTCTAATCTGGATAAGATGCCTCAGAATGTTGCAACATCGGAATCCCCTCCGAATTTAAATTATACTAGGAATACCAATTCGAATGGTTCTTTAGCACATTCTCAAATAATGTCGAATACATCAATTCCTTCTTATGGCTTAGTTTCTACTCCTAATTCCAGTGCCATGGGATCTCATCAACAGCGAACATCCCATATCTCAATGGGAAATCAAAATAGCATGAATCGAAGTATGCCACAAACACAACAGGTATCTGGTAGATCATCTGTTACAAGAGTGGTGTCTTCTGAGCCAGCTGGTGAGTATATATTTTAAAAAGTTGTTTCGTTGAGTTACTGTTACATTTTTGATGTTATCCGGTTATAAGAAATCACTTCCGACTGTTTTACAGAAAGTTGAAAAAAGCTAGTCAGAATTTGTTAAGTTTTTGCTTCTCATTGGCTTTAATTTGTTATCAGAGTAATTGTTAGCTTCATGATCAACCTTTTTGACAGGATAACCATAACTTAGTTGCTACATCAGTTATTATCCAAATGGTCAATTCGGGTATGCAATGCGAGTCTTCACTGAACCATTTGCTACCTCAACACCTTGATTTCGTTTATTGATAACACTTCACAAGATATCAAATGAAGTGATTTTAAACAAGCTCATATTTATATCTCAGGTTTAGACCAAGTTCCACATCTTTTCGGTGTCTTCATCCAGGTGAACTATCTGATCTGCTTACTGTAATTTACTAATGTGTTTCTAAAAAAACAAGAGATTTACTAACTAGCTGATTGGTTTGTAGATTCAGGAACATTTGTCAGGTATAAATCGGATTTTTGTGCAACTAAGAATTCCTGTTTGGTAACCAATTTTAATACCTCTTTATAACCTATTTTGGATACACTTTCAGTAAAATATCTCATGTTATTGGTGTATTTTCCTTCTTGTTGCAATGACCAACGGAGTTGTAAAGAATCTAAATTCAATAAAGCATATTGTTTTCACCGGCTGCATTTGTATTGTAGAACATGATGAAGAAGATACGATAGCTGCATGAAAGTCAAGTATTTTATAACATTTTTTCGTAAAGTGCTCATCGAAATTCAAAACGACACAATGTTAATATATTTTGTGTCGTCTATTTAAGTGGTGCTATCATACAGCCTTACAGCTAATAACCTGTACCGCACTTAAGTCTGATACTTAACTTTATACCCCATAAAACAGTATTTAATAATTAGCGAGTTCATATATCATGCCGTTTCTCTTGTTTTCAAAGCTTCATCAACGGAACTTTAGATGAGCAGATAGTAAAATAAGTCTCAGTGTATTGCATGAACCTGTATTTTACTACTGAATTGCTAAGATTCAATGAAATGTTGCGACAGATACAAGATTTTTGAAGTGCTGGAGAATATTTATAGGTCAGAAAATGCGATACCACCGAGATACGAAAGTTAGAGTCAATGCTCATCAACCTTTGTCACTAATATATCTGGGATGATTGTGTTTGTGTTTCTGATTTCGACATACCTTTACATTTTACTGTAGATAGACTGAAGCGGTTACCGGTGTATGATCAGCGGCACCTTTCCTTGTACATAAAAAATTATCTATTCTGCAGTATCCTTTAAGAACAGTCATTACGGTTTCACTTCCCATCAACTGGGTAACCTATTTTTATGCTGTTCCGGAATATTAATCGTGCAATGAAATGTATTATAAGAATCTACTAATTCTATGTAAGCTTTCAGGTTGACATCAGTATAGTCACTGAAACTGATGAGTAGATGTGATTGAGTGCATGACTTTATTCATGGCGCTAACCTTTCTTTGCTTTCTTTTCATTTTTTGATTGAAAACTCAGATCTTTTCTGCTTTGTAGTTGTTCCGTTAAGCAATGTGAAAACTGTCATCAGTATCTGGAACTACCCTAAGTTCGCTAGTGGAAATCAGTACTGTTAAAACACCATAAGATTACGTGTTGTCGCGTTCTTATTACTTCTTTGTTACTTCAGTAATAGTATTGCAAAAAACTGATCACGAATACCATTTCTGCTACGACATTACTCTTAATTCTTTATTTGGAAAATGTACTGGTGATTTCCAAGTCATTTCGCATTTGTCTTTTTGTTTTCCTCTCGCAGCTTACCAACCATCTTCGCTATACCTTCCATATTCTTCAGAATGTTCACTTCGCAACCAGGGTCTGGAGTATCTATTCCTTATTCTGCAGCGATGTCCACATGTAGTACAGTTCCTCAGATTATTAACAATACTTTACCTCCAGGTATATCTTGTTCTGGACAATCATCAAGACAACCTGCCGGTTCCCGTTCTCAAGTTTCCTATTAATGTATCGTCTTCTACGCCTGGAATGCAACAGCAGCAAATGTATAATTCACAACAGTCACGCCCTTTAAACAATTCTAGCATTTATTCCAATTCAGGCTATGGAAATCAGCAGTATTCTCAACCATCACCAGCTTTTCGACCAAGTCCTAACCCAATAAACTCACAAACAGCAGCAGCTATAGTAACACGCTCCACTACTCCCAGGGATGTTCAAGGCAATACATGCCTTACCATGCATCACACATTGTCTCAACAACCTACGCAACAATCTTCACTCTCTATGTGTTCTTCGAATCTTTCACAAATAGTTGGGCCAGGATCTATTCCACCCGGTGTCAGACCCAGTGGAGGGTGTAGTGTCAGTGGCACTACCGGGTCAGTATTTAATCATACCTGCGCACCTACAGGGCATTCTGTGCCAACAGCTATGATCAATGGCCAAACAGCCGTACCCACTTCTTCTACTCCACCATGTGTTTTGCCAACTGGCAGTTCACGTGCTTTGGGACCTCATGTAAGTTTTGGGAAGTCATAACATAATCTTTTCAAAATCACGCTCAACATACAACTTTTTATAAACTGCCTTCTGTGGATTATTTCTTTCTTACCGATTAGCTACTTATTGAATTAATTGACCTTATACATCCTTTTAGTATATTGGTAGTTATTTTATTCTTCTGATAGGTTGGGAGCTATTGTACTGTCACAATTACACTAAAACCTTATCCTCGCGTAAGTATAATACCGTATACCGTTATTCACTTTATTGTTCATTTTCCGTTAGGGTTTTACATATACTTATATCTCTCTTATCTTGTTGACTTCCACTTTCATGTGCTAATGTAACATGTGACAACGTGAATCGTTGCACAGTAATGTCATGTCCTATATTTTCGAGTTTCAGAAGCTCAGATTTAGTTTATATGAACAATGATCAGGATTTGACTGAATGGTATCTCAGATATTAGACTCAGTAGAAAGTTGATATTAGGTAGGGTTTGTATTTGTCATTATTTTATTTCAAACACACTGCGATTTACACATATCTCATACTATATCTCATTTCAAATCTAGTGTTTGCATGGTTAAATACTAGTAGACGTTGTTGTAAATGAATATCCATATATGGAGAATAAAATATAATTTTTTTCTGAAGTCAGTCAAAGACTACTCCATATGACATAAAGTTATTCGGTATGGAAAACAGTGATACAGCATTATTTACTAGATGACGTATCACTCTGTGCTATATGGGATTATACTCTACCGCCTGACCTGAGTTCTTGGCTTACAGTAAACGGCATTTCATTTCTTCTCATTTGATGACCTAGTGTAATAGCGACATTTTTCATCAATTGACCCTTCAAGATTTAAACGTATTAATCATCTGTGCCCTCTAATGTACATTTTCTGACTGGAAAGCATCGAATATGACAACTTGTCCAGTGTTTTCTCATTATTACAAACAGATACGGAAATAAAAAGAAGGTACAGTAGACGACTGGAATGCTGATACTGTCTACAACTTGGCATAAATGATTATGATGCTACTTTTGTTTTTCTCTGAGCTTCAGTCTTTATGAACATAAGCTGAAGATTCTACACTTCAAAATGTTTGGTACTGCATTCCTTGGTATAATAGGATAGTATTATATTCTAGACTTTATCCCTGGCCGCTGTGGCCGACGGGTGGAATGGAAATGTTGACTAGTACTATAAATCTCCTTCAGTTTTGTGAAAAATTTTCTGCTTTTAATATGACTATTATAAGCAATTCAAGCTTCTTTTATTTGTGTTTTTGATATATTTTTAGTTATTTATAAAACGCATGTATTATGTATTACTATGAGAACGTATAAATATGTGACTTACGAGTATAAACGCTCAACTTTCAAGCAATCTATCTCGGATTCTAACTATGTCGTACCCGCTTCAGCCTGGGTAACCAATTATAATTGAAAGTCTGTCATACTGTATGGTTGATAGCCTTGTACACAAGCCTGTAAATGAGTTACATTCTATTATTACATGATGATATGGTCCGCTTAATACTGTAAGCTGTGTAACGATAATTTAATTCACCGCGTATGGGAAATGGGGACAAAATCTCTACGACATAAATTGAGTGCAACCTGATAATCACAAAAACTCATGCAAATGGTTTCTAGCCAGTGGGCACCGAATCGTTTGTTCCAAGTTAAATAAGTGACTGAATTATAGTCTGAGATTCAAAAGGGAGACAGCTAAAAGGTAAAGTAATAACTAGTTTATTTTTATGTCCTGACATATATCATAAGCGAAATATACAATCAACTCACAATTTGTGATTCCTTTCGTCTGTTTTTGAGGGAAAATAGTAGTATTAATGGTGGATTTTTCACCGGTTTCTTGAGCTGTGATTCATTAGCTTAAGCGTTCAACTTTCAAGGAGTGGGTCTCGGGTTTAAGCCCCGCTTCTACATGTGAATCACGGTCTAACACGTGAAAATGTACCAGGTTGATTTGAACAATGTGTATAATTCGTAATTGTATACTTTAAAGAAAGCAGCTAGTTTTTTCCCCAAAAATTATACAGGTTGTTACATACAATGATTTCTGCTTATTTTAGGTGAACTCAGGTGTCGGGGATCTGTGTTACCTTCCTAGCAGACCGATTTCTTCTGGTGGTCGCGAAGTTGTGATGACTGCAGTTTCGATAAATGGTTCATTAACTTCAGGAGGTGATATGCTGTTAAATCCCAATTTCCATCTTTCAACGGGCCTAAATCCCCTTACGTCATCTGCATCTTTTAGTGGAAATAATTCCCAGGTATGTTTGTTTGCTCACACAGACGTTGTACCATCATTTTTCAGTTAAGCTTTTTGTATTTAGAGTTATACGATATTTCATAAACTGAAGATCGCTTTTTAACTAAGCAATGGAGTGGTGATTGGATTTACACTAAAGATCGGGATGACAGCGGGAATTTAAATAAACGATGTTGGCTACCACGAGATTTTATACCTAGCAATCTACGAAACCCTGCTACTGTATAGGTTTCGAATTTTTTTTACAATACATGACTAGTGCTAATAATTGACAGGCGAATATTCGTCCATTATCGCTCTTGTTGCCATACCAACTCTTAGCATCATTGGAATGAAATTGAGGCTCAGTCAACAACTATGTCTTATAGCTTAATCATCACAAGGCCTGAAGAACTTATCCCGGGTTTTTTAAGAATACACCTGGTTAGAGGACTGACTAGATTGTCTTAAGTGTGTCTGTCATTCTGGAATATGGGCATCATTGTTTTTTAACGAAGCTTGTATAACCTATATGACAATTATCAGGATTTTTGAGATGAATGGGGATTTTTTGTTTTAGAAGTAGTATTCAGCATGGACTGACATCAGTTGGGAAACCATTGAAAATCTGGGAACACTGGACAGCTGTTTCGTCCTAGTATGGGACCACCTCAGCAGTACGCACCCACGACCCAGCTAGGGATCGAACTCAGGACCTCCAGGTTTCACGGCGAACGCGTCGACCATTCAGCCACTGGGTCGGTTTCCAGTTCGATCCCTAACCGGCTCGTGGGCGCATACTGCTGAGGAGTCCCATACTAGGACGAAACAGCTGTCCAGTGTCCCCAGATTTTCAATGGTTCCCCAACTGATGTCAGTCCATGGTGAATACTACTTCTAAAAATTATCAGGGTTACCAGTTTGCCACTACCTGCATCAGATTATTTCAATTGCTATCATGGTTTTCAAGTTCTTCAAAATGCCTGAGAAGCTGCTCCGCAAGGAGTAGACTGTTTCTATCAGATCATGGGTGTCCAGTGACCACTTGTTCATCCTTCGTCAGATACTTGAGTACTGTTACACACATTGCAGTAGTTGTTTTTCGTGATATTAAAAACGCTTACTGTTTCTTCGAAGGAATTGCTGTCTGAAATTATCTATAAAGAATGATGTTTTTAGGAGATGACAGTTTATGAATCCACTTCTGGTACAACTATTCTAATAACTTATTTACGGTGTTCCGAACCAGCAATGTTGTCGAGTAGGGCTACGTCATTTCCTTTAAACGACATTCTTGATATATCTGTGAGGTATGTGCTTCTTTGTCTTGATCTGATGCCTGGAAAAAGCCAACTTACAGGTTACTCAGATTGAACTAAGTCAGTTGGTAATCATTGTCCGTGGTATGTGCTTTGTACCGTCGAAGTGCAAAATTCTTTTATAAGATTGCAGGGAGTCTGTAACTGCAGTCACGCTTGATGGGTTGCCGTACATGTGCGGTTGTATGTTTGACTCATCAGATTTTCAACTGTATATGGAAAGCCACAGGATCCTATATTTGGAATAAAAAGACATTGGTGCTGGCAACTCTGCTCTACACCTGTAATAACTGGTCTCTTCAAACTAAAGATATCTGATAACTGTGTTTAACAAACCTTTTGGGAAGGATTACTCTTATTCGGTGGCAAAACCAGGTAAATAGTTCTAAGGTTAGTGGCGTATTTAGATATAGTAGTGATCGTCATTCATCTCATGATGATATAGTCTTCGGACATAAGTTTTATTGGTATTCACATTTTTTTACAAGTATCGGTCCTACTGCCTCCATACTGTTAGCTGTCTTTTAACTCTGGGATCAGGTGCAGGAAACACAGAGTTGATCAGTACATCATCGGGCAGTGCTGTATAAAAAATAGTCGTAGTGAATTAATACTTGTCTCATCCCTCACGGCTCCCTGGATTGAGTCTGAGAAATCATAGGACTTATTAGTTTAAGACAATAACAGTCAATATCAACAGGGGACTTGTCGTTGTTACATAACTATTCCAGTCACCACATCTCGCATCAGCATAATGAGATACAAGGTTACAAGAAGAAAATTTCAGAACCAGGAGGATAACACGAGATCAAAAGTTGTATTCAGTCATCAGGCGAGAAGAGCATTTAAAGCAAACAACAAAGTGTTACTTGACAGCTAGGGTGGAGATAATGTATGGATATATTTACGCACTTGGAATCGGTCCTCAACAATATCATACAAAGTATATGACCATCGACTATGGTTGCTATGCGCACACTAACCGGGAAGTCTACGTTTTTCTATACCGTTCAAACTACCAGCCATATTTCACAGCTGTATAGTAGGACAGAGCGAACTGCTGTGTAGTCCACTCGACTTATGGTGGATTGGATATTTTGCGGGCTCCATAAGTCATGTAGGTTGACAAAAATCATTGGAACCTTTTATTTTCGTACCGAGATTTCTCTGGCGGTACCAGATGACTCCAAATTAAAGTGACATATTCAGCAGCTTTTTTCTGTTGAAAAGTAGTACGGATTTGACAGTTTCTTTAAAAATGTGTCAAATTTTGAGGTTTTTTCGATGCCCATCTTCTATATCACTTTTACGTCTTCTTGATGGCGACGTAATTTTCTCTTGGCAAGGGTTTGTGGTGCCCATGTCTTTCATTTTGTTGTTGAAATGACAGTTATAATAATGTCCCGAATTTCGTAACAAACGACACCATTGGTAACTTCATTATAGTGCAGCAATTTTGTTCCGTAAATAAAAATGAAGTATTACAAAGTATTTATTTATTTCTCACTGTTTTGCTTCACTCAATTACTTATGACTCCAAATCTTAGATTTCTGGACTGCAAAATGATTTTGACGGATCTGTTGCTAACAGTTCTCCCCTAATGATGATGACTATGCCAGTCTCTTCTCCAGTCCCTGGAAATCTCATGAATGGTCCTATTCACGCTAATGTGATGAATGTAGCTATGGGGAATTCAACACCAGCTCCTCCACCATATCATCAACCTGCTTCTATGCTGCCTTGTCGATCAGTCAATCCATCGTTTTTCAACCCTACGTCTATGGCAATACCTCCTATCACAGTAACATCCGCTGTCCATTTAAATACGACCCCGGCATTTTCATCTGTACCAGATCCATGTAGTGTTGGTAACAACGATCGTACTATGTTTGGAATTATTGGAGAAAATATTATTGGCTCTGCTACAAGCAACAAGCAAGCATCTGGAGCAAACAAAACTACACGAACTAAAAGAGTGCGAGGTAGTAAGGTAAGTACGATGAATGACCGAGGTATTTACTATACGTGCATTCTTTTTTCTAAGTGTAGATATATCCTGACTGTTATCATTTTGTGGATTGACCTTCACATGATAAATACCGCTTTAGTTTGCTTAACTTTCAAACCTGTAGCCAAGACCTGTTTCTCAAGCTAAGTCAAGAGCGTCAACAGAGTTTCTAATAACAACTAAAAATTAGTACAGTATACTGAACCCAATGAGTTCTGTAGATAATTCTTGCCCCTACCTGAATTGGCGTGAGCAAATAGGTGGGATCATAAGCGTTCGTATTGTAGTACATATGTGTATGGGTATCTGATTTACATCAATTTTAAAATTATTACACTTTGCAAACTGAATGAAATCTGAAAAGATCGACCGCGTATTTATCTGACCTGAATGTTCATTATCCATGTGCTCATCATAAGACCTGAAGACTATTCTATTTATCATACTTTAAGGATGTGAACTTTGAAGTTCCAAACAAGATCAAAACTGTTGTCCTATACCTTTTACATGTCAGTGATCATTTAACTCACTTATCTTAGTGATTTTAAATATGCTTAAATTGATATTCTGTTTAAATTCTGTATACCTCTCGTGGCTCTGCGAAAACGTTTTCTTCGTTCATTTCGCGTTATATTGGAGCATTCCCCACCAGACAAAATATACTATTTGAGTAAATTATTGGAAAATGATTTCCTCTTACAGTTTTTTACCGCCTGCAGAAAGGTATACTGGAAGATAAACGTTATATTGGTATGCATCGCAGCATGTTTGAAATAAATAATTCCAACGTTTTGCATGGAAGTCTGGTCTGAGCTTCTTCAGGCAAATATTCCAAAACATCGTTTATATATATATATATATATATATATATATATATATATATATATATATATATATATAGTTTGTCCCATTGTCCAGTCTTCTCTGGATTATAACCAGACTTCTGTACCAAACATTGGAACCATTTCTTTCAAACAAGCTTAGATTTATGTAAATTTAACTTATATTCAATGTCAGCTTTTTCACTCGGCGCTCAGCATTTGTGAAATTTTCTAGTTAAATCTTGAGCAGAACTCATATCAAGTATATTTCAAGAAAAGTCATTCCGGATGACTCTGATCACGATGATGAGCGAAAATATCTCAGTTATAAATTGGTTCAAAGTGTTCTTAATAACCATGAAAAGTGTTAGATGGCGGAGGTGGAAGAGATGAAGACGACATCAACCGTAGGTAACACTGATGTTAGTAAGTAGAAATAGTAGTGATTGAATGATGGCTGAGATACAATGCTGATCGAATGATTTGCCAATCACAATATACTGTCGTGGCGGGGCTTTATGATTAGCTTTCATGAGAAAATAATCGATTGACTGTCTAAAAAATGATCAAGACTGGATATATTAAAATTTATCACTTAATCAAATAAAGCTGTTGTCCAGTTTCATGTAGTGCGACTCAGAATATCTTTAGTAAAAATTACACAGCAGAAATGCCTAGCTCAAACTCATCAAGAGCAAATTTCTTAAGACTGTCCATAACTTCTTACTGATATTAGGCTAACCTACTGTCTACCTACCATATAATTTTAGCAGTTATTCGGGCTTATTTTAAAGATTGATATGACAAAGGCTATCATCCGTGAGACTATCACCAAGATGGACGAGTTCCTAATAACCTGTCAGGTGGCTGGGTAGAACACTTTTTGGAACAATTCAACTAACTTACAGACACGATTCAGTTTTACAACATCCAGTCAGAACTTGAATGATTTGTAGATGTTGGTCTTCCAACGCTTAAGTGGGTATTTTAAACCTGAGAATTCCATGAATGGATACGGAAAACTAATGATACTTAGGTGCTAGCTATTGTCTAGTAGACAGAGTGTAAGTTAGTGTATAAGAAAAGAGACAACTCTTCCTGTAATAACTGCAGAATAGTTAACTTGGCTAAAATAGTGCAGTCCGCAGTCATTCAACACTTGACTGGAGCCAAAGAACAACGCACTAGGAAACCAAATTTCAAACCTAGATGTGGGTGACTTGATCATGTTGTCACTCTTCAGCATGTTTTAGAACAAATGGATACCTACCGATAACCGACGTTTGTCATACTTATCGACGTAAATGGAGCATTCAACCCTATCGATCGAGGGTTATTGCACCAGTCTGAAAAAAGTATCAACCAAGCATATTATGCCGATCAACGCTGTCAGTTAAATGATGTACCTTGTCACCATTCTTATGTAAATTTGTTAGAAATGATGGGTTTAATCATATTTACCTCTGAATTCTCAGGGAGTGACTTACTCTCTGGGAGAGAAATAGTTAACTTTCAGTGCTCAAATAGGCTAGCCCTGTTGGGCCGAAACTCAAGGTCTTGTGTCATGTATTTCTCATCTATCTTATGTAAAATGATCCCCTGGGATCCGTTTGCCAACATCTATTGTTTAAGGATAGGGATTAAAGTGATCCAGTGCGTAGACGACTTCAGTCCTAAGTCTCGAGATCATAGCTTTATGAGTGCCTTCACTTATCTTCATCCTTCACCTCACTACCTTTTTACTTGATGTGCTGATATGAGGTGTGGCAACTCGGACCGTTACGCAGTAATGCCTGGTCCTATGTTGATAATGATGATGATGATGATTTATGAGTGCCTTGGAAGTTCTAATATAATCTTACCTTGGTTACTTGAAAAATCGTGTCAGTCCTCATGAACTGGTTCCGGATGAAAAAAATGCCATATATATATAACATTATTATGAGCGATGTAGCGCAATAGTCTGCTATGCTTAAATCTTTAAAATGAAGAGAAATACTGGCTGTTGACGATGGCAGTATTAAACTTGTCTCTTGGAAATTATTGAGAGCTAACGAATTAACTTGTCTCATCTAATTTGATTCGGTTCCATCTTAGATGAATTATATAAAGATGCTATTTACCCCGTCCGTCAAGAATCTGTTTTTGGTTTCTTTTTTAATTCATATGTCAAATACTTTTATTGAATGAGTCTTGTTTTTGAAAAGATTTTATCATCCCTAATACTTTAATGTGTATTTCAACTGTCAGCATTGTTGCTATCATTTGTGTTAGTAGTAGTTACAGTAATATTAATAATGGTCATTCGTGTATAAATTTCTGACTAACTAGTTGTTTTGTAGTCGTAATATTCAGAATAGTTCAAATAACTATTCCATTGCCTCCCCCTAGGTACCTTGGGCTTCGTTTATTGTTTTACTTGCATCGTCTCACTACAACTACCTCTTTTTGCTGCATCTATGATTGTCTCATTAAAAACAGCATCTATTGTATTGATCTTTATTTTTATTCATATTCGTAGCTAATTCACATTTTATCTCATTACTTCGATTTTCTTCGGCCAAATATATGTAGGTGCTTTATTTTGTTAGACTTTAACAACCTGTTTTTCACTTGTGACAAACCATAATCTACACCTGCTTTTATTCACATAAGCAAAAATAATGCTAGTCTTTTCGTGTGTCAAAAAATTTATAAACTTGTTGATTATGCATCCTAGGCTATTTAATAAAAGCGGAGTACATTGAAGAAATTGCATTGACCCTTAATTAGTTTAAGAATTGCGTTTCTCATTTCTGACTTCTTTGCGGTATGCGCTTACTTAAACCGATTCCTTTTTCTAAACCTTATCATCTTTCACTTAATTATGCATCGTACTTTGATTTATAATCATAAGTGAGAACTGTCTACTGTTTATGCAGTCCTCTTGCTCTCCCTAAAATAGTTTACCGGGCTATATAGTCGAGTTCTACTACTATGAAGCTTCATTCAAGTAGATAAAATACAAAAACGTATCATTAAAAAGAAAGCATTTATCTTAACAGGTGAAACATGAGTTAAGAGGTGTTAAAAGAGGGTAAACAGAATAATAATAATAATCATAGCGGAATTTATTGAATGAAAGTGGGATGGAAGTGAACCAAAGAATAAGTGTCATATTAGTGCTGAGGTTCGATAAGAGTTTTCAAATACAAAGTTTAGGGTTACAATCATGCATAACTAGTGATTCAGGTACTTATAAGGTAATGAAAAGAATTGCGACGAACCGAATAACGACTCCATAGTATTTCCACCGATGAATCTTGTTGTTAATACATGAGTAACATCCCGGTACATGTTTGTATACTACTCCATGAGCCACACTTGTTGTGTAAAGGTTTATAATAATTCCTGGTTGCCCAGGTTGCATTAGCCAGAGTGCGAGTTGGGCCTGTGACCCATTGGTTGGAAACCAAGTTCCAAGGCGAGTGAACCCCATCTCTGCTCACCTATGGTCAACCAAACTGAGCAACCCCTTTCTGGAGAACTTGTCTACAACGTCCACAGTAGTTAGTTTCACCGGAACGTGTGAACGTAAATCGTCAATCATCCTCTTCATGTTACCAACTGAAATGATCGCTCGAAATTGAAATGTAATCTAACGGAATAGAGAGTATTTCCCGTATATTTCAACTGACGACTCTTCATTACTTCATCTGCTGCATTTCTCTTAATTACTAAACTCGTGTTCTTTGCAACTATAATTGGATAGTTGTTACTTTTCTTCATACCTGCTTCTGCCTGGACACCCTGGCAGTATTCCACACAAAATATGAATTCACAACATAAAACAAAGATTTTGAAGCTAGTAACCAACTTTTTTGCCAATACTCAAGCTCTCCGAACCTCGAACTTTTTAACCGATTACACAATTTATTATTATGCTTTTAAAATGTACGGTGAAGGTTTTGAAGCGCTCACCCAACTTTTCTGGAAATATTCAACTCTTTCGCACCGCGAACACTATAATTAATTGTTCAGTTTATTGTTATTTAATTGTTATTGTTTTTTTACATGTGAACTGCATTTTTTTTATTACCATTTTTGATTTTGTCTTCACTTCACTCAGCTGCTCTTCACCGCTTACACTTCTGGTCTGTCTTTACCGTTTTGAGTCGCTAAACAGTTGCCCCCGTGAAGCTATCCTCCAGTATGACATCTGATACAGCTATCTTGAAACCACACACACTGTTTAGGCCCACCACCTTCAACTTTCTCACATTGATGCAGATCAAACAGCTGGTAGGTTTGGCTAGGACTCTGGAAGACCTCGCCATTGATGTATGGCGCATCTCGAAAACACTCATACAAAATCCCAGTGAAGTTCTTCGAATTAGTTCCCCATCTTTCAGCTCGAAAAGTACGTTTCATGTGCACCTATCCGGAGACCCTGAGGTATCGACAACCGGCCTCACTGGTGTCGTTGTCGCACTAAGCCCTCTAGCTGAGGTTGCACTACTCGACTGGATTTCCATCAACAGTCGTCTGTGTGCCATCAGGCTAGAAGGTCCATTTCGAGTAAGAAGTAACTGGCAGGAGAAACGATGTCTCTGTGTCATCTCTGCAACGCTCCGTCAGATTACAGTCCAGATGCACTCAAGGATGAGTTCTATCATCAACTGAGTGACTTCAACCAGGTGTGCTCGATAGATATCGTAGTGCTAGGTGGGGACTTGTTATCGAAAGTTTGGCGTCTAGGTTCAGAGGAGAGTCGTTTGGGTGGCCCATGGGGACTAGTTGGTCTCAGGTCGGATCATGGGTATCGTCTTCTGCAGATTCCCCCAAATCACAACCAATTCTAGCCATCGCCGCTGTTCTATTTGACGTCCTCCCTCTGCCACTGAAGCCTGAAGTTAAATAGATCATTTTGCAGTCAGCTACCGACGGCACGGATCCATACTGAACTGCCGCTCCATATAGAGTACTTATCTGGTTTCTGATCATGCTTTATTATGTGCTAAGCAACTTCGTCTTGCGTTTTGGCTGTCATCAAAATCGTCGTCCTAAACAGGTCGATGCTAGCAAATTAGTTGTACCTAAAATTGCCTCTGAATGCTAATCATTGCTAGATTTGCAAGAGACTATGAAAATGGCGAGTAAATCCTATTGCCTCATGGAAGAACGTCCTCCTAATAAACAATGGGTCTCTGCGAGCTTCCTGCAACTTCTTGATACCCGTCGGACCTTTCCAGTTGATAACGAGTGAAATGGTTCATGTAAGTGTCTTAAGCGGAAGAATACACAACGCTTACGCAAGCACCTTGAGGCTCGGTGTTCAGAATAGCGAGTGAGATGGAAGCAATAGCTGCATTTGGCAGTAGTCGAAAGCTGTTCCAGCTCATCCAAGCTACTGGGAGTGAGAAGCCTGGTGTTAATGTGACGATCTATGAGGTAGATGGTACGCCGATAAACAATCTTGAAAGGCGCCTGAAGCTCTGGGTGGAGCACTTTAGAGAGCAGTTTGGCTGGCCAACGGCTCGGGCTGTCAGCTTCTGTGTAACGTGCCCCGTGGTCGGTTAACACTGATCCACCTACCGAAGCGGAGGTCCATAGTGGATTCCGAGTTCTGAAACGCCACAAAACACCCGACCTAGACAACTTACACACAACTCATTTTAAGGATAGAGTAACGACTCTAGTCAGGGAACTGACGAGATTTTTTGAGAAGGTATGGCAGACTGGGCGTTCCATTACTCTGGAACGACGCCATCATTGTGTCCATCTTTAAAAAGGGTCGATGTAGTGTATGTGACAGTCATTGGGGTATTAGTCTGTTACCAGTCCCGTCGGAAATATTGGCTGCTATCAAACTTAACAGAATTCGCTCATGGATGCATTGATCATATGTTCACTGTCCGCCAAATGCCTGAACGTCGCCACACATATTGCAAGCCAACAACCATTGTGTTTCTTGACTTAAGGCTGCCTTCGATTCGTTGGACAGAGCTGTACTCTGGAGTCATCTGTTGAAGAGGGGCGTTCTCGAAGAATTTATTATCATCTTGAAAGCCCTGGACAATAACACCTCGGGTAGAGTTAGGGTTTACAACCACCTGTTTTCATTTTTCACAACCAGCAGTGGGGTTAGACAGGGTTGCCTGATTTCTCCATTTCTCTTTAACTTCACCATCGATGACTTTCTGGAGACAACTCTGAAGGAGGTGCGCGATGTTGGTGTAGATCTACCACCCGGAGAACGGCTGCTCGACCTTGAGTATGAGGACGATATCGGCTTACTGCGAGATACCATACAGGCTACTCAAATTGCACTTAATCAGTTGGCGATTGGTTTCCGTAAGTATGGTAGGAGCTGTGTGGGCTACTGAAGTGCAAGGTACTTTTGCAAGATTAGCAGGAGCCTGTAACTGCCCTCACCCATGGTGGTGAGCCGTCTTATGTAGTCGAAAAATTCATGTGTCTGGGTAGTTGTGTGAATGCTGGTGGAGGTATGAGCAGTGAATTTTCCAATTGCATATCGAAAGCCCGAGTGGCGTACACCAATCTGCGTCACCTTTGGCGCTGTCGCCATGCAGGTCTGACCGTAAAAGGTTCGATTTACGACGCTTAGGTTCGAGCAGTTCTGCTCTTCGAGCTGAGAATGTGCGATAACTCTTGTTCGGTTTTCGTTTTTGCCGTAGTGTTGCTCATATCCGGTGGCAGCACTGTGTAAGTAGAGTTCTGAGGTATGACGGCGGGCACTGTGGAAATCGTCATTCAATAAGTGAAGCAGTTTAGAAACAGTAGCTCCGGTGGCTTGGACATGTGTTACGCATGTTTTCCCAACGGCTTCCATATCGTCCATTGTTTGCTAACCCTAGGACTGTGTGGAAGAAGCGAGGGGGGGTGTTCAGTATATGGCGTGGCGCCATGGGGTGAAGGATAGTTGTATCAGGTTAGCATCTGTTGGTGCATCACGATTCCCTGGCTGGGGTCCGAGAGATCACGCAACTCAGTGGCTTTAGGCGTTTTCAGATATGGCTCATAACCGAAACCAGTGACAGTCATCCTGTGTTTCCTCCTCTCATCTGCTGAAAAGTAATGAATATTTTGTTCTGAATGTACCTCACTCGACTGTCTTTCTGATCATTCTATTCTTCTTGTTTGTCCTGTCTTCATCGTCTGTCTACACATTGTTGTCATACTATTTTATGGGGCACGCATTTCTTGGTGCCCTTACCGTATCATCTTTTTGTTCCAATAATACTAATAATAAAATTTACTTCATTAACTTCCTATTGCTAAATCATCTGAGGTAATCTGTTATTCAGTGTTGGTGTTTGAGAGCTTGGATTTCATCATACCCCGTTTCCTTTGAGCTAACTTTCAAAATTGTTCTATAGGCTAATTAAATAGGGTTTATTTTTAGTCCCCCTTGTTACCACGTGACCTAATAAAACTCGCATTGTAATTTGCATTCGTGCTTGTGATTGGTTATAAAGTCATTGTTGTGATGATATGTCTTTTTTAACACCACTTTTCTGCATAAAGAATCGACCTTTAATAGAACTTGAAATGACCTTCAAGCTATATGAAATTAGTATTTTTGATTTTGTTATGCTATGATTTTACTCCGTCGTTTATTGTTTTTTTCCTGTTGGCCACTTGGTTTCTAACTAATTTTCTGTCAGTTCTCTATTCACTTTTCAACACACCACAACAGACATGTACGCATTATATATATATATATATATATATATATATATATATATATATATATATATATATATATATATATATATATATATGACTGGCGTGTGTATTCGCCTGCACACTTCATACAACACTATGTTGAATTTGCTGACAATATTTCAGACATCAAATCCAATAAACTTGGCATCACTTTGCGCTTATGATTTGTATGTCGAGTTTGATTTTTGGTCCGGTCTGATAGATAACTGGCTAACTAAATAGTTCAAGATTTTCCATGAGGGACTTGGTTTTTGAAAAGCGAGAATCATTTACATGCATATAAAGTGTGTTTGTACGACTTTCAGTTTGTATATACACCTACTTTAATTGTCCTGAAGCGTTCATGCGTGCGTGTGTGCCTGGTATGTTTAACAATACACATGTATGCTAGTCAGCGTTTTAGTGTGAAAACCTAATAATAATAATAATAATCGATCTTTTAATGTTTTTTGTCTAATCTTTTTGTGTAACGAGATGATGATGTGAAATTACTTGTTGTCTGTTGAATAATTCTAGTTTACTTTTTCTGCAATAGTATCTCAACAGAATAAATAGTGGTTATAACCGATTTTTATGTTTTGTCACCATTTCCTCTATATCTGTTTCATTTCTATGCAATTATACTTCAGCGTGCGTACAGTTAAATAAAATATGGTTGACTTACAATGTGAACAAACATCAACTTTGTAACTGAAGTGGAGAAAGAGGGTAAAGTGTTCTTGTTACAGCTATTAATCGCAGTTGTGCTTTCTTGTTTAAGTACATAAATATTATAATGCTCAGAAATTAGTTGGTCGTTGAAGGCATGTTGTTTTATTTGGCGTATATATAATGTCAACTCAGTGACTTGACTAGCTACATACTTCAGTTAGTTTTCGATATTATTTTTAAAAAACCTCGGGTGAATAGCATTTCAGTAAAGTTTTATAACTATTTACTCATTGAAAGTCTAATTTTTTCTGGTGTAATGGAGAAATAATTATTCTCGACTATTACCATTCGTGTGAATCCGGAATTAATATTCAGGTTTCATTTTTCTTTGGCAGACTCCATTCATCACCCAGTATAAATATCATAGTGTCCCGATGGTTCATCAGTTGTCTGTTATATTCAAACTATCCAATATATAATGTCTGGAGATGTTTAGCTGTCACATCACCTTGTTTCATTCTTTATCCTTATCGTGATTTTTACCAGTACTGCTGATGTATTATTAATTTACTCATCAACACTCTTTTTGACTTCAACATCGATGTGCCGGTATGAAGCTTGACAACTTTGACCGTGAGACAGTCATGACGAGTCATGCGGTATTTATGTCTTGATTTTTAGCCCTTTACTGGATCTGGATTTCTTTTCATTTTCAAACGTCATTCTAGCCTCGTCACTGTTTATTCGATTAAGAGTCACTAATTTAGTTTTTTTCATATGCATACTACGTTTATAGTATAAATTTCGTTTATTTGTCATGTGAGCAATTACCCTCATCATCCACTTCGATTATTCGGTGAGAGAAAATCTCTTTCACCTACTATCGTGCATAGGAAGATGTTCTTGACAAACCGTTACATTGAGTGAATGCATCAAGTCTTTTAAAAAAAACTTGGGTGATTGAAAAGAATAATTTTAGGCGATTAAAGCTATCTGCTATGTTCTGTTGTACATGCTACATGAAAGCATAGATTTCACTTTTGTGTAAGATACTGTAATTATCATAAGGGTAGAAAGCCATTTAGAAGTTTATTTTCTGACTTACTCATATGTACCAAGAAAGAAGCAGCAAGTCTGTCTAACGGTGATATGTAAACCATGCATAAAGTGATCGAACTATATGAATAACTGAAGACTGTGTGAATCGGTTTCTACGACGTAACGCGCGTCCTGGGTTCTTCTGATAGTCACAAACAACCAAATTATCAAAATTAACATTCAGGTAATATCGAGGCATCCGCATAGGAGCCCATATTCCAATAGAGGTCGAACAATTCGATCCAATAAAACAGCGTAGAATAACAAGTACGTCAATAAATAGTAATAATCTACAGTTTGTTTCATGTACGAAAGTAGCTATTCGTTAGGCATGACAACAATGTGGTACATATATAAAAATGGAAACATGATTTTCATCCCAAAATAAACAAAATGTTGATAAATATTGAAAAGTAATCAAAAGCCATAGTAACAAGCAGGGTAAATTGTCATGATATGCGGGGTTACTAAGGCTAATGAGTATTGCTTAAAATGTCATAGAAATTAAGTAAAGATGACTAAGCTTGAATAACAAGTTGTGCAACATGATTACTTGTCTGCCACATGATTCACAGCATTAAAATGTTGGTGATACATAAAATCGGCTTTTATATCTTTATGATGAGAATTCTAGAATGCCAGATATTACAGTTTTATCACGCTAACTGTGAACCTGGGTGCAATTATTTATCTGTAGAAGTGTCAGTAGAATCATACTCTGAAAACAGCTGAATATACGATTTGTGTCATATAAATTCTATAAATCTCTCATATCAATTCATTAAACTCATGGTAAGTTTAAGACAGTGTCAAGGCACTAAGGACGTTTCGATTTGTATAGTAATTATCAAGGACTTGGATTTTATTGTCATATCTGGAAACAAAACCGTGTTTTGATGAGTACTTGTGATAACTATACTATGATCGACGTGTATACATTATTGCTATTATTATTTTTCCCTTGGGTTCCTAGTGGAACATAGGGCTTCAGTAGCACGTGGCCATTTCACTCTCTTCTCTGCAGTCTTTTCAACTTGGCTCCATGGCTGCCCAGAAGCTTTCATCTCTTCCTCCATGTCACCCTCGGACACTCAACTCGTCGTTTCCCATCTGGGTTCTACTCGAGGGCTTGGCGCGTGATGTCCGCAAACGGTCTTCTCAGTGTATGTCCAATCCAATCCATCACTTTCTTCCACATATTTGTTGGACGATGGGTTCTTGGTTGATTCGTTGCCAAAGTTTAAAGATGAAAAGAGAGTGCACTATAAGTCTATGCCAAACGCAATGGTCTCTATTTCAAACAAAACTGCAAGACGTATGAAACAAGTTGTGTAGGCTCTCATAAATACAAGCTTTTCAATGTTTAATGTATTCGATACATTCAGTAGCATGTCATCATATTCTTCAGTTTTATCAAGTTGTATTGACTGAAATTAATCGTAATTGTTTGCATTTATTTAACGTTCAACTTCCTCATTCAGTAATCTTTGCGAAAAATGGACGATGATAGCTATGATAGTGTCGGAAGTTTGCAGTGTGGTCATGTGAAACTACTGTACATCGTATTTTATTGTGCAGTGTTAGTAGTCAGTCACCAAGGTTCTGTGTTCTGTATGGACACTAAGTAATGTAAACCCTATCTGATTCGATCATCTTGTGCAAATTGTGTTCTGGGTTTTTGCCTATATTTTGATCTTTTCTGAAGTTTCAATTGTTACTTCACATTCTTGGTTCTAGTGATTGTATTTCTTTGGTGTCAAAAATAAGATATTCAGCGAAGAGGACTCTTTTCAAGGTTGAGAATAAATTCGTTAAAAGGAGTCATCTTCGCTGAATATCTTGTTTTTGATGTCACAATGGGGATTATCAACGTATTTCTTTGGTGTCTTACATTAGTACCTTCCCTTCAGTCATCCACTTTTATTTAATAGCCGTTCTCATCTAATCTGTTTGAATGCGGGTTGATGTGAATTGAAACAAGGAGATCTAACTCTAGGTAGCTATGATGATGAATATCTGCTTTTCTCTTCTTAACATGGTGTCCGAGCAGAACCATGTGAATCAAGTCAAAGTATATAGTATGGTTGGAAGTCTTGTTGAGTCACCTGGTCGGTGATCTGGTTATCATCAGTTTAAATTTATTTTCTTTCGGCTTTGACAATCACTTTTGGCAAACTCAGTTTGCCAATCGAGACTACTGGCAATCGTCAAATTAGATATGGTGTCTTGGTGACTCCTACCGCTCAGTTCTGTGCTTTTCTTTCTTTTAATATATGTATCAACTCTCATGCTGATTTTTTTCGTCTCGTAATTATCTTAAACTAAGTGAATATTTTCTTGTCTTCGTTTGCTTTGTTATCCTTGATATTTTTCATGTTACCATTCCGACCTTTATTGACAAATGCAGTAAGGAAATATGTGAATGAATTCGTAGTTCGTACTGGTTGAACTCCCAAATGGTTTTCCAGTCACATTTTGTCTAAAATTGACCAAGTGTTTTCACATGACTGGGGGTCGAATTTTTTTCATCTTTTGGGTCACACCACCTACTATATAAAGGCCAATTTACCTCACCCACTGACTTTAATTTGAGTTGGACTGGACTGTGTGTCTGACCTCTATCTCGTGCCCTTAGGTGACACATGATTGTGTGTTTTAATGTCTGTATATATTCTGTTGGACTGAGTCATGTCGTAACACAACAATGGATGTGTATGCCTGCTTTGTTTTGTATGCAGACGAAGTGTTAATTTCAAGGTTGCTTTATTTATTTTAAGCGAAACGCATAATTGGCATTCAAAAGCCTCTATCAATCAAGTGGCGGCAATCAACGTGACAAGTTTTTTTTCGCTCAGTATCTATAACATAACCATAGAATTCTTGATACATTTCGTGGGAAAGACAGAATAAGACATACCTTGTTCTTATTCATGAGTAAATGGGTGTATTTCGTCAGGAAAACGGAATCCCAGTGAGCAGTGGTCTTCATCTACTGGGATTAGTATTTTAATACTTTATAAAATTCACTCATTGAGTGAAAAGCCGAAAACAAAGGATTTCGTCTACATGAAGATTTCATTTTCAAAAGCTATACAACCATATTATATTGATACTTGTAATTTCCCAGTGATATACAGGGCCGAATCGCTCTACCTCTGTTGGCAGACGGGTTCCTATGCGCATGCCTCAATACTGCCGGATATTCATTGTTATATTGATCTTGGTGACTAGCAGAGGAATCAAGGACACGCGTTCCATCCTATTTGGGACTTGTCAACTGGATGTACCCTAGTGAGTGATGTTGTCCCTGCCGAGGCTCAAACGCAGTACCCTTCGCTCCAAACACCAGAGTGCTATCCACCAAGCCTCAGTGCGAGCAACACTGACTGAAGTGCAGATACATCCAGTCGACAAGTCCCAAATAGGACGAAATGCGTATCCTGAACTCCTCCGCTAGTCACCAAGATCAATCTGTCCCTTGGGTTCCTTGTGGAAAATAGGGCTTCAGTACCACGTAAACATTTCACTCTATCATCATCATCAATATCAATATAGGACCAGGCATTACTGCTAAATGGTCCGAGTTGCCACAGCTCAGTACAGTACATCAAGTAGAAAGGCAGTGAAGTGCAAGAGGAAGATAAGAAAATTCAGTCAATAAAAATATAAAGTACGAGAAGAGAAACGAAAAATGAGAAAATGGTGAGACTCAGTATAACGTCGTTAAGATGAGGATAATGTGTGTATACATCTGCGCCACTGTAATCTGTTCTCATCCGTAACACATAGAGTCTCGAGCCACTGGTTCCTCTTGTCCCGCAGACCCCAACCAGCTAGTTTGCATCGACCACATGGCTCAAACCAATAGTCAGAGACTTCATATATTGATGCCATTTCACTCTGTTCTCTGTAGTCTTCTCAACCTGGCTCCACGACTCTCCAGAAGCTTTCATTTCTTCCTCACACAATCTCCTCCATGTCACCCTCGGACGCCCAACTCGTCGTTTCCCATGTGGCTTCCACTCGAAGCTTTGGCGCGTGATGTCCCCAATCGGTCTTCTCAGTGTATGTCCACTCCAATCCATCACTTTCTTCCACATATTTGTTGGACGATGGGTTCTTGGTTGGTTTGTTGCAGCCAGCCAGAGTTCCTTGTTGCTTATTCTTATTATTCTGGCCATCTGATCTTCAGTATCGAGTGAGCGTAGGTGGCAGTTGTTGATGTGATGTATGTCTGCAGTTTGTTGGAAATGCTTTTCGTAACGTGCCAAGTCTCTCAATCATCACAAGGAAGCACTGACTGACTTGACTGAATTAGTGTTTAAAATCCGGATGTTGTTCACGCTTTATGCTGAGTGTAGTAGATCTCCACACTGATTTCAGATTAATGAAGGCTTGTGTTTCTGTCTTTCTTATCCTGGCTTTGACGTCCTCATCTGTGAAGCCACTGCGTGTAGTTGAAGCGAAGCTGCCTTGCCTATGTAGAGGTAGGTGAAAGAGACAACTTCTTTTGAATTTCTCTCATTGGTGGTGATTGGTGTATGTTGTTGTCGGTTGGGTATCTTCATTACCATTACCTCTGTCTTCTCTACGTTGACCTGAAATGTCGTCTTCGCTGCCCTGCCTGTCCTGCCAACTTGTAGACCTTCGAGTTTGTGGGACATGAGACATAAATCATCATCGGCGAAATCCAAATATTCTTGTATGGTCTTTTCATCGATCCAGCTAGTGTATGCACATCTTTTCGCTCGTAAGGTAGATAATAATAAATCAACTTGAAATTTAAAGTTTACTCTAGTATTTATTTTATACGGTATATTTTACTTGTATAATCTCGGCGTAGTTCACGAGAATAAGTAAAAAGTAATTTGAGCAAACTAACAGTTGTTTTCCATAACTTTTTCTTCAGGTTGTGCAGCTGTAAATCCATGATAATAGGTGAAATACTGTAAAGTTATTTCAGAGTTGAAGTAGCCATTATTATTAGTAAAAGTAGATTCAATGAAATGCATGTAAAATTTTGAAGTTAGTTGTGCTCCGAAGACAATACTAAGGGAACAGTCACATAAGCAGATGAAATCTAAAGATAAAAATTCATTCACACTTAAACGTACGTTTCATTTTTACAAATATTTATTATCCACCCTAACAACTTTTGAAAATGAAATCGTCACAAAGAGTTTTTCCTCTCTGAAGTCTTTGTTTCATGTCACAACGAGGGTTCTACATTTTATTTTGTTTTCGTTGCAGAAATCCTGAATTTCGCCTCATGAAGTTTATCATCGAATTTTAATCCAATAGAGGGTGTATTTTGGTTATTAATATGTTGGAAATTATTCGTTGTGGCTAACCTGGTTGATAGTAATGAACCACGATAGCTTGTTGATGTCTGGGAAGAAAGGTAATTTCCAGTTATATTGGTGACTCAACCATTGAAATCCAGAGGGTACTCGTCAGTCAGTCCATTATGTTCCGTGAACTTTCACTGGTAAACTATCATACTTGTCAACACTGCAGTAAAGCATCTATCCTAGAACCGATGTATCGGATTCTAATTTCTCAGTGATAGTGAACTGTTCCATTTCAACCTGTTTATTAGAAATGTCACACAATGAAGCAGTATTATTTACAGGATAACGTTTCGGACATAATTTATTGTCCGTATATCATATACCTGAAATGAATATGCACCATAACTTATGCTCGGGACATTATCCAGTAAATAATACTGTTTCATCGCGTGACATTTCTAATAAACAGACTAAAATGGAGTTACAATCTACCACTGCCCAAGTTTTACTCCTATATTAGTGAACTGTCCCATATATCTTTTTATATTCTAGTAAAATCAAGCACTGAAATCGTTTGTCGTTTTCTGGACGCTGAAATTTTGTGATCGGTAAGAGAGCATACTATTCTGGCGTTGAAAATCAAGTTACTCGTCGTTATCAAAGTTAAGCTCATACTAAATTAGTCTTCTTATGACCATTAAGAAAGATAATAGTAGTTCTATGAGTCTGATGAAATGCTTGGAATTCATACTAGCTTAGCTACCATTCTTTCAAATCGAATTCATGTATATGAGAGGGATTTCTCCATCCCCTACAACTATTCAGATAAAGATGTTAACAGAAATGAAAAAATAAAAAGCAAACGTTAAAATATGGAAGTATCGATGTCACCGATTTCTTAACTGGAAGTAACGACGCTAGTCATCATAACATAATTGTCCCTTGCTTCACTTTGAGTCTGTGGGCCATAAGTTCATTCCTTAAAGGCACCACGGATGAATTGGCTTATAAATTAAAGTGAATCAGGTCTCATGTTGATTTCCAAATGATGGTACAATTGGTGTAGGTTTTTGATTATAAATCTTCTACCTACTTTTGACCATCATTATTTTATGCACCATTAATGTCTCATGATTTCACCTAACGTTTACCTGAATAATTTCTGTCGACACCTCCACTTACTTAAGGAGCCCGAATGGGGTGGTCTCTGAAGAAATCTCAGTTCGCATATAGAAGGTCTGTTTGGCATTTGCCAACGTGTATCATCTGTAGCTCCGAGTGGTGAGATATCCGACTATTAATCTCACAGGACGAGCATACTGCACTGCAGTCCGTTCTGTCCTGTTATACAGCTGTGATACATGGTCGTTAAAAATAGAAGATATGAAGCGACCTCAAGATTTTGACCACAGGCATCTTCGTAGCATTACATTGCTCGTGTTTGATGGAACCCCCGTGTGCGCAATGTTGAGGTCAGGCGAAGGGCACTAGGCAAGATAGGCAAGCCTGTTGATGAAGTTGTAGACCTTACTAGGCTGAGATGGCTTGGACATGTACTGCACATGCTGGGTTATCGTCCACCTCGACGTCCCCTGCTATGAAAATTTAAAGTAGGTTGGAAGAGGATTCAAGTTGATCAGACCAAGACGTGGCACCAACCCATAAAGTCCCTAACTGTTGGTCTGAGCCGTGTTGGGAGATGTGGACTGCCTGGTTGGGGTTACCGAGACGATGGGAATCAGTGGTTGAGGACTCTTGGTGACATAACTGGAAACCAGTCACAATGGAACAGATGTATTCACTCCTTGACGTCTTTACAGCTCGAATATTTACGCTACCCGACTGTTTATTCTCTCACAACTTTATCCACTTTGATATCACTTTTTCGATCTACTTGTTTTTTGTGCACTTATATGAAATGTGGCAACTTGAGCCGATACACCTAATGCGAACACCTGATTCACATTTACATTCAGACAACTTTCAAAGTACACTTTTATCGTCCATCACTTCATTCTAGTGGTCGTTAAATTTTCCAAGTATCTGCAATATGACGAGACCCTGTATTGTATCTCCATCCATTTAGCTAAATTAGATTTTATAACTATCACCCTTTCCCCCCTATAGTGTGACTATGAATCAGTGCATGCAGTATGATAGCCGAGTTTTTCTCTGAATAACATATCTTAGTTGAATCTATCATATTATGTTCGCTAAATTTTTGCGCTTGGGTATTCTGACTGATCCTGATTGGCTGCTTTGACCCATATACTTGACCTCACAATCATTACATAGTATTCGATAGATTATTTTGCTTTATTGGATACACTGGATCTTTCAACCTACAAACTTTCTGTCCGAATGAGTCAAAGTGCTACCCTAATGGCACCATTTTCAAGGGTCCTGCGTAGACTTTATATATTTATTATTTTATTTGTCCCTTGGGTTCCTAATGGAACATAGGGCTTCAGTAGTACGTCTCCAATGCGCTCTGTTCTCTGAAATCTTTTCTGCCTGGCTCCACGACAGCCCACAAGCTCTCATTTCCTCCTCGCACGATCTCCATGTCACCCTCGGACGCCCAACTCGTCGCTTCCCATGGGGATTCCACTCGAGCAACTGGCCTGACGCGTGATGTCCTCAGTCGGCCTTCTCAGTGCATGGCCAATCCATCTCCACTTCCTCCTGCATATTTGTTGCGTGATAGGTTCTTGGTTGGTTTGTTCCCAGAGTTCCTTGTTGTTTATTCTTTCTGGCCATCTGATCTTCAGTATCGAGCCAGCGTAAGCAGTTGTTGATGAATGTCTGTAGTTTATTGGAAATGCCTTTCGTGACGCGCCAAGTCTCTGAACCATACAAGAGCACTGACTTGACGTTGGTATTGAAAATCCGTATCTTGTTCCACATGCTGAGTGCAGAAGATCTCCACACTGGTTTCAGGCTAATGAACACCTCTCTTGATTTTCCGATTCTGACTTGACGTCCTCGTCCGTCTCGCCTGTAGTTGAAACAGTGCTTCCTAGATAGATGAAGGAGGTTACTTCCTTTAAGTTTCTCCCGTTGACGGTGATTGGAGTTTGTTGGTGGTGGTGGTGTTGTTAGTTGGGTATTTTCATCACCTCGTCTTCGCTGCCCTACCTCTTCTATCAACTTCTAAGTTTCCGCCTGTAGATCTTCAAGTTTGTGTGACATCAGACACAAGTCATCGTTGGCGAAATCCAAGTCTTCTAGGATCTTTCCCCGGTCCAGCGTATCCCCTCTTCTCGCTCCTCACTGTTTGTTGCATGATCCAGTCGACCACAATCAGGAATATCATGGGTGATAGTGGACAGCCTTGTTTCACTCCTGTCTTCACTTCAAAAGAATCACTGAGCTTCCCATTGTGAATTACTTGGCTGGTATGTGGAGTCTTCATATAGTTGTTGAATGAGATTGATAGCGGTTTGTGGTATTCGTAGTATTGAAGCAGTTTCCAAATTACCACTCGGTCGACACTGTCAAAGGCCTTTTCAAAGTCGATGAAGTTGAGGTAGAGAGCTGATTGCCATTCTATGCTCTGTTCTATGATGATGCGAAGCGTTGCAATTTGGTCAGCACATGATTTGTACTTCCTGAATCCAGCCTGTTCCAGTTTAAGTTTTGAATCAAGCGCATCCTGTACTCTCTCCAGGATGATGCGGCTTAATATTTGCTTTGGGTGGACAGGAGAGTGATTTCGCGCCAGTTCTTGCAAACACTGAGGTCTCCCTTCTTCGGGAGTTTGACAAGGTAACCCTTCTTCCAATCAATGGCCAGGTCCCTTCCTTTCCTCCCAGACCTTCTGCAATAGTGATGTGATCATGTCCGCTGTTGTCTCTGCGTCTGTTTTCAGTGCTTTTAATGGGATCCCATCTGGTCTTGCTGCTTTCCCGCATTTCAGAAGCTTTATGGCGTTCAGAACTTCCACTTTTGTTGGAGGATTTATGTTCACTTGTAGTTCTATGGCTGCAGGTGGTATTTGTGGACGAAGTGCAGGTGTTGGTCGATTCAAGAGCTGTTTGAAATGGTCAGCCATCGTTTCCTTTGTTTCTCTTCTTTCGTAATTAAATTTCTTTCATCATCTTTTATTGGTTTCATCTGAGTTGATCTCTTCCCAGATGGTAACCTGATTATTTGATACAATGATGTCAGGTCTCTCCTACCAGCCGGCAGCCTGTTCTGCTTCACTTGCCATTGTTTCGTAGAAGTGTCTTTTGTCTTTGCGTGCACTCTTCTTCACTTCTTTGTACAGTGTAGTGTTTTATACAGTGTACTCAGTTCCTCTTGTCGTTGTGCATCCTTGCACTGGTTTATCTTCTGCTTCACCATCCTCCTCTCCCTGCTCTATCAGCTTCCAGGTATCCATTGAGATCCATTCCTTGTCTTCTTCCTTTCTAATACCGTTGTGCAGGTTTCTTTCCACATAGCTTTCAAAGACTTCTAGTGTTCTTCCACACAGGTTTTATCAGGGATGTCCCTGGATATCTCCCATTTTGTCTTGATGGCTGCCGTGAAGATTTCCTTTGTAGTTTCGTCCTTCAGTTCAGTTTCTGTTCTGGGTATTGAACTTGAACTGCGGTCTATCACCAACTTCCTTGAAGGCTTCTAACTTGATTTGAAAGATTCCTTGCACTAGATGGTGAGTGGTCTGAACTTACATCTACTCCTCTTCTTGACCTTGTGTCAAGTAGGCTGCATCTCGACTTTCTTCACATTGAGTCGGAGTCAGTCTGGTTTTTAGTGTGTCCTGGTGTCTGTTGAAATCCATGTCGCTTTGTGGATATCCTTGTGCTTGAACACACTGCCTCACTGCAATCACCAAATCGTTGAGTGCACAGGATTCTGCAAATAATTCTTCATTCTCGTTCATCACCTCACCGAATGCTTCTCGACCCATGGTTGGTTCTCTTCCTGTGTCGTCCTCTCCCAGTTTGGCATTCATGTCGCCCATTAGAATTTTGATATCGCCAACTGGAGTCTTGTCTAGTGTTGGTTGCAGTTGTCTGTAGAATTCCTCCTTTTTCTCTTCATCTGCATTATTTGTAGGTGCGTAGCATTGTATGACTGTGACTTTTCTTCTATTTGAGTTGAACCTTGCTGTTATGATCCTGAAGGAGATTGGTTTCCACTGCATGAGAGCTTTCGATGCTGTTGGAGACATCATGATAGCCGCTCTGTAACTCAGTGTGCTCGTGGTTGTCGTCTGGGTGATAATATTGGAGTAGATCACTGACTCTCCAGTTGACAGTTTCCAGACTCCACTTCCATTCCATCTGCTTTCGCAAATTCCAAGCACTTCAGTGTGATACCTTCTCATCTCTTTGGCAATCTGGGCTGCCTCGCCAGGTTCAAACATGGTGCGGACATTCCATGTCCCTACGCTTACTTTCGCTTTCATCAAGAGAGGAGAAGACATATCAGCCAATTGGCTTCCCGAGGGCTTTCTCCAACCGGCGTCGTTTCGCCTCTCCGACTCCAGCGAGGAATAATTTTGTTTTTATTTTTTATATATCGTTTGTGCTTTGAAGTTTCTTTAGCGGTTAGATTTGTTTTATGGGGTAGGGTTGCTAGCCCTATGCCCAACCTTCCCTGTTTATGCGGGCTTAGGACCGGCTAGTAACTAGTGAACTAGTTAACCAGGCAAGGTTATACTTTATATAAGCCTTCTTTATATGTCAACACTGCAGTAGATTTGAATTCCCTCTCAGACATGTTGCAACTATGACTAGTTTTATTACTCTCTTACTTATTAGTTCTTACACACTTTTAATGAACCCTGGATGTAGGGTATTGTGTTCTCTTCCGTATATAGATTTTCTGATTTACGAGTCGATTGGCTAAAAATTCTGTCAAGCCTCTCTTGGCAATAGAAAAACCGTGACTATATTCCATACCAAATAAACAATCTAATTATTCGCTTTACTTCTTGACCCGAAGGTGGAATTAGATATCGTACGGAATTTCTTACAGAAGATGAATTCTTGATACTTATTTCTTCCTACGTATTTCTTTGGTTGGTTGGATTGTTGAGAAATGTACGTTAAGTAAAACAGTAACTTGCTTGTCTCAAACTTGGAGTCGAATGAAATCAATTGTGGTTGTCATTCCGAAGGTATTTGTTTCATCGATTGTGTTGAACATGACTTGAAGGCAACTGCGGTAATCTTGTAATCCAAGCACCTAGATAATACTACTAATAATAACTTTACTCCAAACGATTTTAATTCGCAATTACTGGATTGAAGGTTCCTTTATTTCCACTGAGTCAAATAGTTAGTGTTTTTGACCGATGATCATCGGTTTCCTTGTCAGTTTGCGTTCCAAACTATCAACTGCTTTAATTATTGACTTCAAGGAAGTAAATGGCCTTCTACTAAAAATAAATTAATTGATGAGAAAAAAAGTAGTTAATTTGATAGTTTAGCTGTCTGTAATTGTTACCGTTAGAAAAGTCTCAAACTTAAATACTGAAGGTCGCTTTGTTTTCATTTTTCACCAAGGTATTTCACAATCTTCAACCGCTTTAGATGTAGTATTAGATTATCTTGTTAAAATTCTCACAACAATTTACTTGTGTTATGTATGCATAAATTGTGACAAAACAAAGCAAACCAATTTCTGCATATTTCTGTCGTTCTACATATTTCATCATATCTCTGAGTGATCCGTGTAAGTAAACAAGACTACTAGGATTCAGTGTGAATTGAATTAGTCTAGGTGATTCATTTTAATTTCATTCCAGTAATTCAGGAAAGTATTTTGTCTGTGCTAGTTAGTGTATTTCTTAGATCTAGTTTGGTATAAAAGTGGTGATAGTAAGTATTTCTCACTTATTTAAAACGATTTTCTCTCAAAACTGTTACACGTACAGCAAACCTTACTACATTTATGCATAGACGGTGCTTTCTAAATCAAAAAGTAAGTTGTATCAGTAAAGTACTCTGGAGCAGTACAATTTTAACTATTCTGTCATAGGTTCCAATTTTTCTCCGATCATGGAGACTTGAACAATTAGCTAGTATCACAACTTTCAAAAATTGTAGTCCATTGTCTTGTATAGAAACTTGAGCATAGTTGTTGGGATACATTTTTGTGCGCAAACGATGGATAGTTAGTTCACATAACTGTTCTTAAAACAATAATAACTATGTAACTGTGTCCCTTACGAATTGTTTTGAAAGCGTGAATTGAAATCCACTCAGCCGTCTTGTGCACGTTCCGACAATCGGTAATGAGCCACACCTGTTGTGTGAGGGATAATGATACTACTCCAGCCCTCCAAACTTCTATATGCGGGTCGGAGTTCGAACCCACCACTCATTAGTTGGAAGTCAACTCCTTAAAACAGTTAACCACAGCTGCAGTCAGTTGATGGCGTTGTGAACCTCAGGTGGCTGGGGCATATGTTACACATATGCAGTCACCGTTTGCCTCATCGCACAATGTTAGCTGAAGTGGGCTTAGGCTGGAAGAAGGTTAGAGGTGGCCAGACTAAAATATGACATCTGTCTGTGAAGTCTTTGACTGTTGTTTTGAGCCATGCAGGAGAATGCGAACTTCTCGTTTGACGTGTGAAAACAGAAATACATGGTTAGGGACTGTAGGTGATATGGCTCAGAATCGGTGTTAGCTGTGTACAGCTGTACATCTCAGTCGTCAAGCTGCTTTTCAGTATTTTCTCATTTTACCTCGCTCTATTTTCATGCTTTTCTACCACTTTCGACTACTTTCTTTTTATCTCTTCATCCTTTATCCTAGTCTTTTCTCGCTTGATGTGCTGATATGATGAGGCGTCGCAACCTGCACCGTTACGTCGTAATCCTAACCCCTACGTTGAAATTGTCTGTCTGTTTTGTAAGCGTGCATGTGGTACTATTCCTAGACGAGTTATGCATTTTTCTCGTCTTATTTGGTATTAATCTATAAACCTTCAGTAAAAGAGAAAACATATATGCCATAATTCTCACTGGTATCCACTTTGTAGGCGATTTTAACTTATCAGTCATATTCGTCTGACAAGTTAGGTATCCAGAAAAATAGTTTCAAATATGTAATAAAGGACTGTTGATGATGGTTTAACTGACTTCCGAATATTTACTATATTAGAAAGTCCTTGTAGTTAAAATAAATCAACAGAAGATTTAAACCCTAGGAAGACTATCTTTAACCATTTTTTAGACTAGTTGCGCGCAGTTGTTTAGGATGGTTTCAGTTTCGCAGCCTTCAGAAAAGTTTCAATTTTCCAATGGGTCCACTTATAAAAGTCCAGATATTCGATTGGTATGACGATTCATCTGTCGAACTGTAGACCAGGGTCCCTTAGTTTAATCTAAACAGCTGGCTACTATCACAAACCAATCCATATTAAGGTGTGGCTTCTAGCGCACAGCATATGCCTTTATCGAGTCGTTAAGCTGCTTGACACTACAAGCTGTTAAGTAGTTGCATATTGATTTACTACGGTGGTTCTCAGGATTTTTTTATTGAACTGATATGGTGTTCTCTAGATAGTAGGTTTGTTTGCAACTTGTTGTCTTCTGTTATTTTCTAGTGTCTTTAGGATGGCGGTAAAGAAAAACTATTATGATTCATCTCTTACCTAAGTCAATTGGTGTTTTTTTAATGTTTGATTGTAATTAGTTTTAAGTATGTTGTCACTACATGACTGCCATTCTTTAATAACCTGACTTGTATTGTTCATAGCTTCCTGTGGCTGTCAATGTTCTAACGGCAACACTTATTACCACTACCGTATAAATAGGTTTTTGTCTTTATTAGTTATCTTTTAAGAATTTATATAATCACACCAAATTGAAATGGACTTAATAACCACGAGCACTTTTATGCAGCAGTCAATGGGCCACATTTACTGTGTACGGGTTAATGATGCTACCTGGCTCCCCAAACTTTGGTTAGTGGGGTTTGAACCTATGGCCCACTGGCTTGAAGTTGATTGCTTAGACCAGTGATTTACAACTTCACAACATCCGCACATACATTGATGCGTAAGTTTTCCTTGGAGAGAACTAAACAGATGGTCAATAGAAATTTACCAATGTAATCTGGCAATAATAATGTCCTTCATGCTATGCGATTATTTTACTTTATTCCTCGTGTTGCTCCCCTGATTATTCTTTAATGTTATAGGCGGATGAATGAGTGGATGTTTGTAAGCATATTAACCATTTTATACCTTACATATTTTGAGTTTTGCAAACTTCACTCTTTTCTACTTTTGAATTAGATATATCAGCATACCTTATTCACTGTCTGTGGGTATTTCTGTGTTTTTTATTCGCCTGTTTTTGGGATTAAATATACTAGTTTTCGGACTGGAATTTCAAGACCGTGTATAATAGTCCATAAGCGTGTATATGTGTTCTGCTATTTCACTATCATTGAAGCATCTTTCATTGATCAAGTTATTATTTTATTCTGTATTATGAGGTTATAACTTCTTTGAGAGCTTACTGTTATATTTTGTACATATGTGTATAAACATGAAGTTTCACCTATATGCTCTGGAGTAGTCCGAGTTAAGTTTTTCTTTCTTCCCTTTCTACTTCTCTTTCAGACCAACTGTTTTTTTCATAGGTCAATTATCTGTCTGTACTTCGATCATTAAGGGTATATTTACTTGTTTGTGTCCATATCTATTATAACGCACACGTATGCCTTTCATTCTGCATGCATACACTAATTAGAATATTTGAGTATTGAGTTAGTAGGACGATGTTTCTGCCTTTTGTTTTCAAAAATAATTCAAGTTGATTTGGAAAACTGTTTTCTTTAAAAAAATTCCATTACTTTATTAGGATTTCATTTTCACCCATACCTTTCACTGCATTGACTGCAACCTGATGTTGTAAAAGACTAGTTACCTGAGTATACGAGCCCTACCTATTTTGTTAAGGTTGACAATACTGTCTGACAATCGAGAGTAAAATAAGTGGAATGCATGTGAACGTAATGAAGTTCTAAGTTGTAGTACTTTTGTTATTCCTTGAAACTATGTCAACTTAGTACATCATGAACATCAAGAAATTCAGCACACAGCGTTAGATATGTATCTGAAAGGTCTAAGAGAAGAAAAGGAAAAGTGGACGAAACAGTCAGTTCCAAAAGATAATTCTCATTGCATTTGTGTTCTCTGTTCCAAGTAGACGACCCAAGAAATTACAAAACAATCGCCTTTGGTTTGGATTCTGATCCACACTTGATATCATTTCAACCCTTTAGGTCAGGCCCTCTCAAAGATTCCTGAGGCGTCAACATATGCTAGTCCAAAGCATTTGTCTTTCATCCCACAGTGTTCGTCATCCAATAAGCGCTTCTCCCTTTCTCCCATCCATTCTCGGGATAGTCATTAGGAAACAGTATGAAAGCACCTTGACTGAAATTTGTAACAAATCTTAAGCCACTTCCAGGACAACAACGAAAGTGACCTAGATTGGAGAATGCCGCTTTGGGTTTTGATAGATAACTGGCAATCTCGTGACATATCTACCACAAGTCATACAACTGGAACTCTTGTTCACAGGCCAGAACCTCTCTTAGCATCCCGATATTCGGGAACCTAAGTAGTGCCATACCTCTTACACAGTGTGTTGTAATGAATGGCACGTGGATCTCTATGATGATGATGGTTTGAGTCACACTAGACTGTTGTCTTAAAAAAATGAACAGAGCATGTATCATACTTATACGGACACTAGTTGGGAAGTGAAAAAGTCCAGTGCGTATAGCCTTGGTGCTGCCATATAGTAGGACGATATAGTCTACACGCCCGAAGTTGTAAATACTTTTTTTGTGGAATGTAGCTCTTATCAATGAGCTAGTGGCTACAAAGGGTTCACCTTTCGGAGTCGGAAGCTAGTGTCACACGGACTCGAATATTCCTTCCTATAGTTACTAATTTTTATAGTTTGGTTTCGATGTCTTCTTCACTTGTGTGTTAGGTGAACGTAATTCCAACATACCAATGAGAAGTTTAAAGGATCCAGCTATACATTTTATAGTTTCTCTCAATACACAAGTAATTGTGTCTGCAAAAGTACCTATGCTCTGTGTAATTGGACAGTATAGGTAAAGGGTAATCCGTGTATCAGAATCAAGTAACTTGTTCACATACGACTTCCTTTAGTTACAGTTAGGTAATGCGACTGGGTTGTTTTCCTAACAATGTTCATATCAGTCATGAATAAGAAAAACAAGAGCAGATTTTATCAGTTAACGGATTCATATTAGTGACTACTTTTCAAGATATTATTGTTTCGTACTGTTCCCTTCAATTAATCAGGGGACGTTTTGCCCTAAAGAATTATGCATAACATTTTTTTTGTCAATAGACAATTTGTAACCGCCAATTTCCTACTATTGTTGATATGGTTAAGGTATGCATCGATGGAGAAACTCAGTAAAAAAGAATGTGGTTTATGAAAGATAAAATAAAGGGAACACAAATATATGCATGTGCACCAATCAATCACATTAAGTTTCCCACCGTTGATTTCCATTATTTGCTGGATATCAGACAGTGAGTCTACGTCAGAGTTAAGTAACGGGGATCACGTATCTTTTTGTATAGCGTTTTACATTACTATTTCTTGCCTATGCTATTCATTGTTAACTATCTTCATTCATGTGATGTTCAGAGGTTTGATATGTTGTAATAAGTGTAGTATCAAACTAATGTTTATGTCAATCCAGTTAACAGATTTTTTTGCTGGAGAAATTTCGATAATATTATTTTTTCTATTACGAGACTAATTCATTGTTTATGGTTCATTTTGAGGTATTTCGACACACTGGCTAGTTTTTATTATTATTATTATTATTTGTCCTTTGGGTTTCTAGTGAAACATAGAGCTTCAGTAATACGTAGCCATTTCACAGTAGCTCCACGACTTTCCAGAAGCTTTCATTTCTTCCTCACACAATCTCCTCCATGTCACCCTCGGACGCCCAACTCGTCGTTTCCCATGTGGCTTCCACTCGAAGCTTTGGCGCGTGATGTCCCCAATCGGTCTTCTCAGTGTATGTCCACTCCAATCCATCACTTTCTTCCACATATTTGTTGGACGATGGGTTCTTGGTTGGTTTGTTGCCAGCCAGCCAGAGTTCCTTGTTGCTTATTCTTATTATTCTGGCCATCTGATCTTCAGTATCGAGTGAGCGTAGGTGGCAGTTGTTGATGTGATGTATGTCTGCAGTTTGTTGGAAATGCTTTTCGTAACGTGCCAAGTCTCTCAATCATCACAAGGAAGCACTGACTGACTTGACTGAATTAGTGTTTAAAATCCGTATGTTGTTCACGCTTTATGCTGAGTGTAGTGGAGTGTAGTAGATCTCCACACTGATTTCAGATTAATGAGGGCTTGTGTTTCTGTCTTTCTTATCCTGGCTTTGACGTCCTCATCTGTGAAGCCACTGCGTGTAGTTGAAGCGAAGCTGCCTTGCCTATGTAGAGGTAGGTGAAAGAGACAACTTCTTTTGAATTTCTCTCATTGGTGGTGATTGGTGTATGTTGTTGTCGGTTGGGTATTTTCATTACCATTACCTCTGTCTTCTCTACGTTGACCTGAAATGTCGTCTTCGCTGCCCTGCCTGTCCTGCCAACTTGTAGACCTTCGAGTTTGTGGGACATGAGACATAAATCATCATCGGCGAAATCCAAATATTCTAGGGTGCTTTGACTGGTTTTTATAAAGTCAGTCATTTGACTTCAAATTCCAGTTATGTTTTCCAAATACCATCTGCGAATATCCAGATACTATTCATCAAAGGAATTATTACACTGAGCTCCTATTATTCTAATTAGTCATTCCAGCTGATACAGAAACCCACTTCAATACGCATTACGTTTACCTTCATTCCTTTTCATTAAACGTTGTCCTGCAAAAAATAAACGTCTTTTCTAGTTCTGTGTTCAAGTATTCAGATATATTTGTGTTAGATAATGTTGTGAAGCAGTATTTTAAATAGCAATTTATGTTGGAATTATTAGACGAATTACTATATTTGTAGTAGTTCGGAAGAGCGCATGTCAAAGAAATCTAAATGTTATTTACAGACTAAGCAGATAGAACTAATCGATATCAAACTGTACACCTTCTTAGAGTTATTGATCACTAAATAAAGTTTGCAAAGAAGTTGGAAGTTTGTATCGAAAAATGTATCAAAGAAAATAGAAGTGATTTAATGTGTAATGATAATTTCGTTTTGTTTGTTTACTGGGCTCCTGTGAGATATCATGTGATAGTAATACTGGATAATTATATTACTTATAATTATATCTTAAAGTATTGTATAGTTATCATTACTTTAAGGCCCAGGGAAATTGATTTTGATTGAGATGCAGAAAAGTTTGTCAAACTATTCCAGGCAACAGGAAAGCAAATCACTGACCTCTTTGCTATCATCCAGCTTAAGACATAACGTCTCAGATATGCAGGATTTTGAAGCAGTTTTCAGTTATGCAAATTTATTTATTTATTTTTCAGTGCTCTGTGAAAACACTTCATGGAAAAGGTTTTTCAACTTAGCGATTGAATTCATTTTCATTCCGTTAAATACTTCTGTTGTGTTAAAATTTTCAGACGTCATCTGGAGTGGGTCGTGGAAGTCGAGTCAATTCCAAGAAGAGCCTAACTGCTAGTACAATACCTTCTGTATCATCTTCAGAATCATTCTCTCCAGGTCAAAGAATAGTTAATCAACAGTCAAAGAAACTTCAGTCATGGAATCCTGGATCTTCAGGAAATATGAATTTCAGTTCTTCTATGATATCATCTACACAGTCTGTAGGGATGTCCATGGCGAATTCTGGATTTATTAGCAGTGGAGATAGTCGAGAATCTCCAGTTACCTTTGCTTCACAACCAGGTAATACTTGTATGAGGCCGAATTCAGGTCCTCCTGCTAATAATCCTAATACAGGAGCAACGGGAATGGGATATAATGAATCTGTAAATTGTATAGATATTCAATTGAATCATAATATGCGTGTGCCAGTTTCTCCTCGTCATGGATACTGTTCTAGTCAGGTACCTATGCAACAACATTATCCAGTTCCTAATACATCGGGTAATTGCACTTATACTTCCAATCAAGGTAGTGGTATGTTCTATAATCAAGTTAATCAGCATACTTCAATATAAATACCTCACAGCAACCACAATCCAGTCAAATGTGTTATCCGAATAATGGACCACCGAATACTCGACGAACTCCACCAAATGTTCACTTTCAACCGCAGTCAGTTCAGCCTAATTCACACCCACAAAGTATTTCCTCTCCAATAACTTCAAACTGTAATCGTATGTCTGCACCACCGAATTCTAATTCTCAAAGTTATCCACCTGGTGTAGCAGGAGCATATACTTGTGAGTTTTTGTACCAGTTTTATTAATCATTTATCTGAAATCTTTGTTCAGTTCTTTTCATTGAGTTTCGTCCTCCGGGCTAAGTTTTATTCTCAATGCCGTTTTAGTTTCACTTTGATTTTCTCAACCTGATAGTTTAAAAGTGGATAGACTGTGCTCTTTTTTGAACTTAAATTACTGGAGGTTGTTGCAAGCTGTAACTGAAGTTATAACATAATTCTCTATACATGTATTTATTTTCTTACCTTTGCAAATAAGGACTTTTGAATTTATTGCTCAGAGGAGTTTACTCTAAACGAATTACTATCGGTTGAATAGATGGTATTTCGAAAAGCTACGGTATGTTATAAACAAGCTCGATTGAACTCATCAGTCTAGTACAGTTTAAAACATTGACAATTTATTATCACAGTGGATTAATTAGACACAGGATTGGATTAGTTGTCAAAAGTTTACTGATAGCCTCTCACAATGATATAGTCCTTATTGCTGGAAATCAATGTAATGATGTCTACATACATTCATTGTGAATCGCTATGGTGAAATTGTGTGAGTTAATCGCTTTTCATACCTTAATCTCAAACTAATTGATGTACCGTGGTCTATCATTTACTGAACGTATTTTGTTAGCTAACATTTTTATCCTTCTTACAAATTTATACATGAAAAAGATGGAAACTTAGACCACTATAGATAAAGATAAGGTATAGATACATCTGCGCCACTGATATCGATTCTGAATTATGCCAGTTACCAGCGACCATCGACTTCATTTATCACACGGACTCCAACCGAGAAGTTTGCATTCCCCTATATGCCTCAGGCAGACAGTTAAAGACTTCACAGGGTGATGCCATGTTTTGGTCTAACCACCTCTAAACTTCTCCCACCCTAAACCTACTTCAGCTAATATTATGCTACAAAGCAAACGATGATGAATTTTCGCAACCTCATCGATTGACTTTCCTCGTCTTCTTAAAACTCTGCGCCTAACTTCTACATCACTGACATTGTGGCGCCACGACACATGCGCTATGCTACCAAGTCAGTGTTGGTCAAACACCTGGAGTTTTCTCATATCCTTTACCTTTAATGGCCATGTTTCACAACCATACAGTGGAACACAGCAAACTGCAGCGCAGTACACTTGATCCCTAATAGACAATTGGATATAACACTGCCAGTGTACTAGGCGTAAGTTGGCGAAGGCCAGTCGAATCTTTTGTATCCGTGTAGAGATTTCATCGATCACTTACCCACCAGAGAGCTCTAACTCATGCGTTTAGGGAGATGGCTTTCAAACAAATGAGTAACGAGTTCGGACGCCGTGTCCACCTACCGAGGTTTGGGCAGCGAGGTGGTATCATTCCCCCCTCACACAATAGGTGTTGCTTGTTTGCTGCTCGAATGTGCACAAGGTGGTGGTAGCTGAGTGCTTTTCGATTTCGATTCCACCAGGGCTGATCCGACTTCCGAGGTAAGTGAAGTGGTCAACACGCTCAACCATTTCACTCCCGACTGTTAAATGGAGAACCAACGTAGACCAATTTTGGAGTAATAATTTGCATTTGAATGTCGAGAAACGCATCTCAAACATCCTCAAATTCCCACTCAAGATATTTTGTGAGCGTCTTCACCTAATGGGACTATTTCATCTGCACACTACGTGTACTCAGGGTTCTCCTTTGATGAGATCAATTTCTACGAAGTCAGACGACGTGAGGGAGATCTCCGTTAGAACATCCGTAATAAAATTGAATAGGAATGGAAATAGTGGGAATCCTCAATGGACACCACTCGAAGTACATAGCTTGCGCGATAGCGGACCATAGGTTGTAACATGCCCACATTTGCTTGAGTACAGAGCCATCAATAGTACTCACCCGGCACACGTTTCAGTAGGAGACACTCGCATAAGGCCTCTCTGTCAGTGCAATTGAATACTGCCTTCAGGTCGAGAAATACAGCTAATATCGGGCATCGGTAAGTGTATGTTCCATAACCTGGTGGAGTATGAGTATCTGGTTGATACACCCATGACCACGTCTTGATAAACATGTTTGATTTTCTTGTGTTTGCTCTTCCGAGCTTCACTATTAACCTCGAATGTGTAGCATACGTTAATAGAATTGTAAACCTTTGTTGGCTTTCTTTTTTTGATATTATACCCTAACCTTTACAACACTTCATGGTTCTACCAGACTCAAGCAGCACTTCGTTTCACTTCAACCAACTACAAGGTGTAGTGCAGTATTGTAATTTTCGCCCAACCCTTAACTTGCATTCTTGTAATCTCATTGACAATATATTTGCAAGGTAGTCGGACAAATGTCACTTAGATTAAAATGGTTAACACAATCGGTCGTTCGCGGGCACTAATTGTTTCCAAGGTTAGTATTCAGTTAGAGAATGTGAACCATTTAATCGTAACATAGAGGGTGAATGTCAACTTGCTTGCCGTTGAACTTGATAGTCCTGGGCTCAATCACTCATGGGGATCGTAGGTGTGTGCTTTTGAACGGTCCAATATTAGGATTGAACAGCTTTCCGATAGTCCAAAGTTTCCAATCTTTTCCCAACTTATATCACTCCATGATGAATACTACCCTAGTGAGACTAATGTCCACTCCCATCCATCTGATTTAGAGGCACACTGCAACCATAAAAACAAGCTTTTGATTAACTTAGAACACACTAGATGAAATATTTTTACCGTTGTACAACATATCACATCATTACCGCTTGATTGCCGAATATGTTACGAAACGTTTTCTTTGAAATATTAAGTCATTAATTTGTTTCAGTTTTGCCAGTCTAAAAGTGTTTAAAAGGTATATGTTATTTTTAATACCTATCTGGTAACCAGCGATGCTTTTATATATTGTTCTGTTTCTAAGTCATTTATGTTTTTAAAAATTTGTTTTCAACATAGATACGGATCGTTTGGTATGTCCGATTACCAATGGTATGGTATGGGGCCCCACTCAAATACAGTTGAACGACGTTATGCATCAATATCTTCCTGAAGGGATCTATTTACGTCGCTTTGAGTTCGATTTGACTGCGAATCATTTGAATACAATTGTAGGACGTAGCGATTTAGATATTGTAGTGTGTAGTCATCTTTTATCTGAACCATTGCAGGTTTGTCATTGGCCACCTGATGCTGTACAGATTCGTTTTAATGACTATCTTCTACGCTTAGATCGTAGTTCTGTGAACGGTGGTCAACCTGCGCACAAGGTAGCATGTGTTAAACAACTCTGCCGACCAGGTCGTAACCAACTTGAAATAGCTATATTAGGTCTTGGTGAAGATCCTAATCAACCGTCTACAATGGCTAAACGTCGTGCTACTGCTCAAACACTTGACGTAAGTTGTTCATGTTTGTTAAAAATTTTTATTTTGTAATTGGTGTATATCAATTGTGAGCTCATTATTTAATAAATCTTCAACTGATAAACACAGGTTAAAGGTAAATTTTCTGACTAATGTAGAAATTGATAACTTTTATTCTTTTATGTTAGAAAGAAGGTAGCTTTATTGTTGAAGTTGATTATTGATCTAGCAATTTTCACTACCGGCTTATTTTATGAATCTTCTGTTTTATGCCTCGTATAGAAAGCTAAACCTTTGTGTTACATCTACTCTTTTCCTTCAAGTGGTCCTTTGATTAATAGCATTCAATGACTTTATAAAAAGATAGTTTTGTTAACACTTCAGTGTATGCGTATGAACACAGATAAATGCATATATATTCATGTACATCGTATTATACAAACATATAGGCTGATGAATTTAAAGGAAAAAGGTAGACCAAATTCGTCTTTTACACATTGTACATATAAATGAGGTAGAATATACCCGGTATTATTATTTTGTTTGTAAATCTAAACAGTTTGGATCAACTTGAACTGAAAAACAACAAGTGGTCTGAGTAAAAGAGTACAAAGTCACGCGGATGTATATCACCATACATTTCATATATTGATTACATGTAGGCAGAGCTTATAATTTCGTTATGTAATCGTGTATCATCGCAAAATTTTTAAATTAAAGTAGGTTACTGCTCTCTGAAAGTGTACAAATAGTATACCACAGTTGAAGGAATATTGAACATACATTATTATGTTTCTGTTAACATCCTAGATTTTTGATTGGTTATTATGTTTTGTTTATGCTGTTGATTTGGTGATACCGAACTGTGTGGATATTCTTTTTCCAGGCCATTTCATTTTTGTGCATTATATTAGAAGTAATTTAATTGGGTAATAATTATCACCAAGTTCTTAAATTACACTTTGAGGTGGGACAATAGTAGTGGTTTCATTACCTCTACACTGGATTGTTCAATGACCACCAGCATTTTTCTTCTTAAATAGAAAATATTTTTCAAGTTCCATATGAAATGTTATCATACAGGCTGTTACAACAAGCGTAAATCAAACTAACCGTTAGTAGGGAATGTTAGCAAGAAATCTTCAGATTTTACTTTTTAACTGGTAGCCATCTGTTGTATATGGTTGAAACAGCAGCTATCTAATTGTACTTGTCAACTGTCTTTTGATATAAATCTCATAACTTCAATCTTCAACGAAGATTTGATGTTTCCGTCATTCCTTTCTTTATTTCATCAAAGTCGACTCAATCATCATTTAAGTATTCATTATACATATGCTATTGTTCTACTTATATATAATGGTGGTATACTTTTAGGATATGATTATAACGATTCATATAATGAATGAAAAGTGTTAAATTTATCTAGTTTATTGTATTTATAGTATTACTGAATAGTTTGTGCTAAGTCGGTTGGTTGGTTTTGAGATAGTTCTCATGACAGGCTGAAATCAGCTGGGGACAGCGTACAAAAAAACCCTAGGAATTATTGGTTAGTTGTTTCCTTCTGGTATGCGATGCATTCGTAATGCGTATCCACGACGCAGTAAGTAAAACGAAGGTCAGGACCTTCAAGCTTCATGATGAACATAGAGTCATTCAGAAAAACATTTCTGTCATAGGGTATTTAACGATCTACTTGTAGATTAATGAAGCTTTTACTCATAGTAGGTCTACTTTGTCTTTTGTTTGTGACAATTATACAGGTTGCTATTATTCTTATTGTTGTTGCTGCTGCTGCTGCAGGTGGTGATGGTAATGATGATGCATTCGACGAACACTTCTCGATGAATTTCTACGGATTTCTATACTTTGAAGCTTGTTTGTAGGTGATTGTTTTCGATAATCATGCAGTTGTTCCGCTATGTGGATCTCATTTGCATAATATCTTCGCTTAGTTAGGGATAGTTGTTACTGACACCTAGAATCATTAATGTACATAATGCGCACGTTTATCTACAGTTTGCAGCCTTTTTTTGAAGAAGGATATCAGTTCCCCACTTTAGTGAACAGGACATACCATGACATTTTTGTTGATGCGTATATGAGTATGACCAACACCTGTCTCGCGAACCGCAATCACAGTTTTTTCTAGTTAGCGTATGGATTGATTATTTTTGTAGTTGATTCGAGCTTCAGCAATCTCTCTTGTGTATTTATATTCTGAGACATGAGATCAAATTACTTTTGTTAAGAATCTGTACAAACTATCTTTCTATCTTTCGGTATGAAACTCTATACCATTAACTCATCATGCTATAATCAGCATAAAATCAAGAAGTAAAAGTACAAATGCTTAGTGAAAATGTATTTTACAGTCTGAAGTATTCGTATCATACATAGTTGATGGGTTTCAAGTGATTCAGCTATCAAGAGACAGAAGCAGACAGGTAAATCCACTTTGAACCTTGGACACAGAGAACACGTAGATACTTCAAGAATAATATTGACATAAAAAAAAGTTTATGAGCGAATAGGCTGCAAATAAGTGAAGAATAGTAAATATGTCTAAAATTTTGCTCACACGCATAAAACTTCCAGATAGGTATATGGTAGGACATAACTGTCTAGTAGTTCATACTGCCAATACTCACATTACATTCTACTGAAAGGTAACACGAGAAAAGACAGAAATTAAAGTATGAATATTAGAAATCACAAGTAAAAAAAAGATAAGGAGGTAGTTGAAATACATACATCTGACAGCGCTGTTCGGATGAACAATAATGTGTTTTCATCACTGTGATCGATCTTCAACTATATCTTTTGGAGCCCTCAACAATCGAATCCTTTTTTTACCTCAATCATAAGACATACGGATCTTCGACAACTAGTCAGACAGCTCATAGATTAATTTAGTGTTCCTTAGCTCTTGTTGAATCATCCTTAATCATAGCCTTTTATTTAATTTCCTTATTCTCGGAGTTGAAAAGAAAATAACTGATTTATTTTCGCTTGTGTAATAGGTGTGTTCACACGAACGCAGTAGCTTCATATATACTGTTTCAAATGACTCTGATCGTCTTAAAGCCTCTTAGAACAGTGATTAGATAGATTTTTTGAAATGATACGAACATATGCAATATGGAACCTGATATTATTATTATGCATAAGTTAACAACACGATTTTTTGAAAAAAAGTTTATACAGCCTTTTAAAAAATGAAAGTTTAGGAATTTCCTACTGTTGAAAATTCACCGAATATCAGTTTTAAGATAACTTTTTACTTTTACTCCAAGAAGTGGAATTTAGTTGTCGATACATTCTTTTCACTGTTTTGCTTTTAAAACTTCATTGTCTGTGTAAAACATACATTTTATTCGTATTATATATATATATTCCCTGTGATAAAATGGTGAACAGTTTAAAGTACGCTGAAGTCTGTGTGACTTTGTCTGTGACTTTTGTCCACCTGCCATGCGAGTCCGTGGAACGTAACTGTTAATTTTTCTTAATCTCTCTGATGTCCCAACCAGGTCTTCTCTTCTCAGCCTAGACCGAGTCAAATGGAAAAAGGGTAGCACTGTATTTATTGTTAATAAGACTATCTGAGATAGTTGTAGTTTGGCAGACTGCTATTATTGATACTTAGAAGATCTGACTGGAAAACTAATGTGATTACTACGAACGGGTAGTTACATTTCACAGACTCATGGTAGCTAGGCGGAACCCTTGGCGAAGTTAAAACCTAACCGGGAGTTGGCTTTCTCAGCTCAGTTGGTAAACCAAAGCACCAAGGGGAGGTATTCTGGGGATTGCTGGTTCGAAACCTGCCACAATCCAGGCTTTTATTTCATCGATCATCATCCAGTATCAAAACAGCAGCCTGTAAAATCATAGCTATCTTAGGCAGTCTCATCAACATTCTTATACTTTTCCTGCAGTTCTGAAGTAAATTACCACTAGGCATCCATTGCGCAAAAGATGTTTGTCATCACCTCAGTAACCTTGGCATGGAATTTTGTTCGAGTTGAAATGATAACTTTTCCCTTAGAATTTCAGCTAAGCAATGAGATTATATTTAACCAATTGGTTTTATTATTATTATTATTATTAGTCCCTTGGGTTCCTAGTGGAACATAGGGCTTCAGTAGCACGCCTCCAGTGACCTCTGTTCTCTGAGATCTTTTGAACCTGGTCCCACGACAGCCCACAACCTCTCATTTCCTGCTCGCACGACCTCCTCCATGTCACCCTCGGACGTCCAACTCGTCGCTTCCCATGGGGATTCCACTCGAGGGCCTGACGCGTGATGTCCTCAGTCGGCCTTCTCAGTGCATGGCCAATCCATCTCCACTTCTTCCTGCATATTTGTTGCGTGATAGGTTCTTGGTTGGTTCGTTCCCAGAGTTCCTTGTTGCTTATTTTTTCTGGCCATCTGATCTTCAGCAGCGAGCGTAAGCAGTTGTTGATGAATGTCTGTAGTTTATTGGAAATACCTTTCGTGACGCGCCAAGTCTCTGAGCCATACAAGAGCACTGACTTGACGTTGGTGTTGAAAATCCGTATCTTGTTCCGCATGCTGAGTGCAGAAGATCTCCACACTGGTTTCAGGCTAATGAACGCCTGTCTTGCTTTTCCGATTCTGACTTTGACGTCCTCGTCCGTCCCGCCTGTAGTTGAAACAGTGCTTCCTAGATAAGTGAAGGAGGTTACTTCCTTTAAGTTTCTCCCGTTGACGGTGATTGGAGTTTGTTGTTGTTGATGGTGGTGGTGCGGTATCTTCATCACTTCTGTCTTCTCTATATTCACCTGAAGTCCCGTCTTCGCTGCCTCTTCTATCAACTTGTTAGTTTTTGCCTGCAGATCTTCAAGTTTATGTGACATTAGGCATAAGTCATCGGCGAAATCCAAGTCTTCTAGGTTCTTTTCCGTCGTCCAGTGTATCCCCCTCTTCTCGCTGCCTACTGTTTGCTGCATGATCCAGTCCACCACAATCAAGAATATCATGGGGGATAGTAGGCAACCTTGTTTCACTCCTGTCTTCACTTCAAAGGCATCACTGAGCTTCCCATTGTGGATTACTTGGCATGTAGCATCTTCATATAGTTGTTGAATGAGGCGGATAAAGGTTTGCGGTACTCCGTAGTATTGAAGCAGTTTCCAAATTACTTCTCGGTCGACGCTGTCAAAGGCCTTCTCAAAGTCGATGAAGTTGAGGTGGAGAGGTGATTGCCATTCTATGCTCTGTTCTATGATGATACGAAGCGTTGCAATTTGGTCTGCACATGATTTGTACTTCCTGAAGCCTGCCTGTTCCGGTCGCAGTTTTGAATCCAGTGCGTCTTTAAGCCTCTCCAGGATGATGCGGCTTAATATTTTACTTGGGGTGGACAGGAGAGTGATTCCGCGCCAGTTCTTGCAAGCACTGAGGTCTCCCTTCTTCGGCAGTTTGACAAGGTAACCCTTCTTCCAATCGTCAGGTACCTTCTCTTCCTTCCACACCTTCTGCAATAGTGGTGTGAGCATGTCCGCTGTTGTCTCTGCATCTGTTCTCAGTGCTTCTGGCGGTATTCCATCTGGTCCTGCTGCTTTCCCACATTTCAGTAGCTTTATGGCGTTCAGGACTTCCATTTTCGTTGGGGGATTAATGTTCACTTGTAATTCAGCGGCTGCAGGTGGTATTTCTGGACGAAGTGCAGGTGGTGGTCGATTCAAGAGCTTCTTGAAGTGGTCGGCCCATCGTTTCCTCTGTTTCTCTTCTTTTGTAATTAAATTTCCTTCTTCATCTTTTATTGGTTTCATCTGTGTTGGTCTCTTCCCTGATAGCAACCTGGTTATTTGATACAATGTCGTCAGGTCTCTCTTACCTGCAGCCTGTTCTGCTTCACTTGCCAGTGTGTCGTAGAAGTGTCTTTTGTCTTTGCGTGCACTCTTCTTCACTTCTTTGTCCAGTGTTTTATACATTGTGCTCAGTTCCTCTTGTCGTTGAGCATCCTTGCACTGGTTTATCTTCTGCTTCACCATCCTCCTCTCCTCTATCAGCTTCCAGGTATCCGTCGAGATCCATTCCTTGTCTTCTTTCTTCTTCCTTCCTAATACTGTTGTGCAGGTTTCTTTCCACATAGCTTTCAAAGACTTCCAGTGTTCTTCCACACAGGTTTCTTCAGGGATGTTGCTCGATGTCTCCCATTTTGTCTTGATGGCTGCTTTGAAGATCTCCTTTGTAGTTTCATCCTTCAGTTTCCGAGTGTTGTACTTGGGTTGAGGTCTATCACCAGCTTCCTTGAAGGCTTTTAACTTGATTTGGAAGGTTCCTTGCACTAGGTAGTGGTCTGAACCTACATCTGCTCCTCTTCTTGACCTTGTGTTAAGTAGACTGCGTCTCCATTTTCTTGAGATTGAGATAAAGTCGATTTGATTTTTAGTGTGTCCATCTGGTGAAATCCATGTCGCTTTGTGGATATCTTTGTGCCTGAACACACTGCCTCCAATCACCAAATCGTTGAATGCGCAGAATTCTGCAAACAATTCTCCATTCTCATTCATTTCACCTAGCGCCTCTCGACCCATGGTTAGTTCTCTTCCCGTGTTGTCCCCTCCCAGTTTGGCATTCATGTCGCCCATCAGAATTTTGATATCGCCAACTGACGTCTTGTCCAGTGTTGATTGAAGTTGTCTGTAGAATCCTCCTTTTTCTCTTGCTCTGCATTATTTGTAGGTGCATAACATTGTATGATTGTGACCTTTCTTCCTTTTGAGTTGAATCTTGCTGTCATGATCCTGGAGGAGATTGGTTCCCACTGCATGAGAGCCTTCGATGCTCTTGAGGACATCATGATAGCCACTCCCTCAGTGTGCTCGTGGTTGGCGTCTGGGTGACCGGAGTAGATTATTGATTCTCCAGTTGACAGTTTGGAGAGTCCACTCCCATTCCATCTGCTTTCGCAAATCCCAAGCACTTCGATGTTATACCTTCTCATCTCCCTTGCAATCTGGGCTGCCTTACTGGGTTCAAACATCGTGCGGACATTCCATGTCCCCACGTTTACTTTCGCTTTCATCGAGAGAAGACACATCGGCCAATTGGCTTCCCGAAGGCTTTCACCAACTGGCGTCATTTCGCCTCTCCGATTCCAGCGGGGAATAAGTTTGTTTTCATTTTTTATATTTTGTTTGTGCTTTGAAGTTTCTTTAGCGGTTAGATTTGTTTTACGGGGTAGGGTTGCTAGCCCTATGCCCAACCTTCCCTCTTTACCCGGGCTTAGGACCGGCTAGTAACTAGTAAACTAGTTAACCAGGCGAGGTTACCAATTGGTTTTAAGTAGCGCTAATTGTATGTCGTCTATCCATTCATTATATTTCATTCACAATATTCTCCCATTCCATTTGCTTCATTTATGTGACGGAGTAGTCTGAATTCATCAACTCGTACCGTTAATCCTTGGAAAATATTAACAATCCAATTTAGGGTCACCACAGGTTTAACCGATTCGTTGACTTTATTATATAGCTATACTTTAACTTACTCTGCTGTGAATGAGAATGTTACAATTCATTTCACTCCAAAGACATACTATGCGTGTATGTGCTTATCACGTGTTTTTTAAGTTATATATTATTTTTGTTTTCGAATCTTACGAAATACTGATTTGCAAAACACTTTTTGAAAAACCAGGCTCATCGGTTTGCAGCATTCATGGCCCATATGCCAGCTCTTAATGTTCTGCTTGATGGCTTACAAAGGCGGAGGCCTGCCGGTGTTAATACACTTGTGATATTCTGGAAGGTCGTATTGGTACACGCACTTTGAATGAAGACGGTAGTTCAACTCAAAATATACCTTCAGGTCCTTCACAATCTCCTATTATTGCTGAACTAAACTTGATATGTCCAGTATTTCGCACAAGAATGCGTATACCTGGTCGTATCGCAGGTTGTCAACACATAGAAGCCTTTGATATGGAAGCGTTTCTTCGCCGTGAAGTTCTTTGGCCTAGACTAAACTGTCCAATTTGCGGGTAAGTTTTTTTTTCTTACTAGGTTTCTATGAACCAAACTTTTTGTCTTCGTAAAATGCCTTCTGTTTTTTGCACCAAGAATATATATATATATATATTGCCTAAGCGGAATTCATTTTCTTATCGAGAAATGCAGTTGGTGTTCTACTTTATTACTAGGAGAAAGACTGTCAGCTGTTCAGTCTCAGTATGTAATGTTACACTTATACATGTAATCGTAATTAGATCTATAAATAACTGATCAGTTTGAAATCAGTCGTGCAACGTAGACTGGCGTTTCAGAATATGAGTGACCGCCTATGAAACTGTTCATTACCCAGACTGCAGCAGATAACCTAGGTCTGATCAAGTGGTTAATAGTTGTAGTCTAAACACTATAACTATAATCGTTTAGTTGGAGATTAGAAAGTGATACCATTTTATATCACATTCATCCACAAGTAAACAAAATAAGTACATTGACATATTTAGTGCGGTTTGTTTTGCTTTGTACACGCGTACAAAGCCTCCGACTTCCCCTAAGCAGACATACTGTTTTTCCTTAGTATAACATCACCATTACATAGTAGGAGACACATCTTGAAAATTCGCCATTCACCACTTTTCAAAGCTGATTAAAGTGTGGAAAAGTAGCGGTTGATAATCGCCTAGACAATCCGCACACCTTACGACTGTTATCAAGATTCGCTTATAGAGTATTGTACTCTTACAGAAAGACTCGTCTTGTGTTAAGATTTCATTTGATCATACGTCATACCAACAGTTAATTTGAGACATTCTTGATGAAACTTTATTGTCATTGCTATTATCAGCACTATCACATGTTCGCACTTAGCATCACCTGTATTCTTGTTTTATGTTTTCAAATTATTATCTTTCTGTAGGTATACGTTAGTTTTGATTATATTTGTTAATGTATATCCAATACCTGTGGATAATCTACATAGAATTATCAATGCGTATACACGCAAGCATACTCTACAAAATTTTACTCAAGATCTGATTACTGGACTAATTTCTACCCAGTTATAATTTAGTTAAATACAAGTCGGAAGATCGATTATAATGTCAGTAATTCGGGCAGTTTTCATTTTAGATCAGTTGTTTATTTGTTTTTTCGCCTGGTTAATTGGTTTGTGAATATATTTGTTTGTTCATTTGCTTGTTTGCTTAGTTGGTGTATTGTTGTAGTAAACGTTCCACTTGTAGTGTTGCTATTTTTGTTTATTTCCAATATTATGCTACCTTCTTTACTTACACACTTTCACCCATCTATCCTTACTACTTTTTGAGATTTTTGTGTTTCAGAATTTGGACAGTGTACACTAGAAAGTAGGTGGATAGATTGATTGATGAAATCTATCAGTGGCTTATTCAACTGTTCCTTTATCTCAATAAATGCAAAGGAATAAATAGATTGAAGCAACTATGAAGTGATCGCTTACCTACTTATATATGAATGCATTAATTTACTTGGATTATTAAGCCTATATACACAACAGTGGTTATTTCAATGATTTCATTGCTTATGTTCCCTTTTTGATCTTACTTTTCCATCAGTTTCATCCCATTTTGTTGCATACAAAAAGGTGTGTGTGTGTGTGTGAGAGAGAGAGAGAGAGTGAGTAAATGTTTTGTGAAAGATAGTCTTCATTTATACCCTTCCATTTCGATATTTATCATTTCTTTTTTACCTCAGTCAAGATTTTCAAAGGGCGTAGTTTTGTTGTTTGAGAAAGAGAAGTCGGTGTCTTAGCAACGCCTAAGGTTTTTTGACCACAGTTATTTCATATGTTCAACCTTCTTATTTACCAATCCCGAGTAGAAATTAACACATTAATTGCAATTTATAAATATTCACAAGTGATCATGTTGAAAGGAGAAAAAAATGTAGTACACTAGATTATTATTCCTTTTGTTTCTTATTAATTTTACTGGTAAAAAGCGAACATTATTGATAGATTTATTTATTTGCTTTTAAAAAAATTAAAAATATAGTCATAAAAGTCCCGCTGGTCTAGATGGACTATGCATTGATACTACAATACTATACGCTTTACAGTTAGTACCTCAAACAGCTGAAAGTATTCTTGTTCGCTCAGATGGCTATTGGCGACTTGTACCTCCACTGTGTTTAGATTTACCGAGTGATGTTGACCAGTGGCAACCTTTAATTGGTCCATTAACAGAAACTGTATCTCAGGCTTTCAATCAAATATCTTCAAAGACTGCTTTACGTGGACAACAACAAGGGCAAGGGAATGTTGGATTACGGCAGACTTCTACTGTTTGCCATACAAATGTATCTCTCACATCGGCATCAGATTGGAGTCGATCTCCTGCACAGAGAATATCTCCTCAGCAGCAGCAACAACAGCACCAACAACCATCTAAAGTTACAGCAACATCTCAGTGTAAATCACTATCAGCCCACTCAACGAATCAAACGGCAAGAGTAGTTACGTCTCAACAAGATGTAATGAATTCTCCTCAATGGGTTACTGATTCTTGTTCTCCTGGTAACCAAAATAACTTAGAAAATGCTAACTCAGGTGTCACCTGTGGACCTGGGGAACTGATTGACTCTGCTTATTCATCAACAGCTTCTCGACCTGCATCACAACCTGGTATGTTTTCTTAAGCCATTATGATTATTTATAAAGTTAAGAACAATATATTTGCTATAACAAAATATTTCTGTTAAAATCATAATGCATCATCATTGATCTGGTACTAATAATGTTTTTCTGTGTATTTAAATGAATCGGGTAAATCCAAAATCCATTTAAAAGCTTGATGAAGTTTGCAACAGTTCAAGTTTTTGTACATTTCATTAGCACAAAAAGAAGTTTGTAAAAAGCACGAAGAACTCGATTTGTATCTAGCCTTAAACTATTATGGTTATTATACAAAAAAATCTATAGTGATATACTTTAGGTATAAAATAGGAAACAAGGTACTGTAAAATAAGTGAATCTAAAGTATTCAAAAAGTGTAAATCAAAATCCTTACTGGTAAGGAATTTAAGAAAAGAAAACGTACAAACATATAGATCACTTTAATCTACGGTAGCAATTGTTCTACAACATTTCTAACTTGACTTATGCATATACAAAGTGAGTGTACCCAATCACACTACCATGATGATTTGATATATTGTATTATTTCGATTGCACAAAATCCTTTTTTAAACTTCAACACTTTATTTGAACTCACTGAGTTGATTCCAGTCTAATGTTGCTTAAACTGTTAGCTAGTATATTAGTCATTCTTTTTTTTTAACATTCGTTTTCCCTTCTTTACAACTCCTGTATCTCATGTCATATAAATTAGCAGTGATCTTAGACTACACATTTACGAGTTACACTTTCTCAATAGTTTGAATTCTGTAACGTAAACTACTTCATGTGTTATGATTTAATTTCTTAACGTTAGGATATATCACTTTAATCTTCGGTGGTCTATTAAGTTTATCTGTGAAATAAAACTATAGAATTTTACTCTGTGAATTTTGTTCTTGCTTTATACAAATTCATTAGCTTAACTAGATACATGAAAAGATCAAATGTTGGAAGAAAGTAGTAAATAGGATAATTTTGTACATTGATTGATCACTGAAGAGTAACCAACTTCATATTGTCGAGTCTTGAGTCCTGAACAAATTCTATCTATCATTTTGCAATGCGGCCACTAATTGAAAGACACCATTACGGTACATATTCAAGGGCAATTTAGTTCTACAGGACTTCAATTGCGGTCTTGATAGCTCTGTGGTAAGGTATTTGACTTCATAACTAGGTGACGCAGGTTAGAATCTCTGATGGAATATCCATTCCTTTTAAGTTACAGATACACAAAGCTTCCTACCGACAAAGAACCCATAGAATAACTTTGTGTGTTGGATGATAAACGTAGGATGAATTTAGCTTGGGTAACAAATTAAGTTTTCGGTTGCATTTCAGCAATAATCATCATTGACTGGTTCCAGCGAATAATTTTTATCGTCTGGTTCATCATTTATTTCTTACAACTCTCACAAATTCAGTTAGATAAATCATAACTTATTGTAGGATCTTTGGTCTAGCTAACATTTAGTCTTTTTTATTCTCTTCCAACGTTTTCTATTCCTTACCCCTTCATCATTTCTCATCCACACGTACCTTCGGTTTGTGGTCATCTTTATCGGTAGGTAAGAATTCACCTGCAGATGTGACTTTTTGTTTTTCACGTCTAAATTCTCTCTCATAGACTGGGCACTGAAGTTTATGCATTCAGGTAACTAGACGAAAGAGTGAATATACATCTAACTAATTTTGTTTCTCATGAAGAGCAATTTAATTGAAGACCAATTCATCATTTGGGACGTTAAAATGTACAAGTACTATTCAGGAATAAAAATTTCATTTGTTTTTGAAGAACATCTAGTTTCAATTAAATAAACCTGTCCTAGATACTCATGTAAATTTAGATATGCTGATGTTTGTGGAGTATTGAACTTTTGTAGCAATTTATTTTCAGTGTTAGAAACCATATCAAAACCTTTCGATTGACAGATATTGAGGATGGTTAGCTTATCGCATATTTGTTGTATATAGATATTATAATATGGAGGAAATAATTTCAACCTACTACTCTAAGTAGTTAATAAGTATTGGAATAATTGTGTGAAATGAAAACTTTTCTCTAGGTAGTGAATCTTATTCTTCATACTTTACAAGTTGTCTATGAATGACCGACATTGATTTGTTGAGTGATACTTGCACATACCTTGCTGTTTGTGCTTTTATAAAAGCTGCTAAATGCGGAGTTGTGTACATTGACTATTTTCGTACAAGGAATCCACACTCGGCTGCACATTCATTTTCTCTACTCAGTAGTTCCCCACACCCGATTTGTATGATTTCGCTCAGGAAATTCTTATAATGAGTTGACTATTACTGTCAAACTTAATCATTTACCAGAGAGAAAAACACTTCGTAATATCGTTAACTTGTAATGTTTGGATTCAGAAACTGAATCAAAACTTACACATTGATATTTTTACCCTATGGATTAAGGTTGATGAATTAAATTCTCGTCTATTCAGTATCCATAATATTTTATAAAATTAATAGTGATGACTCTGCGTATATTATTTTCCGAATTAGCTATCAGGCTTTACTCGTGCATTTCCAACAATAATTCGATTTGCCTTTGATTTAGTTTCTTAAGTCTTCATTATAAGACATGTATTATATGGCTTTTACCTGTGAGATTTTGTAAATTTTTTTCTTTTCTCTCTCTATCTCTTCATGATTTGCACTAACAGATTATCTATAGTATATATATATATATATATATATATATATATATATATATATATATATATATATATATACCTTTTCCGAAATCTAGTTTCTGGACACCTAAAGTTTAAGTTTTTTATTTTAAAAAGGCATATTCATGATACACGCGTTCACATTTAGTACTGATTATTACATGCAAGTTTCACTGGTGGTTTCAAAGCGACTAATATGGTTTTTTCTATCAGTCTGTATGTGTTATATTTACTGATTGTAGCAGTTAACTTAATTCTTATTGGTGTCGTTGATTAGAATTTGTGCACGTGTTTACATCTTAAAAGTTGTTCTGGGTTCAAACCCTAGAAGACTTTATGAATGTTTTTTATTATTTTAAAGTCCTTGAATAAAAGGAAGCAATTGTTTAAAGTCTATTGTTGATATTTGTAGTCTGTTAGACAGGCTACTCAAAATTTTGTAAAAAATCTGTTGACTGTTAAACTAATGATTAAATCTTATTTATTTCCAACTTATTCAATTCTTTAGTTTCATGGATTGGAACACAATCGTCACCCGATAAGATGAGCGCTTCAACATCATTACCATCTTCACCATCACTGTCCACACGTATTTCTTCTAGTTGTTTTTCAATCGCTGCTATTCCAGGTGTAAATATGTGCGTTGTCGATACCATTTCTTCTGCATCCAGTCTACCAACTTCATCGACGTGTACAACAACAATGACAAAATCATTTCTTTCTACTTGTGTAAGTTCAAGCGTGACTAAAGTAGTAACTGTTGAACAAAGCTCAGTTGTTGAAAATGACAGTAATGCTTACCAAAATCCTGTGAAGGCAACTACTTCTACTCATACTTCAACAGTCGAAGAAGGATCATCTCTAAGTGGAATTGTTGCTAGCACTAACGATTATTCTAGTCCATCCAATGCTAACTTAGAATCATCTAGTAACTCAACACAATTATCACGAAGATGTCCAACTTCTACGTTGAATATGGGATTGGATTTTTTACTGACTGAAGATCAAACGATTACTTCAAATGCTATTACTTCGTGTGAAGGAAGTCCACAAATGTCTTCAGCAGTTGTTTCAGCTGCTGTCCGTTCTCTTCTTACTTCGACGTCTGATACAATGTTGTCAGTTATTTCTACTTCAACAATAACACCGATGATTGTTCACTCCCAGCAACGAAGTGCAGTTACAGCAGTCATTTAGTGAATGCTCAACTTCTCCAAAAAATGAAAATATTTATTCAAAATGCGAACAACAAAATGACTGCACAGATAAATGTTTACCCAAATCTGTTTCTCATAAAGAAGAACAATGTGTGTTAGATAATAGTAGCAGTAGTCAGTTACCTAACCTTTCATCGACAGGAGAAATTGATGTCAAACCTAACCTAGAGGAGGTTAGCAAAGATACATCATTAGCACTTGATGAAATATCTATGCCAGTTAAACGGATAAAATTAGAGTCACCACAAATTAGTCCCAAAGTATCCTTGCATTCATGTGTCATTGAACAAGTTGCAAATCTACCTGATAAGCAAGATGACGCTATCTCAACTGGAAAGGTTACACCAACCCTATCAATTACCACTAGTAGTGCACTAAACGATGAGATGTTTGAGGTCAAGAATATTATTTCAGAACACTCAGATCATAGTGGTGATCGACATTTAAGTTATATTGGTTTAGTGAATAATGATTTTGATGAAGAGAAAGTTTCCATAGAACTGATCCATTCTATTTCCTCTAAAATTGATCATCTTGATTTATTTTTGGATGAGTCATACATACGTTTTGTAGAACATTTCCCATGTGTTTAAACAACACAATAAAAGAAAAGTTATCTCATTGCTGAACCTAATCTTTTTGTTTAGTTAGTAACACCTGTGAAGCAAAGTGAAGAGTTCTCTCTCTCTCTCTCTATCTCCCTTCCTCCTACTCTCTATGTCAAACAGATATCTTCACTTACAACCATTCCTATGTTAATAATTGTATATATTTATTTCTCATTGTATAGTGTGAAATAGTTTACTCATAATTAATTCGATGATAATGCTCAACTCAGAGATTCTTTTATGTTAACATTTTTATCGCCTAATCTTTTACACCCTTTCCTGATGCATATATATTTATGTATAATTTGAAATTTTATCCTTTCTTCTTTAGTATTTAAAGTGGTCTCGTATGAACAATTATACGTAGTCATTTTTCTTTTTTTTTTTCATAAATACTTTTGAATAATACTTGCATTTTTTTGTTGTTAAAATTATTACTAATATAATGGTGATGATGATTACTTTTTCCATATATATATATATATGCTCTCTATCGTCATTATTTAAAACTGGTATCTTATATTTACTCTATATTTTGTCATGGAAATGATGATATAGTTTTAATCTTTTTTAAACCTCAAATGTACTTTAACAATGTATAGGTTCTTCTTCTCTTTTCTTTTCCTTTTTTCACTGCATAAAATGTGGTCTATTAGTCATAAATGCAATGTTTTATTCTTTGAATGTGTTGATTTACTTTAGCTGTTATAAATTGTTCTTTTTATTTATAGCAGTTTAGTAGTTATGCAAAATTGGATTAAGTATTACTGGGGAATGAAAATTATCGTGACAGATGAAGATGGTAAAATAGTCGAGTACTTATCCACTGACTATGTGAGATCGGTGTTATGTATGCGAATGTGTACAATTAGTTTACTCTCCTTCTCCTACTGGACACATTGGTTAGCATACGACAGCTTCATTTTATTTATTTATTAAGAAAACCCTAAAATAATATGATGTTGGTACAATTGCATGCCTATATATACTATCATTTCAGTAAATGTATCCTAATGACTTAGCACCCATGCGAAGATATCTTACAATATTTAGTAATAATTGATTAATTCGATTCTATGCATATAATTGTGTCTGAAATTAGTTTTTAAGGTCAGCTGTGTTTGATAATCAATGAAATAGTATCGAGTTATGCATATTTGGATACAGTTCGTTAACGTTTATAGAAAAAAAAGGATTGCGAACGCGCTGCGGATGAAAATTTAGCATTACATCCTAATGAACAAAGTTTATTTTGAGTACTCAAAATTAATGCGCACTTGTGATTGTTTTAGCCAGCCATAAAGAACATTAGTTCTCCAGAATAAACGGTTTATTTCACTTCAAATGAATAAACTACACAGGACTATAATGATCTCACCACAACTGGTGGTTTCTACCTTCACTTGGTGAAGGGGCGTGGACCTACGATCTATCCTAGTGGAACTCTCGAGCTCCTACCATAGCACAAACGTCAACGCGAGAGTGTTAAGACGAAAAGCAGTTACCATCATAGTATAAGTTGCTACGCTATGATGAGAGTTCAGGGGTGAGGCCGTAATACCGGCAGAACAAGGATGTGGAAACAGTACCATGCTGATACTGTCTTCCCTATGAGAGGAGCACTGAATGTTAAGTTGAAATAAACATGTCTAACGATGTAGGACAGGACAAACTTCTAGTACGAAAACGCAACAAAGTACCTGGCACTTAAAACTTACCTCTGACTCATTCTAGGATGGAAACATGACTGCAGTCATGTAACCCACTGTATTCTCCAACAAAGTACGACACACAGTGTCCAATCATTCTGATATGAGGGTGTTGTAGTACCCACCTCGAACAAAACTTTCAGTAATGAGTGCGAAAACTATTTGAACATGTCTGTTATCAGCTGCATGCATCTGAAGTAGTATATTTCATAGTCTTTGAAAAGCTAGAAACAATTAGCTCATGATGAACTGATTGCGTCTCATTCATGTCATGGATACTGTAGCCGCGCATTCGCTCTCCAAATGCTGTGAAATGTGCAGCAAATGCACAATCACAGTGTTCCTTGACATTGGCATTTTATCGCATTCATCGAACAAGGCTGCACTCTAGAATTATATCCAAGAGAGAAATGACTATGAAGTTTAACAAATGGATAGATCTATACAAAAGTATCTCTTTAGGAATTGGGGTCTTGTTACAAAACCACAGTAGTGCCCAAAATGGTTCTCCGTTTTTAATGTTCTTTGACGTCTATGAAATCCTGAAGACAGCTCAAGAGGATAGAAAGACAAGTGAATCAGAACCTTGCACAAAGTACGTCAGAACAATTTTCTACACTTTACAGCTGCATGAAAAAGCGGGTACAAAAAGGTAATCTCAAAGTAGACAGAAGCGTAGTAGGGAGAATAAATAGATGAAGGTTAGCAAAAATGTTCCTCCAACTTATTCCTGTCTGGGTTAAGGTCGGATGCCAAAGTAGACAGCGGTCTAGTATGTGTGACGCATGTCCAAGCCAATTCCGTCGGTGAAGATTCACAGGCCTACCAACTTATCTCCCTTCTTCACCTAGTACTCTACACCTGACCTTGATGTTGTTCACATTGTGGTTCCAGTGAATGAGAGCAGTACTGCAAAGAAATCCGTCGTCAAAAACTCGTAGCCTTCTATGACAATCAATCCCGCACGATAGAACAAAGTGAACTGCTGTTGCACAATATACTCATCCTTTGATATATTTTCTGACATCACCGGTGCCGGATGGTCCATCTGCTTCCATCGTAAGATTTCGTCAGCAACCAGTCGATTTAGGTTGATGCAACTTCCCAAATAAGTGGAGTGGTTAGTACATTCTGCCACTTGACTCTCTATCCCTAAACTAGGAGTCAGTGTGCATCAGTCCGATAGCATTATCTGACACTTATCAACTGCGAAACATACTCAGGTTTCCGCTCAAAATGTTGAGAACACTGCATTTCGTCAGCGTCTGATAGGAAAATGTAGTCTCTCAGTTTTAAGTAAGTCGGGCCCTCTCGGATAATTACTTCCATCCCTAAGAAGTCGGAGGTATGTCAAGTCGTACCCATCAGAACGTCTATTTAAAACGGCTGGCAGCAGTGAGAGTTTACATTCTTAGGGCAACACTGCTGGTTGTCCTTACCTCAAACGACAACTCTACATTGTATTTCCTACTGCTGTGTGAGTTCGTAGCATAATATACTTACTTGGTACTCTGTTCTCACCCAGAGATGCGAAAGATAGTGGCGATAAGTAGCAGACGAGTTATTCAGACTTATTATGGAAACTGGGGTGGTAGCGAAACCATAGCACAGAAAGATGTGTCTACTCGCAGGCGAGATGACAGGAACGATGGGCAGAACACTGAGGAACAGGTCAAGTGACACCCATCTAGTCTTCGATTCTTTATTACACAGTCGGATTCTGAACAGAATATTGAAATAGGCCGTCCAACTCTTGAAGAAGTTGCGAAGGCTGTAACTAACCTGAAATAAGGAAGGGCAGCAAGCCCCGATAGGTTAGTGTCAAAGGTATTTAGGAATAGTCCTTGAGAAGTACTAGGTATACTGGTTGAAGTGTTAGCTGCTGTATGAGAATCAGAGATGATCCCCTCTGACTGATGTCAATCTCTGATTGTCTCAGGCTTCAAAAATTGAGAGAAATCCTCCTGTGATAACTACAGGAGAATCAGTCTAACGAGCGAAATTCTACATTCTCTAATCATAAAGCACCTAAGTAAAGCCCGAGAACAGTAAGCCTAGAAAGCTGAACACCTTCAGACCTGGTAGTGGGTGTACTGACTAGCTTTTATGAGTGAAATTCAGTACTAAGATGATATTTCACTACTGGTCGTCTTCTGGGTGGTTGCTTCTTCCTGAGGTGTTCGGAACTGAAATTAAATTGGTTCTTGCTATTAATCATGGATAGTGTCCAGTAGTAGAATCCAGGACGTGAGTGAGATGGAGAAGGTGTCGACACTAGGTAGCTTCCGGCAACTATTTAGGCCTACTGAGGATATGGGAAAGAAAACCATCAGCGAAAAGGATGGGATGCTGAGAACCTCCAAGGACAGACTGCTAGTACGTTGAGCAGAACACTTTGAAACACAGTTCTACTGGCCAACAGTAACGCTTCAGTTGCCCAGCACGTAGACTGAAGCTGAAAGAGTTGGAGATATCAGTCCTTTAACTCTCCCTGATGTTGACAAAGCTGTATGGAAGTTTAAATGATACAAAGCAGCAGGACTTAACAGTTTACCATCTTAAGTTTTCAAGGATGGAGGTTGGGAATCGTTGCTTAAAGTGATGAAGGTCCTAGGTAGCGTATAGCAATCAGAGGTTGTGCCGTCAAACTGGTGTGCTTCATTGATCATATCAGTTTATGAGAAGCGAGAGAAGCTTTCTTGTGACAGCTATAAGGGAATTACTTTAACTAATATCGTATCCAAGATCCTTGAGTCTATAGTCATTCAGTGCCTAACTGGAGTTCGAGAACAACAAACTGGAGAAAACGAGGCAGGTTTCAGACCTGGACGACGGTGCATCGATTAGATTTTCACCCTTCAACAAGTTTTTGAACACAGGTATGCTTACCGGTGGCCGAAACTTACCATATTTGTTGACCTGGAGGCAGTATTCGACTCCGTCGATCATCAGATGTGACAGTGTCTAACTGTGAAGGGAGTGCGAAGTAAGTAGATAACTCTAATTATAGCTTTTTACTCGATCTCACACAGCCGTATAAGAGCTTATGGAGAGTTGTCATCAAGATTCACGACAACTAGTGGTGCCCACCAGGAATGACAGCTGTAACCGTTCCTACTTAACTTCATTACAGATGCACTAATGGACATAACCTTGGGGACCTATCACTTCACAAGGGTTGATCTACTCTGTGAAGGGTAGCTTGTTGACTTGGAGTATGTGGACGATATTATCCTGTTAAATAAAGATGCCGACTAAGTGCATGGCCTTCTGAACATGTTGAGCAGAAATGTATGTTTGGTATGCCTTTTGCACCTGTAATGCGTAAAATGATGCTTCGGGACTAATGTGCAGCTAATCCTATCTTAAGAATACAACGTGAAGTTGGTTGAATACGTCAACTAATTCACTACTTAAGGAAATGCAGCATCCCGGATAGGGTGGTTGTTGACGAAATGTCAGCTAGGATACAGAAGGCTCGACTGATATTTGTCAACTTGCATCATCTCTGGCGATAACTGGTGAGAAATCTGACTACCTGTTTAGTAACGAGTATACTGGTCTGCAGTCCGTTCTGTCCTCTTGTAGGATTGAAAAATGGCTTTTAATAGTAGAATATATGAAGTGCTTGCAAGTTTTTGGTAACAAGTGTCTTCGTGGGATTGCTTGCCTTTGGTGGAATCACTGTGTGGTAAGAGAGATCAGGTGAAAGGTACTAGACACGGAAGGCAAGTCAGTTGATGATGCCATGAACCCTTGAGAAGTGGCAACAGTCTGTGGAACATCTGATTGTTAGTAGGGAGGTGTAGATTACCTGTCGGAGTTCCCTGAAAAGATAGGAATCAGTATTTGAGGACTCTTGGTGAAATGGATGTAAATCGGTCACAGTGGCACAAATGTCATGCAAAGGTTGAATGTTTTGGCAAACCGATAATCTCAAATTCCTTCTCCTCTTATACACTTTTGTCTACTCTGATATCGATCTTTCCTATGCAAAACTGCTTGTGTTCGGCCACATAAAACTTTTTTGGATATTTGAGTTTTGGTTTTGATTGGCTAAAACCCACCTGTAAACCCATACCGCCTGCACCGAAATATCATGGAGCATAGAGTGCGGTTTTTTCGGGGTTGAACGTTTCTAACCTGCTCTTCACATTGGGAGGACAGCACCAGCTTGATACTTCTGGTCATCCTTACTGTCATCACATCCTCGTTCTGCCAGTAGTACATCCCACCCTCTGACTCTCGTCATAGCGTAGCAACTCATACTATGATGGTAACTGTGTTTCGTCTTAACAGTTTCCCGTTGAAGTTTGTGGTATGGTAGGAGTTCGATGAAACAAGGGTTCCACTAGAGTAGCTAGCTAGGTTACTGTGATATACAAATCCGACCAACACATTATGATTGCAGCTATCAATCAAGGTGAGGTCTTATAGCAACGCCCTTGACTGAAAGGGGTGCCAAGCAGGTGCACCACTCTGCTGAAGGCCTATTGTGAGTTGCATACGTTGAGCGACTTCTGTCAAGGATATCCACTCCCTCCTTTCTCAGTTAGTTTTGTCATAGTCTTACTTATTGAGGTCTATCTTTTGTCGTATGACTTTACAGAGAATGATGTTGTTCTTCAAGATTTTTAAGTATTTACAGAGTACACAGATGATACTTTCCTATTCGATGAAGACACTGACAAGATTCGGTCTGCTGGAAACACTAACAGGCAGTTTTAGAACTTTTCGGATGCGTTTCCCACCACCCAAGTAGGAATTTTTGCCACACAAGTGGTCTTCGCTAGTGCCTTGTTTAGCAATAGACAGCTGAACGTACAGATAACGGTGATCGCCTATTACAACTATGCTCAGATAACCGCCTATTTTTAGCCAGCACAAATTTCAGACATAAAGAAAGGCACTGTCTGACCTGGCGTCCACCGAGCTCGACTCAGCGATGGACACAGATAGACCACATTGCTATTAGTCATCGCTGGAGAGGATCGGTGGAAGACTGCCGCTCCTTCTGGAGTACGTGTTTGGACAGCGATCATGCGTTGGTCCGAGCACGTATATGCCTGCGTCTCAATGGACGTAGAAAAAATTTGGCAACAAAACCACTACGAGTTCTGCTGGACAACGAAAACACCAAAGCCGTGTTCAGTGAGAAGTTGGCTAGGCAGTTATCGGAACAAAAGACTGTCACTCATCCAGAAGAAGCTTGGTGCCATCTTCAGTCTACTGTAAAAGCAGCACTGGAGACTGTAGCCGACTCCAAGATAATGGCTAAAAAGAGCCAGTGGATATCAGCAGCTTCTTCCAAACTAATGGATGCACGTGAATGCATCCCTGCAGGCTCTGAGTACAATGAAGAGCGAGCGCAACTTAAAAATAAACTGACGAAAAGTCTGCGCAACGATCGTGAACAGTGGTGGGCAGCAAAGGCTAAAGAGATGGAAAAGGCAGCGGCGATCGGTAACAGTAGACAGTTATTTAGACTTATTAAGGAGACTGGGGGGAAATGGTCAACAACAGTTAGTGAGGTTATAGCGGAGAAGGACGGATCGGCGATTCACTCGCAGGGAAGGCGACTGGGACGATGGGCAGAACACTTTGAGGAACAGTTTAACTGGCCTCCAGCCACCATTGCGCTGCCCGCTATCCAGTCGGACCCTGAATGGGACATAGAGACAGGTCCCCCAACACTAGAAGAAGTTGAGAAAGCGGTAGGTAGCCTGAAACGGGGAAGGGCAGCAGGACCAGACGGACTACCTGCTGAGGTATACAAGAATGGTGGTAGAGTTCTCTTAGTCAGGCTAACGGAAGTGTTAGCCAGTATATGGGAATCAAATACGATCCCCTCCGACTGGTCTAAGTCACTGATCATCCCAGTCTTCAAGAAAGGCGAGAAGTCCTCTTGTGATAACCACAGAGGAATCAGCCTGACAAACATAGTGTCTAAGATCCTAAGTTCTATAATTCTCCGACGCCTGAGTGGAGCTCGGGAACAGCAAGCCCGAGAAAACCAGGCAGGCTTTAGACCTGGCCGTGGATGTATCGACCAAATATTCACACTGCGCCAGGTCCTGGAACATAGGCATGCTTACAGACGCCCGACAATAGCTGTATTTCTCGACCTGAAGGCGGCATTTGACTCCGTTGATCGAGAAGTCTTATGGCAGTGTCTGTCACTGAAAGGCGTGCCTAGTAAGTACATCACCTTATTGAAAGCTCTCTACTCGAACACTTGTGGGCATGTTAGAGCCTATGGTGAGTTGTCCAGGGAGCTATACTCATCAAGTGGTGTCCGTCAAGGATGCCCACTATCCCCATTCTTATTTAATTTTATCATAGATATTCTTATGGAGGTTTCCCTCTCGTCACCTAATTACAAAGACGTTGACCGGATCACAGGTGAATTTTCCTTAGATCTAGAATATGCAGATGACATAGTCCTGTTAGGTGAAGACGCTGACAAGATGCAGAGTCTTCTGAACACTTTGAGTGGGAATTTGAGAATGTTTGGGATGCGATTTTCACCACCCAAATGCAAATTTTTGCTCCAGGACTGGTCTTCAGCGGTACCGCGGTTAACAATAGAGAGTGAAGTGGTTGAGTGTGTTGACCACTTCACTTACCTGGGAAGTAGGATCAACCCGGTGGGTTAGTTGCCGATGAGATTTCTGCACGGATACAAAAGGCTCGATTGGCTTTTGCCAATTTGCGCCACCTATGGCGCCGCCGTGATATTCGTTTGTCTATTAAGGGTCGCGTGTACTGCACAGCAGTCCGCTCTGTTCTACTGTATGGCTGTGAAACATGGCCATTGAAAGTGGAAGACATGAGAAGGTTACAGGTATTTGACCACCGTTGCCTTCGTAGTATAGGACGTATTCCGTGGTGTCACCATGTGAGTAATGCAGAAGTTAGGTGTAGAGTTTTAGGGAGAAGAGGTAAGTCAGTCGACGAGGTTGTGAACCTTCATCGACTGAGATGGTTGGGACACGTACTACGTATGCCTAGTCACCGATTGCCTCGTCACACAATGTTGGCTGAGGTGGGTTCAGGCTGGAAAAAGGCCCGAGGTGGCCAGACTAAAACATGGCACCAATGTATGAAGTCTCTGACTGTTGGTTTAAGCCATGTAGGACGATGCAGACTAGGTGGTTGGGGTCCACGGGACAAGAGGAACCAGTGGTTGGAGACCCTAGGTGATATGGCTCAGAACCGAAGTCAGTGGCGCAGATGTATACACACATTATCCTCATCTTAACAACGCTATACCGAATCTCACTATTTTGTCACTCCTCCTTTCTTTCTTCTCGTACTTTATATTTCTTTTGACTGCATTCACTTATCTTCATCCTTCACCTCACTACCTTTTTACTTGATGTACTGACGTGAGGTGTGGCAACTCGGACCGTTACGCAGTAATACTTGGTCCTATGTTGATAATGATTGGTTGATTGATTTGTGAAGTGGTTGAGTGCGTTTTCCACTTCAGTTACTGAAGAAGTCAGGTCAGCTCTGTTGGGTCTGCTATCGACGAAAGCTGAACCTAGATACAGAAGGTCTGCTTGACCTTTGCAAAATTACCATATAGCAGCAGTGTTACGGCTGATTTGAAAACAAATGCTGTTATGTCTTGTAGTACGTAAATCTGGGATTTATTGAGGCTGTAACAATGTGCCTATATTCATTCAGAAGTGTTGATAAGCCCTCACTTAACCGTACAGTGGGTGTACACGCTTAGTTTTGCTAAGTTATGAAAGTTGTACGTTGAAAAAAGCCTGAATTTGAGGGGATAAAAAGTTGTTTTGAAAAATGACACATTTCATTAGACGGTGAAATCCTCCTCCCCATTTTTAGTGTATTATCACTTGGGTTATATCAGTAACGTTAATACTGAAAATCATGTGTCCATAGTGATTTTTGAGGAATCAGCTTGAAGTCCTTGGGGGAGACGTTTCAATACAGTCCAAACCGCTACACCCCTGTTTATGTGAACCTCACTAGTTGCATCCAATCCCAGGTTGTAATTCACAATTGTGATAGGATATTCGAATCTCTGCAGGTTGTCAATTCATTGTTGTGCAACAAAGTCTAATCTATAGATAACTGGTAGGACTGGCTCATTTTCCTGCGTCTTCCTTTCGAGACATTCGTTATTTGCCGTTTTACAGTTCGTTCTGCATTTGTGTAGTGTATTAATGGATGCACATTAGACTAGAATTTCATCGTTAACCGCAATAGGTTGATAACACATACCTAATCTTTCCAGATACTATTTTATTTTTAAGAACACTTCGGAGCATTCTATGTCAAATGTGGTCACAATCGCGCTTTGGTGCAGTTATATCATTTTGCTTGTTCAATAAGGAATTAGTATAAATTCATTCATTTGTTTACAAGTTGCATAGATTATAATTTAAGCCACACGGAGTTTTTATTCGAAGTGGTATTTGACAGAAATAGTGTTTATCAGCTTGATACATCCTTCTGATATTTTCGCTCATAGTGGTTCATCCTATTAACTCGGTTGCATACAAATTCAACGAAGATAACATATTGCTCGAAATACTTTACAGTAAATTATGTTCCATAGCATTCTAATGCATTGAGCATCATTTACTGTATCTCTTTATATTTGATCAGGTAACTGCATAAACAACCTTTTTTCCATCGTGCGTCAATTAAAGTGAGAGATTATGAACTCAGGTTGTCGAACGTATAAATAGTTTTGAACATTTAATGAAACCATTTGTTCGAACATAAAATTATTCGTAACAAATGAAGTTCTTAAGAGAAGCTTCCGTAAATATGTCTTGGTAATACGTCTCAGCTTCACCTAAATATATCAAGGGAGCACATACTGTGACTGAGCAAAGCCTGTAGAACACACCTAATTTTTAGCTTTTATTCATGAGATAAAAAAGATCTTGACTGGATCACTTGCTCAATTTTGAACCCATAGTTTGTTTGTATCAGTTCAATTAGTAGATAGGTTGTCTTGACTTTCAGCACATTGTGATTTAACCCCGGATAACAGTGAATTTGAAAGTGCATAATTAATTTATCCTGTACTATGTGTAACTAGGATAGATTCCAGTCGAATTTCATATACAGTAGCCCTATTCGGAAACAATTTCCATGCGATTTCCATTTTTTTGAGATTAAGCGTTGTGAAGCTCTTGAATTATTTTGCTGACAGATTTTACCGAAATGAGCTCGTCTAAATATTTATAGACCACATCGTTTTGTGATCAGTTATTGTCCCTTTCTCATCTTTCAAATCACTTCAACAACTATTTCTAAAGACGATGTAAAGAAGCCTTTGTTTCTGTGTCTACAGTTGAAGTGAGACGCTCCAAGTGACATTCTATTACGACACCTAGGTAGAGCCATAAATATATCATTTTATTCATATCATCTTCACATGTTTTAGTAGTCTGCGAATGCTAAATTGGAGACTAACGCTTGCCCTACTTATTCTTAGCTCCTCATTTCTCATGTATCAGTTGAACTGTTCCTATGGAGCAAGATGATTCGGTAGAATCATCTCCGGATATAGGAACTTTTACGGCTCGGTTTGAAGTTAAAGCGATCAAAGGTTTTATCCTAAAATGTCTGGTAGGAAGATGGCACATCACTGAAGCTGAGAGAGCTTTTAATGTCTTACACAATGTAGGTCGCAACGCCTGCTCAACATAGCTGAGGCTGTCGTAGTAAGATAGACCGAACCTAAATTTGCAATCAGAAAGAACATATTCAAGCTTTATTCCTCCCCTTCACTTCAGTAAACTAAAGGCTAATCTCATCTCCCTTATTTGTCTTTTCTATCATCCTATTCTTCATATGTAAATGTCATCCTAATATTTGCAATTAAAAAAATGAAAGTCGATTTCCGTACAGTTTCTAACTCACATTTAACTTTGGAAATGTATTCGCACCAAAAGTGGTCTGTTTGCGTGCTGTAAAACTCAACTTTGTATCTATGAAATATGATGAAAATTTATTGAGGAGAGGGTTACTCTCTCAGATAGTTTCGAATTTCATAAGACTAACCATATACTAGGTTGAAATAGACGGAATGGTTTGGTAGGTTTGCAGTCTGCATTACTGATAAAACTGAAGTTGAACAGTATTTAGTGTGACCTCTGCGGATAACGTCACCACAGCAGATGGTTGACCGGGGGAAAGAGAATCATGATGGGTTACAAAAAGGAGAATGAAAATATGGGTAGAAGGCTAACACAAGTACAACCTGACCTATGCACACAAAAAGAGATAGATCAATCTGTTTACGCCCTTGTAATTCGATAGTACTTTGGTTAGATAATATCCTTCTTTCTGTCACCTGAGCTTGGATCAGTTATTTTGATGTTTTCTGATTATTCGTGTGCTTTTTTAATATTACAGTTGCTTAGGAATTCGTTTCCTTCATGTCTTACTCGCCCGACTTCCTAATATTCCCATTCAACTCTTGAATTATCTATTTGATCCCAAAGAAAGCATCCCTAATATTGACTGAGACAATTTTTCCATCTCTTTTGTGCCTCTTTGTATCATCTTCTAACTGTTATTACTCAACACCGGGTCCAACCATCTCTTTCAACAGACATAAAATAGGTTGTATCTGTAAACACAAATAGTTCTGTTTTAATCTAAGGTTGTTAGAAACTGATGAATACTGGTGAGGGAAAAGATAAAATTCTATTCCGCAAATCTATTTGTTCTTGATTTGTTCAGAAAAATTGTGAGTGAGGCACTTGGCTCAAAAGTATTATAACAACAGTGTCTCTATACTTATTACTTACTTTATCTCACTATGTAAGGCTAAAACTGTACGTTGTAGACAGAACAAGCCCCACTTAATAATGAAACGAAGATATAATAATAGTGAGCAAGAAGGTAAGTTCCGGTGAAACAGGTTCCATTTAAAGTCTTTATAGCCTATGAAATTTTCCTGATGTAGGAATGCATATGAAAGGACATGTAGCGTCACACTTCACCAGAATCAATAGCCTAGGGTTCGGCGAGATTCAACATTGATGCCGATCTTCATAGTTTAACTGGACTCATTAAGCTGAAGGCACCCGGTCAAGCATCCTCACCACTTGGCACGCTGTCGTGTCACGTTGCACTGCTCGTAAGCGACCCTCTAGCCAGTTAGTTGGAACGCATCGGTATTTTGGCACAAACATCCAAATATACTATTCCATCGGACTACGCTATCGTGTTCTTCCTTGGTCTCGTATTCGTTGGTATATAACAAGTTCTAATAAGTGGTGGTTAGCCTCTGGTCTGTCGAGTTCGCACCAGGACAATTCCGGAAGATTTGATTCCCTATTTTGGAGAGATTCGTTTTGTAGCTCATACTGTCAATTAATAAAAATGCTTTTTGTATAACTAAGAAACCAACTTAATTGCAAGCGTATTGATGTAGGTATGAAGTAGCGTGATTTTGCGTACGCTATATATAAGTTGCCAGACCGTTATTATTGTACATAAAAATTTAAAGGAAATAAATATCTGATAAGATCTACAGTGAAAATGTTGTAGATCAATCTTTGAAATAGTATTTCACACTTAAATATTAGGTTTGTTTATATTAGTGACGCTACAACTTTCTGTCACTGGCTACATTTCTGTGAACTGTATTCCAACTTGGTTACCTGTGATCAAGTATGTTTGGAACTCGGCTGACATTCAGCTCCAAATTTTAGAAGAGTTTGTGTTTACGAGGAAGAAGTTTTGAGAACTTGATACTATTCAAACTAACTGTCCGCTAAAGTATATTTTGTACTGTTAGATGATGTCATAAATTGTCATGACATCTGCTAATTAGTTTATGTGTGTAGGGCTACGGAGCACTGTTCAACATGGTGAGTCAGTGGAGTTAAAAAGTGCTTTTGTAAAATCAAAGTGCGTGGCACACAAATATTAGTTTTCTCAGTGTGAATAGTCTGTAAAGATTAAGACAGTACTTTAGCAAAGATAGAATTTTCCCAAGTATTTATCCTTTATTCATTTACTTTTAAGGAATAAAACAGTTTGCAAACTAACTATAGCCAGCGTAACAGGTGGTCCTTGTTGTTTACATTTGCATTGGAAATGTCTGCTACAGCTTACCAAAATTTAATATAGTTACCTGAGTGTGGTAAATCGATTATTGTTTATGGTACAAGTTAGGTGTATTATGAAGCAAGTGACAAACAAGTTTTCATGTAATGAGAATGGATATTTATTTATCGGTATCAGTAGTGTTTTCAGTTACTCATCTCTAAAATAAAAATTCATTTTTAAGACCAAGAAGCGAAGTTTGTATCTATAGTGAAATATGGCATTCGAATTTAAATTGTAGTTTTAGGATTTGTCCTGGTGTGAACTTGACAGACGAAAAGACCAATCACTAATTATTCGAACTTGTCATATACCAACGAATACGAGACCAAGGAAGAACACGATAGCGTAGTCCGATGGAATAGTATATTTGGATGTTTGTGCCAAAATACCGATGCGTTCCAACTAACTGGCTAGAGAGTCGAATACGAGCAGTGCAACGTGACACGACAGCGTGCCAAGTGGCGAGGATGCTTGACCGGGTGCCTTCAGCCTAGCCAGTCCAGTTAAACTATGAAGGTCAGCATCAATGTCGAAAGTCGCCAAACCCTAGGCTATTGATTTTGGGTAAGTGTGTGACGCTACATAGTAACAGGGCAGAAATGAATATCTATAAATAGGTTGTCTTAAGTTCTTATCCGCACCACTTGTTGCATTTTTTTTAGTTCCTTGAATACCGTATTAACGTTCTCGGCAGCTCATATTAATTTTTGCGATTTACAATAGTATCAACTTGTTTCACTTAGAAACATATCGGTAAAGGAAGCCATTAGAATATACTCCGAAATGGAGCTTGATCAACCCATGAATTTGAAGTTGCAAGCGATATAACTGGAGATTTTAGCTTCCTGAAGGTGTCATTTCACATCAATACTAATAACTGGAAGAGACAAATGAAGCATTCTACCACCCAGATTTTTATATCAGGTGTGAAATGCATGTGTGAAGTTTTTACTCATCCTATTTGGCACGGTCAGGAATGAGTTAGGACTTATTTTTTAACTTTCATTTTACTTTTAAATATCTTACTCCTCCCAATTAAATTTTTCAGAGGTCTCTGCTTAGCCGGAGTTTTGTACCGCTCTTCAAGGACCATGAACTACTTACTTAGACCGTGCTACAATCCATTAGAAGAGCTATGAATTTGAAGTTCCCTATGCAGTTCACATCTATTAGTCCTCGTCTTTTTGCCAGAGAATTCCGGAATTTACTACAGGAACACCGCTTGAGTGGATATGCATCTCAGTGTAGTCGCTAGACATCTCGACCAGTTTGTGCTTTCAAGAATAAAATTATTGCTTCACACAACTTAGATGTCCACAGACTTCTTGGACAATGTAGTCATGGGATCTTTCCTTCAGTGTCTCGTAGCATGTGTTTCGTATTTTATTCGATGGTATATTTAACATCGGCCTTGTAAGTTAAACGCTTATTTAATTGTCCTGACACAGAACATTCCAGCTCCTCCTTTCTGCTGGTTCCGAATTTGTTGACTTATATTCAATACCACATTTCACTTTGTGCTTCGCGTTATCTATCTCATGCAGGTAGATCAGCAGCGCTGAGGATGATAAAAAAAAGACAGTATTTTGGGAACATTATGCCAAGATCGGAGTTGGATATGGGCTCAACTATCCTTTCGGAGCGTCACACACTTCCCCAAAATCAATAGCCTAGGGTTTGGCGACTTTCGACATTGATGCTGACCTTCATAGTTTAACTGGACTGGCTAGGCTGAAGGCACCCGGTCAAGCATCCTCGCCACTTGGCACGCTGTCGTGTCACGTTGCACTGCTCGTATTCGACTCTCTAGCCAGTTAGTTGGAACGCATCGGTATTTTGGCACAAACATCCAAATATACTATTCCATCCGACTACGCTATCGTGTTCTTCCTTGGTCTCGTATTCGTGGGTATATGACAAGTTCGAATAATTAGTGATTGGTCTTTGCGTCTGTCAAGTTCACACCAAGACAAATCCTAAATTGGTGAGCTCGAAGTGATCACATATCCCGACCAATAACAAATATTGAATTGGTGAGCCTGTTCCATTTTATATTTAAACACTGTTTTCATTTCGATAACATTTATATATCCATTTACTACACTTTCTCATGTCCGACCACACTCCCAAGCTTATTCGTATTAAGCCGACAACGAACACGATCCAACTCGTGCCATATTGGCCAGACAATGCAGAAACATGGTTTCTGTATGCCGAGGCCAATTTTCGAGAACAGGGTGTCTCAGATCCTCAGTCTCGATTTCTTGCTGTCATATGGTCACTACCGCGAGAATTAAACAGGTATGTTACAGCACACATGTTTAATCCTGAAGTAGGCGATCCTTATGCACTTCTCAAGGCCGAACTCTTGAAGAAAAGCGATCTCACAGATCGCCAGCGTCTAGACGAATTGCTTCGTAACATCGAGCTAGGCAGCCACTCAGCTACTGAAGTCCTCGCACGCATGCGAGAAGTAATCGGTGCACGAACATTCGACGATAGTTTCTTCCGAGAACTATTTCTCTCGAAACTACCACAACCGGTGCAAACCGTGTTGGTGACCCTGCAGCCAGTCCAACTCGATGACCTGGCAGCCTCGGCAGACAAAATACTAGAGGTTTCCAGCAGACCCGTCTCCAATGTATATTCTATCTGTGACAAAACAGAGCGCCAGGATTCAGAGGTGACAAAGTTGTGCAACTCAGTGAAACAGTTGCTACGATCTCGAAGTCGTAGCTCACGTAGCACTTCACAAAAACGCACCTTGGCGCATCGCAGCAAGTCGCGTGGTAGCCCCAAAACTAAACCTAACAGGGTGGAAAACCCTGAATGGTGCTGGTTTCATAACACTTACGGAGATGAAGCCAGAAAATGTCGTAAACCATGCCGTTTTAAGAAGGACACAAACTCGGGAAACGGTCACGCCGACACGTGTTCACGGCAACCGTAGCCGGCGGAAAAAGCCGTTTGCTCTACGTCACCGACATTAAAACGAAAGTCCGCTACCTCGTCGACACCGGCGCAGAAGTTAGCGTTCTTCCCGCAACGACAAAGGAGCGTCATCTCGACCCATCCTTCAATCTCCAAGCGGCCAACGGCAAGGCAATCGTGACATTTGGGAGACAGTATGCCTACCTCAACTTAGGTTTACGTAAACCTATTCACTGGATCTTCCCCCTGGCTGGCGCCTCTATGCCCATCGTTGGCATAGATTTGCCAAACCATCACGATCTACTAGTAGATGCTCGCCGTCGACGACTGATAGATAACAACACAAAGTTATCTATTGGCGGCACCACCTATGTAGGTCCGAGTTTAGCCATCGTTAGAACCAAACAATCAGGCGACGCGTCCTACCAGGCAGTTCTGGAGAAATATCCAGAGTTGCAGCAACCGAAGCACACTCTTCCGTGCATAACCAGCAATGTTATGCATCACGTCACAACCACAGGTTCACCTGTGGCATCCAAAGCGCGCCGTTTAGCCCCCGATAAGCTCAAGACGGCGAAGAGTGAATTCGACCAGATGCTCGAACTGGGCATTATCAAACCGTCAAACAGCCCTTGGGCATCGCCATTGCACATGGTTCCCAAAAAGGATAGCAACGACTAGCGTCCAACCGGTGATTGCCGAAGGCTTAACGCCGAAAGAACTCCGGACTGCTACCCGATACATCAATACAAACCCTCGTACACTTTGCCTTTTTTTATATCAGTTTTTATTACCATGTAATAAAAACTTAAAAAAACGGTGAAGATAAGCGTAAATTTTTATTTTCCGATATGTTTATATATAAATAATTCTCATTTTTACGCAACGTTTTCGTGGTATTAAAGACTTTTATTTATATTCCAGGTGCAACGAGCACTGGACGGAACGTCGAAAGCAACTGAGGATCGCGACCGACGTACAATTTCATTTATTGTATTTTATTTATTTAATTGCCACGACACCCTAGAATAGGTTCAGACAACCAGGGGCCACTTCACGCAGTGAGCCCATCGGAAGAGTTTTACCAGTGGAGAAACCACTGGGTTTTACTTCCGGCTGGTATCGTCTTAGGGTCCTCATTAACCCACTAGGGGGGAGTGATCTGTAGCGCCACACACTTCCCCAAAATCAATAGCCTAGGGTTTGACGACTTTCGACATTGATGCTGACCTTGATAGTTTAACTGGACTCGCTAAGCTGAAGGCACCCGGTCAAGCATCCTCGCCATTTGGCACGCTGTCGTGTCACGTTGCACTGCTCGTATTCGACTCTCTAGCCAGTTAGTTGGAACGCATCGGTATTTTGGCACAAACATCCAAATATACTATTCCATCCGACTACGCTATCGTGTTCTTCCTTGGTCTCGTATTCGTTGGTATATGACAAGTTCGAATAATTAGTGATTGGTCTTTTCGTCTGTCAAGTTCACACCAGGACAAATTCTAAATTTTCATCTAAGTCACCTGTCCGTGAACTACTCGTCGGGAATTACAGGAAACTGTGAACAGGCCAGACTATAACAAGAAGATCCCGCATGGTTAACCTGCTTGGCATTGTGGACAGAAATTGTTGAAGGGCACAAACTTTCAAATGACCGATAAGAACACATCATTTACCTTCCTATGTAGAAACAGGAAGATTTACATTTCCCGGTTAAATCCAAGTATTCTCAAGCTTGCGAAGCGTAAACGGTCATTTTAGAATTAACGAAGAGTTACTAAAAGAACGAATGATTGGAAACCGTTCGAGAAATTTTGTAGATTGGCCACAGTAAAATATCAGACATCTTCGTAGAACATTGGAAGGGAATCATAAGACATTTTACTAGCTGATGGGAAGCAACAGTAACATCTGAATTTGTGTTCAGGACCCTTAGAGTTTGGGAATTCAACGTACTGACTCTTAGGATTATAATTTACTGGTTGACGAATTTCAATATAGCTTCTGTTAAGTGGGTTGCACAAATACACACCAGTCAGACGCTCAAACTGCAAACTGGCCAGGTTTTATAGGACTGGACGGTCATAAAATCAGGGGTCTCAATAAATCTTAAAGAGTCGATGGCACTCCTCCGAATGTACTCAGTATCTGTCAATGTTCCAAGTGTTCCACTACCAAACCTCTTTTTAGAGAGCAGGGTCCTCTGACTAGAAGTGAGTGGCAGTGGTCACAGTGGATAACGGTTCAGATTCTTGATTTGCGGATGCAGGGCTATGAGCCTGCATTAATCCTTTTCCAGTAGACGATTATGTTTGTCCTCCGTTGGAAGAGTTAGTTGATGATACGGAAACCATTTGTTCTAATGGTCGGCTCCAGTGGTTGGTTACTAGATGGGAAATCCAAAGTCCACGGGAACGACATTCGCTCTTGACTTGTTTACTCTCTTGCTGTCTCTTTTGAGGCGTTCTGACCAGCAGAAAAAAGGAGACTGGTTAGGTTCAAAGTTTTACTTAGAATCTGGTATAAGGTGATTGTATGAGAGGTGTGGTTATCGAGGTCGTTCTTCTTACGTCAGGATATCCATCACAGTAATCACACGATCGGCTATTATCTGAACAGTTTACAGACTGTTTGAGTTACCTTTCCAACAAGGAGTTACCGCTTGTGCACAGTTTTCCATTTTAAATCTAACTGATGATGTATGTAAGGTGGTGAACGCATCATTTTTTCCTAAGAGTTCCGTGTAATACCAAAAATGTTCTTAAACTGTGGTCTGCAGCCAATCGACAAAGCTCCACAGCCTTCAGATCGAGAGTTAGTGTGACTCCTTGGACGTTTTCGGTCAATATTCAGGGGAAAGAAGTTCCACAAATATCGTAGGTGTTGCCGTCTATATGCTTCATGTGCACGCTCACATACCTGCGTTGACAGGTATCAGACATTCCTCTGACCACGCTAGCAAACTGTTTAGGTATGTCTAAAGTGTATGCAGAACTTTTTCATCCCTAATTTCTTGCCAGACTTTCACATCATCAGCGTAGAGGACCATGAGGGAGTCCTCGATGTTTGGTAGTCCAGTTATGCAGAGGATAAATGGCAGACACTCTGTGACCACTTCCAGGAGGACAATTGGCAGTTGATCCTCACTGTTTGTCCCTCACCAAAAGGGAACTCTGAACAATGCAAGTAGTTTGCTAGTGCTTCGAAAGCTTTGAATTTCATAAGCTGCCCGGAATAACGTACCTTATGGAGCTTCGTACTGAATTCTATGAAAACGAAATCTTCAGGTCTCCTTTTGTCTTCAGACTTAACCTGACTTTCTTTGGAAGTGAGAAGTTTCTTCAAGCAAGGGAATTTACTGTGGAAGCCATGTTGTGGGCGATACATCAGAGTGTTGCTTTCTAGGTGGACTGTGATGGATTTCTTTATTTCTAGGACTTACGCTGCGGTACTGGTCAGGCCTTTTGGTTTTCAGCTTAGTGGCTGCTACTCAAAACCTGTCTTGTGGATAGGTGTGACGTTTGTGTTCTTCCAGTCACATGATAATGTGGGACAGCCCAGATATAGTAGTTGGTGGGTCGTTTGCACAGAGGGTAACCACTCTGAGCAGCCTTGGGTACAGTCCATCCGATAGCCTTGTTCATGCTCAATCCAGAGCGCTTGGAGCTCTAAACGGGCCATTGTGAGTGATGCCCAAACAGTTTGTTCGGTTGAATGTCAGTCGTTCTACTCTTGGATACGTGTCCATGGAAGCGTTTTAAGCGAGGACTGTGGCAAGATTTCCGGCCTTATCCTCTGCCTTGTTAATTTCTGTCCCGTCGATTAGGCAGGAGTCACTACGATAAGCTTTATTCTCATAGATCATATGAGAAACTAACCTCACCAGGTTATTTTATTTCAGCCTGGAGGAGAAGAGTTTCAAACCACATTCGGAAGTACAGGATAGCGGTGATACAACTATTCCTGGAAACTTTGTACTACATCTTCACCTTCAGAGTACCAAAGTAAGGGAAAGAACTCTGGCAGATTTTCGTCCGTAGTGGTAAATATTGGACTTTTGGCTCCATCCCTTGAAGATAGTGTTTTTGTCCTTTTGGAATTATCTTCAAGATGGGGGATTTAGTCACTTGTGCGTGTAGCAGCTTCGAGGAGCACTGTGTGGCCTCAACTAAGGCTACTGGATTAACTGTCCACTCTCTTAAAAAGGCTGCCGAGTTTCTAGCTGCTATGTGTGCCTTCACGACATTTGATTCCAATGGGGTATCGGCGTCGTATAGTGGGCGTAAGTTGCTGGATGAAGCTGAGATCATTTCTGTGAAAAATACCAAGTTTACGACTGACGGGATGTGCCGATAACTGTATTAGGTCGCCATCTACATGGGTTGTATGAAAGCCAAGAAAATGGATATCTTTGTTAACCTCAGATCGAATGGACTACTTGATGTTTCCGTTGTTAGGCCGTCACTCTTAACTGGCGGTGTGTTAAAGTCCTCTGGAAGTAGACGTCTACATTTGCCTTTCAGGAGAGTTAGGTTAGTCAGGAGGTAACCTTTCTCCCACACATGGGACTACGGCACACCACAGCTTGGTTATCATCTTGTCAACGCTTCACATGTGTCTTCGTTTCTGAGACTTGCAGCCTGTGTACTCGGCGTAAAATGTGACACTACTACTTTTGTGTGCTAACCAAGCACTTCAAAAAATAAAGAACCTTTGTGAATATTCTTTACCATCACATATGCCGAAATACGGCCACGTTTGTGAGATGGCAGTTATGCCGTGGCTTCGTATGCCTAACAGATTACTTAGCTGGAATCTTGAGTCCAGGACGAAAAGACTACCCAGGTGAGTTTTCATTTCATCCACAGGAGCTTCCACAACATTTGTTTCAGAAGCCTCACCTTGAGAGTAAACCACCACTTTTAGGTCTTTCCTCTTTGCTTCTAACCGCGGCCCCACTTCTCATGTTTCTTGTTTCTTAACTCGATCAACAAGAGGTCAATCCATATGCTTGAACTCTCCAAATCCTTGAGTTTTATGAACATTATTCAGAATGAGATCTCTCCACCCAACTGACTTGATCATAATTTCATATAAAAGAAATTTTTTTTCCTTACTGAACGACACTTTCTTGGATGCTTCATGAACCATGATTAAGGGGACTCCTGGCACGCCTTTCTAGAGTAACTTGTCTACGAGAACTTTCACATCACCACAGTCATGTTTAAAACCGTCATATGGTCCTAAGCACCTGGAGCAAACTCAATATCTTCAATTCTTAGACATCGTACGTAGCTGGGACGTTTGCATAAAGAATGCTTGAGAACTTATCACACACTTTCCCCAACCCTTGTGCACTTCGCGCTTCCTTTGGTTTGCGGTCTGCTGATCAAGGTGTGCTTGAAATACACCGTTCGCATTATTCGTGTTTTGGTTTTTTCGGTACGCGTTGTTGTTAGTCAAATTACTGGCGACTGGGGACTGGACCTATTGTATACACGAACTGAAGGCATTCTCTCCCATCGCGGATCCATTATGACCGAGGGTTGTGCTAACGGACAAAACTCCTACAGGTTCGGCGACCACAGGCTTCTCGCAGCCATTGTTTGTCCTTGCTGTTTCGAGTCTGGTCTGGACATTGCTTCACCCCGATCCTGTCCGTCGGAGACCAGGGTAACCCGGTGATCAGAAGTTTTTAGGCTGGGTCTGTTGTCTCGTTGAATGTCGAAACCGGAAGATACTGGCTTATTTTTGCTCTGCTTAGCCTTTTCAAAGCCTCCATTAGCATGTGTTGTAGACATTTGCCTCATCCAATTTCCAGTCTGTTAAGGGATAATCGTCAAATCTTGGACATAGACTCAGGGCCGAAATAAGGAGCAATATCATTGCCGTTACAATCATTAGCTTTAGTTTTGAATGGCAGCCTTTTCGGGATGTTCAGAACTGGGTTTTCTTCCTCAACCAATCAGTGGAAGTCCAAGCAGCGTATCAGGCAAACCCGAACGCTCCCTGCACCACCACAATTGTACGGGCCACAGATGAGACGCTTGTAGACTTTTTGTGGCATCGATTTTCACCGCATACGGGGGCCACTACAAAGTGGCATCCTGGCAATTTATAGGCATTTCTGTGAGACTCTTGGCCCATCGTTTCGCCGGGTTTTACGTCAAACTTAACACAAAACGGGCAACAAGCAGGTGGAATTGTGATAGGATGGAATCCTGAGGCGAAAAACCAGGCAAAGTATTTCTCCGAAAAGGGAACTTCAGTAAAATATGTCAAAAATCATCCACAGTGAAAACAAGCACTTTGAGCGGTCCTTAGAGACTAACTGAAAAGTGTTTGTTTCCCTCAAACCAAAATACCTCCTTTACATTGAAAACGCATCAAGCCTTGATACGCAAGAACAGAAATTCCAAAAACTCAGCCATGTATGGAAAGAATTGTCCTAGTTTGAGGCGTGTGCAACTGAAATAAAGGTGGGAATAAGCTAATCGTGCCCAGCATAACCCAATCTTCTGGGTCTCTATAAATACAAGGATTGTTGGAAGAGTAGCAAATGACTCAGGTATTCATGCCGTTTGGTGAGTCTTCATGTTACGCTGCATTACTCGTACGCGATCCTCCAGGCAGTCGGTCAGAACCCATTGGTGTTTCGGCACTGTCTTTTAAGCATGCTATTCCTACCTGCCCATTCTGTTGTGTTCTTCCTTGGTCTCGCACCCGCGCGTATTCAATAAGCATGAAGAACTGGTAAACTGCTGAGGCCTTTCTTCTGCCTATTTGCGCATTTCTGTTTTGCTGGTGATAGCTCCTATTTACCAGTGTTCTAAGTTTCCGCATCTCTAAACTTAACCTTGTTAAACCAGTTACGCCCCACCTCAGTTCATGCCACTCTAGCAAGACGACACAGAGACATGATTTCTGTGCACCAAAGCTGATTTCTGAGAACGCGATGGTGCAGGTCTTCACTCCGAATATCGCGCTGCTAGGCGGTCACTACTACGGGAACAGCACTTAAGTTTAACCGTACAGTGAGTGGTGTTCATATACCACTGAAAGCAGCCCTTCCTGAGAAAAGTGATCTCATACATCATAAAGGGTTAGATGAATCCCTGTGCGTCATGGATGTAGACAGCAACTGAGCTACTTATACACTCACACGAATACTGGAAATTACTGACCGATGAACGTTTGATTATGGTCTGCCCTATGAACTGTTCCTCACCAACCTACCACAGTAGCTGTAAGAAATGCCGGTGACACTTCGGTCGGTTCCAGTTGATGTCTTGGCAAACTCAGACGATCAAGTATTGATTATCTCTAACAGAACTGTCTCCGACGTACGTTCTGTCTGCAAAAACCAATGAGCCAGGATCCGAAAGGGACATTCGATGCAGTAATAACGTGTTTAATTGCACTGCGGTAACTCATTTAGCTGTCCAGCAGCTGAGCCTTATATGGCTGAAGGCCATACTGTGAGGAAGCCAAAAGTTGGCGAAACTCGTGCACTTCCGTTAGAGGCTTCACGAAGTCAGGAAACTGCCCCACTGCACGGGTTAGTGGCAGCCACAAACTGTGGCGGAACGTGTTTGTCGTATTTTACGGACATAAAAACGTCTACTATCTCACCGAAACCAGTAAGGAAGTGGACGCTCCTCCCAAAACCGCGGACAAACGTCTTCATGACCCACGCTTCAGTCTTCAATCAGGTAACAGTAAAGCTTTTGCAACCTTTAGAAAGGAGTTTGTCGTACTCGACTTAGGTTTGCGACGGGATATCTACTGGGTTTTTCTTACAACTGGTGTCTCCATGCCCCCAGCAGACATATTTGTTGAACCACTGTGACCCTCCCGTAGATGCCCACCAAATCTAGTAGATAACAACGGGTGTTGTCTGTAGGTGCAGCCACCCGAGCTGGCCCGAGCTTAGCCATGGTTAGAGCAAGGCACTCAGTAGACTTATACCATCAGATAGTGTTTGAAAATATCTGGAGTTGAGACAACCGACACACTCTACAGTGCATAGTCAGGAATGTTACGTAAAATATGACAGCCATAGGTTTCCCTGCGGCATCCAAAGCAGCTCAACTATCCCCTGATAAACGAAGAATGGTGAATGACGAATCTAATCACTTGCTTGAATCAGGCATTATCAAAGCATAGAATAGCCCTTGGTCATAGCCACTGCACATAGTCCTCAAAAGGACTGGAGCCCGATAGGTGGTTACTGAGAGGAGTAGCACCACAAACACTCTGCCGTTACTCGGTGCCTCACATCTATAACATGACTGTTGCGCCTTGCTGAATGAACATATTCAACAAGATGGATCTGCACAAGGCGCATAAGTGGATGCCTATGATGGCGTATGATATCCCGAAAACAGTCGCTGTTACACCTTTTAGACCGGTGCGCACGCCTTTTAGTCTTCGGGGTGTGGTACAAGTATTCTGGAGCCCCATGAATGAAGTCTTACACGGTTTTTATTTTATCTATGTGTATATCGACCACCGTCTTAGTGGAAGTCCGGATGAGGAAACTCACCTCAAACATCTGGACCTCGCGTTCAGCAGAATGCAGCAGCATTTTATCACAGTGGACATCCAAAAATGTCAAAAGAGTCGAATCACCTGATTTCCTTGTGAATAATATTGGCAACAAAGGGGTGCGCCTATCGAAAGGTGAACCGTCGGCTATTCTGGATCGCCCAGAGCTGACCACTCTAGGATGGATTCGGGCTCTCAATGGCCCGATAAATAAATATTTTATTCTCATATTAGTAAGTTACCATGAGAGACGCCAGTTTCCAGGCATCATCACATTAATATATGTTGCAAAATGTACAAGGTTGTATGGGACCTGAATGGTGTGGAAGGGAGGTCAGTAAATTGGATTAAAAACACCAGAAGATTACACAAGGTATGGAATGAACAAGAAAATACCAATTTTCAGCACACATGGAGTGGTAAAGTTTAGATCGTTTTGAGTAATCATAGAAGGCTTATCCCGAGCTGCGGCTCTCTTATGAGGCCGGTAACAGATTTACTCAGTGGAAATGTAATGTGTGAGACTACGGACAACTTGGTTATACTGGCCTCCCCTAGGGTCAAGTAAGCCATCGCAAATGCAGCCATTCCCGTGCACCGAGATCCCAAAAATGCAGCCTGCACGGTGTACCTCCCAGTCAGCAGTGCCTAGTAGTTCCGAGATGTCGAGGCGGCTTTTTCAATACATTGCATAAAGTGCCTTATCCAGGGGTACGGGCCATCACCAGGATTGTCGCACAACAGTGCTCCTGGACTAGGGTAAATAAAGGCATCCCAGAGTGAGCTTGGTAGTGCACAGTATGAGAAGTATAAAACCACGATGCACGCAAAAAGTTCTGTAGGTTATTTTCTAGCATAAGCAACTCGTCGCGACCACATCCATATGGCAATGTTGGAACCACGCCAGAATCTAATGGTTACACACATGTTTCCGCTGACATGACGGCCGGATGCAGTACCCACCAGGGATGTTGCTTCTGAAGCCATCACGTATACTTTCTTTGAGTGAAGGATAGAAAACTTTAACTGCCCTTCTTATACGATACCCAGCCTTCGGTGCTAATTCGGGTTTGGATTGTCCTACACTTTAGCCGCACTTTTAAGCTGGAATTGGTTTTGAATGGCAGCATTCCGTGCACAGGCAAAAGGCATGACCGACCCTTTCCAGCTCTAGCTGAAAGATGAAAACGTACATCGATGGATCGAGACGCTGGTTGTCTGGAATGCGCTTAAATCTGGTGCTGGACGCACTTCTGTAGAACCCGCCCATGGAACTACTCCTCAACTATTATGTAGGTCCGTTTCACCGTCAGCTTTCAAACGCGTTTCGATGAAACACCGTGTATTCCCAGGCTAACGAACGCAATGCGTTTAGTTGTGCTTACTGCCATGAGATCTCAAACGACTGATGTCTTCACTCGTCCCGTTGCAAAAGAGCCGTTACTTGTTTACGCGCATCCACGATGCCATTCATCGGCGGCTTGAACCACCATACAATGGACGGTTTGAGGTCACCTGGAGGCACGAAAAACTATATAGCCAAAAGAAACGGACGTAAGGATCCTGCCAGTAGAGACGGCCTGAAAGCAGCTTACACTGAAGGTAACTCCATCGTAGGCGCCATTCACATTTACGACAGCCTAGCGGCAGAAGGCCCAGTTATCGATACATCAGCCACCCTCACAAGAGACCACGATCACACAGAACCGTCTACCTTCCGGAATACTTGAAGGTGTACTGAAATGAGCACTACAGGCAAACATGTGCCATTTCTTTGCACCTTTCGAAAATGTTTTCATCACGGGACCGCCCTTACTAGGAATGCGAAAACCGCCCTATGTTTGAACATTATGGCTCCGTCTTCCACCGTTTTTGAAAGGAAGTCATTTTTCGTTGAATTTTACCTGTAGCACATAAATGTTTCTTATTTTGTCTTTTGTGAAGTTTATCATAGTTTTAAAGACCTTTGTTCCTATTCCAGGTGCAAGTAGCACTGGAAGGAGCGGTGTGGTACTTCGGAGATCAGGATCAGCATACCACTCGGTCTATTCCTCTGTCTTTTACGACGATACTCCGGAATATGTTCCGATGACTATGGGCCACCCCTCAGTTGGAGCCTTTGGAAAGACTTATACGAATGATGAAACCGGTGAGTTTTTACTTCCGAGCGTGCCACAAAAACGGGTGCCTGCTTGGGCTTTGGGCTGCCAAAATCTTCCAAGGAACAGATGCTAGAGTTTTTCTTGATTTATACGAGGACAGGTTTCGGTTATTTTTTCTACTGACTTAAGTGTTTCAATCTGTTACTTCAAAATACAATCTGCCTCGCAGCTGATGTACTTTACCGGTGCATGTAGGTGCTTCGGGCGGTCACTAACGAGCCATCTTACAAACTTTACGGGTAAAACTGATTCCCGCTTCGAATGCACGATAGTCCGATCAGCCGCGCAGGCCCCTCAAAGCACTATCATCATGGAACCGTAATACAGGGATTTTCATTACTTTTATGTTAGGCCTGTCATGTTTCCGTCTTTTTACTTCGTTATGCTCTCGGTTATAACTTTGGCTTCCCATACGAAGCATTTTATATACTTACATTCAACGTACAGGCCTTTTTAAGACTCGGCCGAAGTAGAAGAACCTGGCCATCACACCCAGATATAAAAGGCTAAAGAGGTGTGCGACAGAGACTCCAGTTTCTGCAAGACTATTGGTTACATAGGGGTAGTAGTTGTGTCATCCTGCCTCTGGTCAATATCCCGCCGAACACGAACTGATAGGAGATATGGCACCACAGAGCTTTTGAAACTCGGCAAACCAACCGCGAAAGTATGGACAATGTGATTGTGACGACTTTGATTTAAGGCGCGATTAGGTTAGCCGGTAGAATACATGACGGCATTAAGTCTGAATCCTAAATGAGTGCGAAATTTGGCTAGCTAGTAGACATACGCCCCAAATGCCCCTGAAAATCGTAGCAGATTACCGTGTGACGGTTGCTACGTGGTCCGGTAAGTCGGGATTTACGGATGCTTCGATACTCGGTTGATTCACGATCCGGTTTAGTTAATATACTGCTGTTCATTGAGAACGTCCTCTCTTTAGCGGTCATGTCCATTTATGACTGGTTTAACGGCAAAATTTTCGTTTTACTATCCTTAGTACGCTAAAGATTTTGTGATGAAGCAGCCAGAATTCACAAGATCCCTTACATGCCGTAGTCAAGGTAGAAAACCTTTGGTGCAAACACTGATGCCCATGAAACAATCATCATATCATCAACTGCATGTCAGATAACACATCAAAATGTCCCTGGAAGGTCACTCTTTAGGGGTAATTTGATCCAATAAACACTGATTGACCATCAGCCACCATTCACATTTCTGGTTTGTGGGTTTGCTCAGTTAAGGATTTTAAGTGCCCATGTCGAAAGTTTAGGTCCAGATAATCAACTTAATTATGGGAACATTATCCATCAATTTCAGACTTTCAAAAATTCCACGTGCGGATCAGTGTGATCGGATTTACCCGCTTATCAGTCTTCGTTATCAGCATGAGTTAGCCAACTTAGAAAATGATCAGAAGGACACTCTTGGAAATCTATCGAGTGTGACTCGCAGTTTGCCAGGCCGAATAACCCAGCTACTTCCCTGGATCTCTATTGTATTTAGCAGACGGTAGACACAATGGTATTTTTGGAAGCAGTTTTGTACTTTATCATCCCGAACTCGGTTATCTCAGATGGCACTCTATGATGTCACTGGGCTTCCTCTATATGATTAACTACTTCACTATGAATCTGTAGGCCATGGGAAAAGAGTAGAAGAGGAGAGAGTCTAGCGGTGTTCGAAATGGAATGTATCGTTGTGCTAGCAAGATCCGCTTCCTTATATTATTTAAGAGAAATGCGATGTCCCAGTGTTTTAAACGGAGGAAGCAGTGAACGTGGCATTAATTTCATTCGATTCGTACTGTGCTGAAGTGCGGTGGCGAAAAAGCTCTGAATTTCAGAAGTAGAAAGACATAGCAGTATTCCACGGACCAACTTATTTTTCTTCTTTGGATCCGCCGAATCCTTCAAACTATAAAATTTCTGTCCAAATGAGCTAAAACACTGCTCTACTGACAGAATGCTTAGGAACTCTGCGTAAAATTCCTTTGTGCCTTCTGGATACGTCAGCGCTACGGCCAACTGCATTCCCTTTCAGGCGTGTTGCAATGGCCACTAACGTCATTGCCTCCCACCTGTTGTCGATAGAAATCACCATTCTTTCTCTGATCTCTAAGGAGGGAAAGAGACGTAGTCCAAAGCACTACCCATCTACCGTATGTCTACCACTGTTACGAAAGGAACCGAAACCCTGTCCATACGAAGAGGAGGCACTTAGAAATGTTCAACGTGACTTCCGATGTGGCAGACCCCGGACCTGGAACCTTTCGGTAGCTTCTGACTGATGGAAGGCATACCGAGACCTCTAGGGTCCCGTCCACATGATTTCTGCCGTCTTTCCTTAGGCCTTCAAAGCCGTCTTATATGCCAGTCTTATTGGCAGTATAGCAGGTGTGGGTACCAGCCGTCGGTTGCTAAGATTAACGTAGGACTTCTTGGACGCTGGAGAAGTTTGGCATGGAAGTCAGGGGGGTTTGCTCAAACCTGGAGGGTTTCACCCTCCGGGTAGCACAAGGAACAGTTTTAACCCCACTGGTGCCTCTTTCTTTCGCAAATTGCCTTCTATCCAGTCTTATCTTTGCGGTTCCGTTTTAAGCCACCGGCGTTAAGTTTTAGCGAGACATAATATCCTGAAGGGAATCTAGTGCATTTTTAGGCGACCATGGAGTGCCCGAAGGGTGGATGAAAAATAACCCCCTAACATTTAACCTGAAGGAACTCTGGACTGTTTTTCAACACTCCTGACTCTCTGTCGAAGACACCTTTCTCATACATTCGTGGAGAAGGACTCAAGTTTAGTACCAACCAACAAACCGGACTCTAGTTCAGTTTGTCCAGGAAATGACTGCAGAGTTGTGGATTACCACGCTGCGTGCTCGGACAACTGAGTGACCTCATCGTGCTATTTCTGAGGCTTTGCCAGACCAGCGCATGGCTTGACTAGAATGTTCACAAAGTATTCGCGCCACCATACCTCAAAAGAGACGTATGGCTCCTGGCGAAAGTTCACAGGAGAGTCTAATAGGGTGACGTAGAAGTGCACCAAAACCGCACAAGAACAGGCTAAAAGGACTAGGCATTTGGAGCCTTAGTTACCGTGATCTGGGCGATGATGTGACAGCGTCATAAAAGATACCTAGTAGTCCAAGTCACTTGAAAAGAAGAACATTACCGTATGCCTACTCTAGGCATCCTCGTGGAAACAAAATGAACACTCTACAGAAGGGAGAAGACCCGATTGGGTTCACCCTGCCGTCAGGTCTGTGGTCAGTGCAACTCGCTGCCTGATGAGGTGGCCATCACCCCATCTTTCAGAGGGTTCAAGGGCAGTTTGGATAGCTGGACAGTGGCGCGTGGCTTGCACCCGCCCGGTTAAAACACGAGATAGGTTGAGGGAACCAACTCATGCAGAATCATCGCAGCATTGTGTTTCACTGATTTCGTTTCTACTGTGTTGCCACTATTGTTATTAACTAGAATCGATCTTTTGCCTGACTATTGGACACCTTGTTGCTCAACCTGTTGCATCATTACCAGCAGGGTTAGTATTTCTATTTCCCTCATCCCTAATGTAAGTCTCCATGAATCCACCTGGATGTTTTCATTCCTTTCATTTAACTTTTCCTCCTTCGGTTTTTCCTCGTTTCTCCCCACTTTCTTTGGTTATCTTTTCATTCTCCCCACCGTTCTGTTGCAACCAGTTCGAAAAGTCACGTGGTGACGTGACATCCAAGAAACCCATCCGCACCATGGTCCTGGAGCAAACTACACACCGGTCCTACAACATTATGATGGTAGGTCACACCTAGGCGGGTTCGCAGCCTCCACACCCGGGGATCTGGGAGCCAACTGGACTATGAAGACGGCTTAGGAAGTGCATTGCGAGTACATAGCGTAAGTTGCACCTATACAAGTGCACAAAGCCTACCAAGTAAACTCGATGAACCGCAATAACTGAGCAAGGACACTTATGCCCATCTTATGGTCTGCAGTTGCCGACACCACACCGCTTCTTAGCGACAGAAGGACTAGCTGGACGGGTAGAGTGGCAACTTGTGTTGCCTTGCCACTCACAGCTCCCCTAATTCACATTACAGAATTGAACTGCCACAGGAAGTTCATCTGGCGCCCCATAAAGCTGTCTAAGGCTACAAAATGCTTGATGCGGGTCATTTATGGGGACCATCTACTGACGTACATTATGACAGTGGGTTACCGTCTTAAACTGTGCCACACACAAATACTGGTTCTGGGAGGCACCAACCTACAACCGGTCAACTTCGCAGACTAAACGTTCAGCTGAAGTGACCATTCCAAAGAAGCCTGACTCTTCAACCCAATCGAGGAACTGCTGCTGGTTGAAAACGTGAGATCAGTAATGCGATGGAGAGGAACAAAAACCACAAACCACTTGGACTGTGTCCTCACAAAAATGAGGGACTTCTGAATGACTGCCCAGCAGTCTTTCCTCCTCTGGGCAGGGGTGGCCGCTTTGTTATCGGCGTCTAGTGTGTCTGCAGAACCAAACTAACCAGACCTTACAATGAGTGTCGTCGGAACTTTGAACGGCAGAACACTCCAGCCCCTTGGATGTCGCTGAAATAGACAGAATGGGAAGTTGACCATGTATAGCAGAATGCAAGCGCCCATTACAGATTCGTAGTTGACAAAACCAGGCATGCCACCAACCAGTATGTTCCATTTTCGACGCCGAAGTGCACCTGGTCGCCCAGGGTGATAAGCGCCTCCACCCACAAACCACTTAGATAGAAAAGATATCAATATGAATGGTACAGAATACACACCCAGATAGTTCAGACAGACAAGAATATGCGTGGGGGCACTGAGAGCCAGTCTCAACAAGATCAAGTTAGGGTTACAAACATTTTCGTTCCCAGCACGAGAAGCCTGACCCCCTATGTGATACCATTTCGACAGCTTAAAGTGTGAGTTTCGCAAATCCTGGGGCCCAGTGAACTGACTCTTAGCCCCGGGGAAGCGGCTGAGCCTATGGCTGATCAGTGTTTGCAAGTCCTCTCGTCACCGACCACTTTCTCAATGGTTTACGACTGTCGAACTGATGAAGTAGGGCTCTCGGCCACCGAATTGGGCTTGGGTTAGTACAGGGCGAACTGTTACGGCTCATAAAAGACACCTCTTCGGCACCAGGTGAAGCCAGTGTGGTGGTACAGTGGGAAGAAGTACCACTCTTGGCCGAGCCTATAAGCGGGTTGTTTATGGATTCTCTAAGGTGAGGAAAAGCGCCCAACTCTTGGGAGTCGGGTAACACAATGCATGTCTACAAAGGTCAACGAATGAACAGGAGCAAATACAGACCGTTGTGGCTCTTACCATGCATCGCAAAGTGAAGAAGTCCTCAATCTGCGTTGAACTGGGGGCCACGTTATGATGATCAACTTCTTTGTATCCCTAAAACACGGCTTTAGATGAAAGCACTGCTGTATTACTGACCTGTGCACCTAAGCGGACACACCAGTATTCTCGAGCTTCGAGGCCAAGTCGATGACATTATTTTTGACTTCGCTAAGGCGTTTAATCTTGTTGATCACAACCGCCTTATTGAAAACTCAAGAATAAGCGAAATCAGGCGAACGTTCAATGACTCGCTATCCTCATATCTACGAGGTCGGTTATTTAGTTTAGGTGAGTTTCTTTTTGTATGAAGAAACGGATCGTCCTAGTGGGGTTCCTCAGGGTCCAGTATTCATATCACTTCTCCTTGTAATATGAACAAACGACTTGCCCCAACCATGTCTTCCGAAATCCTCGTCACTGCTGACTACGTGAGACTGTGGGAGACAATCTGAGGCTGGGAAGGCAGTTTCTCTCCACTGGATGACTTAACCCAACCTCAAAACTCATCAGTCCTGGAAAATGCAAGGCTGTAAGCGTAAAACGTGATGCACGTCATGCATATAGCTTCAACAGCGTGGAACTTGGAGTATTGCTGACAGCCGAGGATTTGGGCGTTTGGTCTCCAAAGACTTCAGATCCTATGTCATTTTTGGCAGAGACACATTTTGTGGAATCTCGGCGTTATTAATCGTCAGGCGAATTTTCAAACAATTCGATCACAGGTATTTTCATCAAATTTCCAACGGCTTTTATACCAGCTCTCAAGGAGTTTGGGACATTGGTCTACCCCCTCTCTGCAGGAGGACAAATTTGGCTTATAAGGCAACAAGAAGTGGTCAACCAAGTCTATTCGAGGACTTATGTCTAAAAATAATAAAGAACGACTGGTTGATCCTGAGCTATACCCTCTGGAATATAGAAGGCTCCATCTAAATCCTTTAAAAGTCGACTTGGTGCATACTTAAAATGTGCGTGACAGGTTACTCAGAAGCAAATTGATTTTCATATTTTAACCGCCACCTTTTGCTATCTCTTACTTGTACACTTGTTAACAACCACAGGAAGTAGTGGTCCGCAGATTGTGGACACAGAAGCCAGTTAAACGAAAGTTTCTTCCATTTCGCGAACACGCATTTGAACTATTTGAACACCCACCCGTCACATTTACCAGAGGGATACAAGGTGAGTAAGTCTATCTTCTACATCAGAATCCACAAAAGACTTGTAACTTCTCCACTAGACCTAGAAAGGAGGTTGACGGAATGAATTTGTTCACTCACTGTCGCAAAACAAATAATAGCTAGTGAAATGCATGGAAAGTGCTTAGCCTCGACCTCAAAAGCGCTTGCCTCGAAAAGGGCGGGCTTTTGGCCTACTTGTTTTGAGGTATTCTAAATGCCTTTGTGGTAAATTACATAGCACTGTTGTAATTCTATGCTATTTCTTCTCACTATTCAATGCAACTGGCTTTTAAGAATATCAGAAAAAATGCTGCAGGCAAAAAAACAACAGTTATAATATATGTTTCTTGAACTTGGCTCAGAAATGTCTTAAGCAGGTTCAGTATTTATAGACCTACAGGATAGGTAACTTAAAAAACTGCCGGCTTACAAGGAAGATGCATTTTTGAGTGCCAGTATCGAAGTATCTGGAAAAACATGAAACGTGTTAGACTGCAGGATGTTAATAAGTGCGGTAGTAGACACCTGTTTATTTCTTGCTTGAAGTTTTATTACCAAGACAAAGTTAAAATTTCTGTTCTTAAGCCACAAATATTCCACATCATCTCAAAAGCTCACACAGTCCATACACGGTTCACCTCAACAGTCAGAGACTTCGTGGATTGATACCACGTAATCTGGCCAACGTAAGCCTTTTCGTGACTTAACTCTGCTTCAGGTATCATTGAAGGTTCAGGTGGGTGGTGTCTAGGTGCACTCAATGCGTTCACACCATTTCGGTTGGTGAACGCTCACAGCCTAATCGATGAGTTACTTTCCTTGCCTATTACCTTTCACCCAACTTTTACATTTCCTAATGATCCTACTATGCGTTAACAGTACTGCGAAGATATCTGTGCTCAATAATTTATATCTTTTACCCCGAATGGCCATGTCCCAGTCGGATAACAGGACGGGACACACTGCAGCTCACTATACTCGTCCTTTAGCTGGCAGTCTGGTATCTTGCCGGCGTCAGAAGTAGTGTAATTTGGCAAATACAGGGCGGAAAACTTGTATCCACGCAGCCAGCCTGTTTAGGCTGATGCAAATTCCCAAGTAAGTGGAGTGATCAACTCAATCCACCATGTTATTCCTTATTCTTAAACTAGGAGCAGCTGGAGACCAATCATTAGACAGCATTTTACACGTGTGGAACGCATACCAAACATACACATATTTCTGCTCCAGATGTTAAGAAGACGCTGTCAACATAACCTAGCGGGACAATGTCGTTAACCAGATACCCTGTAGGTAGTAAATCAGTCCATTTTAAATCTGACGTACATAAGTTTATGCCCATCGATTATCTTAAAACCAAGCATTACTGCATAACCGTTCAAGTTGCCGCACTTCATATCAGCACATCAAGCAAGAAAGCACTAAGATGAAGGATAAAGAGATGAAGAAGAGTCGGTCAAAAGCAGTAGAACGAAGTAAAAGAGAGAAACCAGAGATAAAAAGGTACCGAATTCAGTATGAGAGTTAAGATCCGCATATATCTGCACCACTGAAATAGATTGAGCCATATCACCCAGGGCCTTCAACCACTTTTCTGTCATCCGGACCCCAATTGGCAAGTCTACATTTTCCTACACGTCTCGGACTAGCAGTCAAAGACTTCATGCATTCATGCCACGTTTTAGTCTGTCCACCCCTTACCTTTTTCCTATCTAAAACTACTAGCATCGTGCAACGAGGCAAGTAGTAACTTGTCGCGCGTAACACAGAATAAGAGGGAAACAGTCAAAATGTAAATTGCCACGTCACGATGGGAGTCCGAAGAAGTAGCACTGATGGCTGAATGGGGATGTGACAGTAGTATCAAGCTGATGTTACCTCTACGAGAGGACGGAGATGGGAAAGTTTGACCCAGAAAGTAGCACACTCCATATCCTACAAAATTCCTGTGCTGGCGGTATCTGTTTTTCAGCTGAATTCAAGTAAGTGGAAGCCGAACGTTAAATATCCGAAAAGGTTGCATTTGACTGGGCTCAAGCAGATGTTTCTTGGACTCAGTGGTCACGTATCACCATAACCAATTCAGTTTCGTCATCAGGTACGTCGAGAAGTATGGGCAGTCGGCAAATGTTAACGGCCCTCGCAACTATCAGAACTCAACTTCCCCTAGATCATTATCAACCTTCAGCAACCTTTTCCTAACGTGAGCCCACTTCAGCTAACTACTACTGTTTATAGCTAACAATAGCCAGATATACGTAACATATCAGAGCCATTTGATCCCATGAAGGTTCACAACCTCATCGACTAACTTACCTATTTTACCTATAATTGTCTGACTTCTGCGCTACTGACGTGGTGGTTCAACGAAACGAGTTCATTGATACAAAGGTAAATGTAGTCGAACACCCAAAGCTTTCTTATGCTAATCCTTAATGGTCATGTTTGACAGACATTTAGTCGAACAGAAGGAACTGCTGCATAGTACACTAAGTCCCTAACAAGCAATCAGCTATCACGGCAGCAAGCATTTCATATCCGACCACTGTACAACAGGTCTAATCAGACTTTCTAGGTGAGCAAAGTAGTCAACGCACCCAGCCACTCCACTTACTATTGTCAGATGAGGTATTCATTCGTGCTGGTCCTTGAGAAATAGTTTGAATTTGGGGTTGCGAAACGCACCCCAAACATTCCCGAATTGCCATCCACGTTGCCTAGGGAACTGCATCTCATCAGTATCTTCACCTAACAAGAGTATTTTACTTGCATTCTTTAGGTTTGAAAAAGAGTCTCCTGTGCCAAGTTGAGTCGTCGTAAAGTTAAACGAGGGAATAAATACCTCCCTTAGCACATGGATGACGTGTAAAAATGATGACAACAGCGGTCCTTAACGGACATCACTAAGTGTAGACAACTCACATGATGCCTTACCGTGGATTCAGTAGTGAACACTGGTGTTCAAGCATAAAACCTTCATTAAGGTAGAGAAATTCTGAACCATTACTTTCAGTGGTACGCACTGCCAGAATACCTCTTGATCAATGAAGTCAAACGCCACTTTCACGTTAGCAAATACTGCTATTGTTGGTTGCTGGTAGTTGTTCCTATGTTTCAAGATCTGGTCAGTACACCCACTACCAGGTCTGAAGGTGTTCAGCTTTCTAGGCTTACTGTTCTCGGGCTTTACTTAGGTGCTTTATGATTAGAGAATGTAGAATTTCGCTCGTTAGACTGATTCTCCTGTAGTTATCACAGGAGGATTTCTCTCAATTTTTGAAGCCTGAGACAATCAGAGATTGACATCAGTCAGAGGGGATCATCTCTGATTCTCATACAGCAGCTAACACTTCAACCAGTATACCTAGTACTTCTCAAGGACTATTCCTAAATACCTTTGACACTAACCTATCGGGGCTTGCTGCCCTTCCTTATTTCAGGTTAGTTACAGCCTTCGCAACTTCTTCAAGAGTTGGACGGCCTATTTCAATATTCTGTTCAGAATCCGACTGTGTAATAAAGAATCGAAGACTAGATGGGTGTCACTTGACCTGTTCCTCAGTGTTCTGCCCATCGTTCCTGTCATCTCGCCTGCGAGTAGACACATCTTTCTGTGCTATGGTTTCGCTACCACCCCAGTTTCCATAATAAGTCTGAATAACTCGTCTGCTACTTATCGCCACTATCTTTCGCATCTCTGGGTGAGAACAGAGTACCAAGTAAGTATATTATGCTACGAACTCACACAGCAGTAGGAAATACAATGTAGAGTTGTCGTTTGAGGTAAGGACAACCAGCAGTGTTGCCCTAAGAATGTAAACTCTCACTGCTGCCAGCCGTTTTAAATAGACGTTCTGATGGGTACGACTTGACATACCTCCGACTTCTTAGGGATGGAAGTAATTATCCGAGAGGGCCCGACTTACTTAAAACTGAGAGACTACATTTTCCTATCAGACGCTGACGAAATGCAGTGTTCTCAACATTTTGAGCGGAAACCTGAGTATGTTTCGCAGTTGATAAGTGTCAGATAATGCTATCGGACTGATGCACACTGACTCCTAGTTTAGGGATAGAGAGTCAAGTGGCAGAATGTACTAACCACTCCACTTATTTGGGAAGTTGCATCAACCTAAATCGACTGGTTGCTGACGAAATCTTACGATGGAAGCAGATGGACCATCCGGCACCGGTGATGTCAGAAAATATATCAAAGGATGAGTATATTGTGCAACAGCAGTTCACTTTGTTCTATCGTGCGGGATTGATTGTCATAGAAGGCTACGAGTTTTTGACGACGGATTTCTTTGCAGTACTGCTCTCATTCACTGGAACCACAATGTGAACAACATCAAGGTCAGGTGTAGAGTACTAGGTGAAGAAGGGAGATAAGTTGGTAGGCCTGTGAATCTTCACCGACGGAATTGGCTTGGACATGCGTCACACATACTAGACCGCTGTCTACTTTGGCATCCGACCTTAACCCAGACAGGAATAAGTTGGAGGAACATTTTTGCTAACCTTCATCTATTTATTCTCCCTACTACGCTTCTGTCTACTTTGAGATTACCTTTTTGTACCCGCTTTTTCATGCAGCTGTAAAGTGTAGAAAATTGTTCTGACGTACTTTGTGCAAGGTTCTGATTCACTTGTCTTTCTATCCTCTTGAGCTGTCTTCAGGATTTCATAGACGTCAAAGAACATTAAAAACGGAGAACCATTTTGGGCACTACTGTGGTTTTGTAACAAGACCCCAATTCCTAAAGAGATACTTTTGTATAGATCTATCCATTTGTTAAACTTCATAGTCATTTCTCTCTTGGATATAATTCTAGAGTGCAGCCTTGTTCGATGAATGCGATAAAATGCCAATGTCAAGGAACACTGTGATTGTGCATTTGCTGCACATTTCACAGCATTTGGAGAGCGAATGCGCGGCTACAGTATCCATGACATGAATGAGACGCAATCAGTTCATCATGAGCTAATTGTTTCTAGCTTTTTCAAAGACTATGAAATATACTACTTCAGATGCATGCAGCTGATAACAGACATGTTCAAATAGTTTTCGCACTCATTACTGAAAGTTTTGTTCGAGGTGGGTACTACAACACCCTCATATCAGAATGATTGGACACTGTGTGTCGTACTTTGTTGGAGAATACAGTGGGTTACATGACTGCAGTCATGTTTCCATCCTAGAATGAGTCAGAGGTAAGTTTTAAGTGCCAGGTACTTTGTTGCGTTTTCTTACTAGAAGTTTGTCCTGTCCTACATCGTTAGACATGTTTATTTCAACCTAAGGTGAAGCAATAGAGCCAGATGTACTCAGTAAATCAGCTTCGCTTCTCACGCCTCGGAAGGTTTGCGATCAGTTCATTGATACTAGTTGCTTACGGTTCGAATAGGATGAAACAGCATGCAACTGTTACGAAATTGCACTGCTGCTTCTATCTCGTTTGTTCATTGTAACTGTAAAGTTGCACAGTACATAAGTGTACGTTGGTAAATTTTCCTGCAAGAAAGCTAACTGCCCATCGGGTGTAAAATCGTTGCGAGCAAATTTCAGATACTCAGTGTTCATCATTGACACGTTTTTTCGAGCTGCAAGAGCTTTTACGCGTGATTTTTAGTGTTTTGTGAATACAGTCAGTGCGTGCCTAAATTTTTTGGAGAACTAACAACTTACCTTGTTCCCAACTTCGTTAGTAGTGAGTTTGCAATAGTAGGTGCAAGTAATTCGGTAATGCCGACCTGTTTTCAAATAGCGATTTCTGTGACCAGCAAGACGAATGGATCATGGTCATTGTTCAGGAAGTAGTGATATTCCCATTTATCCCCATACCACTGATGACTATCTATACGCTGTTATTGTTAAGGTGTGAATCAGCACAAACTGCCAGGTGAGTGTTGTACTAATTCAGTTTCTGTTTGTGTAAGGTTGAAAGGGACCATTTGCACTACGCGATCAGCAGCTAATCAGTTTCCTATTTTTTACTTAAAACTTCTGTTCCAGATACACGGATAATTTAATTATCACTGTTATTTGGATAATTATGGTGACTAATTGGGTTTCCCAAACCATCCCTGAAAAGCGACAACTTGGTGTTATGATATTAGTTTTAACCACTGTACCTTCATCATCTCACTTTTTCTTATTGATCTGACCAGCATAGAAAGTTTTTCATCTATTTCAATTCCCTCACTTTTGTTATTTTTATTGGTACTTGGATTACGGTGATTATTTTTTCAAAATATTGACAGATAGACACCAGTACTATTGAGTCAATTTGAATTGGTATGTAGTAAAACTAGGCTCCAGTAAGATTTTATTCAGTCTTTTCTCTGTATCCTGTATGTGTATTTAGTACCTTTGAATTTGTATTTTGTAGGTCCTGATCGTAAAATGGATAATTTGATAGCAGATGTGTCAGATATTGAATTTATTATTGAAACCCAATTGGAAAATCAAATTGGACTAGGATGCTTGCCGTTCTCAAATATGAACAGTTAATTAATAGTTTATTTAACGAAATTTCTTTAGAGTCTGGTGCAGGTGTTTGCCGATTCTTTATTCTAACCAATGCCCACTTACAATTTGTGTCCTTTGAGGCATATCAAAGCTGACAGGACAGTTGTATGCAAGCATTGGTTGCGTGGATTGTGCAAAAAGGGAGATGACTGTGAATTCCTTCATGAATATGATATGACTAAAATGCCGGAGTGTTACTTTTTTTCCAATTTGGTAATTTGAAGCTAAGGATTTATATTATTGGCCTATAGGAGAGTGCATGAATAAAGAGTGTCCATTTCTACATATTGACCCTGCCTCTAAAGTGCAAGATTGTCCTTGGTATGACAGAGGATTTTGCAGAAATGGTAACGAAACTTTTGTTTCCAGAAATATACTTAGGCCCCTTATGTCGTAATCGGCATGTCAGAAGAGTGGCGTGTAAAAATTATATAAATGGATTTTGCCCTAAAGGACGTGAGTGTAAATATGCCCAGTAGGTGATGTACTTTATTCTAAATTTTTCTAGTCCTATATGGTGGCCGCTTCCTGGAAGTGATCAGGATGCACAGAAGAGCCGTTGGATATGCCACCATTGCAGTAAGTTCTCTTTACGATATGTACTCCTAAGTTATTTTCCACTCTTTACTGTATATTTTGGTTTAATTTTTAGACGAGCGAGGACACAAAATCCAGTTTTGTCTTAAACTATCACCCGAAGAACGTCAACGTTTGCAGGAGCAGCAAAGATTGCAGAATCTTACCACTGGAAGTGTAGCGGCGTCTCAACCTGGCGTCACTTCAGGACCTCGGTTTGCTTCTGAGCGTCTTAAATTTGGCGGTTCGATGGGCACCCCACAGGCAGCTACTGGTGGACCACGACAAGGCCCGCAAAAGCCTCTTGACGAAGTAACATGTTTCAAGTGTGGTGAGAAGGGTCACTATGCTAATCGATGCAATAAAGGTTACTTGGCTTTCCTAAGCAAGGTTTCTCTACAACCGCATGAAATGGAAAGTGCTCGTGGCTGATTAAAACGGTTCATTTGATGGTTGTTTACCGAGTGCTTTGTGCATATGAAAACCATTATATTACAAATTGTACAGTTCTTATCTACATTTCCTTATTATTTTTAAGAAATCAACAGGCGCAGCTCAATATGAATTCGAGTTTTACTTATCTTCCTAGTGCAATGGGGGAAGAAGTATGACTTTGACATTCTCAGTTACCAGTAACTTATATCGTAGAGCTTTACTAATCCGTTTTTAGCTTAAAGTAGGTAATAAAATTCACTGATCCATTTGCAAAACTTATTCTCACCATAAAGAAATGTTTAAGTAAACCTCATACATGCTTCAGTATTCCCAACTAATCAGAAAGAGTTTATTAACAATTACTCGTTTCACTCTTCAAGTTCCTCGCTACTAAACCTGTCTGGGATTCTATGCTTTTACAAAAATAGGAGGTTTTAAAAAATTGCCGTCCCAACTGAGTATACTACTGGCCAACTTGAGTGGTTAGAAACCGCTCAGGTTAACCTGTAGATTTCATCAGAGTGATCTAAACACCGGACAGCCGTTTCCCTCGTTTGGGGTTGTGCTCATCATCGGTGTACCCGGACAAATTCAACTCACAGAGCCGGATAGTTCAGACCACCTGAATCTCGCATAATTCCCTAGTGGAGTAATGAGTTAAACCATTGACCTTATACCAGTAAATAATCGAAGTATGGTATTCTTAACAATAACAACAACGTTAGTATTCAAAGAGAGAGATTCTTAAACCTAAATAACCTGCGTAGACCTCTACTCTAGAATTTAATTATCTGTCTTAATGAGTTGAAGTCTTAGTACAGTGTAATTATTCATTCTATATTAATCACACTTTGAAGCACAAGACACTGCTACAACTTTCGCGTATATCAACTACACGGACCATTCTTCTCGTGAAAGTTCTGATAAAGGGAGCTGTCAACGAAGACCTTATTACGTCGTGGACTGGATTTATCGTCGTGCTGTAGTCTTTAAGATAAATTAACGACCGCGTGTTAGGGGAAATCTAGTGTTTCTATTCTTCAGACGGCTTTATTTAAAGCATTCCACGTTTTTGAGGTATCAGATCTTGACTCTTATTGGCCACCTCGTGTTGTTCGGGACCGTAACGAAGAAAGTATTTTATCGAATAATGCTATACGGTTTTGAAATGTGGGGATAAGTAATTTGTAGAGGTAGCAGTTATCCGGTCGCCAGTTGCTTCAAGTGTTTCATGTATGACAGAATGAAGTGACCAAGTTAGAGTGGGATTTTAGATGACTTGACTGCTAGTAAAGTGGCAGAATTTCGTGACACTGATGAATTTTCTACTACAAGGTAGCATCTGGGATCGAGTATAGTTAAGCCAAAGGTGTTAAAAGAGGTATTTTCCAGTCTATGGTTTTAGCGGCTATCAGCTGAAGTTGCTGGCTTAGAGATTTACAGTAACCTTCCTGGCTCTCACTTAGAAAATTTGGATCTTACGGTTGCGAGTGATAATAAACACGTTTCTATGTAGCACATCATTTAGAATTACCATAATGTAACAATTCTTAGAATCAATATATTTTCCTTATGGTTTGGTTTACTATTTGGCAGGTGGATTTTGTCTACTTTATCTATATTTCCCACTGCACATAGTTACTCTGATCTAAACGAACTACGCATTTTATCCAGACTATTCGCAGCTGAGAAGTTGTGAAATAAAGATGAGCTCAATTTAATCTCCAAATCTTATTTTTTGTGATTTGATGAAAACCTTTAAAAGGCTAGAAAGAAGACTGAAACGGCAGATTCAAAATCAGTTTTATGTTTATGGGAAAATAAGCGAACCAGGGCAATCGTATTTGGTCTTGAACATCTAAAAGTACCTCGTAGGGTATATCAAGTAAGGAAAGAATATTCAGTTCCTAGTTATGCAGTTGATGGAAGGTTAGGCCGTTAGCATCACATAGCGAAACGTCAGTTGAAAGGTTCATTTTGTTTAACATAAATTAAGAATTACAAATACCAAAATAATGATGGAAGTTAATTTATTGCCATTATAATCAGCCAGTTATTTCCTAGAATGCGTGCTGTAACCATGAATAACAAGGAGATAGACGTGAATCAAAGACTTAAAATGGTAGTAACACGGTTTACTTATCTTCGAACGCTGGAACACTGACCTGATCACAAGAGTTGCACATAAAAGTTCCAGTCAGTTCTAGAGTTAGGTATTCTCGTCTATAGAGTGTCAAGTTTTTCGTAAGCAAATCTTTTCGGAGTTAAACAAATTATCCCAGCGTACATCGTCTTAAGCATTTATTCTTACATAAGACCTGTTGTAAAACAGAATAAAGCGCTTGTCACTCGTGCGACAAAGTATGAGTGACGTCCAGTTAGGAGTGTTAAACAAAAAACAGGTATTTTGGCGTAGTTGAATGGTCAAAACACTTGACTTCTTATCAGCGGTTCCTTAGTTTCCACTCTATTTCGATCTGGGCAAGCAGGTAGTATATAATAAGACATACTAGGGGTGGGTCAATTAGTGTATCCATATATCTATCAAACGAGAAATATGTAAAAAAAAAATCCATTTCGCTTTGTACGTGAGTACTGACGATAAACAACATAAAGACTACGTGTATTCGAAATCCGGCATATGCCTAGATCACCCAGAAAATAATGTGAAAGTTGGATTAGCTTTGAGTCAAAGGTAAGTCGGTTGATAAAATTGTAGACAAGAACCGGTATCCTGCTAAAGAAGCTAATATACAGCAACACGTTCAGAAAATTATTTATTTATTTTCTAAAGACCGGGATTATAGTAAAATATACCGATGATAATGTTTAGGACATATTAAGTAGGCTGAAGTCAGATGATTGTTGGCAGAAGAGTAGGGAAACGAAGGTTTAGGGGGTGACTGGTTGGTCGAGGCGTGGTATTTGTAACAGATAGGTTTGAAATCTTCTTAGTATATCGTTTTCTAGTGTGATTTTATATGCAATCTTGTTGAAGGTTAAAAGAAGCACGACTACTGATATCAACCCTTAGCCTAGTAATTATGACTGACAATTAAAAAAATGATAAGAGATTATAATACTACCCAAATGTCCGTGCCGAAGTGAGTAGATTTGGATTTGAAGCTGAAATCAATTGCTTGAAAGTTGAGTTTTGAAGCCGATGTATCAAAATTATATGACTAAATATCCTTTATATGATGAACATACTTGGATTTATTGTATAGGATTACCTTAATACGCAAGACAGAACGCTTCAACTGCCAAAATATTAAGCCAATAACTGTGCCAATTATAAACGAAAACAGAAGGGAGTAGAATGTACAACAATAAACTTATAATAATGATAATGACAATAATAATAGTAATTCATGTTCAATACAAGTACACATCACAAGGAACAGTTTGTAAAATAGTGTCTGAATGACTACAAACCAATAAGGTGTTGGAAATATCAAAAGAAATTGCATTCCTAGCTGATGTATCTTCGGGTAAAGCTGATGATACAGTTAACTTTCGACGTGAACCACTGGAGCCACTCCATGAATCTGAAAGCGAAAAGTTAAGCAAATAACATTGGTGATATGATATGCCAACCGATGCAGTCTATGAGGTAAATTAGATAGGTTTAGCAAGTAAAGTGGACTGAATATAAATCAGATAATGCAAAAAGGTTAGAATGTAGTCAGTTATTCAGTGAATACTTCGATATTGTGTCATGGAACTTAGTGCTTTAAATATATAAGGGTTACTTGCTAGAGGTGATTCTGAAAACTGATCCCGTTCCAAAAGTGATGCGAAATCACTAATATCATTTATTACCAACAGCACTGAAATAAGTACGAGTTAATTAGACACATTTATAATAAAAGCCAGCTGCAAGTATTTACAACCACAATATATATGGTTTATTTACCAAAGGCAATCTCGCCTGGTTAACTAGTTCATTGGTTACTATCCGGTCTCCTAAGCCCGGGTAAACAGGTTGGGCATACGGCTAGCAGCCCTACCCTGTAAAACAATCCAACCGCTACATAAACTTCAAAGCACAGACGAAATATCAAAAGTAAAAACAAGCTTATTCCTCGCTAGAATCGGAGAGGCGAAATGACGCTGGTTGGTAAAAGCCTTCGGGAAGCCAATTGGCCGATGTGTCTTCGCTTCTCTCGATGAAAGCGAAAGTAAACATGGGGACCTGGAATGTCCGCACTATGTTTGAACCTACCAAGGCTACCCAGATTGTAAAGGAAATGAGAAGGTATAGCATTGAAGAGCTAGGAATCTGTGAAAGCAGGTGGAATGGAAGTGGAGTCTCCCAACTGTCAACTGGAGAGTCAATAATCTACTCCGATATTGTCACCCAGATGACAAACAAGAGTATACTGAGTTTTCCAGTGGCTATCATGATGTCCCCAAGAGCATCGAAAGCTTTCATACAGTGGGAACCAATCTCCTCCAGGATCATAACAGCAAGGTTCAACTCAAACGGAAGAAAAGTCACAATCATACAATGCTGCGCTATGCACCTACAAATAATGCAGATGAAGAGAAGGAGGAATTCTACGGACAACTGAAATCAGTAATGGACAAGACCCCAACCTAGATGGCGACATCAAAATACTAATGGGAGCAAACAACACAGGAAGAGAACTAACCATGGGCCGAGAAGCGCTCGGTGAAATGAACGAGAACGGAGAACTATTTTAGACTCCTGCGAACTTCATGATCTAGTGATTGGAGGCAGTGTGTACAAATACAAGGATATTCACAAGGCAGGGACATGGACTTCACCAGACACCAGGACATACTAAAAATCAGATCGACTTTATCTCAATCTCAGAAAGTGGAGACGCAGTCTACTTGACACAAGATCAAGAAGAGGAGCAGATATAGGCTCAGGCGACTCACTATCTAGTGCAAGGAAGCTTCAAAATCAAGTTGAAAGCCTTCAAAGAAGCGGTGATAAAAGACCATAGTTCAAGTTCAATACCCAGAACAGAAACTGAACTGAAGGACGAAACTACAAAGGAAATCTTCACGTCAGCCATCAAGACAAAATGGGAGATATCGAGGAACATCACTGAAGAAACCTATGTGGAAGTCTTTGAAAGCTATGCGGAAAGAAACCTGCACAACCGTATTAGAAAGGAAGAAGATAAGGAATGGATCTCGATGGATACATGGAGGCTGATAGAGCATGGAGAGGAGGATGGTGAAGCAGAAGATAAACCAGTACAGTGCAGGGATGCGCAACAAAAAAAGGAACTGAGTACAATGTATAAAACACTGGACAAAGTGAAGAAGAGTGCACGGAAAGACAAAAGACACTTCTACGACACATTGGCAAGTGAAGCAGAACAGGCTGCTAGTAGGAGGGACCTGACAACATTGTATCAAATAACCAGGTTACTTGCTGTCTGCGAAGAGATCAGCACAGATGAGACCAATAAAAGATAATGAAGGAAATTTAATTACCAAAGAAGAAAGACAGGAAATGATGGGCTGACCACTTCAAGAAGCTCTTGAATCGACCACCACCTGAAGCCCAGCCACAGAACTAAAAGTCAACACAAGCCCCCTCCGAAGTAAGTCGAAGTCCTGAACGCCATAAGGCTACTGAAATGCGCGAAGGCAGCAGGACCAGATGGAATCCCGCCAGAAGCACTGAGAACAGACGCTGGGACAACAGCGGACATGCTCACACCACTACCGCAGAAGGTCTGGAAGGAAGGAAAGGTACCTGCCAATTGATGTGAAGAATGGCTACCTTGTCAAAATCCCAAAGAAGGGAGACCTAAGTTTTTGCGAGAACTGGCGAGAAATCATGCTGCTGTCCACCCAAGCAAAATATTAAGCTGGATCATCCTGGAGAGACTAAACAATGAGCTGGGTCCAAAACTACGAAAGGAACAGGCTGGATCCAGGAAGTACAATCATATGCGGACCAAAATGCAATGCTATGGATCATCATAGAAAAGAGTGTAGAATGGCAGTCAACTCTCTACCTCAACTTCATCGACTTTGGAAAGGCTTTCGACAGCGTCGACCGAGAAGTAATTTGACAGGCAACTGCTCCAACACTATGTAATACCACAAGCCTTTATCAACCTCATTCAATAAATGTATGAAGACGCCACATGCCACAATGGAAAGCTCAGTGATGCCTTTGAAGTGAAGACAGGAGTAAGACAAGTTGTTGCCTACTATCACCCATGATCTTCCTGATTGCGGTCGACTGGACTGGCTCATGAGGGCAAAACATGAGGAGCGAGAAGATGGGGACACGATGGTCGGACCGATGGAAATAGCTCAGAAGATTTGAGTTTCGCTGCCGCCGCCGATGATGACTTATGTCTAATATCTTGTGGTACAAACTCGAAGATCTACAGGCGAAAATCAACAAGTTGGCAGAAGTTGTAGGGCAGCGAAGATGGGACTTCAGGTGAACGTAGAAAAGACAGAGGTCATGAAGATACCCAACCAAAAACAACAGCGACAATAAGCTCTAATCACCATCGACGGGAGAAACTTAAAGGAAGTAGCCTCTTTCATCTATCTAGACAGCATCGTTTCAACTACAGGCGGCATAGACAAAGACGTCAAAGCCATGATCAAAAAAGAAAGATAGGCGTTCCGCACTCAGCATAGAGAACAAGATTCCGATTTTTAACACCAACATCAAGTCAGTGCTTTTATATGGTTCAGAGATCTGGCGCGTTACGAAAGGGACTTCCGACAAACTGCAGACATTCATCAACAACTGCTTACGCTCGCTACTGGAGATCAGATGGCCAGAAAAAATAAGCAACAAGGAACTCTGGGAACGAACCAACCAAGAACCTATCACCCAACAAATATGCAGAAGGAAGTGGAGTTAGCTTGGGCATGCACTGAGAAGACCATTGGGGGACATCACGCATCAGGCCAGTTGCTCGAGTGGAACCCAAATGGGAAACGACGAGTTGGGCGTCCCAGCTGAGGGTGACATGGAGGAGATCGTGTGAGGAAGAAATGAGAGCTTCTGGGCTGTTGTGGAGCCAGGTTCAAAAGACTGCAGAGAATAGAGTGCACAGGAGACGTGCTAGGAACCCAAGGGACAAATAATAATAATAATAATAATGATAAATAATTTAACGAAGGCTATCGTTACTGAGTGAACACAAAAATGAGATGCTCGTTGTTCATTTTCCCATCACGACAGTCATATATCTATCATATATTAATAGGACCGACAGTTTTTTTTTTTAAATCTTGGTTTCATAAACCAGTTTGATTTATCAACACATCTAAAAATAGCATGTGATGTGTATATCGACTGAATGAATAGATGAAGTCAACAGCTATATGTGCAGGTTCATGCACTAGGCAATGAGGCATACATGTTGTGCAAGGGATGGTGATATTATCTGGTTGCTTAAAATATGTTAGGTAGAATGGTGTTCAAATCAGTGACCTAATGGTTGAATCTTCGCTACTTAAATCAATAAACGGCAGGACAAGTATCAGTTAAATAGAAGTTTCGATCTAACTTCATTCATGTAGTCGTTTTTTTTTGAAGACTATTATTAAGAACAACTGCAGTTCACTGTTTTAGGTGATCGACTTCCAACCAATAGATCATTGGTTCAACACTTTAAGATTTGAGATCTTAGCATTCAGGTAGTAAGTATCATCAGCCCATACAACTCAAGAGTGGTTTTTTGCCTACTGAACGAACGTCCAAATGGCTGTGAAATTGCATTTCGATTATCAAGAAGACGTTAGGAAACGGAAAGTAGTGCGTATGGACAATTGCAATTTGGTGAATCTTTACATATACCTTGAAACAACATTTAATAAATGGTGACCTTAGTGCATGTTTGCTTTGTGTAGCGATAATTATGAGCCGATTCAAGACATTAATTATTGCTGTATGCTGTTTCATTTAGAAGTGACAACCAGTCGACCACAAATACAGCATCCATTTTTCCAACCTAACAACTGCCTTAGTTATTTGCTTGTAATTTACAAGTACCAGCTACAAGTTCAAGAGATAAAATGCTACTAGTCGTCTTAGCTTCTGTCAATCTGTAGCTCAGAAATAGGATATGACTCATTCAGTGTTTTTACTTTTATTAAGAAATAGGATCAGATATAAACTTTTTGATGATTGATACATATATGAAATTATGACAACCAACAGGTGAACTATATCTCACTGTAACAAGCATCTAGTGGTATATATCTTTACATTATCATATACGCATACCTCATGCTTACTATCTAGTATTATTTGTTTTAAATTAAATTGAAAATAACGAAAGAAATACAATCAAGTGAAATAGAACTGTTCAAATTATCAACTAATACCAACCAGGTAGTTATATGGAAGCATTATGTTATCGGAATAAATTTATGCTGGTACAGGATATAACTGTACAATTTTAGAAATTTCATCGTTCACTTTACTGTCAAGTCATAGTACGTCAAAATAAACTCCATTGGTTACGACACCATTGGGTTAAATTATGCATACAACGTTCATAAAATAAGTAAATAAATGAGAGAGGTATATACTCACCTGATTCATCACGATTACTAATCTGAAGTAAACCGGCTGTTTCTGTAGCCATATACAAATATTTTGGTTGACGTGGATGAAAAGCTGTTTCCCATACACTTTGACCATCACAAGGTAATTCAGTCAATGGATATTGTTCAGCTCTTAAATCCCATATACAAGCAGGTGCACCAGAACTACTAACACCACCTACACATAAAAGATGCGGTTGTCCAGGATGTTGGCCTAAGCATAGAAGAGGTTGAATTCCCCCAGAACTATTAGGGGAATTCAAGGGAGAAAAACATAACAAAACCATCACTGGATAAGTAAAGCAATAGAAGCATATTGTTTAACAAATATATGTAGTATAAAGTGATAGTATAAAAAAAGTTAACTTCATCAAATATGTATTTATACGATATTCCTTGATACAGAAAAATAGACAGCATTTATCCAAGGGTATATTGTTCAGAATACCTGGAAAATACATTTCACTTTGATTTATAAACCCACGGTGGAATAAGACTTAAAAGTAATTATATAATCCACTCAAAAATAGAACAAAAGGCAAACAACACCAGAAACAAATAGGATCCAGAACACAGGATGCTTATTCTTAATTGATATAAAAAAAAAATATTTATGCATGAATATCAATTTTGAGCAGTACTGTTGCTCAGTGTTGTGGAGATCTTCTGCATTCAACATGTGATTCTATATGGTTCAGAGACTTGGCGCGTTACGAAAGGGATTTCCAATAAACTACAGACATTCATCAACAACTGCTTACGCCGGCTCGATACTGAAGATCAGATGGCCAGAAAGAATAAGCAACAAGCAGCTCTGGGAACGAACCAACCAAGAACCTATCGCTCAACAAATATGTAGAAGGAAGTGGAGATGGATAGGGTATACACTGAGAAAGCCGACTGGGGACATCACGCATCAGGCCAGTTGCTCGAGTGGAACCCAGATGGGAAGCGACGAGTTGGGCGTCCCAGCTGAGGGTGACATGGAGGAGATCGTGTGAGGAAGAAATGAGAGCTTCTGGGCTGTCATGGAGCCAGGTTCAAAAGATTTCGGAGAACAGAGTTCACTGGAGACGTGCTACTGAAGCCCTATTTTCCACTAGGAACCCAAGGGACTAATGATAATAATAATACTGTTGCTCAGTGTATTATGACTCTTTTGATAGTTATCAATCTACAAAAAACTTTAAAAAAATTACGAAATTCTGACAAGTATACATTTTGTTGGCATACCACAATCTCCTGTTTTAGATAAACATAACAGAAATTAGAGGAAAGACAAAAAGTGAAATGATAAATTTGGAAGTAGACGGCTTAAAATCGAGATATTCTGACTACCCTTACGAGAATGAATAGCAAAAACAACTATAAACTTTGCTTTACAACTTATGCGCACATTTATTTACAACGGGTATTCCAAACTAAACTGGTTATCATTTGAGTTTCATTAATTACATCCTACCATGAACAGGATGTCAGTAACAAACACAGGGATGTTATGGAGAGACACAGCTGTCTAATGCTAAGAGGAGACGAGATGAGAAACAAAACAGAGAGCCTAAACATTCACAGATTTGATGAATGGATTATTTCCTGTGTGTCAAGCTTACATTCCATGCCTTACCACAAACAAGTAAGCGTTATTTAGCTGTATGTTACTATTTTTTTCAACGGAATGACCTTGTCAGTTATTTGTTATCTATGTGACAGCATTCTTATTTACATAAATAAGTTCGAATCGCAACTAAGAATGATGAATGGTCAGGTTGGCAATATTTTTATTTTGCTCAGTGACTAACTCAAAGTATGTGATATACAGGTTAGGTAAAAATGACGTCTGCCAATGAAAAATTCGGAAAGTTCAACTAACTTGATGCTTAATTTACACTTACAAGTCAGCATAAACTTCAGACATAAAAAGAGACGTTGCCTGATATGGCATCCACCAGTCTAAACTCAGCAGTGGAAACAGACAAACTGTATTACTATGTCATCACTAGATAGGATCAGTGCAAGAGTCGTACTCCTTCTGCAGCACCTGTCCCAATAGCAACCATGCCTTGATTTCAGCTCGTCTATGTATCCATCTCAATGGACGGAGGAAACGTTTAACAACAAGACAATTACAACCAGCTAGACAGCTAGACAATCAGAGCACTAAGGCTGATTTCAGTGACAAACTGCCACAACAGTCATTGGAACAGAACAATATAACTCAATCAAAGGAGTTTGGCGTCATATCCACCCTGTTGTAAAAACAGCAATGAAGGCCACAACCGACTCTCAAACAGTGATTAAAATGAGCCACCGGATATCAGCAGCTTCTTCTGTGTTAATCGATGCACACAAACGCAGCCCTGAAGACTCACAGTGCAATCAGGAGCGAATGCAACTCAAACGTAGACTGACAAATATTCTACGCAACGACCACAAACAATGGCGGGTAGCGAATACTAAAGAGATGGAAAAGGCGGCGGTGGTGGCGGCGGCGGCGGCGATAATTAACAATAGACAATCACTTGGGATTATTGAGGAAATTCGAGAGGAAAGGACAATGTTTACTAGGACAATAGAGGGGAATGATGGGTCTGTGATTCATTCGCAGAGGAGGCGACTGAAACGATGGGTGTAACACTTGGAGGAACAGTTCAACCGGCCTTCAGCTACTATTTCTTTGCCCACTATCAAGTCGGAGCCTGAATGGAATGTCGACATAGGATCCGCCCAACACTCGAAGAAGTTTAGATAGCTGTAGGTAACCTGAGAGAAGGAAGAGCACCAGAGTCAGACGAACTAGTTATAGAGGTATTCAAGTAAGTTGAGAGGGGATTGTTGGTTACATTGAGCGAAGTGTTAGCTGTTGTATGGAAGTTATATTAGTGTGCCCCTTGAAGAGGATAAACAATCCATTCTTCACATATGGTTACAACAAATAGGAATCGACGAAGGAAACTTAATTCTGAAGTATTTTATTTAAATGTTTGTAAGTCAATAATTGATTTTACGGATCGATATCATTCAAAGAATTATTAAAAACTTATGAGCACTAGACAGCTGTTTCGTCCCAATCTGGGATTTATCAGAGAACAAGTAGGGTGTAGGAATAGATACTCGCTGATGGCACTGGATGAATCTACAAGATTTGGAAAATGTGGATCACTCGATTTATATCTGTTGGTCGAATGATTACCTGATCACTGCGAGACAACAACTCAGGAGGCAATCCCGTGTAGGGTCAAGGATTTGCACCACTGCGAAGTTCTAAGTTAAGAGAAAGTAGCCATCCAGTGCTCCTAGGTTTTCAATAATTCTTCGGCTGACATTAGTGCGTAGTGAAATCTCTTATGGAGTCTGAAGTACTTATTTAACCAGCAATACCTGACACAGAGGTACTATGAAAGGTCACAGTAAAGTAACGTTTCGTCATGCATATAGACATTTTTAATGGAACAAGTCCTATCTAGCAATAACTAGACGCTAGTGAATGATTATAGCGGGAGTCCCGAAGTGTGATGTCGGAAATTCTTTTTCCAGTTATTACTGAATGCAATATAGAGACGTTAATAATTAGAGGAAGTGTTTACGAGATTCCCAGAACTAAGTAAAATGAAACAACTGTATGCTAATCGATTGTGAAATTTCATCGTGACACCTCTTAGAAATCAAAATGTTTCAATTTCTAAGAGGCGTCATACTGAGGTGTATTAGGAATAGTCACAAGAAAACTGCACGATATAAACTGCCTAGTAACATGTGTAATCGCGAAATTAGCTGCATTCACCAGGTTATCCTTTAAAGGTAGGTCAAGGTGATTTATACATTGACTTTTGGTTTTATTCATTTAACCTTCAGTTAATCAGCTTCTAGAATTGATTCAGTTCAGACAGTCGGAAGATAGGAACCACAACAATTTGTGAAAAAAATAGCATAGTGTCTGTACAATGTAACAGACAAACTTTCTACTGCTTATTTATTATGAAGCTTAAAGACCATCAGTTCTTAGGGAAAGATAAATCCTAGTCAGTGTGACCGTAGAATGCAATTGCATACGGTAAGAATGATATGAATACGATAAATGAGACAAGAATAATCAAACTCAACTCTGTAAGTATTTATGCACTAGACTGAGTTACACTAGTCGTGTGAGGTGGTCTTACGACACCACGCAATTGGCCAGATCGAAGTAAGGAAATACGATGATGAGGTAATAGTCAATTCCTGCTGACCAGTAAAACAGCAATTATAACAACTAAATGATAATTCCTGTAGCTAATACATGAATTTCAAAGTGGATTTAGGTGATAAAAAGATTCAAACCCATAACATTCAGGTTATACACTTGATGCCACTCACGTTTCTCTAATAAAAACTCAATAAAAAAAAACAAAATGAATTACAAAAATGCTCAGAAATTCGAACGAAAAGGAATTCTTTTTTGATTGACATTCATCGGTCAGTAGAACAATCTGATTTATCCAATCTACCACTTAACCTCACATGAAGCAACGTAAGTCACTAACTAGAATAAGGAATTGAGATAACATTTATAAAGTAAGTTATAAAGTGATGCAAAAGGTGGAATTACCGTAAAAGTCTACGTTGTGATTTGATAAAACCAATGCGTAAATCCCATAGCTTTAATTGACCCAATTGATTCACACTTGCTAATGTAGAATTATCTACACGTTCAAGGGCATTCACTGTACAAATATCACCTCCTGATGTTATTACTGCATCTTAATTTTACATTAGTTTGACAAAAAGTATAAACAGTACGAGAAAAGTTTATTAATAAGAATTAGTAAGTAAATGAAAGCAAATACATTATACTCGACAGTAATGTTTTGATGAAACAATGCTATATGTCGAAATATCAAATCCACTTTTACAACCGACCAATAAAAGTATAGACTGTATCACTTTACTTCTTCTATGTGCACTTGTCAGTTCAAATATTCCTGTACAGGTCATTACATAAGATGAATAACTCTATACAGGTATACTGCACAATTTCTGAACATCAATCACCATGTATGACTGACGGATAGATGAAGACAATAAAGAGCTACATAATTGTACACTAAGGCGGTACTGATCACCTAACATGCATATATATAGCGACCGATATATGAAGGTTAGCAAATGTCACTAGATTTCCACAACGTCATCCGAATTGATTGATGTGAGAAGACTGATTCCAGCTGTTTAGCTATGACCCCGATGAAGAGCGAAAGAAATTTAAACGTAAGTTAACTAGGAGTCTTTGCGTCGACCGCAAATAGTGGTGGGTGGTGAAAGCCAGAGAGATGGATGAAGCATCTGTATTGCATTATAACCGCAAATAATTTGGGCTTGCTAACGATGCCGGCGAAAAAAGTAGATGGTGAGTGAAACCATCACCGAAAAGGATGGGATGCTGATTACTTCACAGGACAGACGGTTAGAACGCTAGGCATAACACTTTGAAGAAATGTTCAACACCAACACTTCAGTTGCCCAACATCCGGCCTGAACTTGAATGAGACGCAGATGTCAGTCCTACAATTCTTCAACTTGAGAAAACTGTATAGAACCTAAAACAATGCAAACCAGCAGGACCTAATAGTTTGCAGCCTGACATTTTCAAGAAGGGAGGTAGGAAATATATGATTAAAGTGTAGGAGGTACTTGGCAGCGTATGGGAATCAGAGGTAGTGCCATCAAAATGGTGCACTTCACCTGTCACTCAAGTTTACAAGAAGGGAGAGAAGTCTTCCTGAGACAACCATAAACGAACTAGTCTGACTAACACTGTTTAGTAAAGCTCAGATTCTAAGACTTTTCGTCTTTAGTAACAGCTAAGACAGATTTTTGGTAGGACACATCTCTCACTTCATTTCAAATGCAGCCAAACAGTGAGTAAACAAAGACTACAGAGTGTGTAGATTTCGCAGATTCATAACATTGACCGGCTTAGTCAAAGTCAATAACTCCACATTAGTCTTGTACACATATCCTATACACACTTCAGATGACCAGAGGCTGAGGTTCTAGAGTGTTGACTAGAGAAGCCTTGTTCTTGATATAACGAAGGAAGAAAATACTGAAACATCCGATTTATAGTTTGAAGCGCAATTTCCAGACACCAAAGATGCTGTCCTGTCAACTCGGAGACTGATCGTGATTAGAAGGCAATTGAGTACACAGTTGTGAAGACAGTTGATACTTCACAGTTGTTGACAACGTAAAACGCTACTATTTCCTAAGATACCTGGAAAATAAAGAGCGTTATCAAGGATGGACTAATTGTTACGTGACTACAGAGTCTAAACAACATATCCTTGAGGTCTGACACACACGGCCTTCTTAACAAATTTCGATTAAGATTCCATTATTCTAACACCAGCGCTCGAAAACCACAGAGCATGGAGGAGTGCATCATCATCATCATTATCAACATAGGACCAGGCATTACTGCGTAACGGTCCGAGTTGCCACACCTCATATCAGCACATCAAGTAAAAAGGTAGTGAGGTGAAGGATGAAGATAAGTGAATGCAGTCAAAAGAAATATAAAGTACGAGAAGAAAGGAAAGAGGAGTGACAAAATAGTGAGATTCGGTATAGCGTTGTTAAGATGAGGATAATGTGTGTATACATCTGCGCCACTGACTTCGGTTCTGAGCCATATCACCTAGGGTCTCCAACCACTGGTTCCTCTTGTCCCGTGGACCCCAACCACCTAGTCTGCATCGTCCTACATGGCTTAAACCAACAGTCAGAGACTTCATACATTGGTGCCATGTTTTAGTCTGGCCACCTCGGGCCTTTTTCCAGCCTGAACCCACCTCAGCCAACATTGTGTGACGAGGCAATCGGTGACTAGGCATACGTAGTACGTGTCCCAACCATCTCAGTCGATGAAGGTTCACAACCTCGTCGACTGACTTACCTCTTCTCCCCAAAACTCTACACCTAACTTCTGCATTACTCACATGGTGACACCACGGAATACGTCCTATACTACGAAGGCAACGGTGGTCAAAACCTGTAACCTTCTCATGTCTTCCACTTTCAATGGCCATGTTTCACAGCCATACAGTAGAACAGAGCGGACTGCTGTGCAGTACACGCGACCCTTAATAGACAAACGAATATCACGGCGGCGCCATAGGTGGCGCAAATTGGCAAAAGCCAATCGAGCCTTTTGTATCCGTGCAGAAATCTCATCGGCAACTAACCCACCGGGTTGATCCTACTTCCCAGGTAAGTGAAGTGGTCAACACACTCAACCACTTCACTCTCTATTGTTAACCGCGGTACCGCTGAAGACCAGTCCTGGAGCAAAAATTTGCATTTGGGTGGTGAAAATCGCATCCCAAACATTCTCAAATTCCCACTCAAAGTGTTCAGAAGACTCTGCATCTTGTCAGCGTCTTCACCTAACAGGACTATGTCATCTGCATATTCTAGATCTAAGGAAAATTCACCTGTGATCCGGTCAACGTCTTTGTAATTAGGTGACGAGAGGGAAACCTCCATAAGAATATCTATGATAAAATTAAATAAGAATGGGGATAGTGGGCATCCTTGACGGACACCACTTGATGAGTATAGCTCCCTGGACAACTCACCATAGGCTCTAACATGCCCACAAGTGTTCGAGTAGAGAGCTTTCAATAAGGTGATGTACTTACTAGGCACGCCTTTCAGTGACAGACACTGCCATAAGACTTCTCGATCAACGGAGTCAAATGCCGCCTTCAGGTCGAGAAATACAGCTATTGTCGGGCGTCTGTAAGCATGCCTATGTTCCAGGACCTGGCGCAGTGTGAATATTTGGTCGATACATCCACGGCCAGGTCTAAAGCCTGCCTGGTTTTCTCGGGCTTGCTGTTCCCGAGCTCCACTCAGGCGTCGGAGAATTATAGAACTTAGGATCTTAGACACTATGTTTGTCAGGCTGATTCCTCTGTGGTTATCACAAGAGGACTTCTCGCCTTTCTTGAAGACTGGGATGATCAGTGACTTAGACCAGTCGGAGGGGATCGTATTTGATTCCCATATACTGGCTAACACTTCCGTTAGCCTGACTAAGAGAACTCTACCACCATTCTTGTATACCTCAGCAGGTAGTCCGTCTGGTCCTGCTGCCCTTCCCCGTTTCAGGCTACCTACCGCTTTCTCAACTTCTTCTAGTGTTGGGGGACCTGTCTCTATGTCCCATTCAGGGTCCGACTGGATAGCGGGCAGCGCAATGGTGGCTGGAGGCCAGTTAAACTGTTCCTCAAAGTGTTCTGCCCATCGTCCCAGTCGCCTTCCCTGCGAGTGAATCGCCGATCCGTCCTTCTCCGCTATAACCTCACTAACTGTTGTTGACCATTTCCCCCCAGTCTCCTTAATAAGTCTAAATAACTGTCTACTGTTACCGATCGCCGCTGCCTTTTCCATCTCTTTAGCCTTTGCTGCCCACCACTGTTCACGATCGTTGCGCAGACTTTTCGTCAGTTTATTTTTAAGTTGCGCTCGCTCTTCATTGTACTCAGAGCCTGCAGGGATGCATTCACGTGCATCCATTAGTTTGGAAGAAGCTGCTGATATCCACTGGCTCTTTTTAGCCATTATCTTGGAGTCGGCTACAGTCTCCAGTGCTGCTTTTACAGTAGACTGAAGATGGCACCAAGCTTCTTCTGGATGAGTGACAGTCTTTTGTTCCGATAACTGCCTAGCCAACTTCTCACTGAACACGGCTTTGGTGTTTTCGTTGTCCAGCAGAACTCGTAGTGGTTTTGTTGCCAAATTTTTTCTACGTCCATTGAGACGCAGGCATATACGTGCTCGGACCAACGCATGATCGCTGTCCAAACACGTACTCCAGAAGGAGCGGCAGTCTTCCACCGATCCTCTCCAGCGATGACTAATAGCAATGTGGTCTATCTGTGTCCATCGCTGAGTCGAGCTCGGTGGACGCCAGGTCAGACAGTGCCTTTCTTTATGTCTGAAATTTGTGCTGGCTAAAAATAGGCGGTTATCTGAGCATAGTTGTAATAGGCGATCACCGTTATCTGTACGTTCAGCTGGGATTCCGAAAGTGCCACCTAAGTGCCTTTCTGCCTCACTCAGTCTACCCACCTGTGCGTTGAGGTCACCTGCAACAACCACTACGTCCGAACGTTTGGCTTTCGAGAGGAGGTTAGACAGTTTATGGTAGAACTCGTCCTTCACTTCATCCGAACTACAGTCAGTGGGTGCGTAAGCAGAGATTACAAAGAGACAACGGCGAGTCTCACTATTCCTTTTAGTTCTCACTGTGCCGTTCAGCCTCATAGCGCAGAGGCGACTATCAACTGGGATCCAGTCTAGTAGTGAGTTTTCTGCCCTGGTGCTTAATGCTATACCTACACCTGCAAGACCACGAGAGCTAGCTATCGAATCTCCAGAAACTCGAAGGGTGAATTTTGCAGATTCACCAGATTGGTCAGGAGAGGTCAGGTGAATAACCACACTTGGGTCCTGTATGCGTGTCTCACAAACACAGCACACATCCATGCCCGAGTTGCTAGAGTCTTTGCCAACGAAGCCTGTTGGCCAATTTGACGGAGGGTGCGGACATTGAAGGCTCCAATATGTAATTTGGAGCGTGGTTTAAGGAGACCAGGGATGCTGTTCTGTGGACTCAGATCGTTGTCGAAGGCTGCAGAGGTAGGAGAAATTGAAGATGATGCAGCATCATTAATTAAGAGACGTGAAGGAAGATTAGAAGGTAATGATGGAGGAGGAGGATAGCAGTCAGAAGAAACTTGGGTGCTGACAGAGTTGTGAGGGCGGTTGACACTTCCCGGCTGCCCACACCGTGGAAGGCTATTTCTTCTTAAGGTACCTGAAAGAGATTTGTGTGACCGCAGAGCCCATCGGACATCTGCTTGAGGCCTGTCACACCCAGCCTTTTGAGTATGATTATTTTGAATTTTTGTATTTTTGGGGCCGGATGGGCGAAAGGAAACGACAAGTGAACCAACACCGCCGGCCCGGCAGACCGTGGGGCGTGGTGGAGTGTGTTATTTTTGGGGCCGACCTTTTCTAACCCCCCCTTCCACTGAGAAGGCAGCATCAGCATGGCACTGCTGGTCATCCAAGGGAAACACCTTACTGCTGTCACACCCCATCCAGCTAGCAGCAGTACGACTTCGCCCTCAGACCCCCATCATAGTGTAGCAATTTACACTATAACGGTAACTGCTTTTCGTCTAACCACTACCCAACAGACCTTTCTGGTATGGTAGGACCTCGAGGGAACAAGCGTTCCACCAGCATAGCTCGTTGGGTCATTGTGATATGCAAGCCCGACCACCACGTCAAGGTAGCAGCTATCGGTCGGGCCATATTTATTGTCGTCGTGAGAAACTTAGTTTGTACACAACAGCCACATTCATATTTTGATATTGCTAATAAAACTTGTATATTTGTGTACAACCAAAGATGAAGGAGGCACTAGCTGAAAGGAACATTTCTTCACTCAATCTTTCCATTCAAAAGCAGCATGAAAGTGTAATACAGCTCATGTATCCTCAATCTTATGACATTATTCTCGACTGAAAGCAAAATTATACACATGGGATACAGAGTTATTGTTTGTAAAGGGAATATTTGAAATAGTGAACATCAGTTGCTCAGAATTTGAATTTTCTGGTAGAAGTATTCTCGAAGAGTATTTGTCGGAACGGATATGTTTAAATTTCTGATGAATAACAATAGTTATATTTACAACTGTGAAATCCTCCTTACTATATACTATTTCCCGTGTCTTAATATGATGGTACTAAGACCACCTGAATACTACTACTACAAATTAAAAACATCATTTTACTTGCGTGGTTGACACTTTTCTTTTACGGCAGTCAATGTTCAATCTCGCATTTTAAAAATTTTACTATAGCAAAATGGTTGCACCAAACAACTAGCTGAGGTTAACAGATGACAGGACATGGTACATTTTTTCACTTCCTCTCTTCACAGAAAGTGTATAAATAGCGACGATGATTTAAGACAGGACATTTAGAGTGGCATATTAACTATACAATGTTGTACACGTTCTTCTTTCCTATACATTAATTTACCGAAATTTTTTCCAAATCAAAGTTAGTTTCAAAACAGTCTATACGGTCACTTGATAAAAACAGTTTGCCGTTACCAAGTGCACTAGTGTTCTTAGGAACGAGATAACTATTACACATAGTAAGTACATTTAAGGAAGAAAGGATTTGAAACAATTAAACAACAATACAACCTTTTTAACTATGAACATATTCCTTAGAATTTTGTATTGGTAAATGAACAATTCAGATGGGTACTAAGATTTTTACACTCTACTACTACAGTCACAACACAAAGAAAGCACTCAATAAAATCAAAAAATAATGATGAGTCAAATTACCATTACTGCATTTAGTATGGTCATCTTTCTGAAAACGAGGAATACGACCAACTTCGACAGCAGTCAACTGACCGAATTCATTGCTTACATATACATGCCTACCATCGGCGCTGAGCGCAAGACAAGATAAAGCTGTCGGGATATTGCCACATAAGATGGGCTGCCCAAAAGGCATCCAGTCAGTTTCAGTTAGTCGAACCAGACATGGCTGAGCATTATAGGCTTGAAATAGCTGAAGACTACCATTTGAACTAGCGGAAAAGATAATTTTATTTTCATGATGAACCTTAATGAAAAGAAACAGGTTATCAATCGTAATTTCTAAGTAAAGCAATTATTTACAATAAAAGGCTTTTAATGTAGTCAATCTGGATTGCATGAATACAAAAATATACAGCGTATTCTGAAAATTAATGCTAAAAGGATACAAGTCAGTTTCCTGAGACGAATGGATTTAGCGAATTCATAAGAAGAAGAAAGGTAAAAAACTGTGCAAGATATAAGATAATGCATAAAAAGTGTAATAAAAGCGAATACATCCATTTATCACTACTACTCATTGCTAAATATGAAAATATCACGACACTATTTGTCTTTCGTATTTGAAAAGCGCAATGGTAATTTAAACGGTACAGTTGGTATCGATACAACTGAGAGAACTAGTTTACGTTTGTGTATTGGGCTACAAGTCAAACATGTGTTAAGGCTTATGAGATACTATCGGATCACCCAGGATGAAGTAGGTAAAGTGCAATCCACTGCTTGACCGCTGAATGTCTGGGTGTGACTTTTGTGAGGAGGCTAAAGGATAATATCAATAAAGGTTGGATAAAGAATCAGTGAACGGAAGAGCAGAAGATACTTAAACCGAGATATCATAACTATGAGTCGTACGAAATATGCTTCAAATGACATTGAATACACCTACCTCAGTTTAGTAATGCTTACGATTAAACGTTTATCATTTTATGGTCAACTTTCAAGAAATATGCTAAATCAACAAATTAATGAATTCTATTTGAACTTATTAGCAACACTTCGTTTAGTCTATTCCTGTAAGTGATGCATTAGTCTCTGTTAGGCATTCAGAATTTGGCCAATCGACACTCTACACTGTGCATTTTAAAATCTTACAGAAGAGTAACGTACCAGATAGTTATGTACGCACAAATTAAATTAAATTGACCAAAGTAATACAAGGATATTTAAAAATCCCAAACATATTCTGCAGGTTGCAAAACAATTGGGGAGAGTAAGCGAAATGCATGGATGCTAATCCTGTTACCATTGTTCTTCTTGGTTTATTCTAATACATAAAACATACGTGATCAGTAAGAATGGTTTAATTTAGATGTTACGACTTGTAGAATGCTTTTATGAGTCAATAGATATGAAAGTGTCCATTAGAGGAGACTAAACGAACATTCGAAGCAAAACATCAAAAAGAGGTCACCTTTCAAAACTATGTTAAAGACAGTTAACTTACAATCAGAAAATGCTGCACACATTTTATCTCATACTGTGGTACGCCTCTGACTCAACTCGGGACTAGACATAAAATCGTTCATCTTTGTAGTAACGATGTTCCCCTATGAACCAGCCATTTTAGTTGTAATGGATAGTATTTTCTATCTACATCAATTTACCTGAAGTCCAATATATGAGACAGCTCTACCTTGAGATGAAGATCACGCTTGGATATCACAATGACCCGGTGAGATACACTGACTAGAAAGCTTATTTCTTGAGATCCTACCATGCAGAGATGTCTGTCGGATAGCAGTAAAAAGAAGAGCAGTTACCATAACAGTGGAAATTGCTACGCTATAACGGGGTTTCGAGGGTAAAATCGTACTGCTGGTTAGATGGATTGTGACAGCAGTAAGGCGTTTCTCGCTAATGAATAGCAGTACTACATTGAAGCTGGAGAGGATATAAGAAAAGGTTGACCTAAAAGATGGCACTACTCCTTTTGCCCCGTGGCATACCAGAGCGGGCAGTAACGGTTTTTCGTGTTCAGCGCTAGAACAATGAAACCTTAAACCATCCATTATCAAAATGTCAAGTGAAAATGGCTTCAAAGTTAAACAAATCTTTCACTCTTTCAGGTACCCTGCAGAAACAACTTCCAGTATGCGAGCAACCGGCAACTGGGAACCACCAGCATGCTTCAAGCAGAGACTAACCAGAGACAACGAAAAGTTTTCTTCATAGCCCTCACTTTGTAATTCAGTCTAACGGCGTACTGGTGACTGTCAAGTGGGATCCAGTCAAGTAGAAAACTTACTGCCTCAGTGCTCAATGATATACTTACACCTACAAGACCGTGAAAACTGACCATCCAACTTCCAGAAATTCGGAAGAGGAATTTTGAGAATTCACCATATTGACCGAATGAGTTTAAGTTAATAACCGCAATTGGATCCTGTATACGTGTCTTACAAACAAAGTCCAAATGCCCTAGATGCCAGAGTTTTGACCAGCGAAGCTTGTGACTGACTGATTCACAAAATCGACGTAGAACCTACCGAAAAGGTGCATTAGTTTGATCAGCCACACTTCAAAGGAATATATTAAGAACAGGTGGATAGAAAAATAGCGATATCAAAGTAGAAAAAGTTGTGAAAACAAATAAACAAATCGAAAGTGAAGGTCAGTGAAAATATTCAAACCTCAAAAGATGTCAAGGTATGAATACATCTGAGCATTGTGACCAATTTTCAACCACCGCAACAAGACTCCTCAAACACTAATTCCCTCCATCTCGAGGAGCCGAACCAGGCAATCTGCATCTACCTACACGGCTTAGAACCAACAGTAACAGAATTCAATGACTGGTACCACGTCTTGGTGTGACCACTCTGATCCCTCCCCCAACCTAATACAACCTTCCATTCCATCCTACCACATCCTGGTAGGCTGTGGCTCGGCATGCACAACACATATCCAACCCACTCCAGTCAACTAACATTCACAATCGCATCAATAGACTTTATTGACTTCCCTAGTGCCCTTCACCTGAGACTTCAACATTCCTCACACGCTGTTTCCACCAAACGCGAGCAACGCTACGAAGACACCTGTGATCAAAACCCTGTAATCATTTCATGTCTCCCACTTTTAACGGCCATGTATGACAAGTGTAAAACAGGACAGAACGGACTGCAGTGCAGTGTATTCGTTTATTGATTGATAGTCGAATATCTCGCCAGTCGGTGCGAAAGGGGACGCCAGTTGGCAAATGGTAAGGGGCTTTTTGTATCAGAGCTGAGATTTCGTTGACAACGAGTCTATTCGAGGTGACACAACTCCTCAAGTAAATGGAGTGCTCGACACATAAGAGAAGTATTTCCCAGTAAAATATCAAGCTCATTTATGAACGGGTTTTGCAAAGATTGATTCAACAACAGTAAAAGAGAAAAAGTCAAATATCTATAAAATTGTATTAAACATAAGTATAATAGAGAACAAACCTTAAGATCTTGAACAGAGCCTGGATGCACAAGAGAACACAAGAGACGCGGATCATCATCAGTATCACCAAGTACACCAGCGACAGTACAATCTTCATTCTCTGACATGGGTTTGATTTTTCCATCATCAATAGCTGCACTGGCATCATACTGCCATAAACATATACGGTTAACCTAATGATAAAAGTTTTATGAATCGAAAAATGGATCAGATAAACCACTATGGTTTTTTTTGTCAGACATCTGAATGGACCGTGAAAAAATTACTAAGAATGAAGGTTTAAATGAACCATAATGAAACTGTCCAATTATCTTTTCACATTTCAGAAGTCAGGTTCGACAATATTCAAGCATCAAATTTTAATGATTTTCTGCATATTATAAATCTATTCGTATGTCGTCAGAAAAATTAAAATAATCTGTCTTTCAGTTGCACGTCAAGTTGTACGAAAATGATTCGGTATAAATGAACAGTTCATTCTCTATGGTATCATCCTATACTTTGGAAATTACTTCTTATTTTAGATGCATACTAGTATCTGTCATGAGTAGTTGTAGACACACCATTTATACTAATCAGTAGAGTCGTTTGTCAGATTAAGATGATTCAAGGACAAAACGGTCATTTTGCTTAGCTTAGGAGAGTTGTTTAGTTACTTACAATGTCGAGGGCATTATTAGAGTCAAGTAGATCACAAGTAGTAATTCAAATACTTTGTGAACTATGGAAAAATTCCGCAATCTTATCTCAAACTCATTAGATAGCTCACATTTCGGATTGTGTATTTGGTGAACACTTTACCTGATGCTTACTATCTCAGTAATAGTTGTCCGAAGGATCACAAAATTCTAAAAGTATAAGCATGGAAAAGCTTGTAGTGAATACTGCTAGTATCAGACCTAGTTTAAATCTGTTTACCTATTTAATTAGAATACCAATGAAAAAAGGTTAAAAAGAAATAATTAAAGTAGTAAATCCACTGGTGCAGTCAAGGTTATCTTGATTGCTAATTTTCTTTATACAAAAAGAAATGAGTAGTATTTGAGTTAATCGAAACAGGTTGGATGAGAATAGACTTCATCATCAAAAAAGATAAAAAATAAAATAAATTAACTAAGAAATAATCTTTTTACATGAAATACAACAACCACGTGCAGGTTTCCACAGTAAGTATTGCGCTACACTTACATGAGGTATGGTAAAATTACCGGGATTCCAAACCTTGGTAGCTAGAACATGATTCAAACTTACATTCAACTAGTCGAAGTCGAAAGTAAAAACCAATGAGATATTGGCACACAGTAAACTAGTTCCTTTTCCCAACATAATAGAAGGCATACGATGAAGCACATAGGATAAAATAAGACATATGTTACGAGTTAATAGGACAGATTGTTAAATTTCATGGCAAAACTGTTTGGAATATGACGAAGTTTATTTACAATTCTAAACTTGTACGACATTGAACACGCTTTTCCTCCCATAAACAACAATCATCATAATTTTACCGGAGTTAACATATGAAAATGCAAGTTGATGATAATACACTATGAAGTTATCAAGGAAACAATACAACAGAAACAATGAAATTAAATTACCTCCTCTAACCAACTGCCAGTTACTACTAGTTCCTGATACTGTGTTTCCCGTTCACTGACAAATCGTACTCGAGATAAATTGAATGAAATACATTTGATACTAGAACGACTCGATGATAGAACCATTTTCCGTTAAGCAGCCGTCAATATCACTTGAAGAATGATTGAATGATAACTAGAATGGGCTGAAAATTAGACGATTTTTAAAAAGATGCTTATGGGTGTAGTGATTTAACAAAAGAAATAGAAAGTATATCTCAGTAATCACGTAAAGATTTGTATGTTAGGTTATAGACAATGCCTATTGTGTTATGATCAACAAGATTAGCGAGTCACTCATGCTTTAAACCAAGCATAATGAAGATGGATTTATGCTTCAGGAATTGAATGCCTTGACAGCTAAGTTCTACTGATATATTTCCGAGAACGTTATGCAAATGACAAATAAAAGGTGCTAACATTTCGGCAAAAAAAGGCATATATATATATATATATATATATATATAATCCCTTCAAAACAGTCAGGACTATACTTCTAGATTATCTTGCTTTCGCAGTAAGGGCACTATTATCAATTTTTGTACTCTTTTATGAATGAACGAAAGAACATTTTATGTGCTTGCTAAATCATCAGCCCACCTTTTTGTACAGTTTTTCTCTTCTAGATTCAAGTGCTGACCGAATGGACTGCAACTACAACTACTGAAATTACGCTCTTCCATCTACACTTTTAACAGAAAATTACCGGGAAGCTAGATGTGCACTTATGAACACTCAATCGTTACCAATATAACAGCTGACAGTTCGAAATAGAGACATATGAATGCATGTAGAGGTCAATTAGAAAAACTCATTTTACAGTGACAAAAAAAGCCAAAATCCACTCAGTAAACTTGTGCAGTAAGTTGTGGGCCACATCCATTGTGCGAGGGCAAATGATACTATGTGACAGATCAAATCTCAGCGGTTACGATTGGTATAGAACCCATGACCCAGTAGTTGAAAGCTGAGGGTCTAAAAAGGTGACCAACAGTTTCACGATGAAAACAATTTCATTGTGGTCATAAGAACTTTTAAAATGTCTTTACATTGAGGATGGAAAGCAGTGTATCAGTGGAAATATAAGAAAACTGATGTTCATCATAATTTTCAGACACTAGTTTTAAACTGAAAGCATTCAGTAAGCCACATTCAATAAACAATAAAATAGGCAGTGTAATACAATGGCAAGTTATGAGATTGGTTACTCTCCAGTGACCATGCAATGTACTTAATCCAGTGGAGGTCAAACGCAGCCCGAATAGCTTAGTGGTAACCTCTTTGACTGCAGCAGTGAGTGGCGCGGATCGAATCGTTCATAGGATATCAGTTGGCTCGAAGTTGCAGAGAAGCTAATCTTGAACGAAGTTCAATACAATTCAGTGTAGTTAAATCTGGATACGGGTGCAGTAAATAAACAAGGTATTCAGAAATAGTTTAGCTTAGTGTTGTTTATCTCATGATGATTAGTAGTCGATTTTACGATATGTGTTTCGACATATTTAGGACTTGTTTAGTTAGATATATATGCATCCTGGTGAGCGAAAATATATTGCAGGGATTTGAATCTAACAATCATTTCTTTAAACGCCTACTGATGGATTTCAAAGAGAACGAAACGTGAGTTATGAGTCCATCTGTTAATCACCATCAATCAAATAAAATTAAAGTGAATCTTCAAACAATATCCAGAAATTAGTTTAAGAAGACCACACGCCCAGAGAACAAGTATACAAAATTAAAGTTAATTCCCATTAACACCAAGATAACTCATTTATAACCACGAACATCTAGTACTAAAACTTAAAAATGGTGTAACTGAATCATTAAGAATATCTACCTTTTATTTTCATAATATACAACGTTAACAGATAATATTGCAACCAAATTTTCTGTCGTAATTGTTCACTCTTTCTGTTGGCAGGACAGAATATTTAAGATGAGCAGTAAAATGACTCACTAGGCTAGAAATTATTAGCAAATATTCTAAACACCACACTATACTGAACAGTGGACGCTAGATCAAAATGAATTGAATCAAAATGCACTCAGCAACCTTGTGCACATTTGTGCAGTAAGTAATGAGCTACACTTTTTGTGTGAGAACTAATGATGCTACATGGTTGTCCAATGAAGCCGGAGTAGTGCTCGAACTTGTGACTAACTGATTGAAAGTCAACTCCCTAAACCAATGACTTACAACTCCACAATATCAGTAAAATATTTACGTGACGCATTTAGATTAATGATAGATTAGACTGATTGGAAATACTTGAGTACCGAGTTGTGATTCAATGTATAGTGTATTTAATTGTGTAAAAACCTGGAGTTGTATATTAGAATAAAATATTTATTTGTTCTAATATACTACACTGGCATTACACAAGTTAAATACACTTTATACAACAGATATTATTATTCTTAACAAACTTGGTACAACACGGGCATCAAGGGGTGAGACTAAAAGTGTTCCCCAGGTGTTGCAGCCTTCTGTCTGGGAATATATATTTTCTTTATTCTGTATGCATATAATCTGAAGTGAAAACTGCAATCACAAATCCTTTACGATGTAATCTGAAGCTTCAACTAACCCACTGTGAGCATCACTCACCTTGAATAACTATACTTACTTTTCGCCTAAGAATTGGAAGTGCAGCCAACAATCAGCACATGGATAAACGGTATGAAACACGATTCAACGATAGACGGCATTGTAAAAGCTATGCAAATAGGTAAGATATTCATACGGAACAGAGAAAATGGTCGTACTTTCATAAGGAACCCTACAATCTATGGCGAGCACGAAAATACCGGGGATAACTTTTAGCCTCACCAGTGTCAAGAGAGGCATCATACTAAGTAATACAAGACCATTAAGAAGGCATGGAACGAAGAAAAACAAATACAGAAACAGAAATTAGTTATTAGAGAAGCAATTTGGTATATCCAAAGAAGCATTCACTAATTTTGTTTTATTTTCTAGCAATAGACAGGTTAAGCAAAATACATTACAGATACTAGAGATTCGGAACAGTCCGCTAAAAAAGAAACTTTCTGACTAGATAAAAAACAGGAAGGAAAATCAGTTTCATCTGTTATCAAGAAATGGATTACTTCTTGTAATACAGCTAATACCAATCGTTCGACAGTGCATAGAGGTTCGGAAAGAGTGGTATACTCTCAAGAAGTTATTTCAATGAACACCGTAAATGATTTAGGCAACACGCAAACTATCAAAGATTTTTGAGGCGAGTAACTACTGCTACAGAAAATGCTATACGATGAGTAGGAATATCATCACTAGATTGCTTTCAAAAAAAGAGTAAAGAAACCTATCTATGTTTAAAAAATACAAAATCTTATCGCGCTAATCTGAACCTTCTCCATAGAGAGAATATGACTGGTTAACAACAATATCAAATACGAATCTCTCAAGGTCATTCTATGTGTTCAGTTGAAGTAAATACTTTATCTTGGTAGCTTAAACTAATTTTATTTCAAATTCAAACAAGAACTCAGTACAGCAAACGATCAACGAAGTGCACGACTAATTCACACATTTGGAGGCCGGTTAGTATCATCAAAATTTTACTCTTAGAATTATCATCATACACACAAATCAAAAATTTGCTTTAAAGAACAAAAAAGGACCGATTTCGTTGAAATAAATTTATTTTGAAAGTCAACATTTTTATAACATTTCAATTGGAAAAATGCATAGATCAGATATGTATACATGTGTACGAAGGTACTGATTTACAAAATATCTGGGGAACGACAGTAGTAATATAATATTATCTCTACGATTGATTGTCACTTATTTGCATTGACTGGTCCTCCTGATCTGACAATATATTAGATTGTGTATTATGACTATCATTCATGTTTGCAGCAGTTGCAATATTATTAGTAGAAATATTCAGTGGTGTAATTGAATTATGTAATCCAGAATGTACTGAAGCTACACTGCCAATTGGTGTTTCAAATATTGCATCATTAAATAATTCTGTATCACGAGGCAATGTTGGATAAGGATGGTGTACAGGTGTTGCTACTGTAGTCATCGGTTCTGTTGATGAAGTAACAATTGGAGTAATATTCCCAAAACCAACACCAACGTTATCCGCATCACCATCATCAACACCCTCATAGCACATATTTGCGACTAGATGACCTGAACGAATAGATGATGATGAAGACGGTGTATGCTTGCGTAGATAAAATCTCCTCCTCAGTATTGTTGATTCATTAAAAGAAGTGAGAGCATGTTTCAATGATAGACTAAAAAGCTGTAAGGCATACAAGATAAGTTATGAGAAAAATTAACTAATAACTGACTATCTTACTCTTTATTGTTCAAAATGCACAAGAGAAAACCAAACACTGTGTAAACTTCTTACTTAAAGAGTTAATTTTTCATTTTACAATGTTTGATAAGTTGCAACAGAAAAATTTTAAAAACGATAAGAGGAACTGTGATCGTTAATTATGCAAAATAGAAAGACAATCTAACCACTGAAGACAATTTGATGTAGTTATTCATCATGAATTGACCTCAGTTGGTGTTATGATTTGGACGATTGCTATATGCTATGGCCACTAACGATGCAAACATATCGACTGTCAGCCACCAACGTTCAACAAATTCCTAGTTGATTCCGACTCGACTAATTAGTGAAGAAGATACGATAGATGTGTAGAAACGTGTATTAGGGTCGAAAAACCGAAAGAAGGATGATGGGAGAGTTTATTTCCCCCGAGAATATAATAACAATAAATCTCAAAACACGTGAATAAGTACACACATGAAAAATGACCTTCTCTACAATTTGAGACATTGGCATAGTAAAAGTAAAGATTAACCCATCAGTGGATTACATTGCAATGGGGCAGAAAATATACTAGTAGTCACACCGTAAAAATGGTATGAGAATGCCAAGTTAAAAATGTTCAGACCAATAACACTGTTTTCTGCAAAACTAGGATCTCACAACAGTTGGACAGCCATGAAAGTCTGGGAGCACTGTCTCTTCCTAATATGGTACCCTTCAGAAGTACTCACCCACGACACTGACAGAGATAAAGTTATTAGGTCTCTGGATGGGTATGTTACCATTCAGCCATTGGGTTGAAATCCAATAGTTCAAATTTTCCTACTTCCGTCAATTCTCAAGATAGCGTGACCACTATTCAAAACCATTGGCGAGTAATTTTCAGTGGTGCACACTACTCAGGAGTCCCATACAAGGACGAAACAGCTACATAGTGCTCCCAGGTTTTCGATGGTTCTCTGACTGGCTTCAATTCATGATGAATTATTATTATTATTATTAGTCCCTTGGGTTCCTAGTGGAACATAGGGCTTCAGTAGCACGTCTCCATTTCATCCTGTTCTCTGAGATCTTTTGAACCTGGTCCCACGACAGCCCACAACCTCTCATTTCCTCCTCGCACGACCTCCATGTCACCCTCGGACGTCCAACTCGTCGCTTCCCATAGGGATTCCACTCGAGCAACTGGCCTGACGCGCGATGTCCTCAGTCGGCCTTCTCAGTGCATGGCCAATCCATCTCCACTTCTTCCTGCATATTTGTTGCGTGATAGGTTCTTGGTTGGTTCGTTCCCAGAGTTCCTTGTTGCTTATTTTTTCTGGCCATCTGATCTCCAGTAGCGAGCGTAAGCAGTTGTTGATGAATGTCTGTAGTTTATTGGAAATCCCTTTCGTGACGCGCCAAGTCTCTGAACCATACAAGAGCACTGACTTGACGTTGGTGTTGAAAATCCGTATCTTGTTCCGCATGCTGAGTGCAGAAGATCTCCACACTGGTTTCAGGCTAATGAACGCCTGTCTTGCTTTTCCGATTCTCACTTTGACGTCCTCGTCCGTCCCGCCTGTAGTTGAAACAGTGCTTCCTAGATAAGTGAAGGAGGTTACTTCCTTTAAGTTTCTCCCGTTGACAGTGATTGGAGTTTGTTGTTGTTGTTGATGGTGGTGGTGCGGTATCTTCATCACTTCTGTCTTCTCTATATTCACCTGAAGTCCCGTCTTCGCTGCCCTGCCTCTTCTATCAACTTGTTAGTTTTTGCCTGTAGATCTTCAAGTTTATGTGACATTAGGCATAAGTCATCGGCGAAATCCAAGTCTTCTAGGTTCTTTTCCGCAGTCCAGTGTATCCCCCTCTTCTCGCTGCCTACTGTTTGCTGCATGATCCAGTCCACCACAATAAGGAATATCATGGGGGATAGTAGGCAACCTTGTTTCACTCCTGTCTCCACTTCACTTCAAAAGCATCACTGAGCTTCCCATTGTGAATTACTTGGCATGTGGCATCTTCATATAGTTGTTGAATGAGGCGGATAAAGGTTTGCGGTACTCCGTAGTATTGAAGCAGTTTCCAAATTACTTCTCGGTCGACGCTGTCAAAGGCCTTCTCAAAGTCGATGAAGTTGAGGTGAGGTAGAGAGCTGATTGCCATTCTATGCTCTGTTCTATGATGATACGAAGCGTTGCAATTTGGTCAACACATGATTTGTACTTCCTGAAGCCTGCCTGTTCCGGTCGCAGTTTTGAATCCAGTGCGTCTTTAAGCCTCTCCAGGATGATGCCGCTTAATATTTTACTTGGGGTGGACAGGAGAGTGATTCCGCGCCAGTTCTTGCAAACACTGAGGTCTCCTTTCTTCGGCAGTTTGACAAGGTAACCCTTCTTCCAATCGTCAGGTACCTTCTCTTCCTTCCACACCTTCTGCAATAGTGGTGTGAGCATGTCCGCTGTTGTCTCTGCATCTGTTCTCAGTGCTTCTGGCGGTATCCCATCTGGTCCTGCTGCTTTCCCGCATTTTAGTAGCTTTATGGCGTTCAGGACTTCCATTTTCGTTGGGGGATTTATGTTCACTTGTAATTCAGCGGCTGCAGGTGGTATTTCTGGACGAAGTGCAGGTGGTGATGGTGGTCGATTCAAGAGCTTCTTGAAGTGGTCGGCCCATCGTTTCCTCTGTTTCTCTTCTTTCGTAACTAAATTTCCTTCTCCATCTTTTATTGGTTTCATCTGTGTTGGTCTCTTCGCTGATAGCAACCTGGTTATTTGATACAATGTCGTCAGGTCTCTCTTACCTGCAGCCTGTTCTGCTTCACTTGCCAGTGTTTCGTAGAAGTGTCTTTTGTCTTTGCGTGCACTCTTCTTCACTTCTTTATCCAATGTTTTATACATTGTGCTCAGTTCCTCTTGTCGTTGAGCATCCTTGCACTGGTTTATCTTCTGTTTCACCATCCTCCTCTCCTCTATCAGCTTCCATGTATCCGTCGAGATCCATTCCACTCCTTGTCTTCTTTCTTCTTCCTTCCTAATATTGTTGTGCAGGTTTCTTTCCACATAGCTTTCAAAGACTTCCAGTGTTCTTCCACACAGGTTTCTTCAGGGATGTTCCTCGATATCTCCCATTTTGTCTTGATGGCTGCCGTGAAGATCTCCTTTGTAGTTTCATCCTTCAGTTTCCGAGTGTTGTACTTGAATTGAGGTCTATCACCAGCTTCCTTGAAGGCTTTTAACTTGATTTGGAAGGTTCCTTGCACTAGACAGTGGTCTGAACCTACATCTGCTCCTCTTCTTGACCTTGTGTTAAGTAGACTGCGTCTCCATTTTCTTGAGATTGAGATAAAGTCGATTTGATTTTTAGTGTGTCCATCTGGTGAAATCCATGTCGCTTTGTGGATATCTTTGTCCTTGAACACACTGCCTCACTGCAATCACCAAATCGTTGAATGCGCAGAATTCTGCAAACAATTCTCCATTTTCATTCATTTCACCTAGCGCTTCTCGACCCATGGTTAGTTCTCTTCCCGTGTTGTCCCCTCCAAGTTTGGCATTCATGTCGCCCATCAGAATTTTGATATCGCCAACTGACGTCTTGTCCAGTGTTGACTGAAGTTGTCTGTAGAATTCCTCCTTTTTCTCTTGCTCTGCATTATTTGTAGGTGCATAACATTGTATGATTGTGACCTTTCTTCCTTTTGAGTTGAATCTTGCTGTCATGATCCTGGAGGAGATTGGTTCCCACTGCATGAGAGCCTTCGATGCTCTTGAGGGCATCATGATAGCCACTCCCTCAGTGTGCTCGTGGTTGGCGTCTGGGTGACCGGAGTAGATTATTGATTCTCCAGTTGACAGTTTGGAGAGTCCACTCCCATTCCATCTGCTCTCGCAAATCCCAAGCACTTCGATGTGATACCTTCTCATCTCGTTTGCAATCTGGGCTGCCTTACTGGGTTCAAACATCGTACGGACATTCCATGTCCCCACGTTTACTTTCGCTTTCATCGAGAGAAGCGAAGACACATCGGCCAATTGGCTTCCCGAAGGCTTTCACCAACTGGCGTCATTTCGCCTCTCCGATTCCAGCGGGGTATAAGTTTGTTTTCATTTTTTATATTTTGTTTGTGCTTTGAAGTTTCTTTAGCGGTTAGATTTGTTTTACGGGGTAGGGTTGCTAGCCCTATGCCCAACCTTCCCTCTTTACCCGGGCTTAGGACCGGCTAGTAACTAGTAAACTAGTTAACCAGGCGAGGTTGATGAATACTGCCCTTAATTTAATCAGTACCCGCAAACCTCCAAAAAGAGGACAATTCACATTTTTACATACAGACGATGATTTCGAATTATTGGTACATAATTTAATCCCAAATCCGTGGTATATTCGTCTATACACTAAACTTCCAATTAGTAAGCAACCAGTACAAACCACACCACCTACAGAGATTGGGACAGAGAATGAATATAATTAACTCTTATACGAGGTGTGTGTATTTCATGGTCTAATGCACAAATCCACATCCTATCACTTTCATTACTAACATTCTGTTTGAAAAGTCAAGGTATCATAAAATATTTTTGACTGATTACAACGTCTGCGAAAATCAACACAAGCCCAATGAGTCACCATGGTAATAGATACAGTCAGTAAAAAATATAGAAATATTAGTCGGATTCAGATGGATAGCCTTAGTCGGCAGATCGACTTATGTAAATAAAATCCACGATTTAAGGCAAACACAAATTTGAAAAGGAGAAAAACGACAAGAAAGTGAGGAGCTCAAGTTACCCTCTAAACAAAAACAACCTGCTTACCAGGCTGTAAACTATGCTTAATTTGGTATGGCTAACAAAAACAAAGATGTCTTAATGTCAAGCACATTCAATGGTTTCAAAACTCTGAGTGAGTTACATGTCAAAACAAAAATTACAAACAATTATATATATATATATATATATATATATATATATATATATATATATATATATATATATATATATATATATATATATATATGGGAAAGATTTGCAGCTGACGAACGCCATAATGACAGAAGGAATCAACGAAAGACCGTGCACACAAGTGCACCGACTTAATTCGCTACACTTCACAGCAGTTCACAAAGACAAGTGGATATAAAAAATAGCGATATCAAAGTAGAAAAAAGTTGTGAAAACCAATCAACAAATCGAAAGTGAAGGTCAGTGAAAATATTCAAACCTCAAAAGATGTCAAGGTATGAATACATCTGAGCATTGTGACCAATTTTCAACCACCGCAACAAGACTCCTCAAACACTAATTCCTTCCATCTCGAGGAGCCGAACCAGGCATCTGCATCTACCTACACGGCTTAGAACCAACAGTAACAGAATTCAATGACTGGTACCACGTCTTGGTGTGACCACTCTGATCCCTCCCCCAACCTAATACAACCTTCCATTCCATCCTACCACATCCTGGTAGGCTGTGGCTCGGCATGCACAACACATATCCAACCCACTCCGGTCAACTAACATTCACAATCGCATCAATAGACTTTATTGACTTCCCTAGTGCCCTTCACCTGAGACTTCAACATTCCTCACACGCTGTTTCCACCAAACGCGAGCAACGCTACGAAGACACCTGTGATCAAACCCTGTAATCATTTCATGCCTTCCACTTTTAACGGCCATGTATGACAAGTGTAAAACAGGACAGAACGGACTGCAGTGCAGTGTATTCGTTATTGATTGATAGTCGAATATCTCGCCAGTCGGTGCGAAAGGGGACGCAAGTTGGCAAATGGTAAGGGGCTTTTTGTATCAGAGCTGAGATTTCGTTGACAACGAGTCTATTCGAGGTGATACAACTGCTCAGGTAAGTGAAGTGGTTGACGCATATCAGTGCTACACTCCTTATCATTAAACTGGTAGTACTGGCAGCAGATCAGTCGTGGAGCATCGTCTTACATTTGACAGGTGTTAGAGAAACGCATGCCAAACATACTCAGATTTCTGCTTAACGCAAGCAAAAACCATGTATTTTGTCTGCGTCTTCACCCAGCAGGATAATATCGTCTGCACACTCCAAGTCAGCCAGACGACCTCCGGAAAGTAGGTTAATCCGTGTGTAATCCAGAGTGTCACAGTTTACGCCCATTAGTAAGGGAATGACGAAGTTAAGTGGGAACCGTGACAATCAACATAGCTGGCGGACATCATTAGTTGCCATCAACTTACATGACAATTTTCTATAGGCTTAAACCTGTCTGAGTGCGTCTTCTTGCCGAGTAGAACTCGCCTATGACGCCTTCAGTCTCTCCCCCTCTCGTGATTCAACACTGTTTGCCGTCGACACAAAGACCCTTGGTTAACTTACGTTTAAATACCTCGTGCTCTTCATCATCGTCAGAACTAGACAGCTGGGATCAGTCTTCACACCAATCAATTCGGATGACGTTTTGGAAATCCAACGACGTTTAAAAACCTCCATGTGTAGATTACCAATTGTCTTTACCGCTGTTTCAACAGCAGACTCAATATCACACCAGCTTCACCTAGGATGATCACTGCTGTCATGTTCAGATAAATGCTTAGCTATCTCTTCCCTAAGTTCAAATTCACCTTCGCATCTTCCTATCGAGCATAAACAAGCTTTACTATCATCTGTTTCCTGCGACTAGTAAGGCTCAGTCATAAATGAGCCCGTACTAGCGCTTGATAGAAGTCCCAAATGATAACCTGGAAAGAGCGGCAACCCCTTCACCGATCTTCTTCATCGATGGTTTATAGCAATATGATCTATCTGTGTCCATCGTTGGTTTGAAGTCAGCAAACGCCATGC